>JAVLUX010000201.1:7427500-8052500 GCA_032164185.1 Moxostoma hubbsi | reverse complement strand
AATCAAAAAAGAGCAGGATAAACGGCATTATGTAAGTTAAGAAGAGTTATCTGTATATATTACATATTTCCATTGACTGGCTTGCATTCATATTTTGATACAGTTTGAGAAATACGGAAACTGTGTTTTCTGAGTGAGTGACACAAGCAAAGAGCGTTGTTATATAAATCTACATCTGTATCTTTTCATATGGATATTTAACGTGCAATCCAAATGAATTGCTGAACCCAACTGTTGAAGCCTATACTTTTAATTGATTTCCTTTAAAAGAAACTGAATGCATTAACTAGACTGATGACTTACATTTTAAAGTTTTAAAATATAATAGGCTTGCAGTACATAAGCTGGAAATCAAATGTGTAAATGATAAATGTTGAGGTATGAATAAAAATCACATTAAATCTGACCTGGCTGTTCACACCAAAGACACATTGGAAAAAATCTACCTGTGTGCTGCTCAGAAGGAAGAAATTCACAAATATTATATTCTAGAATGTAGAATAATAACAGCTTTTGTTTTCCTCTTTGAACAGCTTTTTTTGTGATTTGCCGGTCCCATAACATTCTTACAAGACAGCTTGAATTCCCAAGAAAACTCGACTTCACGCTGGGTGTCAAATGAGACGTATGACAGTGCAAATTGAAATCCCTAAACTTTCCCCTTACATCCCCCCTTTAGGAGCCTACATTATTGAAGGTGTTTGAAAAATTAATCATATGAGTCATAATGTTAGGAGCAGAAACCTTTTCTTTTCGTGTTCCTCACTAAAATCTCTCCCTGTCACAGAGCTGTCAATATAGTGAGACGGAGTTCAGAGCTTGAGCTGTCAATCAAACCTCAAGCAGGTCCATAGGACGTTCCCCTTGCACTCCAACCTGTCCCTTTCCTATTATTATCATGGACATCACATCTCTCAACAAGTTCCTATAAGATTCAACCGTTCTAAGCAAAACATTTGGCTTAAACTCTGAAATAAAAGCACTTACACCCACTGGGCCCTCGAGGGCCCTTTAGGAGAGGCTCTGTTCTTCAAAAAAGCCCCTGATTATCACGCACATCTATCACGTTTATTTCATGACTTCCCATCAAAATGCAACATCAATGTAAAGAGAGAGTGTCAATGAGGCATGTGATGTCTCTTTTTCAGACTGTGGACAGTGTGTACTGACAGTTTGGCTGCAATATACCTTGACAAGAAGGTGATTGAGATGGCACATGTTAATGTCATCCTCACTGATTCATGACATTTCCAATTATAAATTGGATAGTTCCGGTCCTGGAAACTGATTGGTCGATACAGCTTTTCGGCCATATTTAAAGCCATGAAAAACTATGACATGAAACACTGGTTCACCTAGCTATAATAACGTTCAGTTATTGTTTACATGACAGGAACTAAATGTTCCAGCGAAAGAATGGCATTTAATGAATTTACTTAAAATAAAGTTTTTTAAGATGTTTCTTCAACTTTTAGCACTGTAGAGTTCTAAGTACATTAAGACATTTTCAAAACTCTCTCTATATATATATATATCTTTACAAAGTTCAACAGTGTGTGTACATGCATCACAGGAGATGAATGTCATTTTTGTCTGAAAGTCATGAAATTCCCACCACGGTGACATTTCTATCAGGAAGACTCGCAGACTTGAGTGAAATTTAAGAATTTAAGCATTTATTTAATAAATAAAAAACTGAAAAGTAATGCCTCTCTTTGGCGGTCTGAAGAAGTTGTAGTCAGAACAGTCATATCCTGCCGGAGATAGGAGGCAGGGGCGAGGAGCCTACCCTGTACAGGACGGGACTCAACTGGTGGTGGTGGGGTGGTGGAGGTTGGTGTGTTAGCACACTGAAACAGAATGTGATAGATTGTTAGCAGACTTATAAAGCAATGGCTTACATGTGATTGGCTGGGAATTACCCAGCTAAAGGTGCGATGATGTACAGCTGCTAGTCTCCCTGCTAGAACTACGCTGCACTTACTTTTCTAGCACATCTCAAATTCTGTAATGTGTTTAACAGAATTATGTGGTGGAAATGACCGTGACAGATGTGCTTATTGGTACAGTAACTTCTCAATCAGGAGTTTACAAATGTAGTGATTTAACAATAGGCGTGAGTGTACTTGTCGTTCAGACATCAGACTCGCTGGCATGCAGAGATAAATCGTGCATAAAATATGTGTAAATATTTGTGAAAGTAACATTTGGCAACATTTGTGCTGACATTTAACCTGTATAAATATTGTGTATAAAAATACAGTGAAAATGGCTTATCAGCAAAACTATAAATGTTAGAAAAAGAGAGAGACTAAAGTTGCTTGGCTACCCGATTAAATGAGCTAACAGATAACATGTTCAAAGAAACTTTCAGCTTTCGCCACATAGAGTTTCAAAGCTGAACTTTGGTCAGTTCTGCGAAGACGTGAACAATTTTTATGAGCCAAAATCTCATAATTACTGTAGTTCTGACATGACGTGAATGCACCATAAGAGTATTACATTCTTATTGCATTAGGAATTTTCATTTACATGTGGAGGTGGATGATGTGCAGAACTTGGTAAGTGACTGGCGTTCCAATTTCTGCACAGTTCTATCTGCCTGCAAGTGAATATATGAGTGAAACAAAGGTATAAATCTCAACTGACCTATGTGTTTGATGACTCATGGGAACATAAGTTATTGCAAATATTCTAGCATCATAAATTCAGAAGTATTCTAACATCAAACACCCACAACACCAAAACGAACAGTCCTCTGCTGAGAAATTTACAGCACAAGGATGATGATTTATCGACTTTATAGACATTACATTTTTATCGTCTGTTAATGCTGAACTTCTGTAAAGCTGCTTTGAAATGTGTTGTGAAAGGCGCTATACAAATAAAATTGACTTGACTTGACTTGACATTTCTGTAATTGTTATATTCCTGGCACTGAATGCTCCATCCCTCCCAGCAGACTCTCTCACACACACACACACATACACACACTTACACATGCTTCAGAGTTGCAGGACCTGGCTAGGCAAATCCCTTCTTGCCTCTGTGTGATTTAGTGCTAATCGGCTTTTTATTACTCTCTGATTAACAATCCATCTACATATTTAGAGCACTGTGTGAGAAAGGGAGAATGGGAAAGAAAACTCGAGAAGGGCTGAGAGAGAGAGAGAAACTGTGAGCGAGCTGGAGGTTCATTCCCATTGAGGTTATTTTGAAGAACTGAATATTGAAGCGAGCCAGACAATTGTGCAACATCGCCTGCATTTCAGCAATCCAAAGAGGAAGTGTTTAACTGAGGGCATGGAGAGAAAGTATGAATAAGAGGGAGAGGAGGAACAGAGAGCGTTGAATGAAGTGAAGGAGAGCTGGAGATTTAGATGCTAGAAAGCTTAGAAGGTGATGGAGACAGGAATTGAGAAATGTGCTGGCTGGGATTCAGGGACCGGGTCAGTAAAGCTCATCCAGTGAGAGGACACTTGCCTGGGAGAAACGTGAGACCCATGCCAACGTACGAAACGCAGAGCCAAACCTCTCATCCCATCAGCACGCTCCGTGCATGTCAAGCAGCCCTGCAATAAAAGCTAAAAACCACCAATAGACAAGGTTCAAATTATAGACATCTGCAAAGAGAATTTTTTTTCACAGTCACTGCCATGATGGTGAATACACTGCAATTAATTCTGCCTGGTTCTGCTCATCAAGCCAATGTGAGTGATCCAAGGTGCAGGGGGGGCCTAAGGCATACATGAAAGGAATGCTTATGCTCTTGTGCCGAGAACTCTCCCACTGCCCTCATCTTATATATAAACTCCAAAAAACGAAACGTCCCTTTTTTCAGGACACTTTATTTTAAAGATAATTTTGTAAACATTGAAATAACTTTACAGGTCTTTATTGTAAAGGGTTTAAACGATGTTTTCCATGCTTGTTCAATGAACCGTAAACAATTAATGGACATGCGCCTGTGGATCGGTCATTAAGGCACTAACAGCTGACAGACGGAAATTAACGTCACAGTTATAAAAACTTAGGACACTAAAGAGACCTTTCTACTGACTCTGAAAAACACCAAAAGAAAGATGCCCAGGGTAAACCTGTTCAGTTTATGTCTTAGTTGTTGAATCTTTTTATGTTCATACAAAGATTTACATGTTAAGTTTGCTGAAAATATAAGCAGTTGAAAGTGAGACCACGTTTCTTTTTTTGCTGAGTTTTATGAGCTTGGTTTCAGTCAGTCTAGCTGTTTTTTGCTTGTTTAAATGGACATAAGCAGCAGGAATTTGTCAACTGCACCAGAGTGCTGTTGTGATTCCTATTAGGATTGGTTGCTTGACTGAAGCTATAAGAGCAGAGATTTTTCGAAAGAGACGTTTAGAAAATTATGATATCATACGAAAGTGGAACATGGGCTCAGACAACAGCAAATTTGGCACACAAATAAAGCCCAGAAGCAAGTGTTGTGTTCAAAACTGTACTTCAAATGACAGTCCATCAGCTACGTGTATTAAAGCACAACTGATGATACAACCTCTTCAGATCCATCATTGCCCGAAGAGCTTAAAATTAGACACTACTATAGATTCCAAGAAAAACTTGGCCTACAATTTCTGCTCTATTTTAATAGCTAGCAGCAAAAGCCCATTTTATCTAGCCAAGAGTAAAGTTGGGAATGTATCTTGTTATTTGCTTTATTTGCTAAGCAATCAGTTTTTATGTGTTGGTTAAAAGCCTATTAAGTTAGAATTTTTTTTTTTTAATTCTACCCTCCAAAGTAAATTTTCACTTTCATCATATTTTTGTTACAGCTCTTGGGTGAACAAGCTAACATAATAAAACCACATAATTTAGGCATGATTCAACTAAATTCTGAAGGCAGATTTTTACCAAAAGGTTTAAATGTCTTCTTAGGACAAAGGAATTTTTCATGAATGTCAGGTTGAGAAAGGAAAGGAACATTCCGGGTTCAATACAAGTTATACATGCAATGACATGTACATTTATTCACATACACTGAAAATTGGATGTGTCTTCTTTGATCATTCTTGTGTTGGCCACATATACTGATGGAAAATGTTATTCTATAAGCCTGTCACCTCATATAAACTAGCTAAATAAGTTTTATTTGATGGCAAGATTTATTCATCATCAATAGGACAACACATACATTAAATCTAAACTGTACAGTCACCAATTTGCTTGATTCTTGCCATGCTTCTTAAATTGGCATGCCCCCATCTCACTGGATTTACCTCTTTGCTGTTCATGCACACTAATCTCATACATATGATCATTTTGACGTGACTTGAATGCTTCATTAAAGGGATAGTTCACTGAAAAATTAAAGTTCACTCATCATTTTCACACCCTCATCCCATTCCAGAAATATGCATGACATTCTTTGTTCTACAGAGCACACACAAATATTTGTTTAGAAGAATATTTCAGTTCTGTAGGTCCTTTCAATGTAAGTGAATGGTAGCCAGACATTTGAAGCTCCGAAAAGCAAATTAAGGGTGCGTAAAAGTAATCCATATGACTCCAATGGTTTAAACCATGTCTTCTGAAGCAATCCAGTTGGTTGCAACAGACAAATATAACAGCAATATTACTCCTTTCTCACCTTTATTATTGATGATCATAATTTCAAGCTTGATTACACTTCCTATATCGCCATCTAATGCTCTGAGCATGCTTCAAGCAGTAGGAAGTGTAATCGAGCTTGAAATCACGATTGTGCCTTAAGACTGCAATGGCAACATGTACAGTAGAAAAGGATATATATTTTGGTCTGTTCTCACCCTAAATAAACTGGAACACTTTTGGAGACATAGATTAAACCACAGGAGTCATATAGATTACTTTAACATTGCCTTTATCTCCTTATTGGAGCTTCAAATTTCTGGCCAACATTCACTTGGATTGTATGGATCCACAGAGCTGAAATTTCTTCTAAAAATCATTCTTTGTGTTCAGCAGAAGAACAAAAGTAATACAGTCTGGGATGGCATGAGAGTAAATAATTGATGAGCACCACCAATCAAATAAGTTGCCTCAGGTTTAATTGGCTGTTCCATAATTTATGCAGTTTACTTGTACTTTTGATACTTGAGGAAATTTTACTCAAGAAATTTTTAAATTTAATACTTTAATACTTTTAATTTAGTGGTTTTCTTATGAGCTACTTTAAATTTTACTTGAGTCATTTTTCATGAAGTTATCTTTAACTTTACTTAAGTATGGCAAATTTATACTTTATACAACACTGATCTGTAATATGATGAACAAATACTCTGCCAGGACACCTGTGTAAACATGAGGTGAACTGGGATGTTCTGAGAAACATTCTAGCATAATTTGTTTGCAGATGTAGCTTGGTTTGCTATTTTATGACATGTGCAATGAAATTTAGACAGATTTAAGTGTTACCTAAATGTCCAAAAGTATCCATATATTTTTGGGGGACTCGCTGTTTTAAAAGAGGGACCCAAGCCATGTCTAGGGACCATAATTGCGAATGGGTTCTTTTGATTTGGACTATTAGGTAACCAACCAACTATATAAAGAACTACTGATTATCCAACCTCATTGGATCCATTGTGGCTCTGTAGAGCTCTAAATCATTCTAGATTCCATGATAAAACTTGGTCCACATTGTCTAACCTATTTTTTATAGCTTGCAGCAATAGACATTTTTATCCAGCCGAAAGTAAACTAAGTATTATAGCTGACTATTTGTTTTATTGGAGCATCCTAAGAGACAAAGATGCCAAGAGAAACAAGAGGAAGGGAAAAAAAAAGAGATAAAAGCTATGAAAATGGACCACAGGGCAATTTTGTGTTAATCGAACATCTGATCTGACTATCTCCATCAGCCATTGTCAGCAGTCTGCTTCCCTCTGTGGAGGGATGGGTGGAGAAAGGTATTACGGGAATGTGCCAAGCCAGCAGAGAGGCAACTATATTCTTAGGGAATAGTAACTAGCACACTAAAATGACAGCACATCCAGCTCCTTAACTTAGCTTAACCCAGAGCACAATGAATAAGAGAAATCGTAACACTAAATATAGTGAATGCAAGAACTGATGTCCCACATCCAGCTCCTTACCTTAGCTCAACCCGGAGCACAATGAAGAAGAGAAATTGTAACACTAAATATAGTGAATGCAAGAACTGAAGTCCCACTTTTAATTTAAAGAGCCAGTCACCTTTTTGAAAGAGGCATCATCGGTTTACTCTAGAATGTATTAACTGGCACGGCTGGAAAAGGAAAAACTGCAAAGAGCTGCCTAAGCTGAATGGCTGGTCTTAGCTGGCCTCCCAGTCTGGTCAGTTGACAGTTTAGAAGGGTTTGGGACACTTTTAAACTGATCAGCTTGGAAGATCAACTGGCCTTTCAGCTTAACCACCTGAGTACCAGCTTAAACTAGTTGAGACCAGTAAACCCACTTGTGGGATGCTTTAACATTTTGAGCAGTTTAATAAGGGAATTTTTGCCATCAGACAGGGTGAGTCCCTCTTGAGAATTTTGCCACTTCATGTATTAAGTAAGGGACGTTTAGAAGCCCTCAAAGTAGGGTTCCCATTGAGCGGCTTCAGTATGGGACAATACCTAGACACATTGTGTCTTTGAATTACTGAAAATGTCCTATAGTAAATATGTTTGAATGCCTCATGCTCTTTAATCCTCTGTTCAGGCTCCCAGAGGTTCGGATTTCAGACAACGGACCCTATGAATGCCATGTAGGAATCTATGATCGTGCAACACGGGAGAAGATTGTCCTGGCATCAGGGAACGTCTTGCTCACGGTCATGTGTGAGTATAAATGCACCGCCAAAACATTCCCATTCCATTGTAATTTGCATCCATCAGATATGTGGAACAGAATGTTATATTTGAAAGCCATTTTCAAAACAGATGAACAAGGAAGTAACCATTTATTCAGGATTGTGGGTAACCATAAAGTATGGATTTGACCATTAATGAAGCTGAATATTGGGAGGGATGCGCTACAACCTTGATGATGAAGCTGGAAGTGTTTAGTTCATATCTTAGACAAAATGATGTGTCAGGGCTTTTGGCATGTTATACAGAAGTTGGCAGAGAAGTTTACTCAAAGGTGGTATTGCACCCAATTGTTGATACACAAATCTTTAGTCTTGTCCTTTGAACATGCAATCTGAGTATTGAAGTGCTGTATCCCATGACTGTTTTATAGAGAGAGTGTATTTGCTGTAGTTTGGGGACAAAATTGTCCCAGAAATGAGCTAAATCTGACAAAATCTCTGTTTGGGGGGAAATCACTAGGAATGGATTGCGCCCTGTAAAAGCGTTGTTTATTTGTAACTTGTATGTAACTTGCTGTTTGAGCTGGTTTAGCACCGGATTCACTGAGGGAATTATGCAGATCAGGCAATGGCACAAGCAATGTTGCAGTTCCCAATCTTGCGGGCTGCTTTTGAGCCCTGTGTAGCAGGGAATGCAGTAGACCACTATGATCTGACTCACTGGAGGAACTGCGCAGCATCACTTCACTACTCTGATCCAGATACCTGAATCACCTCTTTAACATACTGAAAATGGCTTGAACATACCTCGCATCTGGATATATGCCAGGTTATAATGTTCTTCAACATAATTTGATCATTATTTGATGAATTACTACTGATATGATAAATAGAACATTTCTTTTAAATAAAAATAATTTTACAGTCTGTTTTCATCTGGTGGTAATAGTGCAATTTAAACTGCATCTGACAATTTTTGAGAATTAATCAAAATGTATATTGAGCCTAATTTACATGCTGTAGAAAGGAGGTGTGTTTGTGCAGGTATGCTAATGACTTAAATTACTTAAGACAAGCGCACAATTTCTGCACTGATTGCGCCTACTTAAACTAATTTGTGGGTGGTTAATGAATAAACGCATCTTTTTGTGCTGATATACCACCGTTTAGTGAATCTGCCTCTATAGTCTATAATTAGCTCTTTATAAAAGCTGCAGAAGTCTATGGTATGTTTCCATTTTGATAGCTTGGTAAACATGTTTGTGGGTTTTCTTTATTAGGGCTTGAGAAGTTAGGCTGGAATGGGCCCATCATTATGTCTGACTGTCTTTATGTGATACGGAATTCTGAATGAAAAGAAGAGTTGTGTGTGTGTGTGCGCAAAATGCATAAGACTTTCCTTTAAACCTCCCCTGTGCTGCAGAGCATCATTTGGGAAATTCTGAGGCAAGGAGAATGCAAAGACACAAAGACAGTTGATTTTCTTTTAATCATTCTACTTGTATACTCATCTCTTGTAGATATTTTTTTTCTAGTGGTGCACTCGATCAAGAAATGTGAGGCCTATACCAATCTCCGATATTTTTAGCACTAAGATCGGCCAATACAGATTTTTTAAAAAGTGCATTTTACCACACTTTTGCAAGTTATATTGTGCAGTTGCATGTTTATGCCCCACACAGTAATATTACAGTTTCCATTTGTTAACATTATTTAACAACATTACTGTAGTTAACATGAACTAATGAACTTAATGTTAGTTACAACATATACTATTAAATTTTTTAAATCAAATGTTGTTTTAGTTAACCTAAGTAAATGAACTATGAACTAACATTAACATTAAGTAACATAATTAATAACGGCTGTAAAAATATATTGTTCATTGTTTGTTCATGATACCTACTGCATTAATTAATGTTAACAAATAGAACCTTTTTATAAAGTTACCAAAATTACATTGTGTGAATATCTAACATTGATTTGAAACAGTTTTGAGTAATTCTGTTGTCAATATCAAAAGGTCGTTGTGACACATCATGAGAGCATCACACACAGCAGAGGTACGTTCAAAAATAAGGGAAAAAAAAATCAATTACAAGCTCTAAAACTGCTCCAGTGAGAAATCGTTAATATTTATGATTTGTTTACTGTCTTTGGCATTTTGCTGTGACAGAAATCACTTATTATTAAGCACATGTGTGAAGAAGACGTGGTGCTGTTTAGTTTAAAATGTAATTGCTGTGATTAGTGGTATTGTGACTAACATTAATCTGATTTAAATTGGGATCCTCATGAGATATTGAGAGCACCTGGAGAGTGTGCATGTTTGATTGACGCAAGTGAGCGTATTGAAGGGAGTATTGAAGATGAAAATGCTCGTGATCGCTCAAAGTCACAACGTCTGATTTTCACGACTCAGATTTGTATACGCATGTTTATTTGTTGTTTAATTCATTTTTATACCCATCTGCAGTCTCTTTATCCTCTCCGGCTCACAGTGTAGCGAGTCAGATTTACTACCGTAATGACTCTAGAAAATGGGCAACATAATATTCATACACATTTAAAAAAAAAAATAAACAAGCATGCAGATTCATCTGAACAACAGCATGTCTGAAAGTTAACAGAGTCAACATTTCACCCTCCAGAGGCCACACTGTCATGCATCAAGGGCTGAGAATGCACTCATTCATTAGAGTAGCAGTTTATGTGTGATTCCTTGCATGCAGAAAAAATATTGGCCCTGATTCTAGGCACGATCGGCCGAGTACAGACTTAAGATGAAAATCGTCCGATTTAGATCAGTGGACGATCGACCAGTGTACCCCTAATTTTATCGTAACACGTTACGTTTCCATACATTTTTAATGATAAGACAAAGTTGACATGCATTCATTTAGTTAGACATTTCCTGATATAATTCATGTACTGTATATTCAGCATTATTGTACAGGAATGTGACATGTTGCTACCGAATGTTGTGGAACCAGGAAGTAATTGGGTTCACATAGTCAATGATGAGTGTGATACGAAAGTTGTGTTTTTGCTTGGATGGTTAGGATTATGTTTGGGGTTTGGGTTAGGGGGTAGAGTTAATAAAATATGCCTTTCTTTTTACTTTATTGACATAATTTACAACAAAAAAATACAACTCACTTTTGGCGCCACTCTGTGGACATTGCACCCATAAACTGGTGCTCATACGTTGGTCAACACTTCCGGCTTTGGCCATTGGGGGCAGTGATGTAAATTTCAGTAATTCACAGTGAGATCAGTCTGGTATATTCCTATTTGGAAGCTAAATCATTCATCTTGTAAACATTACATAATGTTTATTAATGTTATCATAAGCATAATGAATTATTGATCTTTTTTTTTTGTATTACCTATTTCCTTATTATCGTCAATCAAAATTATTTACTTTTTGTTAGATAGAGCTCATTAGCAATTCTCTCTTTCACGTCTGAGCAGCCACAGAGGGAATGTTTATCAGTACATTGTCCTGATTGACACTCTAAGATATTCTCTTTCATCTATTGCCTTAACAGCACCACTGTGTCTGTCTAAAGCGAGGGCCCCAGACACTTACATCCACTCTGCACATCTCCACTATCTCCCCACAGCCATAAGCATGAGACTCGACTTAGAACATTCTGTCTCTCTGTGTATATCAGGGTTTGTCCACCAGTGAAAGAGAGATGCAGCCTGCCATTAATAAAGACCTTCATCATTTTCGCCCCATTGTTAAAATTAATAAATAAATATTGATGTGTGCAGTCATAAGGCTGAACTATCCTGGACGGCTGCTGAGCTCTCTGATAAGAGAGACTGAGAGTGTGTGAAAGCCCCAGAAGAGCTGAAATGAATCAACACATCTTTCAATAATGAATGCCACTTCCAGCCTCTTCAGCTACAAATAGAGAGAACATAACTAGGGATGTGCAAAACTACTCTTAGAATTGAGTTGTTGACTTGATTGACTAGTTGAATAATTGGTTTTAAAGGGATAGTTCACCCAAAAAATAAAACACGTCATTTATTCATCCTCACGGTTTTCCAAACCAGTATGACTTTTATTATTCAGAGGAACTCTAAAGGCTAATTCACACTGCCCCAACAAACACCAACATCCAACAATTGTCGGGTTTTGTCGGATCAGTGTAATCACTCTGTTGGCTTTTGTTGGTGTTCATGTCCATTCCTGATACCAACAGTTGAATTACGGCTTGTAAAAATGCCTTTTTATATAGGCTACTTTAATTTGGTTTTCACAAATGGCATTGCTACACTGTAATAAAAAAAACACAAAAATGATTTATACAGGGTTGGGAGGGTTACTTTTGAAATGTATTCCACTACAGATTACAGAATACATGCTGTAAAATACAATATGTAATGCATTCTGTTAGATTACTCAAGGTCAGTAACGTATTCGAAATACTTTGGATTACTTTTTCAGAACTGATATATTTTTTCACTTGTTTTTCACTCTAAATATACAACCCAATATGAGTAATTGTATCATGCATCAAAAGCCATGTTGGTGTTAGCGTTAATGCTAATGCGCTAATCATTATCAATGGGAGAGGTTTTAAAGACTAACTTCAGTGCTTGTCGGAGTATGTGTGAGAGTATGTGCCTTGCTTAGCTGACTTGTAAATCCCCACACCTCTACATGGGAAGAAGGATAGCCTCTAGCATTGTGGCTAATTGCCATCTAAGCTGAAACAGAATTATTCATAACCTATTAGTGCAGCGTATTCACTGGGTAGAGGAGAGAGAGAACGGGCGAAAGAAAATGAGTGAAAAAGTTCATTAATAGGAAGCCTTGCACGGAAAGTATTTTAATTTGTTAAAGAACCTCATAAATAAGAATGACCATTTTAATGAAGCCTTGCAACAAATTTCAATCATTTGCTTTTTAAGACCAGACGTGGAATTATTGGTGCCTCTTCAAATCTCCTTCATGCTAATTCAAAAGTACGGGGTGTCTCTTCCCTGAACTCCAACTTTAGAAATTGCTTATTTGTGAGCCAGTGTGATCATTGGCTAGTAAGTATTTCCAAAGACCAATTACAGACCATATGTCATTTGAAGTTCAAATGAGACAATAAGCAGGTTGAAGTGAACACTGAGGGTAGGAACTTTATTGCAAAGGGCATACAAAAGTGGCATAACATATAAGGTCTGGTCCAAAATCTAGTTGGCAGCGGCCTTCTAAGGTAACATCCTAACGGATGAAATACGGGTAAAATCTGTTTTCTATTGTTTTAAACTACTGTATTTTTATACTTTTCAGCATTGAATGGATTAGTACATTTAAAATCTAAATTTCTCTGAAACTTTTAATCAAGTTTTGCTGAATGTATAGTGCACACTAAACTGGAAAGTCATTTTTCGATCCGGCAAGCTCTAATTTGCTTGACATTACGCAACTTCTGGGAGTAAGGACACACAGAATTGTGTACAAGTTCACTTAGAAATTAAGTTGTGTTCACAAGATACCATGTTGGGACAATAAAGCAATTTGGAGGTTGAAATAATCTCATGATTTACCAAATCTTGTTAAGTTAGTTCCTTGCAAACTTGCAATTTAACTAGATATCCCCTGAGAAGAACTGTATATTCATCTTTGTTTTCATGGTTATGTTTGTAAAATAATTAGAGCTCATTACATTTGGACAGGCAGAAATTCTGATCACAAGAGTCTAAACACATTTCTGATATTTTTCTGGTATTTTCTGTATTGGACATTATTGGATTGAAATGCCAGTCTATTATTGTGGTACTGTTTTTTTTTTTTTCAGATAAAGCCCCTAAACGGCATACTAAAACAAAAACGGTGGTTGGTTGATTTTCATGTCAGTTAGATGCGCTAGTTGGGAATTATTGCCCTGAATGAGCTTCAATTGTGGCTTTTCCACTTCATGGTACAACTCGACTCTGCTCGCTTGTGTGGGGTTTTCCAATGTGGATAGTACTTGGTACAGGATACTTTTTTAGTACCACCTCAGTCGAGCTTCCGAGCGAGCCGAGACAATATTAAATGTGACGTAAAAATCCTGCAGATCACTGATTGTCAGGGAGAATCGTCACTACCAGCGTCACTGGATTTCCGACATGCGACATCAAGCCGCTAGATTTAAAGTGAGTAAAAACGATAGCAGTATCATTTGTTCACGCAACTTTCGAATTGTGAAAAAGGAAATGGCAGTGTGCAAAAGCCCTCCATGGTCAATAAACGAGATGCAGACGGTCCACTCGTTAGCGATGAGCGAAATTAAAAAGTATATGAGGAAGTGTCTCAGCTGTTGGCCACACTCGGCTACCACCAGACCTACCAAATGTGTAGGAAAAAGTAAAAAAAACAATTGGAAGTGACTACAAAACCATCAAGGAAAAGTGGAAGTGGTTCAACCTAATGGACGCTATCTAAACTGGCAGTCAATGGGAGGGAGAATGCCCTGGACTCAGCCATGATGGAGGATGGTACGTTTTGTTACGTTAACTCGATACTCTGCTTGAAAGCTTCACTTTATTTAGTTGACCAGCTACTGGAAGCTTGCTTCAAAAACAACCAGGCCAATTGAACTGTTACACTTGTGAAAAATCACCATGCAACAACTTTTTTATGCAGCACAATGAGCTAGTAGCTAACAGCTAGCGGTCGTGTTATTGTTTTGGGCAGTTTGTGTCGTGTTTAAGATGATGTCATGGCAGTAGAGGCAGCGCAACTATGACGATCAGCCTATAATCCCACCCACGCTGAGGAGGCACTAAACTGCAGTGGAAATGCAAGCTCAGAAAAGTAAAGCGAGTAGAGTTGAGGCGAGTCAAACCGTAACATGCAGTGGAAAAGTGCCAAATATGGACCAGGTAACCCAGTCTCATGAGAAGTCATAATAATAGTATGAGATGGTGAAATCGAGAGTTCACTTTTACTCCCATAGAGAAAAATCAATCTACAAATGATGTTATTGCGATTTTTCCAAAATGTAACCCCTAACCTAAAAACCATAAACCAATAGCCATAAAGTGCTTCAAAACCCTTGACTTAAATATGATTTTAATTGGAAAATCAATTGTGTACCACAGAAGAGAAACATCTGGGTTTTTAACTAGCAATCTGACTATTTTCACAAGTTTAAACCCTAATCCAAACCGGAAACCTGAACCCAACTTTTTTGTATTGAATAAATAATTATGGTACCAAGTGTTTGTACCCAAATTTGTTCACTGACGCTTGTGTTGTATCATTTTGAAATTCTGTTGGTTGATAACTTGGTCTGTATGGGAGTAAAAACTGTATCTTTTCATATGCGTCACAACGTGTGATATCTAATGATTTTGCCATCTCGTATGAATTATTATTAGACTGTGGTTGACAAGACCTTATGATGTTTATTCATACAACTGAATACTCATATTTGAATACATATAAATAGTACCTAGTTGCTTAGTTTCATGGCATATTTTGGTGAAACTGTTTCTGTGACCTTTCTGTGATATACAGGAGAAATTAGCATTTTTCCATTGTCAGAGGGTTGGAAGTATGTTTGTTGTCTCTCAGATGGAAACACTTTGCTGGTGTTTGCTCTATCATTTGCGGTTGTGGACCCTTCGATTGCCTTATCATCGAAAAACAGAGATGTCCTCATCTCATTATAATGATGATATTTGTTCTCGCTCATTTCATTAGAAGTCTGCTCCAAATATCTCCAACTACATATGCCAACAGATCTCAAATTGACAGACCAATGTTTACCTCATCTTTATCGTTTATACATTCTGCCACTTATTGATCTGAGACTTTTTCTGGCATATCATTCCCCTCTTGAGGCTAAACGTTGTACTAAACTGTAACCTGTGTTTTAAAGTGGCATTTAGCCTATCACCAGAGGAGATGAACTTAGACAAACTTGTGAAGTAAATCAGCTGAGCAAGTAATTAGTACAATAAAAAGCTATTTTCAGAAAAAAGTAGTCCCTCTGGCTGTGAAGGTTTAAAGTTGAAAAAAAAAAAAGATTAATTAAACCTAATTAATTTCTTTTGTCCAATACCACTGTTCAATTGGATTCAAATTTATTGAATCAAAAGTAAGCGACGAGAAGACAATGTAGCCAAACTTAAAGGGGTTTCTAAAGTGTGCACTTGCTTGCAAAATTACATTTTCCACATACTACATAGTACATATTTAAAAAATCTAGA
Organism: Moxostoma hubbsi; assembly: GCA_032164185.1. Classification (NCBI taxonomy): domain Eukaryota; kingdom Metazoa; phylum Chordata; class Actinopteri; order Cypriniformes; family Catostomidae; genus Moxostoma; species Moxostoma hubbsi. The sequence continues at coordinate 8,036,500 of JAVLUX010000201.1, read as the reverse complement.
TTATATACTAGCATTTAAAAATATTTTATATTAAACACAACTTAAACTCTATCAACATCTGATGACTGTAAAATATTGTCAGTATTTTGCAAGATGTAACTGTAACTTGTTACAATAAAATGTTGTATTCCAAATTTTAATGTAAATTTAATGCAGGCAAAATTATTGTCCGTTGTAACAAAACCAATTACTGCAAAAAACAACAAAAAAGATTTTGTTTCATTGTGGCATTTTATAGTGGAATGCTCATAAGCCCTTGCTTGAATAATTTATAAGTTTAAAGTTGAAAATTAAAATGTTCTCTTAAAATATTAACTCACACTTATACCAAAATTTTTAGAAGATTATCTCAGCTCTGTTGGTCCATACAATGCAAGTGAATGGTGATCAGACCTTTGTAGCTCCAAAAATCACATAAAGGAAAAATAGAAGTAATCCATAAGACTCCAGCAGGGGTTCATGCATAATGCGGCAGCCCGTTTCAGCCCCTGTCCTGGTTCTCTCTATGGCCAGTCTGCTCCTGGACTCTAGTGGTTAAATCTATATCTTCAGAAGTGATATAATAGATGCGGTTGAAAAACAGATCAAAATTTAAGTACATTTTTTTAACTCTACATATAAGTGAATCAGTGAACCGCTTATTATAACCAGTTAATTAGCAAGAGCCACCCGAATGAATTAATTCACTTAAATGATTTGTACTTCTCAATGCTACATACATTATGTGAGAGAGGACTGTTAAGGTGAGTGCAATTGATTACTGCTTCAACTCATTTGGCTGAATTGCTCTGTGCACTGTACAATTAAAAAGTGATGTAATATTTTGTGATAATATAATATAGTGTAATGTAATATAATATTTTAAAGGGTTAGTTCACCCAAAAATGAAAATTCTCTCATCATTTACTCGCCCTCATGATATCCCAGGTGTGTATGACTTCCTTTCTTCACCAGAACACATTTGAAGAAATTTTTTTAAATATCGTAGCTCATTAGGTCTTTGTAAATGGTGGTCCAACTTTTAAGCTACAAAAATCACAAACAGTCAGCATAAACGTCATCCATACGACTCCATCGGGTAAATTAAAGTCATAACACTATAGCTTTCGTGAGACAAAAATAAATATTTAAGTACTTTTTAACTCTAAATCATGCTTCTGGTCAGCAGCGGTATGCACGTGAAACACGCAAGAACTGTGGCACGTTCAACAACCCCGGAAAAGCAGCGCTGTTTACAAGTGAGAAGGAGGAACGCTGTACAGAAGCTTCATTGGTTTAGAGCTGAATTTGTATCTTTTTCTTTACTCATAGTGGTGCGTTTGTCCTGGCTGTCTCAACTGAGAGAAGAATGCAAGATTACGTCCGTGACATGGCAAAAAGTTGATTGAGAATGAAAGGATGAAAAATATTTATTTATATTTCATGTTAGGCCAACAGAGAAGGCTATGTTGGCCCTGAGAATTAGCCAGTGCTGTATACACATTCAGAAGAGAGTGAGCTAGAGGTAAAGAGAAAGATGAGACGTGAGGTGCTTGGGGAGCAATTACTCCTTCATCCCATAAATTGGTATTCACTTCAATTACGGTGCCCAACTTTAATCAAGCAGTGTATATATTTAGCCGTGCAGCTTTTATAAATGGTGAAATAGATGACACCTTGCTGCAGCACAAACATGCAGGAGGATAGAGACGAGGTTTGGTGCTGGAGCAGCTGGGATGGGGGGGCGTTGATGGATAGCCATTGAACATTTGAGAGAATTTGCGTGTGTGTGTGTGTGCATGCTGTTCCTGTTCCACTTCTGTGTGATACCAGAGTCTGACACTTGGTATCAATACTAAATCATTACCTTAGACAACAAATAAACAGCCTCGGGCAACTAACGAATTTAAACTAGGCCTGTCAGTCGTTTGAATAATTCACGATTAATCATAATTTTCTGTTGTTAATGCATTTTTATGCTTTTTGAAGATGTATGGTAAATATTTTGTATTGTTCTACTTTTTTAGCTCTGGTACGCCTCACAAACCTAGGCCCAGACCAAAAGATCCTTGTCCTAAGAAATTGAAAAGAGATCAGCGCCAATGGCCTGGAAGTCGCTCTTGAGGACAATGTATTCAGCAGATCCATCATATCCATCTCTGAGTGGATGCCTCCAGGCATAATATGTGGAAGGTTACCACAGGGCTTGAGCTCTGTCTCCTTTATCTTAATTTAACCTCTGAGCAAAACTCATTACTCTAAATCCATGTGCTTCATTGTTCCTCATCTCCTCCAAAGGCCGCTGGGTCATCCATTCGGCCATTCCATAGGGAACCTACCTGTTAATTTGTACTTCTTTTCATCATTAAATGAATGGTTTGAAAAGCATCTGAGAAGCCTCACTCAACATTCAAAAGAATTATCATTTTGGACATGATGTTTGACCTCCTGCCATTAGTTCTTTGATAGAGGAAGGATCCTTTTGACATTTGTTCTCAACAGGAGTCTCACTGAAAAGAAAAGATAGATGCGTTTGAAAAACAGATGAATTATTAAATGTCTGGCTGAGGGAAAAACCCAGGAGGGATAATTGAGGGGAAAATAAACAACAATTAACTTCGGAAAGAATTATCACTTGCCTATCTGCCTGTACATTCACTTCAGAAAATCTGGTAGCATTTTACAATAAGGTTATATTCGTTAAAGAAATAGTTCACCCAAAAATTATAATTCTCTCATGATGTACTCACCCTTATGCTATCTCAGATGTGTATGACTTTCGTTCTTTAGCAGAACACAAACGAAGAATTTTTTACGAATATTTCAGCTCCGTAGGTCCATACAATGCAAGTGAATGGATGCCAAAATTTTGAAGCTCCAAAATCCACGGGAGCATAAAAGTAATCCATAAGACTCCAGTGGTTAAATACATGTGTTCAGACACATTATGATAGGTGTTAATGAGAAAAAAATATTAATATATTTCTCATTTTTTATCTTAAATTCTCTTCCCTGCCCAGTAGGGGGTGATATGCATGAAGAATGCAAATGACCAAAAACAGAAGGAGAAAGTGAAATTGAAGGAAAAAGGACTTAAATATTGATCTGTTTCTTACCAACACCTATCATATCACTTCTGGAAATACACATTTAACAACCAGAGCCGTCTGCTGTCCTTTTATAAATCCTTTATGTTGATTATGGAGCTTTAACATTTTGGCACCCATTCACTTGCATTGTATGGACCTACAGAGCTGAGATATTCCCATAAATATCTTAATTTGTGTTCAGCAGATAAAAGACATACACATATGGGATGGCATTAGGGTGAATTTGTTTTTCATTTTTGGGTGAACTAGCCCTTTAACATTAGTTTATGTAACAGGTATCATAAAACAATCAATTAACAATATATGTTTTACAGCATTTATTAATCTTTATGTTAGCAAATAAAAATACAATTGTTCATTGTTAGTTCATCCATTCAAGTTTGAGGTTCTCTAAATCCTGTTTAGTGACTGGCATTCTGAAGCCTCTAAAAATATTGAGGAAAGTGAGCTTCAACAGTTTACTCTTTGTCATTACTACTCAATAAACTGATCCTGTCATCTCTTGTGGTCCATGTAGATCTTTTGGCTTTTGTTTCTGACGTGTAAACCTTGTTTATGACCCTGAGGTAACATCATAAGGCTCCTCAGAAAAGGCAGTTTATACAGTATATATTCACTCAAATACATGTAAAACCAATGTGACTTCAACATACAAGAAGCTGAATTATCCCATGTTAGATTAATTTGTGTGGTAGAGTATTGTTTGTCAGAATCAAGAAGATAATAAAAAATAAGAAGAGAAAAAAACATCTCACAAAAACAATAAAGCTTTTCTAAGCAAGCATACCAAACTAAAGCTGCTTTTGTGCATTGAGTATGAATGCCAGAGGTATTAATTGACTTTTGATCATCTGAGACCTTGAGGGCGAACGTGAGGAACATTCAGAAGCTGTTTTCCACCTGGCAGCCTAGGTAGCCCATAGTAAGTGGTGTCAAACCCCTCTCTCCATTATAACGAGAAAATTATTAATTAACCTCTGATAAAAATCCTATAGAGGATTGGATGTTGAATTTCTATGTAAAGGATAATGTACAGGCAAGGCGTCAATTGATGTAAAATAACTCCAGAGAGGTTCAGGGATTTTAATTACCCTGAAGGAGCTTTTAAACCCTGAACTGGCATGCTCCTTTTACTTTAAACCTCTAATTCCATGATTGCATGCCAAATTAATGCATTTTATCCCATGAAATTGTGTTTTTTTCCATGCGGTTTGGCAATTAGTTATTTAAACGTTTGCACAAATCTAGTTTGTGTAAATAATTGCTGAGCAATAAAGAGGCACTTCTGTGCATATTATGTTGGCACTTGAAGTGGACCATAAACACCAGGCGTTATGCAAATAGTGAGCACTGATTGGACAGTCAAAAGTATCATAGAGTGTGCAATAGTTGTAGAGAAATTGATTTTTATCGATAACTTATACATCTTGTTAAACAGACCAGTACAGACCAAATTAATTGCGTTTTTTTTTTTTCCCCATACAATGAAAATTATGATTTTTGGTTGATCTATCCCTTTAATCGATGATAAATGCTTTTGTTGAAGCCATAAATCAGTTTGAGTTCAACTTAAATCTTTAAATAATACATGTTTAACAGGCAAGTTTATATCCCAATGAAGAGGTCTGCTGAATAAGTGGGTCATATTTGCACTCCGAATAAGGCTACAGGATAAGGTTGCTCAAACAGAAGGCAGCAATATGGGCTCCATTCTATGACTTGTTTATACCCAAATAACATACAAGCATTTTACTACTCTCCATTCACATTTCATGAGAAAGTATGAAAATCATACCCTCAACAACAAGCACAATGGCTTAATGAGTACACACCATGCACTTACACAAACCATGCATGGATTTATAAATAGGCCTGCAGGCCACAAATTGCTTACAGCTGTCAGAACATCACTTCACTTTTCTGTAGGTGGTCCCCATGCCGTTTGTGCCATGCATTCAAAGTGTTCACTTCTCACATTAAGTATCGAGGGTCCAAAGGAACGACACTGCATTTCCTCTTCCATGCTGCACTATTGTTTTGCAGATTCATTAAGAGTGAGTGTGCTATACCTGCAGAGGAGCCGCTATTATTTTCCCTACTTGAAGCAACAGCTGTTTATTGGAGCCTGTAGGAGCGAGCTCCTGTAGAGGTTTGGTTGTTGTTCAATAAATGACGCCGAGTGTGCTCGGGGCACGTGATCAATAATATCCACTTGGACTTGATCAGATAGGACTTTTGAAGGGGTCATTGCATTATTCTGTAACCTTGTGAGTCATCTGGCATAATATATGTTTTAGTAAATTACAGCTCCTGCCGTTCTCAGCAGGAAGGGTACTTGAGTTTTGTTGCAGATGATTGGAAGTGACAAGTCACACATTTTGTAGCCTTCTCCAAAACAATTGCCTTTTAGTAATCACTGCATTCATGCAAGGTAAAACTAGCCTTGCATTTTTAAAGACAATGAAGCTTAAATGCTCCTGAAGCCCTAATATTTAAACAACTAACCGCTATGTAAACCATCTTAATATGGTTTGAGCTTGTCTTTAAGATGGTGCTAATCTGTTTATAGTGGTCGGTACAGTCTGTCCAGCTGAAAAGTTCCCAAACTCCTTTAAAACAAACAAATCGACCTGTCCAGCTGAAATTGCAGAACCCCATCTAAAATCAGTAAATTAACCATCCTGACCAGCTGAAAGTGTCAAAATCCCTTTGGAACCAGCAAACGGTCCAGCCTGAACAGTTGAAATTGCCCAAACCCCTCTAAAACCAACAAACAGACCAGCCTAACCTCCTGAAAGTGACAGAACCCCTCTAAATCCAGAAAACAGAACAGCCAGACCTGCTGCAAGCGCCAACAACCATCTAAAACCAGCAAACTGACCAGCCTGATCTGCTGAAAGGGCCCAAATACATTTGAAACCAGCCAACGGGCCAGACTGACCAGCTGAAAGTGCCCAGATCCCTCTAAAACCATCCAATGGGCCAGTCTGACTTACTGAAAGTGCCCAAAACCCTCTAAAATCTGCAAACAGACATGCCAGACCTGCAGAAAGTGTCAAGAATTCTCTAATAACAGCAAACAGACCAGCTTGACCTGCTAAATGTGCCCAGCCCCCTTTGAAACCACCAAATGGACCAGTCTAAAACGTCAAACAGATGAGCCTGACCTGCTGAAAGTGCCCAAAACCCTCTAAAATCAGAAAGCAGACCAGTCTGACCAGTTGAAAGTACTCACACCCCTCTAAAACCAACAGATGGACCAGCCAGGCCAGCTGAAAGTGCCCAAACTCCTTTGAAACCAGCAAATGGACAAGACTGACCAGGCTAGTAGACCAGCAAAGCAGCATGGCTGGTTTAAACTGTTATTTTTCAGCAGGGATAGCATAATAAAAATTATAATAACAAAAAAAAGAAAAAAGAAAAAGTGGTTTACTGGAAGTAATTAATGATTAATTAGGCTCAAAATGATTAAACTACACAAACATTCATTTTCTCTTTTGCCTCGCAGCTATCATAGCCCAAAACCATACCTTAAACTCAATGATATCAAGGTTGAATTATAAACATCCCTTTAAACACTTTTTTTAAACAAATTGTTTATTTATTTTTACTCTCCATATCTTCAGAAGCACTCTTCTCGTCTTACTGATAGCTATGTAAAGTGACAACATGATCACACTGGAGGTCGGCATGTTGTTTTTGATGCTTCCAGTATATTAGAATTGGCCACATTATGCCGAAAAATGGTACCATCTATCAGACATTTTTGCATCGGCTCCAGTATGTTTACCTTCCCCAGTGGCGCAGCCAGAAGCGTGTTGCTTCAGCAGCGTTGGAGACCTGTGTTCATATCATGCATTAAAACATGAATACACTGAAATGCACAACTAATCAAATAAAAATTGTGATATGTCCCAGTGTGATTGTTAAATGTTGAAATGCTACAATCTTCGTTTGTTTAAGCTGCATGAGCTTTAAATTAATGTGTGAAGCAGACCGCTTATACACTGGGAATGAGAATCATTCGTGTTGTATGAGAGATGACAGAGCACTAATCCACTGTGAAGCATTATTTCGATATAATTTGTATAATTAAATCACAGTATTAGCACTTTAACGATCACACAGGGCCATGTAGCAAACTGTTTATTTGGAGAAGTTAAACTTTCGTCAAAAACACACATCAAAATAAAAGCACGATTCATCATAAAAGATAAATGCCTGAGATTCAAGAAATTGCAACAGAAATATATTATAATTGTATAGTAAAATGCAATCCTCACTGTAGAAATAATAATAATAATAATAATATTAATAATAATAATTAATGATTAAGTGTTGAAAAGTAATTGTTAAATTTCTTTTACTTGTTAAAAGTTTGTAAACGTTTACCATTTTGATAATTAAATTCAACTTTAAAACATGGAATTCTGGAAAAATAATTAAAAGAAAAAGAAAAAAAGGATTTGGGAAAAAATAAAACAGATTTCAGTAGAGATCTGCTTAAAAACAAACAAGTATTAGAAACACTTGAAGGAAACAAGTGCCGCATCCGGCTGCATTTATCCCTCTCCTTGGCTGATTAGCTCGATCGAGGGCCGGGCGTGCGTTGTAACAGCCCACACTCCTCCTCGTCACACTCCTCCCTCCTTTGCCTCAGGCCAGGGATGCATGACGTTCATCCCCCCTCCCTCCTTTCTGTGGGGGGGGGGGGGGGGGGGGGCATTGCCCTTCTGGCTGCTCCTTTTCCCTGCCTCTCTATAGCTGGGGATGGGGACAAGGTGAAGAGAGAGAGAGAGAGAGACTGTTCCGCCTGTTCCCAGACATGCCGACGCCTGGTCCTCAACCACTTTTTCACCATCTGGCAGATGACAGCAACTCCTCCCCAGGCAGACCGGAGCGAGTCATCTGACCCCTGGCGGATGGAATGCCCCTCCACGTTCTGGCGGCCAGTAGTGAGCTTCTCCACCCCTGGCAGCAGCTTCACCGCTCCAGGTGGCCGGCAGTGAGCCCCTAATCACCTTGAGGATGGGCCGTTCCTCTGCGTCCAGGCAGCCACAATGGCGACTCCATCCCCAGGCATACACAAACATAAACACACACACGACAGCTGCGTGTGGCTCGCTCTCTCCCGAACTGCCACATGCGGCTGCATTTATCCCTCTCCTCGGCTGATTATCCAGATTGGGGTCCATAGTCAACATATTTTTATGTGGTATTGAAATTGGTATCGAAAACCGTGAAATTTCACAGGTTTCGGTACGACTACTGAATTTTTGGTACCATGACAACACTAGTTTGGTTGTGGAGTAGATTTTAATATAGGCATTCCACTTCACTGTGATACATTCTGTATAGCCAAAAACAACTCGCTTTACAACTCACAGCCTTCTGTGGACGTTACACCCGCAAAAAACAAAGAAAAAACAAATGTGCCCAACAACACTTACTGATTTGACCACTGGGGGCAGTGTTTTTCATTTCAGCAAGCACAGACCAATTTAAGCAAAAGAAAATTAAACCTACTGTTTCCGATTTCACTGTGAGATCAGTGTGAAAGGAAGTCACGATCACATAGGCCACTTTGAAAATGATGTTGTTGCAAACCCAAATTAAAAATTTTTAATTAAATTTCCATTCATTATTCCATTTATTTCCCAATGCTGTAGCAATAAGAGAAAGCTCAGCAGAGTTACATTACAGAGTTGAATTGGTGTTCAGAGCAAACATTGCTTGGAGCCGCTGACCTTGAATTGAGTTATTCATGAAAACTCTGTTAATAATCTCTGAGGTTTCATCTTCAAACACTGATAAAACTTTATTAAATTATCTTTACAAATAACTATTAATATGTTTATAGTACACTACCTGCCAAAGGTTTGGACACACCTACTTTCTATTTTTTTTATTGCAACTTTCAACATTTAGAATAATATATATAAAAAGTTTGATATATATATATATATATATATATATATATATATATATATATATATAAAATATGGATTTATATACTATGGATGGATGGATGGGTGGATGGATGGATGGATGGATGGATAGATCTAGATCGAGCGTGACTGCAGTACAGAATGTCCCTACATCAGCACGGCTGTGATTCGAGAAATATCTGTTGTATTAATATAAATATATACTCAGTATGGATTTTCATGTGATTTCTTACATGTTTCTTCTGCACACTTCCCATTCAATTCCACATCATCTTTGAGCAAAACGACTGCCTCTCCATACGATCCTCATCTCAACTGTCCTGTTGTAGTTAGGCACTTTCCTCTCATGGCAGCTCTCTTTGTACACCCCCATCTCCCAGCAGGCCATCATCACTGGCTGGGCTTCTCTCCCCATGTTGGCCCTTTGCTAATGGAGGAAATGCATCACCTCCCAAGAGAGCTGCTGATTGAAGCAGATGATGAGGAGGAAAAATCCTATTCCTTCCTCTCTATGTAGTGATGCAAGTTATTGAAAATATGAATATGAGCGAGTTCAAACCTCTCATACTTGCAGCTTCCAAGATGTATGCAGACATACAGTTCTGCTATTACATGCATCTTTTTGCATACCCATTGCAGAATCAGCAAGATGTTTGTCATTCTTTAAAAATAGAGATCATATAAATTACATATTGTGTTTATTTTATTATTACTTTGATGAAGTTATTTTACCTAACAGATACAGAATTTACATTCATTCCACACAATACTGGACAATATTGGTTCTTAAAAAATGATCACAAAGGAAATTGATATGTTTCCAAAAGTTCATGTACCCTGAAATCAAACCCATTTGTCACTAACGGTTAAGTTCAGGGTTGGGATTGGGTTGGGGGGGTTAGAGTTATTAAACTACGCATTCCTGTTGACTGTATTACATAATTGTAAACAAAAATACAACTTGCTTTCAGCACCCCTCTGTGAATATTTCACATGGAAGCTCACATGTGCCCATACATTCAACAACATTTCCAGCGGCAACCACTGGGGGCAGTGCTTTAATTTTCTGTAAGCACAGACCAATTATAGCAGCAGAACTTTCGACCTATTGTTGCTGAAATCACAGTTTGACCCGCCCGGTTCTTAATATCCTGCGTTGCCGCCTCAAGCATCGAAAGCGGTTATAATAGCATGATAAAAGTCACCAATGTTCAATAAACAGTCAATTTTATGATTAATTATTAACACAATAAACAATTCTTCCACCAAGTAATATAGTTCATTATCCAGAGAGTAGTCTTATTGTGGTTGCCATATAACAAATTAACTTGGTGCATTAATAATGAATGTGTGATCACAGGTGTGTTTCTTCAACTTTGGGCACTTTCATGTCCCAGGGTTGATTTATATTAAAATGAGCAGATTTCAACTTTCTTATCTGAAGTTTAAATTAAAACTAAACTGGAATCTTTAATCATTTATATTTGTTACTTTCCAAAAACCAATCAAATGTATTGATTTTACTATGTAAGCCTAGACCCAGACTTTCAATATTTCATTTTAAATATCCATTATAAAAATACAAGTCTTAAACTATGATCATCTAAACAACAAGGGAAATAAGAATATAAGAATGTAAATTTCTATCTTTAATAAAAATAAATAAATACATCTAATCAACTATTCTGCAAATGGTGTGTAATCATATGAGCACATGTATATATAATGCATAGCATACAGCAAGTATGTCAGATCCTATCCTTGATTCTGTGAGTATATTGTATGCATGAGTGCTTCAGCTTAGCTTTGTTGTTTTCCTTGAAATGCATGCGTGAACTTGACTCATAATACAAAACGTAAAACACATTAATCTCTGCCAATTCTCTTGTGTGCCCTAAAGTTCTCACCCCACCACATCACAGCACAACAAAGTCCAGACTCTGTCTCTCAAAGGGAATGTGTCACTTTGGTGAATGACACGTCATGTGCCAACCTTTAGAGGCGGCATTTTGAAATTAATATGTGAGGCAGACAGATTTTTGGAGTCAGTCCCAATGCGTGTTTCACAGTGGCAGCTGTTGCCTGGCGGTGACACACACAAATATTCACTCTCTCACAAACACACACATGCTCGCACATAGGCTAGCAATATGGGTTCAGGGACTCATGGATGCCGCTCATAGGCATGTAGCTAATGGATTTGTTTTCTCTCTACCAGGTTTACCAAATTTGAATAAAAATTAGAGAAGAGGAGCAGGAATGCACATTGGATGTGGCATAGCTCCTCCCATAACTCCATGAGGGATGTTCCAGAACAAATCTCTCCCACCAGACTGGTGTTTTTCTAATTGACTAAATGGAAAAGTCATGTACCGTCTGGATGCTGAGGCGGGCTGGCAGTGAGGGGAGACATATTTGTAATGAGCCTCCTTGGGAATGGATTATATAGCCATCATTTTTTTATCCATGTCATGTTCTAGCGTCACCTGTTGGAATGCATTTTAATATCTTTGCATCCATGACTGTCAGCTTATGGAAGTGTGATGCACTCTTATTTAATTTCTGTAAAACTTACTGTACCACATGGATGAAACATCTGTCTCCTTCCAATTCAGGCAAAAAGTGAACTGTACATTCCCTGGCTTTAATTAACTGACTTCAAAATACTATATTTGACATTTATCCAGACTGATCCCACAGTGAAATCAGATACAGCTGGTTAAGATTATTTTAGCTAGAATTGGTCTGAGTTTACCAAAATGTGAAACACTGCCCTCAGTGGCCAAAGCAGTAAGTGTTGTTAGGCGGATGGGCATATTTGAGCTCCATTAATTGGGTGTAACAGAGGGGCGCCAAAAGCAAGTTGTGAAATGAGTTTGTAAAAAATGTACAGGCTGTAATTTTATAAACCGCCCCCCCCCCCCCCCCCCCCCAAAGCCCAAACATAAACCTAACCATCAGTGGAGAAAAAATGTACACTGTTGGACAAAACAATGTCCAACAGTGTACAGTATGTACATGCGTCACCAGAAGTTGGTAGTAGTGCGCTAAATTTACTCAGTTACATTTACTTGAGTATCTTTTTGGGTATGAGTATGTTTTATGGTGGGTACTTTTCACTCTTTCTCAAGTAAATTTCTGATGAACATTTTTTAATTTTACTTCTTTACAATTGAGTAGCATGCCTGTCGTTATATTACTGGTTTTAATTTAATAAGTGTTAATATATGCATAATTTATTGAGATTTTTGAATGGAACTCTTCCAACAGGGAAACTTCAGAGCTGCATGCTGTCACTCGAGTCACGTTCAACACAACAGCAGCAAGCACGCTAAACAAACATTCCTTCACTCCACACAATGCCTTCATTTTACACCAAGACAAGAATATATTCATTAAAAACAATTGATGTTGCAGTTCCAACTTGAGAAAACAAGGTGAAGTATGTTTTAGAGATCGTGACAATGTGGGCTTGTCTGTGTCATGTGATGCTCATTCATTTACAGCATGAATCTGTAACTATTGGCCTTGTTATACCAAATACGATATAACAGATAAAAAAGAGAAAAATACAATAGCCCAATAATGTTGTTAGAATATGTTATATGCATATATACAGTTATGTGCAGGTGATGTAATGTATTGAAGAAGAGGTAGGATATGTTAAAGAATATAAATTAAATATGGATGGCCTCTGTTTCTAAGTTAACATTTTTATATCAGTACTGCCACATATCAGTGCCTACAGTATAAATCCTTGTAAACATCCATGTGAAGTGCAAATGTTTTGCCCTGCTTATTGCGATTGTGAGCATCGTGCAAGGTTGGTGCGTGCACAGCGTTTGACAGATGCGGGCGGCTTTGTCTTATGGACAGCATGCTTCCAAACACAGAGATAAGGTGCAATTAACCCGTAGTGTACAGAAATATACATCTAGATTCTTTTGACATTGACAATACTGGAACTACATTGAACTAAACTTTGGGGGGAGCTTTCCTTTTAATTTGATGCATGGAAGAAATAAAGAATATGGTTTTGGAACAACATGGTGGTGAATGATGACAATTTCCATTATTAACAATTATATAAATATTATTATTATTAATCATTCTGTAATGCATGTTAAATGTGTATCATGTACTGGAATATAGGAGATTAAACATCCATTACGTTATAAGCAGAAGTAACTAGTTACGTAATTCTTACTCAAGTAATTTTTAACATTATTACTTTTACTTGTACTTCTTGTAAATTTCTTTTAAGTAATTGCACTTTTACTTGAGTAAAGTTATTGGCTACACTACCCACCTCTGACATCACATTTATGTCATGAAAGTCATAAAAATTCCCACCACAGTGTCACTTCCATCACATCTCAGATTTGTCTTGCTAATTTCATTGAGAACATTTTATGTATCCTAAATACTCACAATTAAATCATATTTTAAAAATGTTTGCACACTTCATTTGGCAAAATTACAGCTTGATTGGAAATGATACCAAATTAAAATGTTATTTACATTGATTTTTCTTCAAACATCACTTGTAAGTACACTAACTTGTGAAAAAAAAGTATATATATATATATATATATATATATATATATATAAACATACACTTGAGGTAATTGAAGTCCACAGATTTCAAACTATAGTTTTGGAAAGTCGTTTAGGACATCTACTTTGTGTGACGCAAGTGTGATATTCGGATGTACCAATCCTGTGCAGGTGTTTTTACATGTGGTCTGCCACTTTGAGGACATTCAGCTGTCCTTCCTGTCTCCCTGTAGCGCTGTCTTAGGCGTCTCACAGTACGGACATTGCCATGTATTGCCCTGGCCACATCTGCAGTCCTCATGCCTCCATGCAGCATGTCTAAGGCACGTTCACGCAGATGAGCAGGAACCCTAGGCATCTTACTTTTGGTGTTTTTCAGAGTGAAAGGTCTCTTTAGTGTCCTAAGTTTTTATAACTGTGACCTTAATTTCCGTCTGTAAGCTGTTAGTGTCTTAATGACCGTTCCACAGGTGCATGTCCATTAATTGTTTATGGTTCATTGAACAAGCATGGAAAACATTGTTTAAACCCTTTACAATAAAGACCTGTAAAGTTATTTGGATTTTTACAAAATGATCTTTAAACATAACAAATGATATGTGTTATATCTGTATCTGGAACAGGGCTTAAAGATATTTTAAAAAGTACCAAAAATAAATGACAGATGGACTGGTTAAAAATTTCCAGTTCACTTTAAATATGACCTTAATATAACAAAAAAATCCATCCGTTTGAATAAAAATAAGCCATGGGACATGACATTGCCCGAAGTTGAAGAAACACCTATATATAGTGTATGTAGTGTTCTGGCAAACCCCTCTGGCAAAACAAATGTGTCAGCTATTTGTGGCAAATGGTGAGTTTGATGCAAATAAAGAGCTTTGGCAAGGGGACACTCGACTGTAGATGACACCTTACAGACTCCCTCGCTTCATTCCGTTGAATGTGACTTTGCCCGAAAGCACCGAGTTGCTTCCTCTAACCTATTGTGACTTAGCGATTGTAGGATGGAAATAAGGTCTCCACCTGAGTTACAGTTATAGCAGAACTATTTCTGTTGGAACATGGGAGGTTATCTCTGGACAGTTTCTGTGGTCTGCTGAACAGAAAAGACAAAGCACAGTGTCTGTTTAGCTTTGTCTGTGATTAATGCTCTGGAATCCGTGTCCTTATGGTGGAATTTGGATAGAGTGCTGTTATTTTAAGTCCCGGTGGTGGCTGGTGGTGTTTTAAAAAGTTAGATGGTGATACATTATGCCCCCTTTTTTTCCTGGCACCACTCAGGAAGTTATTGTTGCCAAACTTGTTATCTATTCATGACAGGTAATTACTCAACAGAAATATGGTTACCTTAACACCAGCTGCACTATGCCAGAGTCCCTTTGTTCATATGTACGGCACATTAATCGATAGATCGTTTATAATATGTCGGCGGTCAGATTCAACAATGAAACATCGCAATGAGTTCTGACAATTAGTCAGACCCTTTCTCTATTAGTTCTGATCTTTTGGTTTAATGAAATCAATCTTTCTTTAATTTCCGTGACCTTCTAAACGTGTGGTTTTGTCTCATTTGTAATTTTGCACCGCTGAGCCTGGAGGCAAACTTGTAGACCAGCCTCAGCTGTGTTTGGCTGTAAACAAACCAACAAATGGCATAATGTGCCCATCATCACCCTTTTAAATCAGCTAAATGATACTTGGCACCTGCCAAGTACGTCCTTTCAGTGACAAGGGAAGATGCAAGCGAGTTGTGTCAGGAATCGCATGGCGCAATTAGAATGTCAGCATGCTTTATGATGTCTGGCGACAGAGACGTTTTGGTCTGCGTCCAGATTTGTGTATACAGTTGCATATGCATGTACACGTGAATGGCATTTACTAGGATAACAATTGAAGTATCTCAGTCAATATACAACCTACTGAATATGGAGCACTGTTCTGCTTTCACTGCTCTCATTTAAACTGAGCGTAGGAATGTTAATGCCAGTAAACAGCTTGAGTGACAGTATTAAATAAACCTGAAGTGAAGCCCTGCAGCTACAGTAGCAGAGCTGTTGGCAAAAGCCTTTGGCGATAAAAACAAAGTTGATTTATGGAGATATTGAATACTGGAGGAGATATAGCCCTGTCCTTTAAAGGTGCCATTTCATCCTTTTCATCATCATTGTACCCCCCCCCACCCCCAGGTCCTCTGTACCTGTCAGTACAGGTTTCTTGCAACAAAAACAATAATTTAGTTTCTCATTTTCCACCCTTTCTCTGACCATTCAGCATTTGATTAGCCCCAATTAGCTCTGACCATTTATCACACTGGAACTCGGCATGTTGCTACCGAATGTTTCAGTACCCTGACATTGACCCCATTTTTGCAAAGATACTGACAAGAGCCATGTCCCATCAGACATCTTTGCATCAGTTAAATTGTGTTTACCTTCTCCTGTGATGCTACTGAGCAACCTCCAAGACAGGGGTTCTGGTCTCGTACACAAGGAAGTCACGCTCACTTAATCAATTAATAACCGCGTTTCGGAGGTTGTTTTTTCACTCAAACATTAAATGTTTACATTTTGGTGATTAGGTTTAGGGTTGGGATTAGGGCTGGACTGGGAAGAGAAATCGGCCCGGGGTTTTACATAGCAACTGTCCCAAAATGTATTAAGCAGGGGGATGTTCGCTGTTCTTCTCTGCATAACGCGGTGGCTCATTTTAGCTTATAGCGGCCCATTCGGCCCATTTCGTTGCCGTTTCGTTTTTTTTTTAGAAAAAAGGCCATTTTGGAATGGTAACATCTGTACATGAATAGTTATTTAGCAGACACTTGTATCCAGTGCAACAGGTGAACAGTCCCTTTTAGGGTTCAAACCAATCTCTGGGTTACCATCCCAGATATTTAACCACTAGGCCTTATATAGAACTTCTATATTAGCTTACTTTATTAAGTTGTGTCAAAGTCATATTTACCTTTACAGTAATCTAAAGCAGGGACGTAGCTAGTGGTGTGAAATGTGGTAATGATTCTAGGGGCCCAAAGTTCCAGGGGGGGCCCACAACAAATTCATTAAAAAAAAAAAAAAAAATGCAATATTTTTTAATAGGCAAAGGGCCCAGAGCAATATAAAGTCAAGGGCCCAGAAATCTTTGCTATGGCCCAAATACAGATTCAGATGTGTAGGCCTGAGCAGTTCTGTTTTTAACTTTCAAGGGTCTCTTGAGATTTTGTTTGTTTGAGTTTTCCTTGTTGTCTTTTAATATATGGAAATAAGTATGAATAATTATTTTAATGTTTTATGCAAATGAGACATCACCGGAAGCATGCTGACCTGCTGATGAATGGCTTCTTGCCATTTAATGAGTTACAAATAATAACATTTATTAAATGTCAGCGTTTTAGCATCTGCCCACTGAGTAGCAAGCTGGACAGACTAATTTTGGCTCATGCTAACAGGCACTGGACACTCAAGAAACCTGTTTATCAGATGTTCATACAATCAAGTCTTAAGAGATACTTAATGAGCGCATGTCTTCATAAACTGCCGGTTTTAACTCCCATTGTACATTTTGAATTTTGAGAATTATATTTTTCTGTTGCCTCCAGTTGCGTTCCACAGTCTTCATGGCCACCAGACTTTCTTAAAGCTGCTCTGTGCCAGCTGTGGCAGCAGCACCAAATGTATTTATGAAAATAATGACTCCAAGTCAAAGGTTAACGTTTTGGGGAATGGTAAGGGAAGGATTCAAAATTGTAATAACTGGAATACAAAATTCCTTGTATCACATTTTAAATTTAAAATAAAAAGCTTACTACATCTGTAAGCATGAAGGAAAAAGCACTGATGCAAATCCAATCAGTCTGGCCAATTTATGTGTGAACTGCACATAAATGAATTCATTTTATTTTATTAACATAACATTGTGCATTTTCATGCTTGAACACTCTGGTTTGGACAAATAGGTAGTCCTGCCCCAAACTCACGCCATTGGCTGAACCAAAAGTGGACTGCATATAAAGCTAGAATAGGAGAAAATATTATAACTTTGCAAATATTACACACATCTATCAGGCCATTTAAAATGTATTGTATGGATGGCTATATCCATACAGTGATGAAAGACATTTTTAGAAAAAAATGACTCATGTCCACAGGCAGCCTCTCAGATTAAATTTAGCTTATTTGGCAATCTACTGCATTGCGAATATCCCATGTGGAAAATAGCCCCCCCCCCCCCCCCCACCTCCTTATTCTATGGAATGTTCAAAAGATGATGTGACAGACTCCTAGAGCTTTGAAATAAGACTTTAAATACAATCCCTATGACTGTTCCCAAATACCATGAGACACATAGGGAAATTAAATCTCTGAAGTTCTATATGATGTATACATGACGTGGAATGTTTGGATGGATGTAACCAATTGTCTTAAATATTGCAGTTGATAAAAAAACTAAACAACACAACAACAACAAAAAAGCCTATTAAACAACAACCAATAGAAATTCTGTATGATATTCCATTTGAGACCCAAATGCGACTGCTTTGTGCATTTTTCAGTTCCATTTTTGATTTGTAACTGGCAACAAAATATAATGTTCTCTCTTTGCACAGTCAAGCAAAGCCAGTGCTGAAGCATTTAACCAATCAGAAATTAGCATAAATAATTCTGATTCAAAGTAATAGCCAGCATCATCCAATCACTGCCAACCATGTTAAAATATAATTATACATTATACATTCTGAATCTATGTTCTGATTATCATTGTCCCATGCAGCCTGAAACTGAACATTTAAACTAGAGGTTTGGAGTGTATGCACTTGACTGCACAGGATAGCTATAGAGTGCTCGCTATTTAGTGAATGACTCGACCTCCTCGACTGTCCACGTCTTTGGTCATTGTGTTTACCAGTGTGCCCTTTCACGATACATCAATGAAATTTAAAAAATTGCAAATTGAATGAAACTAGAGACTCTATACATTTGACTCAGACAGGTTTCAATAAAGAAACCATAATTTCATAGTTTCTTACCAGATGTAGTTTTGTTGGTGTTTCTCCATAGACAAACTCCTCTGTGATCGGCGCCATGTTGTTTTGTCACATGACCCAAAAGTTTAACCCTTTCATAACAACCCAGAATGTCCTGAACTGGGAACAGTCAGTTTAAATTAAATTAAATTATGCATTTCGCATAACAAAGACAAAATATAATGTCCGGCATGAGGACATGGGGGTCACACAAGGTTAATATCATTTTATTTAAGTCTCCTGCTTCTCACATGTTTTTCTTGAGAAGACTCCAGTAATATCACACGTGTCTCCTCTAGTGTTTCAAAAGAGGACTCAACAATGTCTCAAACTGTGCTTAGATTTGCCAGCATACCAACGTCTTCAATAGTTCAATCAATCATTTCTGGATGAACTCTCAATTGTTCCAAGACCAAATTATCTGTGCTATGCTATCCACATGTTACTTGTACAGGCACTACAGTGGCACTTTAAAATAATCTACCATGCTCAGTACCTGAACATCGAAGCCTCTTGAAAACTGAAACAAACTTCAGTGCTGGCGCAGAACTCCTTGTTTTAATTAGAAACCAAAAATCAAGTTTGGAATATCCATGTTTATTCATTAAAATTTTGGAGCGGGGGGAACGGGGAGAGTTCCTGCCCATCAGTGTGTTTATTAGAGGTTGGACTGGAGAGAAAGTCGTTTTCCGTCCCTTGCTAATAGCTTATTTGCAACATAACAGAGCAATCTGGTTGCTTCAAACACAAGCCCCTCAACCGCATAATCATTGAGCAACCAGTAGCTGTGAAAGTGGGTAAAATATTCCTGAACAGAAATTCAGGAATAAATTAGCTTTCACTTCAGCTTGTGAATAGTAGTTGAAGTTGAGAAAAAAAATATATACATGTAGGATATCAAAGTAGTTAAATACCAATATTTTCAACAACAATTAATATGCATTTCAGCTACAAATAATATATTCCCATCTCTTTAAATATGGTGCAGAGATGTATGTGATGCTGACACGCAATCATGAGCAAATCGAGGTTCTCTGCTCTGGGAATAGCATGTTGGGGAAACCAAATATTGTATGTACCCAAGTATGTACACAAATATACCCAAAATTAGGGCTTAAAATTTGTATTCAATTAATTACATGGTGTCCCAATTAATTAATCACGATTAATCGCAATTAAACGCACATTCAAATATTTGCTGAGAAAGCTCCTCATATACCAATAATTCAATATATAATGATTATACATATTTATATCAATATATAAGTATACATAGTTATCTTTAAATATTAAAACAATATATATATATATATATATATATATATATATATATATATATATATATAAAAATACTCAGATAATTAAAATGCATTACATTCTTGTGGAGAAGAGTTAATCATTGATAAGACGATACAAAAAGCGGCTTTAGAATAAAATTTATTGTCCATATTATTGATCATAAGCCAATCATTGGCATACAGTTCACAGCAATCCATTACACAAGTGAATTTGTCAATCAGTTCAGACATGCTTGTTTGGGTCTCAGGTGTGTAGCGTCATAAACATAAAATGTTTAGGCCACTGTGTCAAGTTAAATATAGTTTAATACTTAGAACAAATCTTGAGATCTCTTAGTTCGAATTTGCGCTCCATCGAGTGTTTTGAACACAAGACCGTAACGCATGTTTGTGTTGCGCTGCTGCTGGATGGTTGTTTCTTCTCTGTATAAACTGCGTGTTGCTCACACAGCTGAAGTTTCACTTACTGCCCCCTGGAGTAAACAGGTGGTACTACAAGCTTGCATTTCTCAGGGATCTTCTTTATTACGGTCTGTGGGCACTGCGATTAATTGCGTTTTTTTAACACGTTATTTTTTATACAATTAATCGGACTGAATTAACGCATTAAATCGACAGCCCTAGTTTAAATTTAAATCAGCTTTTATTAGACTACTGATACTGTATGAGTGTATGAGATTTTAAAACATACTAGGCAATTACTTAAAACTTTTTTAATGAGGAAACAATTTCTGAGTGCACTAACAGCAGAGCTTGTTAGTGCTGCATTGACTGGACTGTGGTGTTGATTTAACCGTGTCCACCATGTGGCCGGTGCTGGCAGAGGTTGAGATCTGCACTGCCAAAAACACCTGCGGGGACTCAAATCTGCACAGTGGTAGTGCTCTGATCACTTTCTCTCACATTGTTCAATACTCAGGAACCACGTTCCTCACACAGAGCTGAACACCTTGCACGTCTTTGGTGTACCACCAGTAATTATGTCCCCTGCTATTTACTGTTCCTTTGTACAAGCCTTGGTCAACCTTTCTGTGAAATGAGCAACAATGAGAAAATAATGAGGGAAGGTGCCATGTGAATGTGCTTCAGAGTAATTGATAAAGGAGCAATTAGTTCCAAACCCTTATTTTTTGTTGCTTTTCTCTCTGTTAAACACCATTTAATGAATCATACTTTGTCTCAAGACTACAGAGCTTCTAAATTTAGACATTAAATACCTTTTATGTTTGGTCGCAGTTAAGTGTTGTGCACCAGTGCTTGCCCCTGACCCTTTCCATCTAAGAACGCAACCCTAAAGCCTCCAACCCTGTCTAATCCTTCCAAAACAGATTTGAAATTAATTTATTTTTCTGCTGTTTCTGAAAGCTCTTGAAAGTCAACTCTATTGTCCTATTGCCCTGCTGATACAATGCAGGCTGTTTTTTTCTTCTTTTAAATCAACATTGACCTTGTAGAGATTACTCTGCCATACACACACTGCAGATACACCATAACAACAAACAGACACTTGGCGAGCATTAATACCAACTGGCACACTCACCATCAGCTGGGAAAAGGAACTTCTCTGTATAGGACGTCTTGTCATGCTCAAGTTCATGATAAATTATTAAGCGTCAGCATGACATCAATGGTTGGATCAAGATAGAGCTGTGTTTTTGTTTTTTTTTTTTCTGGAGAAGAAAGAGATTAACTAGATTTTGTTGAAGCCAAATTTCAAATTTCAAATTTCAAATTTCAAGAGAGAAATGATATTATGCATGAAGACAATTATCCCTGTTTTAAGAACATTATAAATAGTTGTATTGTGACATTACATTCATGACAGTTTAGCACATTTTACCCTTGAACACTCATTAATGTAATGCAGTACTTTTGGTAACACTTTAAAAAGAGGTGATGTGGGCGTGGCCAAGAGATGTCTGTGGAGAGAGTGGCCAGGAGATGAAGAACGGTAAGTATTGGCATCGGTGGGAAATCAACCTTTTAACAGCTGTTATGTGTTGCAGTGTGAGCTGGAGTGGGATAAAAGGGCAGTTCAGACTGCCGGAGGGGGGAAGGAGGGAGAGAGAGCGAGAGAGAGAGAGAGAGAGAGAGAGAGAGAGAGAGAGAGAGATATTAACCTAACCCAATGAGGCACTTTCAATGGATGTGAATGGGGCCAATTTTTGGAGGGTTTAAAGGCAAAAATGTAAAGCTTATAATTTCTAAAAGCAGTTACTGTATATTCATTCTTAAAAACTTGTGTATTATTTGAGCTGTAATGTTGTTTAAATGTTTTTATGGTCGTTTCATGGTTTCGGCATTATGTTGTCATTGCAACGAAGTTGTAAAATTGGCTTTAACTTTACACAGAGAGATAATTAAGCAATTTGATCACACTAAAATCATATTAACACACATATTGTTTACATCTTGCAGCTATACTTTTGAAATAGTGAGTATTTTAGCATTTACGGATTGACCCCATTCACTTCCATTGTAAGTGAATCACTGTAACCCAGATTTTGTATTTATTTTTTAAAGAACAGGAAGGACAAGTCAAAATAAATGTTTGTGGTAATCAAGATTATGCCACAAATCCTGTCAATGGAGTTTAACTTTTGTGTTTGGAGATTAACTTGTATTGAACCTTATTCCTTTAAATCAGCAAGTTGTTATGTTGCTTGGCAACTGTGAACAACCAAACACCCCTTTGTGCTTTACAACACCCCTAAAAAAATTGTCGTCTTGACTTGTTATAAAGATCTGTCCTACTCAATATTTCCAAATTACTTCCTATTTCCAAATTTTCCAATCACAAAATGTTTCTTTATCACTTTCACTTGTAAATAACGTAAAGCAGTTCTATGCTATGCCACGCAAATATATCTACCACAGCTTAAACGTTAAAGTAGTAGATGATCTGACTCAATTTGCTACAGCCACTTATACATCATTAGAACTGTTATAATTAAGTATGGGTTAATAATACCAGACCTTTCCGTGCTTTCCAGGAAGATTCCATGTAAACATCCTTTTGAAACCAGCTCTTATAAATTGCTCATTGGGAAAAGGATCTACTGGCAAGGTTTGTATTTGTTTGTCATGCTGGCCCCGGAGTGGAATACTCTACCCCTTACTCAACACTCAGTAAAACTGGGTCTGTGCTCTAGGGCAAGCAAATGGAGCTTTCTGCTGGTTGGAAGCTTTCAGAATATCATCATTCTCCATCTGTCTAATTCCTGTGTGGGCCACACCAAGCCTCTTGGCGTGATGTTCTGAAATATGGTAAGTTCAGCTGTACCTCTAAAGCTTTTGCTTATATACTGACAGGTTGGGGGCTTGGAAGCGTCTGTTTTCTGGTTTCGTGATGTCACTGCTCTATAAAACCATAAGGGGAGTTTGCTCAGATGGCATGTGTTACTATAGGACAGCATAGAGAATTTAATGACGGTTGGTCTAACTCTCCTCGGCCTCATATAAGTTTATGGTCAAATTTTTCCCTGGTCAGTAAATTAGGCGATAAAACAAAAGTGTCTGGCCCAGGCCTTACGACCGCACTGATCAACCAATTTGTCTGAGACTCCAGAGCCTCTGGGGAACTTTAAAGGAACTGGAGTGTAGGGCCTCTTTAAATTATCCAACAGCCTATAAGGAAGGGTGGGAGAGGCCAAATCGGAGCAGATTGTGATGGCGGCCCCCCATCAGATAAGCGGTGACTTTAGGGCTGTGGGTGCCCGCTGTGGCATTATAGAAGCTGCGGCGGGCACTGGGCGACCATCTGCCTCTATTCTCTCCTACACCCTTTCCCTCACTCAGTTGTTTTCCTTTAAATCCTCTCTCACATCCCACTCGTCTCCATTAAAGCTGTTGTGTTCCGAGCCCAAGGCTGCTTTTAGCTGCAGAGGGTTTCAAAGAAAAGAAAGTGACAGCAAAGCTGCATATACCCATGACGCATCTTATTTCCTATCATATGGAAACAGGCTCGGGAGAATCGCTTTTGTGTGACCGAGCTTATGTTGGAGGAATGCTGCAAAGTAAGACCGAGGACGATTCAATGCATCGTCTCGCTTCTCATGAATGGAAGAAACTTGGAGGAAAGTTTAGCCTTCGAGCGCAGGAGAATTATCTGTTTAAAGTGACATTTAAATAACAATAGCCCTCTGCCTTGAAGTTCAGCGTCAGAGCGCTTTGATGAAGTCCAAGTATCCATAGAAGTGCAGCTTTGAACAAAAGCAGAGCACAGCTGAGAGTCTTTACCACAGGGTGATCGAAACCATACGGGTGGATGGATCCAGATGGGTGCGCATGCGTGCCCGTGTGGAAACCAACATCAACTAATGACATCAGCGTGATTAATGAGCTCTATAACTGGTGAACTTGTACAAAGTGACACCAGCGTTTGGCACAGTCTGTCAGTCCCGTCTTCCACCCGACAGGCAAAGTGCATTTGGAGCCCCTGCAGCCCTCCGGCTCAAGCCACTGCAGAGCCCCCCTTTCGACAGCAAGCTGCTCCCTTCCTCCCCTATGAGAGCAACCTCGATAAGAGCCGACAGCACGGTAATGATGAATGCAAATGAAAAGGGCGTGGGGCAAATGCAAATGCTAAAAGCACAATGGGCAATGTGATTAAAAAGTGCTCTAGAGCCTTTTATCTCATGGCACTACTCGTCTTGGGAATGCTATTTCAAAGGGCTGACTTCAGTCTCAAAGCTTCTTGCCACTGCTCATTTCAGAACCTTTTCTTCCCCGTAGAGGAATTCGAGCTTTGATTTTTTGTTTTCATAGGCTCCCTGCTGGAATTCGTGCATGGTGTTATTGGTATCCAGATTCGGGTGCTGAATAAGGGTGTTAGACTTTTGCTTGAAAATTTGCAACTTGCTTGTGTCTTAGGATTGAAAGCATTTCTTTCTTTAGATGTATAGTAATGTTTCTTTTAGAGATGCACCAATGTATTGGCTAACCATTGGTGTCGGCCAATAAAAGCAATTATATGCACTATCGGACATAGGCTGATTGTTTAAAATGTTTTTATTTCTTGTCAATCTAAAGTGGATAGGAAAATGTGTTAGACGATTAGTGAAGTTTTAAATGAAGATATTATTTAAATTAACTTATTAGACCCCAGTGCAAACTCCAACCCTGGTGCAAATACTAACATACGGTATGGGAATTACTGCAGTGTGTTTAATGTGTTTATTTAGAGTCCCACAGAAACACAACATTAACCCCTACCCCTAAACCTAACCTTAACCTTACCTTAGAGTACAGTAACCATGGTTTCACCACAGTATTTTTTATAAATTTAAAGTAAATGTAAAATTAGCCATGGTTACTATATTAGCACCATATTACTAACACCATGGTTAACTGCATTAAAACTTTGGTTTCTGCCACAAAACATGGTAACTGCAATATTACTATAGTAAAGCAGTGATGCAGTTTACACACAAGCGATGGCGAGCCGCGGGATCGGTGTGCGAACGACTGACCGCCTCCGGATCAAACCCTTCTCTGCAGTATTAAGTAGTATTAAAGCAAATATTATGTGTGGAAACAGGAAGAACGATGGGAAAAGAGTAGGGCAAAACGCGGATTCGAACCGAGGTCGTGAGAACAACAGTGCACATTCACACCGCCTTCACACCCAATGCCACTGCAGTGACACCTACTATTTATTTTGTTGTATATTTCTGTAGTTCCACAGACGATTGGGGTGCAAATAGCTGCACCGTGTGGCAGATGCTATTTACAAAGTGGTGCAGACGCTCCACAAAAAAAAAAAAGAAAAAAAAAAGGGTAGGTGTACCCAAAACACTGGTACCACCCCAGTGACTGCTTTGTACCTTAAACAGTGCCATGTTTTTCTGAGAGTGTGAGAAAGTTTTTTTACTTCTCTTAAGAAGATTTGAGTGAATCTGGCCCCTGGTTATTGACTCAACATTTTAGGGACTGAGGCAAAGAGGCAAAAATGGCACCATTCAGACACATACCGCCATTGAGATAAATGGGAATGATTACAGTTAGTTCTCTACAGGTATTATAGACCTCCTTGAGGTTTTCTGTAATCGGTTTTGTTCAATTGTTTTGGGAGAATTGGTTTGAATTTGAAAAATAATGGCAAAAGTTAGCAAAGTGCCTGAAATTGCTTGCAACACCTTTATTTTCTAGAATTTGTTTTTTTTTTTAGCATATAGCTTACATGCAGTATAAAAGGATTGTATAGTACATCGTGTAAGCGCATATGATCCAAAATATGGCATGTAAAAGAAACAATATAATGGAATAGTTAAAATGATCATATATCAATGTCTAGTTGTTTGATCCATTCTAACGCAGATGGTACTGCCTCCATAAAATCGACCCAGTTTCCCTGATAGGATCGGAGGTGACATTCAGTGGTGATGTGATGGATTGTTTGGTTTGGTGTGCCACAGTCGTACTGTAGGGAAGATGTTTTTCCCCACTTATGCAGAGAATCAGCACATTTACCATGACCGGTACAGATTTAGTTAAGGCATACCCATAACTTTCATCTGAGTCGAGAATAGCTAATAATATCCAGTGGATACAGTAGAGGCTCATTCTATGGCAATGATTTTGGTTGAATCCACATGGCAGCGGAAGCATTTGAGTGTGTCAATCAGGGCTCTCAAAAGAGATTGTATGTACATGGTATGTTGTCGTTTTCTTCAGATGACATGTTGGAGTTTTCTGATGCCGGGGTCTGTAGACTAGTTTACAGTCAGAGCAGAACCTCTTGGCGAATTGTAGAGTGAGTCTGTGTGTCTGGGTTCAAACTGAATAAAAGTATCTGTTCTTCCTCTTTTCAAACATGAACTGTTATGTCATTCAAGACTGTGAATAATACAGTGTCTTTCAGATGTTCTCATGCTTGTGTTTACTTCACATGGAGGAAACATCAAATGATCTCAAAAGAATGAATCCTCATGGAGGAGTGAATAAGACCTTGAATAAGTAATCTGCTGTTACAAGTTCTGAATCCATAAGAACAAATAGAAAATACAGCTAGACATTTCCATTTTCCAGTACATAATCATGCTGAAAACATAGAAACATGCTACTTTAAGGGATGATTTACCCAGTATTTGCTGGTCAAAACACAAGCTCCCCATTTATGCGCTCTACATTAGTTCATCAACATATGTGTTCACTATATGTGCTTGTGGTCAGGGCAGTAACATGTAGGTAGCAGGTAAGGAAGCTATTTGTGTGACATTATTTGGATATAAACAATGGTGGCAGCGAAAACGTTCTGGCCACGCAAATGTGCCATCCAAGCTCTGCGGCTTGTCTTCTGCGGTGTGTTTTCTGCAATAGACCCAATACATCTTCTAAGCAGAACATATCATTACCTTCCTATTCAAATTGTTGATCAACAGCTTGATGAAGTCTTGTCAGACCTGCATAAACATCGGCTGATTAGTCTTGAGAACCAAAATTGTACTGACTATAAAAAGGCACATAAATACTCTATTTGGAAAGTTAGCTGGAAAATACTTTCCCGGAAAGAGAGACAGTTTCGACCTCCGTCCCCTGTGTTTTGACTGAAGTCCCATTAGATCTTAGTAACAGATGTCAGAGGAGGGCGAGAGAAGAGAGAGGAGATGTAGGCACCCCTCCTTCCCCTGTTTCAAAGGGCCACTAAATCCTTTAATTACCAGGTCAGCGAGATCTGTCTCCAGGGAACCTGCCACTAAATGCGAGCCCCATTCCTCACATGAAGAAAAAAGTTGGGAAAAGTTTTTTGCTGTAATTTAAAAGGAGTGCAATATAATGGTGCTTCAGGCTGTCATGCTGCAAAAGGAATATGGCTGCTCCTATTAGGATGAATGGCTCTGCGGTATGGATTATGAGAGGGAGGAAAATGGTTGACACACTTTTTCTGAGGGGAAAGGGTTGAAGGTGGGAGAAAAGTGGAACATTTATTGCATGCTCTTTTATAAGGAGATATGAAATTCATACAAACAATTAAGCGGAGCATGGTCCAATGATAGGGTCAAGCGCCTCAGACAGGTTGTAGAGCTAGTGTTTCCTGCCTGGAATAGTATTTCTTTCTTTATTCATTTATTAAATAAAAGGGTAGTAAAATAGTTTTTTTATTTCTGCTTAAAAAATGGGCATGTTTGCATGTTCCTCCCGTGTCCGAGTGGGTGTCCTCTGGTTTCTCCCACAGTCCAAAAATATGCAGATCAATTAAACTGGAGAGTGCTAAAATGCCCATGGGTGTGAATGTGTACAGTATGTCTGTGTGTCTTAGCCATGTGATTGACTGGTCACCTATCCTGGGTGTTTTTGGGCCTTCGGCCCAAGAAAGCTAGGATAGGCCCCAGCACTCCCTACGACCCCACAAAGGACAAGCGGCTATTGAAGATTGATGGATGGATGGATGGATGGATGATTTAAAAGCACTGCATATCCTCCTTTATAGCCAAATACAATTCATTTGCAGACATTGGTTGACTGTTGTCTCTGCAGAACAAAAATGGGTGTTTCCCAATCAATGGCCATTTTTAATTTGGGCCGTTTTTCAACTGATTTACTTGATTTGCCTACTACATAGATATTCCCAAATTTTGTTGGATAGTCAGGGCTCTAGACTAACATTTGAGAGTGGTAGGACCGGTGCCACCAAGTTCTACAGATGGTCGCACCAGCATCTGAGTTGTTCAAGGTCAAGGGGAGGTTCTGTGTCTTTATCGATTTCTTTTCATCAGGATCTTGCTGATTTAAGTGCAGTCATCTGAAGACAAATAAAGCCTTTTTATACAATCAGAGAGCATTAGAAAAGATTTTTGAGTTCAAGTTTCATTGTAACTGTGGTATTTGCACAGTACTTTTATTTTTATTTTTTAAATTAGAGACATTTACTGTACTTGAGAAGCAAAATGAAATAAGATATTTAGTCCTGTTCTCAGAGAAACCTAACAAAATGTTTATGCTTATTACAAGAAATAACTATTTGCCAATAAATCTTGATTAAAGAGAAAACAAGTTTATTTTTCTCATCACATTGCCAATTGTTTTTTTCTCATTTTAATCATAAAGCCCACCAAATTTCATTAGATTTTTCTGAAAACAAGACTTATTATCTTATGCCATTCAGCTTCTTGTGTAATCCTTTCTTGTTTTAAGGATGTTTAAGGTATTTGTACCATAAAATATGACAGAAATGCTTAATCTTAATCTGTCAACCAATCAATCATATTTATTTATTGGGATTTTTTTAAGGCTTCATCTGAGTGCTGTAAAGTGAAATGACAGTGATTTACCTCAGGGTTAGTGAAAAGACTAGTGAACGCACTTTACATCACAATATAGTTATTGTTATATAGCAATATAGATATTTATAGCGGTTCTCCTAAAATAAAAAATTGTTTGTACTGATATACTGCAGTTTATATGACTGTTTGTGTCTTCTATGAAACCATTGTTTACTGAAAGAATAGAATTGTGGGTGGTCACAGCAGCAGTGATTATTTTCCAACATGCTAATTTGAGAATTACAATGAATCCCTGGGGTTTGTTTTTGGAAGTAGACAAACTGCCCAGCTCTTTGAAATTGCTGGATGAGTTTCCTCTCGCAATGCGCAACATTTTTCAAAGCACTCAATAAACCTTCAAATTTACTGTGAAAAGCTGTATTGTCATCTCATCAAGCAACATTCCTAATCCGTTAAAGGGTTAAACAAGGTATTGAAGTGTTTCAGGCATGGCAGCCACAGCCTTTAATTGTTTCAAATATTCCATCAATGATTATTCTGATGTCGTGGCTGTTTAGATTTCCCTACCGACATCATCTGTAATTATTCTCCAATGCAAAACAGTAGAATAGAGATGAGTGCCATAATAAACCCACAGACTGCCAGTCTGTATTTTTGTATTCTGGTTAAGTATGATTTTTCATTGTTCATCATTTGATTATAAAATACTTATATCACGTACTGTACTTTATGAAAATATGTGCATGAAAAGTCGAGCGTTTCGCCAACGCATTGCCAATACGGGGTCCGGTTGAACACAACGTGCATTTTTTCATTACTGTAACAGCAACAAACCACAATACTCAAGGGGCGATTGGCGTTACCTTCAAAAGTACACATGGATTTGTTATTATTATTCAGGTAAGTTGTTATAAATATATTGACTTTAGCATACTTGACCTGCATTATTCTCTTCAAAATGATGCTCTGCCAAGACAGCAAAATGACTTACGTGGTCCTTACACGTTAAACACAATTGCTGAAGCAACAAGGTCATTTTGTGATGACACTTTCGACTCGTGTCTATTTACGTGCTATTCAGGAATCATACCCTGGTCCTTTACATTGCAAGTGCTCTATCAGTTGAGATACCACACAACTTGATGGAACTTTAATAAGCTGGTAAATGTAGTTGGTTATGTAATGCAAACATTAAAATGTATCACCTTACAAGTTAAGTGCTATAGTAGTGTTTTGATGTCATAAGATAGCCCCGTCTGAGGAACAAAGCAAAAACTGCATGAATATGGACTGATTATCTGTAGTTTTACTTGGGATTTGTGTGAAATAACTGTTGTTAAATCGTTGTTGTTGTAACTCCGCTACTGTTTACCAGGTTCCCCAGGAAACTGCCTCAATACGTACAAAGAGCCACGTAAAAATAATTTTGGAAAAATGTTGGCATAGTAGCATGATTCTATGAGATGTGTGCCAAAATTGACTAAAATCAGGTCTTTTAGGCCGCATCCACTCTTAATACATTTTCGTTTAAAAACGCATTGATTTAGCTAAATTTACTGCATTTTCCTCCACTCAAAACTGAGACTTTTGAAAATGCTCTCTAGGACCGCATACTTTGAAAAGTGATGACATTTGAAAATTGAAAATGGAGGTTTCAAACTCAAAGGAATTAATGTGCTATTGGCCTTAGGCTATGATCTGTCCTGGTGCGGAGGGGTTTTGACTTAAACCAAATTCAGAGATAATGGAATGTCAAATGGCAGCAACTGTGTAGTTTTTCTCAGTTTCAGCTTTGCCATAGTTACTGCATTTTGCCTTTGTAGGGCAGCATGGGCACTTTTGGAAATGAACTAAAATGGGAATAGATTTCTTTTCTGGAGGCCTACTATCATAGCAGGAGAAAATGTATCAACATTACCTTGCACAGTAGCCCTCTATAATCATTTTGTAATCAAGCTTGCTATCATTTTGTCTCCTGATCTTTAAATAATTGAGAGTTTGGAAATCAAGTTCAATTTAGTAGTGGAATGATTGTGTAAAGCAGGAATCCTGTCAGCCCAATTCAGAGAATATAGGCCCTAGTTTTCACCGTCTGGCATTGGTTTGTATTGGGACGCTTGGCTCATTGGATGAAGCAGTTGTGAGAGCACATGGTTAATTAGCCTTGACTAGCCACTGCTATAAACAGACACCTTAGGGTCTCATCCATCAAGACCACTCTGAGCATTTAGCAAACACAACATTCAACATTCTCTTTCTCTAGGCTCTAGGATGCTATCAATTCAGGGACAGCATTCAGTTTCCTGGTTGTGTCGCTGTGTTTGTGCATGCAGGAGCATCTTATAGTCCCATCCATGGAATCAAGTGACAGCATATCATTCTTCAATTTAGGACAAGTCTCTGTGTCCCACAGAGCTAATAGTGTGCACTAAGGTTAATTTCCTTCCTTTCATCTGGCATCAATAAACAATTAAGAGGTGAGGAAACAAATGCTCTGAGGCCATCACACATTCCCTCAACCCCTTTTGCTTTAATCAATTAATTTCTATTGTGCATTTATTGGAGAGTGGCAGATAGATTTAGACCTAAAGAGACAAAACGTTATTACACATGCTGCTCTCCTGATACACCATTTCTTTTTCTTCCTCTGCCTGTTTACTATGCAAGCTTTATTGATCAAGATATTCACAGTTGATCTCTTTTTTTTTTTAACCCTCTTTACTGATATCACTTCACTTCAATACAGGAGCAGCATGCATCGATGATTTTTGAGGGAGCACAAGAACTGGCTCTCTTGTATTATATATAATAATATATAATATATAATAATAATAATTAATATAAACTATTTTTAATAAACAAAGCAAATTGCAACTAAACTTGATACAATGCATATATATATATATATATACTTGTGGCCAAATTGGTACTCTTATTCACCAAAGTGGCATTCAACTGATCAAAATGTATAGTCAGGACATTATTAACATGAAGAATCACTATTACAATTTGAAAACTAATTAAACTACTTCAAAGAGTTCTCATCATAAAATCCTCCATGTGCAGCAATGGCAGATTTGCAAATCCTTGACGTTCCAGCTGTCAGTTTGTCCAGATACTCAGGTGACCTTTCACCCCACACTTCCTGTAGCACTTGACCTTTAACCCCACACTTCCTGTAGCACTTGCCATAGATGTGACTGTCTTGTCGGGCACTTCTCACGCACCTTACAGTCTAGCTGATCCCACAAAAGCTCAATGGGGTTAAGATCCGTAACACTCTTTTCCAATTATCTGTTGTCCAATGTCTGTGTTTCTTTGCCCACTCTAACCATTTCTCTCTTTTTTCTGTTTTTAATGTGTCTTTTTCTTTGAAATTCTTCCCATAAGTCCTGCACCCCTGAGTCATCTCTTCATTGTTGTATATGAAACTGGTGTTGAGCGGGTAGAATTCAATGAAGCTGTCAGCGGAGGACATGTGAGGCATCTATTTCTCAAACTAGAGACTCTGATGCACTTATCCTCTTGTTTAGTTGTACATCTGATCTTCCACATCTCTTTCTGTCCTTGTTAGAGCCAGTTGTCCTTTGTCTTTAAAGACTGTAGTGTACAACTTGTATAAAATCTTCAGTTTTTTGGCAATTTCAAACATTGTATAGCCTTCATTCCTCAAAACAATGATTGAATGATGAGTGTCTAGAGAAAGCCGTTTCTTTTTTGCCATTGTTTACCTAATATTGACTGCATACTTTGGCAAGTCAAAAAGAAACACAAAGACAATGTTAAGCTTCATTTGACGAACCCAAATAGCTTTCAACTGTGTTTTATATAATGGCACGTGATATTCTAATATGAAATTA
The DNA here is from genome assembly GCA_032164185.1 of Moxostoma hubbsi. NCBI lineage: Eukaryota > Metazoa > Chordata > Actinopteri > Cypriniformes > Catostomidae > Moxostoma > Moxostoma hubbsi. Next base: position 8,003,501 of record JAVLUX010000201.1, on the reverse strand, counting down.
GCAATTTAGCATGATTACTCAAGGATAAGGTGTTGCAGTGATGGCTGCTGGAATTGGGGCCTGTCACTTTGGTGAATTAAAATATCGATTTCCTTCTGAAACAGCAAAAGTCACCAGTATAGATATATAGACAGACAGATAGATAGATAGATAGACAAATGTTCTTTTTTTAAGCATAAACCTCACAACATTTTGTTTGGTTTCTCAGTAAACAAGACTAAATACCATATCTTACATCATTTTTTACTGGAAAACAAAACAAAAATAATGTGTAAGAAATCATTTTTGCAGTGTAGTGATCACTATGCATTTTTTTAAGTAGCCTTTTTCTCGTTTTTGATAACTCCTATTTAATTTTACGTGAAAATGTTCAACCAATTTTCGAGCATCATCAGGTGGGTAAATGATGATGAATTCTCAGTTTGGAGCAAATGATCTGAGCGATGTGCAACTGGATTGACTTGACCAATTGTTAACATGTACAGTGAATGAACGATTTACTACAATATTCATGTAGCCTAATTATCAAAGATCTAACTATATGATTTTAGAAGTTGCCTTCAAAATCCACTTAGCTCAAAAATCTGAGACAGCACAGGCCCCCTAAAAAAATTTGAGACTGTGTAGCAGCAACATCCTTTTCTCTCAGCAGGGTGTGAAAGAGAGTTTGCAGAAAGTGTTTTATGGGATTATGCAGCTGTCTGAATAGTCAATTCCCACCTATGTTGGTGCGTTGACAGGGAATCATAAATCGATAGAAGCTAGTAAAAAATGCAGATGTGATAAAACCCCCCACGACCGCTTTTCATCCCTGAACAGCTGATAAAGTCAGCTCATTCTTGCTGACAGGTTGGCTTAAATGTTTCAAGTGGGGAACAGGGAAGGGCTTTGATTTCAAGCTCTCCTGCTTCAGATCCTTTACGTATGTTAGTACCAGGAAGTCCATCTTCATCCTCCCCATGGATCCCTACAGGCACGCAAATAACACTCTCCTGCTTTTCCGATGTCTTGGCATATTCGTGTGCCAAAAAAATTGTTTTTTTTATAGGTGTTTGATATTGTGTTTGATATCTATGATACTGTAAACACTACATGAATATGATTTAAAAAAATAAAAGGGCAACATGATTACAGAAATGAAAAGATTTAAGTTATTTTCAATATTATAATGTATGAAACAATTACATTAAAATCAGTTTAAGCATAGGGTCAAAATTTTCCTTAATGCCAACAAAAGAGAGTTACGGTTGCAGATAAAACATGTTCAAAACAATGCAAGGAATGCATAAAAAAATAAAATATCAAATTATGAAAACCCACTAAAAGCAGGTCCCACACAATAGAGGGTGTAGAGCAGTGGTTTGGTACAGGGGCCACATCGGGCTTCAAAGGAATAATTCACACAAAAATTATCATATACACTCACCTAAAGGATTATTAGGAACACCATACAAATACTGTGTTTGACCCCTTTTCACCTTCAGAACTGCCTTAATTCTACGTGGCATTGATTCAACAAGGTGCTGAAAGCATTCTTTAGAAATGTTGGCCCATATTGATAGGATAGCATCTTGCAGTTGATGGAGATTTGTGGGATGCACATCCAGGGCACGAAGCTCCCGTTCCACCACATCCCAAAGATGCTCTATTGGGTTGAGATCTGGTGACTGTGGGGGCCATTTTAGTACAGTGAACTCATTGTCATGTTCAAGAAACCAATTTGAAATGATTCGAGCTTTGTGACATGATGCATTATCCTGCTGGAAGTAGCCATCAGAGGATGGGTACATGGTGGCCATAAAGGGATGGACATGGTCAGAAACAATGCTCAGGTAGGCCGTGGCATTTAAACGATGCCCAATTGACACTAAAGTGTGCCAAGAAAACATCCCCCACACCATTACACCACCACCAGCAGCCTGCACAGTGGTAACAAGGCATGATGGATCCATGTTCTCATTCTGTTTACGCCAAATTCTGACTCTACCATCTGAATGTCTCAACAGAAATCGAGACTCATCAGACCAGGCAACATTTTTCCAGTCTTCATCTGTCCAACTTTGGTGAGCTCTTGCAAATTGTAGCCTCTTTTTCCTATTTGTAGTGGAGATGAGTGGTACCCGGTGGGGTCTTCTGCTGTTGTAGCCCATCCGCCTTAAGGTTGTGCGTGTTGTGGCTTCACAAATGCTTTGCTGCATACCTCGGTTGTAACGAGTGGTTATTTCAGTCAAAGTTGCTCTTCTATCAGCTTGAATCAGTCGGCCCATTCTCCTCTGACCTCTAGCATCAACAAGGCATTTTCGCCCACAGGACTGCCGCATACTGGATGTTTTTCCCTTTTCAAACCATTCTTTGTAAACCCTAGAAATGGTTGTGCGTGAAAATCCCAGTAACTGAGCAGATTGTGAAATACTCAGACCGGCCCGTCTGGCACCAACAACCATGCCACGCTCAAAATTGCTTAAATCACCTTTCTTTCCCATTCTGACATTCAGTTTGGAGTTCAGGAGATTGTCTTGACCAGGACCACACCCCTAAATGCATTGAAGCAACTGCCATGTGATTGGTTGATTAGATAATTCCATTAATGAGAAATTGAACAGGTGTTCCTAATAATCCTTTAGGTGAGTGTATATAATTTACTCACCCTTATGCTATCCCGGATGTGTATGACTTTCTTTCTTCAGCAGAACACAAATTAAGATTTTTAGAAGAATATCTCTAGCTATTTTGGTTCATACAATGCAAAGTGAATGGGTGCCAAAATTTTGAAGCTCCAAAAATCACATAAATCAGCATAAATGTAGCCTAATCCATGTCACTCAAGTGGTTAAATCCATGTGCTCAGAAGAGGTATGATAGGTTGGGTGAGAAACAGATCTCCTCCCTGCTCAGTCAATCTCCACTTTAACTTTCACTTTCTTCTTCTTTTGTTTTTGGTGATTCACATTCTTCATGCATATTGCCATCTACTGGGCAGGGTGAAGAAGTTCTAGCAAAAATTGACTTAAATATTGATCTGTTTCTCACCCAAACCTGTCATATGGTGACACGTCTTCATCAGAAGGATTGGATTAAACCACTGGAGTCATAAGGATTACTTTTATGCTGCATGTATGTGCTTTTTGGAGCATCAACATTTTGGCACACATTTGTATGTATTGTATGGGCCTACAGAGCTGAACTATTCTTCTAAAAATCTTAAATTGTGTTCTTCTGAAGAAAGAAAGTCATGCACATCTGGTATGGCATGTAGTAAATAATGAGTGAATTTTTATTTTTGAGTGAATCATTTCTTTAAGTAACAAATGGGGGGCCACATTTGAGATATAATGTTCCACATTGATTTAGTTCTTGTATCTTTTTAGCCCAGAAATAGTCGTGTTCTCATTCTAATGCATGATGCACAATTTTCTGAAGTTTGTGATTGGTGGAATATTCTTGCTCTGCAAATGTTGATACTTTTCTATCAGGCATTAGAAGAAACATGATAAAGGCTAAGCATTATTATAAAATATTTTATCATCTCTACTTTCCTGTTAATTTATTATACAAATTAACACGCTATCTACATCAAGTATAATCAGCATTATTAAAAAAACTAACAATATTATTAAAAAATTTCACAGTTTTATTCTATTACTTTTAATACTTTTAAAGCTACTCAAGTTATTCAGCCATAAGTAGTGAGTGGTTTTCTCGTTTCCTTGATATTGTTGTTTGATTAATAGCCTTTATATGTCAGCCTGCTAGACAGTGCTCAATTCGGTTACATGTACACTTCAAGTCCAACATTTTGATGCAAATTCAATTTCTGTCCCACTGTTTACGCTCACTGTAGACCAAACTAACTGCGTTTAAATTAATGCCTCATCAAGACGGGCATTGGCGGAATTATAAAGTGCATTTGATTATTTAGGCGCTCAAATATATATAGGCAATAGTGCTCAAACATTAGCCAGCAGCCGCCTGTCAATCAAAAAGCACAGCTACAGATGTTAGGAAATAAAAAGTCAATCTTTTATATTTTATCTAGATCAACCAACCAGTGGTGCTCTTGCTATCGCAATTGATGTAATGAACACCCCTGTTCTAGATGTAGAACATAGGCTAAGTATAGAAAATTACTCAAAAGTTTATCATCTATAATCATCTATATCATTTTTTTTTTCAGATAAACATCAAGATTGTTTTATTGTCCAGCCCTATTGATAACATTGCCTTAATCTCTCACATCAAACCCAATAATCTCAGTGATAGATAGTTAAATTAAGGGATGCTTTATAGACACACAGAGTCTAGTAAACAGACATATTAAATTTACCTCGATATATTTCTTCAAATTAGAGGCAGGATTAATGCTGATATCTGGCTTGAGCAAGTTAAACTCACATGACACGATCATGCAATTTACCTCTTTCATTGCAAAAAGTCCTTTTAGGTGTTGAACTGTGCTTGAGGCATCCTCCACAGTTGGTGCCAGATCCGCAGCTGCTGTTCAAGTTTTTATGTGTGATTTGATTTGACGGGAGTCACGAGACTCTCCCTAGCCAATCACAATCATAGATAAAAATAAAATCAGGACAGGGAAGTAGCGAACACAGAAGAAGGGAAAATAGCGCAGTAATAGTACATTTACAGCACTTAAAATGAACTCAAGTAAAAGTATAAAATGTTTAAACTACTTATTAAAGTACAATTCCTGGAAAAAACTACTTAATTACAGTAATTCATTACTTTACACTCCTAGATATCATATGCATAAGACTTCACACTCCATCTTAACCAACCTCTGTCTTGCACACACAGCCTTTATGACTGATGATTTATAATGCAATGCATTATAAGAGCACCCCCAGGACCATGCGCTTGAGATTTTGAATCGTAGGTGGTTGTATCTCATTTCACTGTGAGGATTCAGGGTTTTTGCAGACCAAAAAACCAAGAGCTGAAGCTCCCTGTGGTCCTACCATACTCCTCTCATCTTCTAGTCTTTCACTTCCTTCCCTTTTTTCCTAAAGAGTTCTCGGTATAATTTCGCCTTTGCTCGGAACTGGCCCATGTGAACAACCAGGCTTCCATTGATGGAATAAATATACCCTGGCAAGCTTGAGAAGCCCCAGCCATGCAACACTCCATGCTGTACATCTGTACATGAAAGGGCATTGGATATACTCAAGACTTCAGAGTCTTCATATACAGCTAATTTTGATGGGCGTGCCTCAGAATGTCTCATAGATGTCTCATTCTTTTGTATTCACAAGGCTTTTCTTCTTTGTTACCGAACAATATATATGCTTTCATTTTTTTGCAACGTTTTTTTGACTCATCAGACTGGCAAGTTAAGACATTTTTACACCTATCGAAAATGATAACTAGCCACTCACTGAATAAAAGTGCAATATGATGAGGTCATGTGACAACAGTGTACTGTTTACAATTGTTTTTTTCTCTTTTCTGTAAAAATGTATAAACATTCTAAAAAAAAATACTTTAGAAGCAGTGACATGATATTAAGTAGCATACAAAATTTGGTAGGGTTTATGCTTAAAACAAGAAACAGTTAAGAAAACAGTTAACAGTTAGTCTAAGAATAAAAGGGTAAGAGTAATAAACTTTTTTTTTTTTTGCCCTTTGAATCAAGTTTTATATTTTTGTATACCTTCAAATAAAAATAAAATAAAAAAAAACTTTAATGTCTATCCCACAGGGACATATATAATCAAATACATAAATTACAAACTCTAAAAGCCCAAAGAAAAAATTGTTAGAAAAAAAAATGGCTTTCTTGTTATAAGCATAAACATTACAAAGTTGTGTTAGATTTCTCTGAAAACAAAACAAAAATTCTCACTTTTTTTTCTTTTTCTTTTTTTGCAGTTTAGTGAAATTCTTCACCACCGGTAACCAATCAGGTGATAGTCCTGATCACGCCGTTTCCTATTGAAATTAGTGTATTTCACCTGCTGAATTTCGTTGTTCAAACATAAATGTAACCATGCCTAACAAAACTACTAACAAAAAAATAAATAAAATATGTTTTGCTGAACAGTATTCAGTAAGTAGCATGCTAATATTCCATTTCATACAGCCAACGATAAATATTCCATGTAAAAATGTCAGCTGTCACCAAAGTCGCAACCTCAGATTTGATTGACTGACTTTATGCATTTTCCGTGAGTCAGGGTGCACAGGATTTTATTACACTGCCATGAAACAAAGTAAAGTTTATGAGGTCCCAGGCTGCTACAAAGTGTCCTACAGACTAGAGAAAGATCAAGTGACAATTTACGTTGTTAGCAAGTAACTGACATATTCTTAAACACATTGTATATTCTGCTTAGTTTGCATTTTTTTCTGCAAACTAAGCAGACTGATCTCACTGTGTATTTGTTGACATGTTTGCTACTGAAATTGGTCTTTGCTTAGTGACATTTTTACATCTGCCCCCACTGGCCAAAGCTGGTAGTGTTGTTAAACATATGAGTACGTGTGAGCTCCAGTTCCAGGTGAACTGTCCAAAGGGTGGCGCCAAAAGCAAGTTGAATTGTTTTGTTGTAAATGATGTAATACAGTCAAAAGGAATCAATATTTTATTAACTCTACCACCTAACCAAACTCTAACCCTTTTCCTAACCGTCAGTGTAGTAAAAATGTAATTTTAGAGCAAGCGAGAAGTTTCGAATCGCACTCATTGTAATTCATGTGAACACAATTACTTACTGGTATCTATGGGACCAGAACCCATGTCTTGGAGGTTGCTCATGCAATGTGCTATCTGTAAAGCCACAAGAAAAAGTAAATACATTTGGATTGATGCAAAAATGTCTGATGGAAGAGTAACTTGGATGAATTGGGTGGATGTCAGGGTATGGGAACATTTGGTAGCAACAAGTGTTGGAAGGATTACTGATTTTTTTTTACTTAAGTAAAAGTACTGCTACAAGTAGATGTACTAAGAAATATTATGACTCAAGTAAGAGTAAATAAGTAGTTTGCCGGAAAAAAAAAATATATATATATATATATATATTTATATATTTCACAAAGTTACTTTATGAAAATTATATTATACATTTTTGTTCTTGAAAGAAACTTTCAAGAAAATAAAATATTTTAGAAACTAAAATTGTGTGGGTGTGTTATGGATGTCAGAGTGTGTTTTGTATGTGTGTATTGAGCAAGGTGTGTGTGTGTGTGTGTGTGTGTGTCTGTGCGTAAAAAAACAACAGTGGCATTGTATAAACAAACTGGCATTTAAAGGGTTAATATCCTGAAAATGTATGAATATTTGGTATTTATGATCAGGACTAATGTTGGTTGAACTCACTGAACTGAATTCATTGAAAGTGGAGAATAATATCAATATATAATATTATTATGGCAGTTCCCCTTCTGTCAATCACTCGATGTTGTGTCAAATGAAGTGACACAAGGGGTCTTCCTGGAACGCCAAACGTACCTCTGAACCTGAGAAAAGGCCAATGTCAAGTTGGCAGACAGAATTTGCATGCCCCGCTCCGGACATACGGGTATAAAGGGAAGCGGGCAGCGAGTGCCAGTCAGAATTTTTCTTCAGAGCGAACGGTTGTGCAACAGCAAGCTGCGTTCACCTCGCAGCCAGCCGGCATTCTCCCTTAAGCCCCTGGAATTGGATGACGACATCGCCGCTGCACCACTGCATCGGAGAGCGTCACAGCGGCGTCTGATGCTGATGACTCATCTGGGCTGCCACCTTCTGGTCTGCTCGCCCAGTCTGAGGCTGACGCGCAGATGTCCGCTCTACACGAGGCTGGACTGGAAACCTCCGTCCCACCCTCACGGCTACTCGTTTGGTTCATCGGGTCAGGGCATCGCTCATAGCATCGCACCGCCTTAGGGCTGTGGCACCCATATTATCAATAAAGAGCGATTTCCTCACTCCCTGGGTCATCCAGCCGGTGCGCGCCATTCTCATGGCACCCCGGCCGCAAAACTCTACAGTCCTGGCTCGCGGACACAGTTCCCTCACCTCCGGCCCCACGACTGCTCAGCCCCGGCAGGCCAGCGCTGACGAGTTCTGAAGACGCCTCCCTAGGACCTCTTCCTCAGTCTCTAAATCACCCCCTGTCGGGTGTGCGGAGCAAGGTAAGTGCTTTGAGTCTTTTCTCAGCACCCAAGCCTCGGGACGCTCTTCTGCCTCCTGACGTGCTATTTCCTGCTTTGACAGTTCACGTAACGCAGTCAGTGCGAGGTGTTTTTATATGGGACCCCTTGTGTCACTTAATTCGACACACCGTTGAGTGAGTGAAAGAAGGGGAACGTCATGGTTACTGTTTTAACCTCTGTTCCCCGAAGGAAGGAATGAGATGTTGTGTCCCTCCTGCCACAGCACTAGACCTACCACTGTAAACGGCCATAACTTATTTTCGGCTCCTCAGTGCAAAATCCCGTCTGTCACTCGCTGCCCTGCTTCCCTTTATACCCGTATGTTTCAGGTTTATTCTCATTTACGTTTGTCCAAGTATTTAAGCTAACTTAAGTTAAGTTATCATACTGTACAAAACTAATATAATGCAATAACATAGAGGAAATTTACCCTATATGATATTGCAGCAATTATCCAGATATGGAATGAGATTATTAAGCAAACTGTTATCAAATCCTACATGCCAACTAAATAAAATAAGGCAGAATTAAACATTTCACGCAGTATTTAGTGAGAGATTTGATTGATTCAAACACTAAAAGTGGCTGTTCTGTATATGTATTATTGTATTACAGTTGTAATAATAAAGTAATGGTGCGAGGAACTGGATGGCAGGAAAAAAAAAAGAACGTTCAGTGAAAATTCAATGTATGTAATTGTAACTATATCAGATATTATTCATAAAACATGGGAACTCATTGCGTGGGCATTTTTGCTACCATATTTTGAATTTATGGGATATTTTTGTACATTTATACTCTGAGTCCCTGTTAATTTGCAAAACTATTGGCATTGTATCTTTCTATGGTATTTATAAAGTTTGTTTTAGACATGAAGTAGCAAGTAAACAAGATAATCCCCACACACACTGTATATGTCAAACCACATTGTGTTAATATTTGACACAGCTTACCTTAAAAACAAGTGAAGTTTGAACAGTGGATAAACATGTTCAGATGGTTCCCTCATACCTGAATGAATGGCTCCTTTACAGAATTAATTGAAATATGCTGAAAATCACCGCATTACAGAACGTCTTGGAGAAGCTAGAGATGAGAGGACACTGGCGGCAGTTTATGAGAGCTGCTGTACCCTGCGGGTTTCCGTCGTGGACTTTTGGAATTCTTTCTTCCCAAAAATTCTGAAATATTATGTATTTTTTTGTTCTTTGTAATGGTGGTGAAAAATTATTGCAGCAAATTCGAATACTTCCTTTTTATTCAAGTACTATTATTTATTTATACTTAAAAAAAATACTGTAAAGTAAAAGTACTGTAACGAGAGTAGTTGTAATTCGTTACTTTCCACCTCTGGTAGCAACATGTCTAATTCTCATGTGATTATGTGGGTAATCACAAATCTTGTCTTTTTCTTTCTTCCACAGCTCCACCTAACAACATCTCAGTGGTTGCAGAGAACACCCCAGCACCATTCAGCCGCTACCAGGCCCAGAACCTCACTCTGGTCTGTACTGCCAAAGGAGGCAAACCAGCCCCATCGGTGAGTCCCAGACAATTTTCTGCAGCCATACTATACACAGGGAGAGTTTACACTCTAGCCCCAAATCTTATCCACTGTTTGCAATGATTGTGTAGGGCGTAGAGTTCAAAGGCTCTACGAGTGCCTTTTTTGAGTGAGCATTTTCATTAAAGTCAGAGGGATTTCTACAGCCCACACTCCTCGACCTCATGAACAGCAACCATATCAACTCCACTCGTTCAGCCAGCGGTTTGTGAAAATCCCACCAGCCCATTAATCACGCTCTGTGGGTGAACGGTAATGTATTCCGGATCTATCTTGCCCTCATCTCCAGCAATTAAGAGCCCAGCGTGAGAGGTGTGCAGTGCGAAAATGATTTCCAACACCCTACCTGGAAAGTCACATTACCAGGCACTCAATGACTGACCAGCTTGGGTTTCCATCAGCACAAAACCCACCACTACATGTCTGACAAGCTCGTGCCACCATTCTGCCCTCATTACCAGCCAATCCACTGCCATTCAGTCGCAGCGAGTCTGTGCTTCATCAGCGTATGCTGTGCTTTCTTCTTCAGACTCCCAGGTAGAGCCGCTAATGTAGGCAAGTGACAGGAGCTGTGAAACAGCAGGTAAATTAGAGTTGAGAAGACTAGAGGATCTCTGTGAAAAGTTCATGAATTTCTAGGAGGCTGATGAGGCTCTTATCATAATATTTCTTCAAAGGAGTTTCAGATCTGGGCTAGAGTTTGAATGTGGCTTGATTTATGTTAGCAACAATGGCGAATGGGCCGTTTATTTTGCTTGTGTGTTGACAACTTATTTAGTGATTCCTTAACAATAGTGAAGACTAGACTCAAAATATGCATCAAGATAATAACTTAACTCGCATAATCTTGCGTGTAAATAAGCCATTGCCATAGCAATGCGCAAAATCCTAAACAGTATCTACAACACAGAAAATGTATTTAATTGAAAATGCTGTTTTTAAAAACATGAAGAACCAACAACACAGTAAATATAATTCCTAAATGTTTGTTTAATTTGTTATTTTTTACCTATATATTTGGTTTAGGTCTCGACTGTTACATTTTGACAGGTTTTCTTTTTGTTATTTTAATAATAGCTCTTAAATACTGTATGCTAATGATATATTTGTTGATTCAAATTAAAAGCAATTTTAGTCATTAAAATGACTAAACTTCATTTAGAAGTTTACGTCAAAACACTAAACAATGACAAAAAGTTATGTGTAAAATTTAACACAGATAATTAGAAACACATGTGTTTGAAACATTTCTTAGGGGGGCGTTAACACCAAATGTGTTTTGACGACCGAATTTGACCGCTGCGACACGTCTCGCTGCATTCAGCATCACACATGAATTGTTTTTAGAAAAACAATTTTAAAAAAAATACCTCAAGACATCTGCATACGGAACCAGTCACCCCTTACTCTCAGTATAAAACACTTTTGATGGGACACAATGATTTTAAATGTCCGGTCAATGGGTGTAATTCACTGTTATCTATAACCTGAGACTGATCTAGATATTCATTGGCTGGCTTCATTTTCAGGAATCAGGGTGCACAGGCTTTTATCTGTCCGCTTGTAAAATTAGGGTCTGTTCCAAAACAGTTAGCTTCCTCACTGTCTCCTGCCTACATAGGCAGCTGTCTTGTATGGCAGCATCCTAACTGAAATGAAGCCTCTTAAAAGACTGATCTGGAACGCTCTACATAGGCAGCAACCCCACGCATCATTCAAGTTGCGCTTCTCACACACAGCGCAAGGAAGACTCAATTTGCAACTGATTTAAATACAGGGGACGCGACAGGAAGGATGCAATACTCTAATAAGCATAAATATACATGGAAAACGCTTTACATAGATGAGGTACATTATCGACCTGTCAAGGTAGATGGTCTTGGCCAAAACAAATTGCGAAGTGGACCAGACTTTACGCCAACAGTCTGAACTGTTGGATATGGTAGATTAATTATTTAAGATTTAAAGGCGCACTCAGCAACTTTTGTCTTTGTGCTATCTTGGGCTTACAGTGACACCTACTGGTTTGGATGCAGCATCAGATGCCATTGTAGAAATGTAGTATTCACAGTCAGCCATGATTACTTTAATCATTGAGTGAATGTGTCCAATAACAGGACAGGTACTGAGATTAAGCGAGTAGTATTTGGCTGGTCAAGTGATTTTAACATGACATGCCCCTGTGTGTGGACCTTCTCTATGTAGAATAAAACAGCTAATGTGAATGGTCATGATTTCCTGCAAATATTGCAAAATTACAATTAATGTATTTAGGAGTTAAACTTTTTAATGAGGAAAAATGTACTGAGTGCACCTTTTAATATTGAAGAAGATTTTTAATTCTACAAAAGTTAAGCCTACATTTTTTTAAATATTTGAATAAGTTTATATTCTCATCAAAACAACAGCACTTGAAGGAAATAAAGAAAAGCACTTAATTAAGTTCATTAAGTATGTCGTAAAATGTGGAAATGAAGTATGTGGTAAGGAAATTGGGAAAGGGTGGAGTAGTTTCTGCATTTTGATAAGGCTCTAAAATTCATTCACGCGTCTCAATGGGACCAAATTATATTGTATCTCATGTGGATTACTGCCTCTTTTCTGCATTCAAACCTCAGAAGCTCTCCAAATCAATATTTTGAATTGAATTGTCTTTAGGAAATAATTTGGTGTCTCCGGACTTCAAACCTGCCCCATTGAGAAATAACAATAACGTCAAAGTCACCTTCTCCTCTACTGTACTGTAATAACCATGCAAACGAAATGAGTAAACAAATATCCACGTAACACTTGGGGCATTGTTTGGATATTTATCATCTACTTGGGAAGTCTCTAGATAACTAGAGTTATACTAGATGTGTTAAACTAGATGTGTTCTGATCAAAAGTCCTTAAGCCTGTAATGAGGAAGACGAGTAGGAACTGAAAAATGCCCCTGTAAAGCTCTGGTTTAGACGTGTCGCTTGGAAAAACACACTTAATGACATGGAGTTAACAAGCACAAGCAGAAAACAAACAAAGTGCAACCATTTGCATTTAAAAAGGCAGATAAACGGGCTTTAAAACTGAGCCAACAGTGATACATTAATTTGGTGTTCCAGCAGAATGTTTATTCACTTATTTGCCTTTTGTTTTGCTAAGGATTGAAATCAAATCTTGTTGTTCTCAACAAATGCGGCTATGCATCTGGAGTGTGCCATTAGACTGAATTTCTCTTTCCTGTAAATCTTTTCTCCTTACTCCTTTCCGTCTTATGATGCATCTCATTTGGGGTCACTGGCTTATGGCTTACATCTAAAACATCTAGAACACACCTTTTTCTTCCAAACTATTTGGTTATGTCAAATCAATGTCATGGCTTTGCAGTTTAACACCCTCTTGAAATCAATTTAAAAGCCATTGCGCATCGCTTGCTGTTGAAAATGCTGTATCATTCAAACAGTGTGCTGAGCACCAGGCTTGTTCATCATCTCTGTGCTCCTTTTTTTGCAAAAGACTGCCTTCATTTCATCATCTTACAGCTCTATTCAGACAATTTTGTCTTTCATCAGACAGACAAAATTCTTCATGCATGACTTACAGTAGATGACAGATTTGAATGTGTAGTATTTTTTTCATTTATGTTCCACTGGATGATACGACAATAGAATGGATTTACAGCTTGGATGCAGGAACACTAAAAAGCAAACAGCTACCGATGCCATTGAAGAAATACACAATTAGTATTTGCAGCCATTATTAATTTCTTCGGCAACCTAAAGTGTGCATTAACCCCCAGGGGGCTCCTGAGATCAAGTAAAGGCCAAAGTATACTTTGGTCCAATGCGAACCCTGAGCATTTGCACACAGGACGTGTGACGCAATTCTCGTCATCAGCAGAGTGCTAGAACACTCTTTGAACGTGCAGAATGGGATGAGTCTGGAATTATGTGCACTAGGGAATTATGTGGGTCCAAAAGGTGGCAACACTCACATTTGTGCCGTTGTTGTCATAAAGATGCGCTAGATGATGTAATCGCCAGTAAACAACAGGAGACAAAGGTAAAAGCGTCAACAGTGGATAAGTACGTGAAGAGCACGTGTGTGAGGAAGTGTGGAGATAACTCTAAATGTTTCACTTGAGTCTGAAGGACTCAAAAAAGACATCTTTATAGGTCCAAACTCCTGAAGAGAAATAGTCCGGCGCCTCGTACGGTCATAGCGCTCATGCGCCAACCGCCTGTGTATGTGTCGGCTGTTAAATGGAGTATACTTTGACAGGCTCGTGTTCGGCTGTATACAGACGCTGAACGTTCGCGTTAAAGTAGGTAAGTATACTTTGGGCTTTTTCAGATTTTCATATGAACTTAGCATTAATATAAAATAGCATATTATATCATATGAAAATGCCACTAGATCGCAATAACACTAGATGGCCCTGAGAAATTAAATTCAGTTAAACATTTCAAATATTAAAACTAAAATGAAAACTCAAAATATGCTGCAAAACTAAAACTTGAGAGAATTTTCCAGGTTCAGTACAAGGTAAGATCAATCTACAGCATTTGTGGCATAATGTCGATTACCATAAAAATTTAGTAAGTCACTTACAATGCAAGCTCTTTAATAACTATTGGCACAAGACATAAATGTTTGACATTTTAACATGATTTTGAAATTATATAATTACTAACTAACCTTATCTGTGTAAAGTTATATCCAATTTTACTTTGTTGTCATGATGACATAATGCCAGTAAACCCTGTAATCTGGTAAAATCTGTAAATCTGGGATTTGATCATACTAAAATCATGTTAAATCATTTAATGTTTACATTTTGTGGCTATACATTTGAAAGTATTTTAATGTATATGGCCCCATTCACTTCCATTGTAAAGTTCCTGTTACCGCAATTTTTGCTTTTTTAAGAGTACGAGCCAACATTATTATTATTATTATTTTTTTAGAATCAACATTATGCTACAAATGCTGTCAATTGAGCTTGACTTTTATTAATCTGGAACTTTTCTTTAACTGAAAAAAAAAAAAAAAAAACTCAAAAAACAAAGTCTAGGAGTGAAAACTAACGAAAATGAAATTAAAAGGACATATTGAAGATGAGGTGGTGGTGGCATAGTGGCTAGAGCACAGCGCTGCTAATCAGAAGGTTGCTGGTTCAATCCCCACAGCCACCACCATTGTGTCCTTGAGCAAGGCACTTAACTCCAGGTTGCTCCGGGGGGATTGTCCCTGTAATAAGTGCACTGTAAGTCGCTTTGGATAAAAGCGTCTGCCAAATGCATAAATGTAAATGTAATAGAAATACAGACTAAATTAAATGTATAAAACTATTATAACCCTGCATAAAACTTTAAGAAGTGCACAATTAAAGATGAGTATTAGTTTGGAAATCATCCCATGAGGCCAATGGACCTCAGGGCTGTTTCTTAATACCAGGAAGATCCTCATTTTAAAACACAGCAATCTCTCTCCAGACAGGCCAGTTTGGTGTGTCCTCCGCACAAGCTGATGCTGATTGAGAGAGGGCTGGATAATGACAGATAATATAGAGGCTGATTAAGTCCTTTCATCTCACTCTTGTACATTGTGACCACAGAAGTGACCCATCATTTCTTTGACGCTCCAGTGATTAAATATGAAGGGGCCAAAGGAACAGCCACTATTGTCAAGTCTCCAAATGAGCTTGCCACTCAAAAATAGGGTGGTTAGCAATAGGCTTCATGCAGGTGCTTTCATTAGTGTCCATTCATGAGCAAACCGTTTCGTCGGCGACCCAAAGCATTGTGTTCTGGCAGGCGGACGAAATTACATACTGTAGATGCTTTTTTGCTGCACTCACTCAAATCCGCTGAGGTGCAAGCTCACGCTGGCAAATTTTGTTTGCTTTCATTGTGTTAAACATGGTGTGTTTGAAGGAATATTTTGGGTTCAACACAAGTTAAGCTCAATGGACAGCATTTTTGGCACAATATTGATTACCACAAAAATAAAAATTTAAACAACTTTACAGCTCAAATAATAAAACCCACCAAAAATTGGCACAGTTCACTTTCATTGTAATTGCCTCACTGTAAACTTGAGTTTTGCTTTTTTTAATGAAAAAGAGGGATAAGTCAAAATTTATGTTTTTGGTTCCCCTTCTGTCACTCACTTGACGTTGTGTCAAATGAAGTGACACAAGGGGTCTTCCAGGGATGCCAAACTTACCTCTGAACCTGAGAAAAGGCCAATGTCAAGTTGGCAGACAGAATTTGCATGCCCCACCCCGGACATACGGGTATAAAGGGAATCTCGTTCCTTCCCTTGGGGAATGGAGGTTACAACAGTAACCATGACTTTATCATGGTTTATATATGCCACAAATGCTGTTGATTGATCTTAACTTGTACTGAATGCAGAATATTCCTTAAAGTATAAAAAGTTAATTTTTTTCTCTTTGTAATGTGTTGCAAATAAGAACTGCCAAAAGCACTTTAAGGCCACTGCCCTATATCCTGTAATGGCTTATTTCAGCACTTTAGCACTGTATTATTGCGCAATAGATCCTGCTTGTGTATACTCTCCATTGACCTCTGCATAATTACTCTCTTTATTAAACACGAGAAGAGAGCACCAAAGTCCCTTAATTGGAAGTCAGGTCACTTTGCGGCCATATTCATAATTTTTTTTCAATAATTTTTATGGGGGTTTTTTGGCTTTAATGGGATAGGGAAAGTAGGGATGTGACAGGAAATGAGAGGGATAAGAGTGGGAATGGGATTGGGAAAAGACCTCATGAGCCATTATTCGAACCAGGATCACCCGCAATACATCAGCCCCACATGTTATGCGTACAGCCTGCTAGGCAAATGCTCCAACCATAATGCTATTTTCTAGTCATACAATTACGGCTCCTATCTACGTGACAGGTGAAAGAATACAATCTCCAAAATGGCTGGTCAAGATTACATTCAAATGACATATTTCAAATCAGCTATAAAATCTGATAACAACAATATTATAAATTGTGCTTCTTAAGGTCAAACAATCCTCTCCTCCGCAGTACTTTCCCTCCACTGAAAATGGAGACTTTCAAAAACACTCCATAACTGCATACTTTGGACAATGATGATATTAGGAAACAAAAATGGATTAGTGTGGATGGCCTAACTATTTTAAGTTGTGTTGGAATCAGATGTGTAGCAGCCACAGCATCTCCCTAAGAACTTAGATCACTAATTCATAAACTTGTTCCTCCCCCAGACAACAACCAATCAAAGGCAGCCCATCACCAGTACATCAGACATGTCTGATATCCAATTTGTATCGGCGGAAAGGAGCATTGTGACTAAGGCAGTGAAAACAAGGCAATTATTGAGGCACATTAGAGGGAAATTAATATAAAGCCCAATTTGTCTGGACAATCGATTATCCTTTGTGAAAGAAACAATGAGCCTTTTCCTGCTCATTGTCTGATAAGAAATTACCAGCAAAGCTCTACAAAAATGATTAATGGAGCATTCCAAAATGTACAATCATGGTAATTATTACCCCCCAAACAGAAATGCGTTTAACCTACTGTATTTTAAACAACAACAACAACAACACATACAACAATGCATAAATTGTGAGTTATGGGAATCAGATTGGTGGGTGATGTCTCACCATATACATTCATAAGAGATTCTCCATAATTTTCCATTCTAGTCCAGCTGAGTACTGAAACATGGCATCTCAAACACTTAGCCTGTGATCTGTACAAACATTGCGGAAATCAGGGAGCAGTATTACAGTATGAATAATTGAAGAGACTGTGTTTGCAAAGGAGACGGATGGGATAGAGTTGAGGATGTCATGTGACTGTTACCTTGGTGATTAGCATGGCTATGAATAGGAGTTCTGTGCAGAGGCAGCAAAACTAACTCCGATCTAGCCCAGATTGTGGCAGAGGGTTTATAGCTCCACATCCTGGCAAAATGTAGTTACTGCAAAAGATGGGGCACATTTGCCAGATACTGTATATGTGAGTGTACCATTCATCAACTTTATAATGAACCAATAAAGCAGTAGAATACATGCAGCTTGGCACTTTGGCCTGAACCTGATCTATTTATAGGCATTTCAGCGAGGCGATACAGCACTTCTGGTCCATGAATTGTAAATCAATGTGGTTACATAATCACTTAAAGGGTTTGTTTTGGATTACCAATCACTATTTAGCTAAAGATTTAATCCAAAGAGATTTGCAGGACACTAATACAGGAATAATTCTTCTGGAACTATCTGAATTAAAACATTTTGCTCAAGGGTGTAATGGATATGTCATAGCTTATGGATTCCCCCCTACTGAAAATACCTGCCTAGACCAGCATGCATTTCCATGCTGGTTTAGAGCTGGTTTTAATTGTGGTTCAGCACTGCAAAATCTAAATCCTAGCATCCTTTCTTATTTAGCATAAATTTGTGTTCAATGTTCAATTTACTGTAGTATCAGTTGTATTTGTTGCAATTATTATAAACTTCTGTTCAATTTAATGTCATCACTCTACTTGTTTGATGTCACCCTGATCATGCTTTAACAGAAAATTAAACTGTAATATCTATAAAGTCTCAGAGTCATCACTGTCTTGTTTGAAATTGTCTATAAAAATAAATTATTAAATAATAATTGTATTTAGAACGCCAGTGAGCAAGCCGAAGGCGACTGTGGCAAGGAACACAAAACTCCATAAGATGTTGGTTAATAGAGAAAAATGACCTTGGGAGAAACCAGACTCACTGTGGGGGCCAGTTCCTCTCTGGCTAAACAGCATGAATATAATGCCAATATTAGTTATTTATGTGCAGTGCAAATTATGGTTTAAAATGAGTAAACTACGTAAGTGTTAAGGGTCAGTGTTTAAACAAAGATTTTGTAAGAACTGTAAGATTAATGACTAATGTCTTTGATGCTCATCCTGAATTAACTGCAGAAGTTCACATAGATGCATTGTCCTTTGTTAGTTGGCCGATGAAGGCATTTGTTGGCAATGAATTGATAGTCTACTGTATGTATTCAATTTTAAGAGTGTGGTCCATCCTGAGACCAAGGTGATGCAGACAGAGATCAGTGAGGTGCATTGTAGTTCAACCAACCGGCAGGTCATTTCCGTGAGGTCTATCCTAAGTTCAAGGTTCGGGCAGTGGCATTTGAAGTATCCCATGGGCGCTTTGTTAAACTCTAAGGTTAAAAAAGCAATATAAGGGCAGACCATTTACCATTTACAATGTCTTATGGTTGGTGTTGGCATCAGTTCATCCCCTGAAGTCCATCATAATAGACTGAAGTGATGTCTGGTTGGCACGTCTGCATTTAGTCATCGTCACTAAGAGACACGTAGCAGTGGAGTCCGAAATCAAGCTGGATCTGGTATCTAGTAACCTTGGGATTCAGGGAAACAAATAGAATAATATTAGCGTATATGAGCGTAGAGTTATAGATCATGATAAATGTTTCTGGTTCCATCTGACATAACTAAATCAGCCTAATTGTGAATTGATGAATAAATTAGGTATGCCTGGCTAAGATGAGTCTTTAGCCTACACTTAAACTAACAGTGTTAGGGGGATTATTCCATAGTTTAGGAGCCAAATAGGAAAAGGATTTACCTCCTTTTGTGGATTTTGATATTCTAGGTACTATTAACAGAATTTTGCAATCGTAATGAACGTGATGGAATATAGCGTGGCAGAAGGTCACTTAAGTACTGCAGAGCTAGACCATTCAAAACTTTGTACATAGTTAACGAAATGTTTAAATTAATATGAAATTTAACAAGTAGCCAGTTTAATGATGAAAAAATGGGGCAAATATGATATTTCTTTGTTCTAGTCAGCACTCTAGCTGCTGCATTTTGAACTCATTTAAGTTTATTTATTGAACTTGTAGGACATCCTCCCAATAATACATTGCATAACAATTCGTTTTTTGGCATCAGCAACAGAGAGCATGTGTCATAACTTGGCAATATTTCTGAGGTGGACATTCTGCTAATTTGGAGAATGTTGAAATTTCTTATGGTTTTGAAGAAATATAAAGTTGAGTAATGTCAGCAAAACACTGTAAACTTATTCCATGATTCCTGATAATATCTCCCAGGGGAAGCATGTATAAGGAGAAAAACAGAGGCCCTAAAACTGATCCCTGTGGCACTCCATACTTAACTTTAGTTTGATTTGACAATTCCACATTTACACAAAAAAAATGTCAGCGGTATGCTAAATATAACCTAAACCATGCTAATGCAAGTCCACAAATGCCAACATAATTAGCAAGCCTATTCAAGAGAATGTTGTTATCTTTGGTGTCGAAGGCAGCACTAAGATCTAAAAACACTAGAAGAAAAATGCAGCCGCAATCAGATGATAAGAGCGAGTCATTTGTAACTCTGATTAGTGCAGTCTCTGTACTGTGATGGGGCCTAAATACTGACTGAGATTGTTCATATATATACTATTTATCTGTAGAAATTAGCATAGTTGGGAGGACACTTTCTTTTCTAGTTTGTTTGACATAAACGGCAGATTTGAAATCAGTCTATAATTAGTCTCCAAGATCAAGCTGTGGCTTCTTAATAAGCGGTTTGATAACTGCCATTTAAAATTTTCTTGGGACCTGTCCTAAGGATAGCCAGGAGTTAAGCAGTTCTGAGATTACAGGGAATATCTCTTTTAAGAGCTTAGTTGGTATTTGATCTAGTACATGTTGTGGCTTTTGATGTTTCGATAAATTTTGTTAGCTCTTCATGGCCTATGACAGCGAAGGATTGAAGTTGCTTGTGAGAAAAATTATGAGACACTTTTTTCTGTGGTACTGTGAAAGATGATCGCATAATTCCAATTTTATTTGTAAAGAAATTCATGAAGTAATTACTATTGTGCAGCAATGGAATATCTTGTTCAGTCGAGGCTTTATTCCTAACCAGCCACAGTACTGAATAAACACCTAGGATTGTTGTGGTTATTTTCTATGAGTTTGCTTAAATTTGATGACCTGGCATCTTTTAGTGCCTGTGTGTGCAGACTCAGAGCAAGCTACAGAGCATGAGTGTGATCATTGTACAAAGGTGCGGGGCTTTTTTCTTTAATCGAAGGGGGGCGACACTATCAAGAGAGAATCAATCAAGAGAGCGAGAGAATACTATTTTATATTTTATATTTTTACTTCAAGTTCTTCTAGACTTTTTGTCTTACTGAGTATATGAGATAAATCTGGAAGATTATTACTGAAGCTTTCTTTAGTGGTCGAAAGAATACTGTAGTTCTACATGAACGAAAACATTGTGTAGTAACATTAGCTGATCGCAGCATATAAGAGACCAAGTAATGATCTGAGATGTCATTGCTCTGTGGCAGAATTTCTATTGTATGAACATAAACTCCAAATGACAGAATTAAATCTAGCGTATGATTATGGTGATGAGTTGGTCCTGTCACATTTTGTCTGACTCCAAGAGAGTTGAGAATATCGATAAATGCTAATTCCAATGTGTCATTTTCAGTATCTATGTGAATATTAAAGTCACCAACAATTAAAGCTCTATCCACAATAACTACTTGATCTGATAGAAAAGTAGCAAATTCATCAAGGAAATCAGAATATTGCCTGAGTGATCTATATACCGTAGCAAGGGCAAAAGATGATTATTTATTTGTATCTGACAGTGTCACATTAAGCATTATTAGTTCAAAAGACTTAAACTTATATCCTGTCCTCTGAGTAACACCAAAAACATCACTGTAAATTTCAGCAACACCTCCTCCTCGACTCTTCAGGCAAGGCTCATGTTCATAACAATTACGTGGGGGAGTAATTTAAACTAAAATATTCATCCGGTTTAAGTCAGTTTTCAGTCAAACAGAGCGCATCTGAACTCTGATCTGTAAAAATGTAATTTACAATTAGTGCTTTGGTTGAAAGAGATCTAATGTTTAGTAGCCCTACATTTATATGATGTTTATCATAATTTTTGGGGTTATTTTCAGGTTTTGCCTAAATATTTTTTTTTCTAAATTATTTAGAAAGGGGTTTGTGTTTGGTAGTTTAGGGAACAGACACAGCCTCTATATTATATATATGTTATTTAGTCTCTATGGTTTGTTGTTTATGTGACCTGTGTGATGTCTCAAGGCAGCTAGCAGAAGTTCAGATTAGCCGGTTTGTTTGCTTTTTGACCTGTTCTCCAGTTAGTCGAATACTATCACTAAAGACTATGAGCCAAATTACTAGAGAGGAGAGCAGCACCTTCCCTGGACATGATGGAGTCCATCTCTCTTTAGCAGGTCAGGTCTCAACTTGCCCAACTGACTATGAATCCTTTGCAGTTCTCCGGACACCACTCAGACATCCACCCATTTAGTTACAATAATCTACTATAAATCTTGTCACCACGATGAGCAGGTATGTGGCAATAGCATATTACAGTGTCTGACATAATTTTTGCAAGTTCATACACCTCTTTAACATTATATCTAGTGATCACCGACTGGCGAAGCCGGACATCGTTAGAACCGACATGAATAACAATTTTAGAAAATCTTCATTTAGCATTAGCCAGCACTTGTAAGCTTGATCTGGTGTCAGATCCTCTGGCACCGGAAATTGATTGAACATTAGTGGCTGGCGTCTCTATTTCCATGTTCCTTACAATAGAATCTCATATAACCAGGGTTCTTTCAACATGCTGCCTTGTGCTGCCCTGTGCTGCCCCACTGCAAGATGCCGCCCTGGGCAACTGCCCATGTTGCCTATGCCTAAATCCGCCACTGAGTGGATGCCATGACCATTACCGCAATTGTTTGTTGTTGTTATGGTTGTCTTGCGCGGCGAGGTTTTGAGATCGATGTGAATCCCTCATGCTGTTGTTGTGTTGGTTCATGATCAGCAGATGTTTGAGATTGATGCAGTAATCCATGTAGAACACAGAGGAGAAAATGAAAAACGAAGCACACGGTAAAATGTCAAAGGATAAAATGATGAGCGTACAGGAATAAGCAATGCTAAGCAGTCTAGCAAGCTATAAACAAAAAGATTTGTGCAGTCTGCCAGCAGATTTGCAAATATTCTAAATCATCTCAAAGACATCTGCTGAATGTCTTATTGATATCTTATAGACATGTTGCAGATGAACAGCAAACAACCTAAAAAATTATTTGTATTACAATATAATAGACGTCTGGGTGATGTACGCGAGCAATCAGGTCTATGTTTAAAACCAACAAACAAAACCTCTGCTTGAGAAAACATACACACTTATACAATTAGAATTTGACTCCAAATCTTATTGTTACTCAGATATAGCCTTTGTGACAACTTAGCCCCAGTATCCCTTATTATTAAAAATATTTTCTTCTTGTAGCTTCAATGTAGAAACCTCAAATTGTTAGAAGTTTGTAGTGTTGCTAACTATGTTTTTTAGCTAACTACGAGTAGCTTGACGGAAGTTACCAGTAAGCTACTCTAAGTTGTTAGCAGCTTTTAGCCTGGGAAGCTACAGTTTCAAAGTAGCCTACATTTTATAAAATTTTGTTTATGAAGTAGCCTTGATATACTGAAATAGGCAAATAGGTACAAAATATATAATGGTGTTTTGAGTTGCAGCACAGTTGTTTGGAAGACTCTCACATGTGACTGTGTTTGTATAAGTAAAACAGAGGCCAATAGATCGCACTGCTATAGATCGCACTGCTATTGAACCAGTCTCTAGTCAGCTGTACCATGAGTTATTACTGTCCTCTCTGAAAGCGTCCATAGTCAAGGTTTTGTTTTGTTATCTCACACAGCGCACTTATATAAGGCATTAGCTGTTGTCAGGAGCATTAGCTATTAGCATGAGGTTTCCACTATGCATCTTGCCTTTGGCTGCAGGCGCAAATAGCCAGATAATGCAAGTAAAAGTCACACCGTGTTATACGCTGTTAACCTCTCTCAGCAGCAGAGATAAAGTGTGTGCTTTTAGAGCACATTAGCTGCAGAGACAGTCCAAGCATGGAGGAAAGTAGTATTGTCCCTTACAAGACTCTCCCTCTCTCTCACACATCCTCGTCTTGTGAGGTTGTTAGCAAGAAAATAGACTTCTCAAGGACATAAGCTTAATTTACCCATGTTACATTTATTTACCCAGCAGAGTGCAGTCAAATAAAAGGTAGCGTCTAATCAAAACCCGGCATCCACCCTGAACCATACACACATGCACAAAAAAGAGGGGGCGTAAAAGGGCTAACAGGCAGGAAAATGTCTTATGAAATGCAATGACACTTTGATCTTATGCAAATGGATTTCAAAGTGTCCAAAGGTCCCCAAACCGACAAGCAGATTACAAATATATATATATATAGCACACTTTCTGCACAGTGAATCCCTCTCTTTCCTTCCTGTAGAGCTGTGGAAGAAGGAAAGGGAGGGATTCAGAGTAAAAGAGGTACAAGCAGAGAGCTGTGCAAACATTACTGCTACAGGCATTAGGCCTACTGAATTTAATACACATATCTGGAGGTTGTGTGTTGAAGTGGGAACTTAATTCCCTGTCAAGTGATTTACCAGCCGGAAATCTTAATACCCAAATGCACTGTAGTGGAGAAACTCCTTGCAGCAAAGTGCAAGTGGAACGCAAACACAAAACAGAAAATGTGTCCCATATATTTTCCGTTCACCGGCACTGTGGGTTGAATGAAGCTTAGCATTGTCCCAGATTCTTTTGTTTACATGCCAATCACAGGGCGTGTCATTTCACAGTTTTGTTTGATTGCAGCAGATACTGAATTGATGGGTTCTAACGGTTCTGTAAGGTTCGCCGCTTACGGTTCGGTAAGCATTGGCACCGAGGTCCACCTCAAGTTTAATGACGCATCTGGAGCACAAGGTTTGATGAAGAAAACAAAGCATCAAATAGACACGCACGGTTACAACCACCACTAATGCACCTGAAAGGATCTGTAAATGGATACATAGAATCTGCCTGTGTTTCACGTGGGTCAACATGATTATGGTCAGCAATCAATTAAAACAGCGATGGTCAAAAAAGTTGACAGAACAGGCACTGTTCGCAAACATTGCTCGATGTGAGTGCCATATACAGGTAATACATCGATATATGATTTATCATCGCGACATCCCAACCCTTCTCTTATCCATATTAATAGCAAGGGTTCTTCTATAGGTATGTACAGCTTCCGAATGTTGAATATATGTTGAGTTGAGTTTGAAATGCACTTTATGTTGATGCATGTAGTGTAATAGTGCAGTTATTAAGTTAAAAAATGGATTTAATAATTAGAGAAAAGTTTTTATATATATAGTTCAGGTCCATAAAGAAAATAAACCATGGTTTTACTATAGCAATATTGTAGTAATCCTGACTGCTGTCACCCAGGTTTTCGTAGCAGAAATTGTGGTTTTGATACAATTAACCATTGTTTTACAACAGTAATTCTGTAAGTTCCATATAGTAACCATGGTTTTCCTATATATTATAACCATGACAGTAACCATGTTTATTTTGTGGTTACAATGATTTTACTTCAAATACCATGATTAAGATATGGTTACTGTAGTAAAACCATGATTTTTATTAGGGGCAAACCTGTTGAAAAGTTTGTCACCAAATACAGATTCTTACTTTAGATTTGGAAGTAATATGTTTTTTAAATACCGAACCATACCGAAACCGTGACCCTAAAACCGTGATACAAACTGAACCGTGAGAAATTTGAACTGTTACACCCCTACTGAATATTGGGTTTTCGCTATATTCAGAATCAAAACACAGAATTGAAATAGGTATTTAATTTTTTTACAGGTAAGAGAATCTTTAATGGAACCTCTAGGGAATCAGAATCATTAGGAGGAATCAAAACTGGAATCATTCAACAAGTAGGGACACAACTTTAGAGAAGAAACTCTTCCTGTGTCTTCTTGTTTTGATCCATGTTGTCTAAAATCTCATTCCCGTTAAAATTATCTGGAAGATTCAGTGGCTCTCTAAGGCCCTATTCGGACAAGACTGTGTCATTGGGAAAAATTGTGTTTTACGGTTTTATTTTGTAAACCCCGGTTGCCCCGGCCTTTCTGTGTGGAGTTTGCATGTTCTCCCTGTGTCTGTGTGGGTTCTGTCCGGGTGCTCCGGCTTCCTCCCACCATCCAAAGACATGCAGGCTAGGTTAATTGATGTCTCCAAAAATTGCCCTAGGTGTGGATGTGAGAGTGAGTGGTTGTCCGTATATGTGTGGCCCTGTGATGGACTGGCGACCTGTCCAGGGTGTACCCCGCCTTTCGCCCAATGTTAGCTGTGATAGGCTCCAGCCCCCCGCGACCCTGTACAGGATAAGTGGTTGACGATGGATGGATGGATGGATGGTTTTATTTTGTCATTTTAGTCCAGTTTTTCTCACACAATCTTAGTAAAGATAACAGAACAAACAACCTACTCTTTCGACTATCTCAACAGGACCTCTGAGAAATCTAATTGCATCCAGATTGGAAATTCTATTGTTTTTTTTTCACAACACTTACAATTTATTTTGACCTTCATAGAACAGCGTTACCAAGGCTAAATGTCTTGCTGCTCTGCCTGGTGCATTTTCATTTTGGATTTACTGTACACATTTTTGCCAACTTTTCTGGCTGAAACAAGACTTGGTGAATTCGAGAATTAAATCTTTTTCTTTCTTTCTTTTTAATCTTTTTCCAGGTATATTTCAAGCGGGATGGAGAGTTGATAGAGGTGATCTCCTACGCTTCGCCCACAATGGGTTACGAGGGTGCTGGCTCTGCTGGTGTGCGTGGAGCCAGACCTCTGATCAGCAGGGACCTGGATGACACCAAGCTGAGGAAGTCTCTTTCTCTGCTGGGTCCAGACGGCAGGCCAGGAAGACTCAATACAGAGAGCCCTAAACGGAGCTACATTGCCAAGCAGCCAGGTCACGAGCCCAGCCCGGCCACAGAGACCATCCCAGAGACAGTGGTCAGCCGGGAGTTCCCACGCTGGGTCCAGAGCACAGACCCCCTGTACTACTTTAGCAACATGCACATGCCCCAGAGTGATGGGTCGGTGCTGGTTCAGGCCAAACTCACCTGGACCCTAAATCCGCAGTTGGACAACGATGCACTCTTTAGCTGCGAGGTCACACACCCGGCTCTCTCAATGCCTATGCAGACCGAGGTCATATTGTGTAAGTCTGACTTCCCAAGTTTGCTATAGTTGACATGAACTGTCATTTGCAACCCATTTAACTTATGTTAATGTGACATACTTTTGAGTGAAACAGGATGTTCAATGAGAAATATTTTAGGGTGGGACTTGATTTTATTAATTGGGAATTGATTGGCATTACGTACCAGAATGGTGTCAGACCAAAATAAAGAGAATTGCTTTAGAGTGCAACAGTCTGTAACAATCAATTTTATCTATAGGCAAATAATTTGTTAACGATAACATATAAACCTCTAAGAAATTATGCTTAAAAGCAGAATTATAGGTGAATAACTACACTACCCATCATCCTGTAGAAAAATATCCACCAATCAGAGAATTGTAACCAACAAAACACAGCATAATGCACTACGAATTATACAACGAGTCAGTCTACCCACAGACTCAAACTACTTATACATTTGTATACATCTGAATATTTGACAAAATACTAAAAATATACTGATTATATACTAAATCAACAACAATAAATCAATAGTTTAATATATTTCCTTTATTTTTGATTTGATTATGTCATTTTCAATTCATGTAGTTCATTCATTACATAAGACATTCTTGTTTTGTAACATTTTTTTGTCTTTGTGTTCGATTTTCAAATACTTTTTTGCTTCCAATCAATATGTGTAATCTTGTAATTCAACTCGGAGCTGATTGGTGAAAATTACATTTCTGTCACCACTGAAATGTCCAGTGAGGGGCGCCAAAAGAGAGTGGAATAGTGTCGTAATGAGACGATGTTAGATGGAGGTTTTAATGAGTAAACAATACCTCACTAACCTAAACTTTTACCTAAATCCCAACCAACTGTGTCAGAAAAGAAAGTGAGAGGTAACAAAACAGACATCGTATGGTAAATGGTCTGCACTTATATAGCGTTTTTTTTAACCTTCGAGGTTACCAAAGCAATTTACACTGTGTCCCAATCACCCATTCACACATTAATGGTGGCAGAGCTTCCATGCAAGGCGCTAGCCTGCCATTGGGAGCAACTTGGAGTTCAGTGTCTTGCCCAAGGACACTTCGGCACGTGGAGTTGTGTGGGCCGGGATTCAAACCGCCAACCCTGCAATTAGCAGCCGACCTGCTCTAGCACCTTAGCCACAGACATCTTAACCCTTAACCAACACCTAAATCTAACAGATAGTGTCCTATAAGGAAATGTGAAATGAAAAGCATATTTTCTGAAGCAACAACGTGATTTTGTGTTGCTTCTATGACACTTTCGTCTCCCCTGTCAGTTTGTGTGCTTGGGCACTCTATAAGGTGAGCTGCTATCACATTGAAATTACAGTGTAAATATAGGTGGTTCTGTAATACAAGCATTACAATGTAAAAAATGCTCAAATGATGAATTAGAGTAAAAGTATTTTTGATTTCATAAAATACAGTTGCACTAATATAGCAACAAAATAAGTGTTTATGAAGTCATAATGAGCCATCGTACTTGTTATTTGAAATATCATTGAAAGTGAATAAAACGCACAGTTGGTGTAGCGACTCTAGTTTTCATTTCACCAGGAAACTGTGGCGAAACTTGGAACACGGCAGGTAAAAATGTAGTTATAGTAATGTTTATTCTATATAACAACCCATACAACTGTCTTTCTTCTTTGGAACACAGTGGAAGATGTTAGGCAGAATGACAGCCTCAGGCATTTTTTGGGGTGAACTTTCCTTTTTAATATACTGTAGCTACAACACATATTTGGCAGGAAAGCAATCCTTAGATACATTTGAAACACTTATTGTTTGACCTTCAACCTTTCCAGTCTTGCACTATTATCTGCCTCCCCTCGCCCATTCATGGGTGAATCCCTTTACATCTCTTTGTGACAGATGCAGCGAGACCAACTCTGGTTTCTGTTTGTTTCCCTAATTGCATTACAGGCAAGCAGTTTGCAGCAGCTAATGCATAATGCAAAATCTCGCAGTAACTGACAGTCCAATTCATTGAGCTGTCTGCGCAGTAGACTGATTTAACTTAACCAAATAATTGTAAAAAGACAACCTGAATTAAAGAAACTGTGTATAAAGGGTATCTCGCCATATCCTCAAAGACAGCATTGTTGCAGGATCTCACCAATGCAACCCACTCATAAATAAGTCCACTTATTGAGATGATAAAGTGAGGAGATGCCAGATCTCAGCATTCAGTCTGCCTGTTGTGTTGCATATTTGTTTCAGAATTACTGGCTTGTAGCACATTTCATACACAGTGGTAAGTCAGTGGTAAGTGCTTTACATGGAAATTAAAAATAAAATAAAAGATTCATCACTTAAGAACAAGAAAACATAAGAAACGTAAGACATAAGAATGTAAAACTAAGTTTAACAATAAATTAATTGCATTCACTCGTTTATTAGTACTGAAAATATGCAGCATGATACTGCGGATCATTGGGATCCCAGCATACCACCTTTTTTCTGGCTTCTTTGCTTTTAAAGCTATAACAAAGATGGCCAGAAGATCCCATTATCACTTCAAAGGCAGCTCTCACTTGTAGTCTCTGCTCTCAGCCCTCAGAGAGAGGCAAGTGATGAGACACAAGACAAGATAAACAGAGACATTTCTCTCACTTAGTGGTGCAGGAGCTGTGAGAAAGAGATGAAGGGGAGAAAAAGGGACAAGAAAAGAGAGATAAAGACGGAGAGAGTGAGCGAGAATGCGGGGATGTCGATGCAGATTCCATGAAGTATTTCTCTGTCTCTTCTCTTTCCAGAATGATCTTCCTCTGTGCATTAATGTCTGGTCAGGTGGGGGGTGGGGGTGCATCATAAGAGCTTGCAAATCCATCACAATGGGCCCAACTTCTTTAACAAACATCTACCTGTTACCAGGAAAAGTGGGGTGTGCTTTTAACCTCAAGCATGAGATCCTGGTGTTTATAAATACTTATTAAAGCCATTGGAGGGAATGACAGCAGAATTACCTTGATATTCTGAAGGATTTATGTTAAAAATTAAGCATGCGGTGCATCTGCAGTTCACAGCCGTAACTGGTTTATGTTATATATCTGTTCTGACAGGGACAAGGACAGCAGGGGGGAAAAATGCAAAATGTAAATAATAAAATGCAACTAGCATACAATTGTGCATAGTTAGGATGGCACAAAAAAAAGGTCAAACACTTCCCATACTGTATAGTTTGTTAAGTTAATAACTCCCAAGTTTAAATTACCTGTAATAGAACTTTCAGGTGTTTATTTTGTACTACACATTAATTGCGCTTAACTTGATTAAGCTAATGCATACATTTTAATGGAACTTAACTTTAAATTTGACACTTTAGCTGAACTTAAAATTACCATGTAATTACAGCTTTAAAACATAAAGTAGAGAGAACTTAACTTACTATTATTAGCTAGAACTAGCTAGTACAGTGAATGTTAGCATGCTGAATGCATGCTAAATGGAAGCACTATGCTTTGATTAGCATAGCAATTGCTCAATACATATATTCTGTAGAATAGAATAGTCCCCGTCCTCAACCTAAACTCAAGCTCCACTATTCACCATAATGTAAACCTCAAAATTTCAACATAACCGAAACTCTTCTAAATAACACAACAAAACATTAAAGACAAACATGTCTTGCCCTTTACATTCATCTTACACAAAAACACATTATATAACTCTTAATTTGAACATGTACTCTCCCTTTCGAGTGCTATGCAAAGCATGCTGGGAAATAAAAATCCCCTCCCAGGTTCAGTTATATTTAAGTTCCTTTAAATTCAAAACAATAACAAAACGATTTTGGTTACTTAAAAGGTTTTGATTTGATGAACTCAAAAGGAAGAGAAAGTTCTAGATACTCATCAAGGTTAATTTATTAAACTAATTTGTATGGTTTAATTTCCTCCTACTCAATTCCTCCATCGATTCCGGCGCAAACTTCGGTGCAAAGATTCCGGAGTCAATGTCAAAGCAAGATTTATTTGAATATGTGTCAAGAAAAGGAGGGGGTTGTATTATCAATTGCATTGCACTGAAAGAGCGAAGTAAATTCACTAGAGTGCAGGCCCAGAAAAAGGCTTGCAAACTTTTAGAGGCTTTCATATTTTGACAAGGCCTTTCTGTGCAACGATTTAAGCCATAAATTTAACAGTAGCTGTGTGCCTTTAAAAAACAAAATAAAGAGAACTGTTCCGGCTTCTCGGTACTCACCCAGAGAATACAGACGCAAAAATGTGCTTTTGTTGATTTTAATTGGATCACTCTTGGAATTCAAAGCTTTAACAAACCTGGCTTGAGATTGGCACAACCCCAAGTGACAGCAGTAAGTTCTTTGTGAAGAAATGTGTGTATGTGCATGCATGTTTACTTGTGTTTGTGTCCTTTGTTATTTGCTCTGCATGTGCAAAAGAACATTTAAAACAGCCTAAACTGGCCTTAGCATGTTTACTCGTCTGTTGGCAGATTTTAGATGGGATTTGGGCACCTTTCAACTGGAAACCATTTGGCCGACCAGTTAAACCAGATGAGCACAAGCTTAGGCGGGTTTTGTTTTTACTTTCAGTAGTGTCAACATTGTTAGGAAATATGTTTGTTATCATGCATCTAAAAGAGTATTTTAGTAAAGAAAAATGATTTACATAATATAGATTTTTTTTTATTACAATAAATATGAGACAAAATCTTTTTTTACAAAAACATACAAAAAGTGCTTTATGCATTGGTCCATTATATAGAGAGTAAGTATAGTCAGACTGATGGTAAATATGGTAAATGATCGAGAATGAGAAAAAGTACTTGACCATCCACTGTAGGAACTTACATTTTAAGACTCATAAGAGTCATTTGTTCGGGAACGCGACTATACCAAATGCTCTGTATGTATTGCAGTGTATTGTAGATTCAAAAAGACCTGGCTAATAAGAGTCATTCGTTCTGTAATCGATCTAAACTGATCGCTCTTTATGTGTGCACTCTATATTCAAATTTTTTCGGTAATCACAATACATTGGTCGTGCTGTATGTTTCACGCTATAGATTCACAAGAACCGACTCATTAGAGGCTTAGCTAATCTAATCTTAAAGGAATATTCTGGGTTCAGTACAAGTTAAGCTCAACCGACCGCATTTGTTGCATAATATTGATCACCACAGAAATACATTTTCGACATGCCCCTTCTTTTCTTTAAAAAAATCTGGGTTACAGTGAAGCACTTACAATGGGAGTGAATGGGGCGTTAAAATACTATCACTATGAACGAACCCTAAAACCCTAAAACGACTGTAAAAAAAATTATGATTTAAACTTTACAGCTCCAATAATACATAAGTTTATCAGAATTAATGTAAGTGCTTTTATTAAATTGTAAGCTTCACATTTCTGCCTTTAAACCCTATAAAAATTGGCCACATTGACCTCCATTTTAAGACCCTCACTGTTACCTCAATTATTGCTTTTTTTAATGAAAAGGCACAACGAATCAGAATTAATTTTTGTGGTAATTAACATTATGCCACAAATGCTGTGGATTGAGTTTAACTTGTACTAAATCCAGAATATGAATTTAACCATACTGACATTTCCTGTACAGGTGATTCACTAACTTGTACTCTGTTAGGAAATGAAACTCAAGTCATGGCAGTATTCACAAGTCATAAATCTTTCACACTTTTTAATATTTCCACATGAGACAGAAACATCTTGACAGCGACTCAAATTTGTATTACACTCACTGAATATTCATGAGCCTCGCTCTGTGCTCTAAATGGATGTGGTAGGTCCGTGGAGGCAGCGTTCTCAAAACGCTGTTCTTACCTCGGAGCTTTACGGCTGGGCTTGTTGCCCTGACTTGGCTGTCTGTCAGTCATATCCAAATATGCACTGATTCAGCCATTGCCTCTCTGTAATTAAAGACGGGCCAGGCTCGGCAGCGAGGATTTGCACAGGTGAAGGTGCTACTGATTCAGCAAAAATACAGAAGGGGAATGAGTTATGTGCTCACATCCAGAGGCAATAGATGATCTATTCCTGCATGCAGGGTTCCTCTACCCAATGGACTGATAATAAGGACGCAGATGTTTGTTGTGGGTTGTGTGTGGGAGTGTGAATCAATGTGTGTGTGTCCAAGCACACATCCATGCAATCACTTTCTTTTCTTTATATTAAGTGGTTCAAGCTTCAATGGCTTGGAGGTTCAATGGAGCATAAGACAAGCTGACATGCAGGTTTGGTCTAACAGGATAAATTGAGAGCAGCAGGGGTGGCCATTGTATGAGCAGAAAGCCAGGCTTGTGCACAACATTATTTATCGTCATAGTGATTTTGCCAATTGAGACATGTGCCAGCCCTATCCCTAACTAGGCCTAATCATGTAGGAGAGACCGGGACTAGATGTCACACAGGGAAGTTGTGATAGATTTGGAGTCAGAAGTCCAAACGTGCAAAAAAATAAATTCTCTAGCAGAGGTTTTGTATGTTGGTTTCAAACACCTTGTTCAAAACCCACTTAAAAGTAATTTTCACTCTCATTATATTTTGGTTATAGCTCTTAGGTAAACAAGCGTACATAATAAGGCATACATTCAGGTAAGGGTCAACTATATTATGAAGGCAGATTTTTATCAAAATGTTTAAATATGTTCTAGGTACAAAGGTATTTTTCAAGAAAGTCAGTATAAATGTATCAATTACAACATTTCTTTACCAAAACAGTGTTTTATTGTTGTATGTTACCTTTTCTATTTAGAATGTTTCATGAATCATTTTGTGCCTCTTGTTTTACTTTCTAATTTTGCAGAAAAGCTTTTAATAGGCTGTTAAATGCAGGTCTAAAATTCCTTTGTGACAACTTACCCCATTATAGTGTTTCAACCAGTGTTGTGTAAGTTATTCAAAGCAGTCCACTACAAATGACTAAATTACTTCTTTGTAATTTTTATATTTTTACTTTAGTAGATTTACTTAATCTGAAAAAGTAATCACATTACATTACTTTTAAGTTACTTTCTAAAAATCACTTCTTTTTTTTTTGCTGCTCAACAAACTCAAAATAATGTCTATTTTTCCTATTTTGTTGTCGCACTCCCTTCAGCTGTCACAGAAATACAAACAGATGTACAAATTAACATGAATTCATATTTAAAATGTTTTATACCTAAATAATATTATTTTAGAAATATGCGTGACCCAAGTAATGTACTTAAAAGTACGTAATTACCTTAATTTTATGTCACTTACTGTGATTATCAGATTACAAAAATTACAATTTGTATGCATTACACCTTACATCTTATTGTAATAAGATTACAGCCACCACTGGTGACAACTTGCCCCGATAAGTGTTCAATGAACTGTATCTTTTTTCCAGGGCAATAATTTTGGAAATGTTCATAGCTTTTAGTAGGCAATACATCAAGGCATGTGGCTATGCAAAAATAAACCTACTATAAGAAGTATTCACTGGAGTACTAGCCCTGGTTTCCCCTGCTACCACTAAAAGCCCAGGCTTGCCACTACACATGGTTGCACGGTGGTTGCTGAGGTGACATGGCAGTACTCAGAAGCTCACATTAACCTTGGGACTTAGTAGTTCACTCCAAACAGTCAGTAGCTTTGTGGCTTGTCAGTTGCGATGCTTTCTGTTGCAATCAAAGGCAGCCAGCTGCTTCTCCTGGAGTCAACCCCAGACTTCTAGCCATGCATCCCATCACCTTACTCTTAAACAACACGCTTTCTCTGACTAATTGTGCAGAAAATGGTGCTTTGATTGGATTCAGTGTCAATATATTCAAAGCATTTAACTGGTGCCATTTTTTAAATCCTCAAAAAAGGCAGCAGAACTGTTATCCAGTGTATTGAGTAGGAAAACAGCACAGCTGACTGACTCTTTTGTCAACTCCTGTGGTTATGGCTTAGGTTGGGCAATCCAAGGTATTGATCCTTTAATTCATCCACTTTGTACAGAACGGCAGGGTCAGCCTTTGAGTGGCCATTGCTCTGTCAGAACACAAGCCCTGTCAATGGTCTCCATTGGTCTCCTTTTGTTTTTCCACTGTTTTCTAAGGGAGAATCAGTAAATTAATTGAGTTATGATATATGCCTTGACAAGCTTTTAATCTCTCCTGTGTATTGCGTTGTTTCATATCTCTTTCTCCACTCTGCTGTAATATCCAAATCATTTCCATAATGAGAAGGCTGGCAAAAGCGTATTTCTTTGTATTCAGTGTACTGTGCTGATATAACTTAATTTATGTGTGAAATACACATTCATAGGAACCATTACAAATGTAAGTGCATAAATCATAATCCATTAAGCAGCACCGGGGGGCAATCATTAAACTGACTGAGACTGGCCAGATGCCTCATTAGCTTTTGCCGGACAGTCTGTGAATTTATTGATGGCTAAAAGCATGATTAGCCATTGTTTCAAAGAGTTCTCAGTAGTTGGATTATCTGGGTGCCTAGTAGGAGCCAAAGAGTAGCATTAGCCATAATGAGGGTTGAAAAAACGGCGCAGTGGGATACATTTTTGAACAATTTCAAGTCTAATCTCCGTTTACCAAGCTGAGCACTGGAATTATGTATAAGGACAAACATATAGCTCACAAAACTTGTTTTATGGTTCTCAGAGCTAAGCAGACTGGATGCTGGTAATCATAGTAAATGATGCAAAACCACATAACATGGGACCAGTTTGAGTCTCTCTAATATTCTGCAACTCTGCTGCTATTAAGTGCCTCGCTCATACTTCCAATAGAGGAAGTTTTGCTTGAGAAACTTATAATGTCTCACTTTCCAGACACACAAAATCACTACCTTATCTTCCCCTGAGTACATAAGAAAAATTGTTGGTGTCTGAGAAGGTTAGAATATGATGTTTTAGCCTCCCTTTCCTTCTTTATTCTCCTTTCATCAGATCTAAGTCATTCTCTGAGACCAAATTAAATCCCTCTGGGAGATTTGGTCCTCACAGGAAAAGGGAATTAGTTCTCTAAGTGTCTCTTATGTTACTTCCACCGCCGTTTGCCTTGCATGCTCTGTTTCTTCTTCAGTAATGAGTGTCTACCCAATTTAGTTCCTTGTCCCTCTTGGGGAATAAATACTCCTCAGCCATTACAATGGAAAGGAAACATTGAATCTCTGGAACTTGAACCGATGACCTCCAAGTCAGAGGCTATGACCTGTTTCAAATAATACCTGCATTCAGATGTTATGCCAGAAAATGTGACTAGTTTTTCTCTTGTTTTCCTCCACAGCGGCTCCGAAAGGCCCCAAGCTCGTGATAACCCCTAACAGGGCAAAGGTAGGGGATACAGTTCGTATCACCGTCCAAGGTTTCCAGGTAGGATCTCCAGGGGTAAGTGCATGGGGGTTAAGAAACCAGGGCCACATTCAGTTTTGGATAGGAGGAGATTGTTCTGCATGTGCGGTTGAGCCTGTGTAGCGAACAGCTATAGTGACCATTCTTACAGAGAGTGCAATACAACATGTGTATCTGTCAGCTCTTGACTCGCTGTTGCTATCCACAAGCTATCAGTCTAAATGATTTAACCTGTCCAAGGAGGGTTGCATTGTTGCATCTGAGTAAAATGAAACCGTTCAATCATATATGTAGTGCTAAAATCAGAAAAGAGGCTTTTCAAAGTCTTTTAAAGGTCACAAGAACTAAAAGTCAGAAAATGAATAATTGAAAGGCACTCTGGAATCTAGAAAGATAAAGATCTAAAGCACTCAAGGTTTTTAGGAAGCCCAGGATACAGTTCAGCTGTGAAATATAAGAGTTTAAGAAGCTTATCTACGCTATGAAAGTTGTAATCTGTTACAACAACAGATGGTTTTGTAAGTGTCTCAGGTGCGTAGAGTCCAAGCAAGTACAACCCCCCCCCCCCCCCCCCCCCCCCAATATTTATACCATGATCAGTGGAAACATGGGTAAATGCTTCACATTGCAACTCCAAGCCAAATCAACGCCAAAATCAAGTGACAAAAATGCTCTTTCAATGAAATGCCTGTCAATTTACGTCCAGATTATCTTTTTCAATGGATGGTTGTGCTCATTGTGCTCTGTGCCTTCTCCATAATGATAGAACAAAGCAAACATACATAACTAATGTGGTGTTGCAATTAATTAAGCTCTTAAAGTGAAAAAAATATTTGAGATATACAATGATTGCATAAATCACAGTTGTGCCATTTAGAAGTTGTTCCGGCCATATTTTTGCTGTTAGATGTCAAAGCTGAAGTGTGTCATTTTATGTGGCACCAAAAGGAATTTTTAAATACACTTTGTTTTCAAATAGCTTTCCCAAACACTCCCAGCCCCAGTAATTCCCAGCCCCAAAATCACACTATTGGTTAAGTCAATGTTGTTTTGTCAGGCATTCGGGCAGCTCAAACAAACAGATCAATATTTTAATAGATGAAATTACCTTGACATCACATCGCAAGCAACCACGATACTATGGAGATTCACTTCTGCCATTTTTAAATAAAATAATGCTGCGATAAATAAAATACAAAATAATAATAAAACCTCATTTATCATTTCTTTTCATGTAATTAAATGATAACATTTTTATTTTCATTTTCACAGTGACAATGATTTGTTCCTATCAAATTAAAAACTGAAATGCAATTGCTGATTTGACATTTTCACTGCAATCTTGAGGCAAGATGGCCAATATTAAAATGAAAAAGAAAATGTAAAAAATAAATTGCAAATATTTTTTTTCCAGTTTTCTTAATGTTAGCACAATAAAACTGACAGAATTAAAGTTAAAATTCAAAGTTTGATTTTGATTTTATTTTTTTATTTTATTTGAGCTACTAACAGCAGAGGCAACTTGGACTTTTTAGAGCAGATACAATAACAGTGACAGTGAACCGTGAAATATAATCATTTCAGAATCAGCTTTATTAGCTGATTAAATTCATTACAAGGAATGTGTCTTGGTGACAGGAGCCTCAATTGCACAATAATTCAAAACAGCAACAAGACATAGATAATAATAAAAAATATATATACAAAAATGAATTTAAAAATAAAATAAAAAAATATTGAATAAATAAAGTATATATAGAATACACATGTATTTACATATATATACATACATACACATATATACACATACATACATGCATGCACACATACACACAAAGTGCAAAACTAAATACAAATCTGTTATATACAGTGCAAGGGAATGCAATGGCAGAAGAGATTGGATGTGTTGGATAAATATAAAAAAGACTAGATGGTGAATTGCACATAATTATTGCTTAATGGGGTAGTTTTAGTTGTTCATGAGATGTATAGCCTGAGGGAAAAAACTGTTCCCGTGCCTTACGGTTCTGGTGCTCAGAGCTCTGAAGCGTCGGCCAGAAGGCAACAGTTCAAAAAGGTAATGGCCAGGGTGAGTGGGGTCCAGAGTGATTTTTCCACACCTGGAAGTGTATAGTCCTTGAAGAGAGGGCTGGGGGCAACCAATAATTCTCCCAGCAGTCCGAACTGTCCTTTGTAGTCTTCTGATATCTGATTTTGTAACTGAACCAAACCAGACATTTAAGTGCAGAGGACAGACTCAATGACTGCTGAGTAGAATTGTATCAGCAGCACCTGTGTCAGGTTGAACTTCCTCAGCTGGTGAAGGAAGGTCAACCTCTGCTGGGCCTTTTTCACAATGGAGTCAATGTCGGACTCCAACTTCAGGTCCTGTGAGATGGTAGTGCCCAGGAACCTGAATGACTCCATTGCTGCCACAGTGCTGTTTAGAATGGTTAGGGGGTCAGTGTTGGTGTGTTCCTCCTAAAGTCCACAATCATCTCCACCGTTTGGAGCAAGTTCAGCTCCAGGTTGTTTTGACTGAACCAGACAGCCAGCTGTTCATCCTCCCTTCTGTATGAAAACTCATTATCATCTCGGATGAGGCAGATGACATTGATGCTGTCTGCAAACTTCAGGAGCTTGACAGAGGTATCCTTGGTGGTGCAGTCTTTAGTGTAGAGGGAGAAGAGTATTGGGGGGAGCACACATCCCTGGGGGCACCTGTGCTGATTGTACAGGTGCTGGAAGTGAATTTCCAATGTCTCACAAGCTGCTGCCTGTCCGTCAGAAAGCTGGCAATCCACTGACAGATAGACGTGGGAACAGAGAGCTGGTGTATTTTAGTCTGGAGTATAGCTGGGATGATAGTATTGAAAGCCAAACTGAAGTCCACAAAAAGGATCCTTGCAAATGTCCCTGGTCTGTCCAGATGTTGCAGGATATGATGTTGAACAATCCCATGTTGACTGCATCATCCACAGACCTGTTTGCTCGATAAGCACATTGAAGGGGATCTAGAAAGGGTCCAGAGATCTCCTTCAGGTTGGCCAACACAGGTCTCTCAAATGATTTCATGACCACAGACGTCAGGGCGACATGTCTGTAGTCATTAAGTCCTGTGATTTTTGGTTTCTTTTGGACAGGAATGATGATTGAGCATTTGAAGAAGCATGGGACTTCACACAGCTCCGGTGATCTATTGAATATCAGTGTTAAGATGGGGGCCAGCTGGATAGCACAGGATCTAAGACACACAAGTGAAACTTCATATGGGCCCTGTGCTTTTCTTGTGTTTTGTTTTCGGGAGCCATTGCACACCTCTTCTTCACATATCTTAAGTGCAGGTTGAGTAGTAGGAGAGGGGTGGCAGCAGGTGCTGATGTTTGTGTGAAGTGAAGGTCAGAGTAGGTGCGGGGTGTGAGATTGGGGCTATCAAATTTACAGTAGAACACATTCAGGTCGTCAGCCAGTTGTTGGTCTACCACAGGGTTAGGGGCAGGAGTCCTGTAATTCGTAAGTTGTTTCATGCCACTCCACACTGATGCAGGGTCTATAGCTTGTTTTTCAGGTTCTTAGAGAATCATTTTTAGCTACTCTGATTTCCTTATTCAGTGTGTTCTTGGCCTGATTGTCTTTAGACTTTGTTTAATTTTTACAGTGTATTTGTGTCAAATCCTGTGTTTGTCCTCATCCACTGATCCTGATGAAATAAAAAGATCAATTTCTCCAAAAAATCTATTGAAAATCTGTCTCAAACTCTCAAATAGCACTTTTTGTGCATTTTAGCTCAATTTGAACCAAGCTCCCATTGATAGCGATTTTTCTAGTGTGACATAAGAACCCAGAAGCACCACCCCAGAGCATTTGTTTGTAAGCAATAACTTAGTCTATAGTGCCTCAGATATATAGTGTTTACAGAACGGTTTACTTATAGTTGCCCTTACTAAAATCAGGAGTTTGTTGCAAAATTGCCACAAACTTGCTGCAGATTCGCCACTGATCATTTTCACATGCAAATTAGCTTTGGAGCAAACTTGTGGCACATTATCAATTGTAGCCAAAGGTTTGCTGCAGGTTCACCAGAACCGGTGAAGCACTGCAATCTTCTGGCAAACATTTACGACGAATAACAAGATAATTTGCATGTGCAACAAGCGATTGTCAAGTTTGTAGTGAGTTTGCCAGAACTCTAGATTTCTAGAACTCTATAAATTTGTAAGGGTGTCCCTGCATGTTAAGCTGATATATGATAAAGTATTTTAGCACTGACAAAGTTACATGCTTCAGCTTTAAAGAAAGGAACAGGGCCCTTTCAACATTAGCTTCTTTTTGCTAACACTGTTATTCTCTCCAGAAAGCATAAGAACATCTGATTTAAAAAACAAATCAGATGTTTGTTGATCTACATCACTGCAGCTTTCAGGTATTTTTCATTATGCATTTTTCTCCTGTCAGTCTAGCTAGCAAAACAGGTGGGAGCACAGAGCTAGCCAGGAGCGGTTTACTGTCAACAGCACCGAATTTATATTTGCTTCAGTAGTCCGTCAGCTCCATGGGCCTAGTCAGGCAAGAAGATTGTCTCAGTGTAACTATCGCCATCTGCCAAGAGCAAAAAAACTTCCCTCAGCAGATAAAAACAGAACAGTTTGGTGTTGATCCTCCTAATCTTTGTGACAGGACTGACTTAAAGGTGTGTCTAGCCAACAGCATTAGACGTGATATGCTATCATTGCTGAAACTGCTTTGTGCCATTTTATCCTTTGTGTCATGGATTTTAAGGAATGTTGCAGTAGTTCTGTTTTAGGCTCGCACTTTTTTGTTATTGTTTGTTTTGTATGTAATCCCACTGAGAAAAAAAAGGCTTAAACCAGCCTAAGGTGGTTTGCTGGACTCCAATCCTGGTTTTACAGGGGTTGTGGGCACTTGTCAGATGGTCAGGCTAGGAGTCGCACTGGCTGACCAACTAAACCAGCTAACCCCCAGCTTAGCTAGGCTAAACGAGCTAACCAGTTGGCAGATCTTTGTATTTATTTCACCCACAAATGTATTTGAAGTATCACTTTAAATAACAGAAAGAATGGTCACCATAAACAGGCTTGACTAGGGTATGTTTTTTGGATCAATATATTTGCACATGAGTTTTCAGAGGATTTGAAAGCCAATGGAGATTTATTCGGAAGAACATCTCCCTTATCCTTAGCTGATCCAAGGCCCTCTGTTTCACGCCTACAGTAGATAAGATAAATGTTGACCCAGAAAACTAAAATCTCCCCCACAATATTAATGGTGAAAAAAACCAGACTCAATATCCCCTTTGGTTTAGTTTTACACTCGTAAACTCACATTAGTGTCTCCTTACTTCTTGCTTATGACATTTGTTTATGAATAGAGTACAGGCAAGTTATGCTTTACAAGAGCTTGCCATACCATTACGTCTATATTTGAACTGTGCCATGGGGGATATATTTATAAAGTATATATCCGGATCTGACCTGATTTCACCAGCAAGTGCAAACTCATTTCATTTGCTGTCATGGTGTGAATGTGGAAGTCCAGTGACACACAGCCAAGCCACACTCTCCAATAAGCCATTATCAAAGGTCACCCAGACAAGCCATATGATTTTCAGAAGTTAGATGGATTGTGCTAGCCGTTCACTTATCACACCTTGAACATGGGCATATTGGTTTGACCAGCAAGGGAAAGATATCCTGTCCCATATTGGAAAACTTTATCAAAAAAGATATTTATTCAAGATGTTGAGAGCACTAGCTGAGATTTTCTACCTGAGCATTCACAAACAT
This sequence comes from Moxostoma hubbsi, assembly GCA_032164185.1. Lineage (NCBI taxonomy): Eukaryota > Metazoa > Chordata > Actinopteri > Cypriniformes > Catostomidae > Moxostoma > Moxostoma hubbsi. Next base: position 7,961,483 of record JAVLUX010000201.1, on the reverse strand, counting down.
TAAAATGCATGGACATATTTGATACTTAGTTCAAATAAACATGAAATTTTGCTTTAGTATTGTGACAGTGAGCTTCCAGGCATAGTTGCAGACAATGCTTCACCATGAACCTCTGTAAAGGAGTGTATAAGCATACTTGATATTCTTTTCCTACACCTGTTTGATGTGATTTTGCATTACCCCTTCGAGAGACAGCTCACCCAACAATGGAAATTCTGATATCATTTACTCACTCTCAGGTTGTTCCAAAACAATATGACTTTCTTTTTTCTATGGAACACAAAAGAACATGTTAGGAAGAAAGTAAGCCTCAGTCACCATTCACTTTTATTTCATCTTTTTATACAGTATATACAGTGTGTGTGTGTGTGTGTGTGTGTGTATATATATATATATATATATATATATATATATATATATATACACACACACACACGCACTACATTAAAACCACCTATCTAATATTGTGTAGGTTCCCCTTGTGCCACCAATACATCGCCAACCCGCATCTCAGAACAGCATTCTGAGATGATATTCTTCTCACAACAATTGTAGAGAGCGGCTTTCTGAGTTACTGTAGACTTTGCAAGTTTGAGCCAGTCTGGCCATTCTCTTTTTACCTCTGTCATCAATAAGGTGGTTCCATCCACAGAACTTACGCTCACTGGATGTTTGTTTTGGAACCATTCTGAGTAAATTCTAGAGACTGTTGTGCGTGAAAATCCCAGGAGATCAGCAGTTACAGAAATACTCAAACCAGCCCATCTGGCACCAACAATCATCCATACGATTATCTAATCAGCCAATTGTGTGGCAGCAGTGCAGTGCATAAATTATGCAGATATGGGTCAGGAGCTTCAGTTAATGTTCATATCAGCACCACCAAGATGCCACTGTTGGGCCCTTGAGCAAGGCCCTTAACCCTATCTGCTCCAGGGGCGCCGTATCAAGGCTGACCCTGCACTCTGACCCCAGCTTAGCTGGGATGTGTGAAAACTAATAAATTTCACTGTATATATGCAAAAAACCATGTGTATAATGTGTGACCAAAATAAAAAATAAAGGATTCTAGGATTCTACATCAACCATCAGAATAGGGACAAATGTGATCTAAGTGATTTGGACCGTGGCATGATTGTTGGAGACAGATGGGCTGGTTTGAGTATTTCTGTAACTGCTGATCTCCTGGGATTCACACACAACAGTCTCTAGAATTTACTCTGAATGGTGCCAAAAACAAAAAACATCCAGTTCTGCAGATGGAAACATCTTGTTGATGAGAGAGGTCAACAGAGAATGGTCAGAACTGACAAAGTCTACGGTAACTCAGATATCCGCTCTGTAAAATTGTGGTGAGAAGAATGCTATTCTGAGATGCGTGTTGTCGCTGTTTTGGCAGCATGAGGGGTTGCCTACACATTATTAGACTGGTGGTTGTTGTGTTGGCTGATAGGTGTACATACTGTGTATACAATGAAAATGAATGGTGACTGAGGCTGTCATTCTGACTTACATCTCTTTTTTTGTTCCACGAAAGACCAACTCGAGTGTGAATAAATGCTGAAAAAAAATTTTAATCTTTGGGTGAACTATCCCTTTAACAATTTTCAAACCTTTTACATACATCTTTCTGTATAACTCAAACATAAGAAATGTAAAAAATGTCTCCTGTTGGTATTGCATTGAATTGATGAGTTTGTAAAAAATTCCTTGATAACACTTTACAAAAGAAGAAGAAAAAGCTGTGAGGAAATATGGTAAACATGTAGATAAGTTACAGCTTAATCTATTTCAATAGATATTTACATCTTAAACTTTAACAGATTAATGTACTACTCTGGTTTTAATGTGTATTATCTAAGTTTCTTAATGCTACAGCTATTCATTGGAAAATGGAGCTTGTTACTGGAAAGGTATACTATTGTAAAATAGCTGAACTACTGTCACGCCAGTGAAAAATATTTAAGTTAGCAGCACCGCTACTTTTAGTTCGCTTCTTCGCTACACTGTGAAAATATTGGGCTTCAGACTAAAACAAGCTTTTTTTCATCTTCATTATTAATGCATATGGTGTACTAAACACATGCAAACAACTACTTCCAGAATGAGGTGTTTCCTGAGCCTCTGTTTACCTGGACACGGGTTGGCGGGAGACTGCTGGATGGCAGTACAGAGAAAGATGGGAAGGAGCTGGTGTTGGAGCGAGTCCCTGCAGAACTCAACGGCTCCATGTACCGCTGCACGGCTCAGAATCCACTGGGCTCTACTGACACACACACACGCCTCATTGTTTTTGGTAAGTGTCCTCAAAACACCCACACACTCATATATTTCCTAAATACTCTGAAAGACAATGAAAGGCTTGTTTTCGAACCTAGTCTCATAGAATTAACTTTAACTACTTTGCAAACTGACTTCTACGTGCCACTTTCACATTTCGCCTCAGTTTCCTGGTAAAATAAACACTAGAGGTGCTACAACATCTATGTGTTTTCTTCACTTTTATATAAATCACAAGTACATTGGCTGATTAAGACTTTATAAACACTTATTGTTCAATCTGAACAATAATGGGACGGCTGTGGCTCAGGTGGTAGAGCGGGTTGTCCACTAATCACAGGGTTGGCGGTTTGATTCCTGGCCCACATGAATCCACATGTCGAAGTGTCCTTGGGCAAGACACTGAACCCCAAGTTTCTCCCAATGGCAGGCAAGCACCTTACATGCAGCTCTGCCGTCATTGGTGTTTGAGTGTGTGTGTGTGTGTGTGTGTGTGAATGAGCCACAATGTAAAGCGATTTGAAAACCGCTAAGGTTCAAAAAGCGCTATATAAGTGCAGACCATTTACCATTCTATTACTCACATATTGTTATGTTATGATGTCGAAACACTTTTACTCTAATGTTCATATGAAAATGTTTAACATTTTAACCTTTATTACAGACTTACTTACTTATTTTAACGTGATAAGCTTGCACTGTAGCTTGCCTGATAGAGTGTTAAACTTTGGAGTCCGCTGTTCAAGCCCAGCCAAGCACGCAAGCTGGCACATGAGACAAAAGTGTCATAGAAGCTACACAAAATAATGACATGGATGCTTAAACTTTAAGTTTTAGATTAGAGAGGTACGCTTTAATTCTTAAAACCTCTATCTAACGTTCACCTTCAAAAAACACATCTGATTATGTTTTTGGAGCCCCCCGCTGGACATTTCACTGGGAAACTGAAAGGAAATACAATGTATTTCAATTCATTGTAAAATTAATACTTGACAGCTTAAGAACCCCCTCCAACAGTTTTATCCGTCTGATGTAACTCATCAACATATTTTTAATATAAAAATAGCCTCTGATGATTCTTGCTGTGTGACAGCATTCCCTCTGTGAATTTACCTGTCCATCCTGTGCTGCTGAAGCAGATGTTGTGTCCAATAAGTCTTTGTTTTCAATTGATGTTGGAGGGATTGATGTTTCATTGATGCTGACGCTGTTGTGTATGTTCGTGTGGGTGTTTTAACCTAAGCCCCCCCCCCCCTCCCGAGCTTTCGAGGTTGTCAGGGTTTATGAGATGCCTATAGCACGAGCACAGATCTAATCAAAGATGAGCTTTGGAAGATGAAGGACAGTCGGTGCTCCTCTGGATAATATGAATGACAGCATGACAAGCTGAATGCAGTTCACAAACAGCCATGAACAAACAATCGCACGCATTATCAACAGAATTTTGTTTTTTTAATTTTTTTAGATATGCAACCACATAAGAAAACTCTTTCTTCTCGCTTCTTAGAATAATGCACAATCATACTGCGCCCCTTCATGGATAAAATAATAAAATAAAAATGTCTTTGATAATTAACTTGGACAATTATTGTAGGTAAAAAAAAATCCAAAATGTTAACCCCAAAACATGCTCAAAATTGTCTCAAAATTGACACAAGGGGCGCTATTGTGAACATTAGCGTGAACTGTCTGCTTCTACAGTGAGTTCTCTCTTTCTACTGTATTGGCTGAGCAACAGTTTGAAGAGAATATCGCTGAGCCAGTAAGTTAAAGTCAACATATTTATAGCAACTTACCTGAATCCAGTTTATGACACAGACGTTTGAAGGTAATTATATCAGCCCCTTGAGAACTGAGGTTTGTCACTGCCAAGAACACACTTTAAGCATGTTCAACTGGACCGCGTGCATTTACATATGAGTACTTGCATATATAATATGTCTAACCTTAGTCTAAAACACTGGCAGAAATGTGTTCACTCTCAACAAGTCGCACCTTATACCAATCATCGACTTACTGAAAATTCTGTCATTATCTTACCCACCATGATGATGCTCAAAATGAAACTTTGTTTCCAGTGGATAACACAAGAGGAGGTATTTTCAAAATGTCAAAGCTGCTCTTTTCTATATAACATAAAATGTAAGGTGAACATTGTCTGTCAAAATAATTTGAAAATTAGATTTGTACATCCTTTTCATGAGTAGGGTCAAAATTCTCCTGCAGTGCCCACTGGAGTGAGTTAATTTTGCATAGCCGGTAGAGAGGCAGGGTAGAGTATTTTTTTATTTAAATAAATTTTTAATTTCTTGTCATTAAAAATAAAATGCTGTATATAATATAGTAAACATGTGAACAAATGGTTTATGTCTACTGTACTATATTTCTTTTATTTATTCAATTTATATATATATATAAAAAAAACGAATTAAATGATATCAGCAGACCGTTTTGCCTATATGACATGTTTGACATCTCGGACACCGTGCTCAGCATGTGTTCACTGTGAGTATACGAGTTTATCGGGGTGCTTTTGTGATAGTTTGGCTGTCTCTTTCAGTAAATAAATGTATTATATGCCTGAAAAGACTGTTTGAGTTGCTGTTTGTGTGAATAAAAACCACATCTTCACCTAAGCAGATGTGGCTGCGCACATGGGAAGATTGCGTTTAAATATGATGGCTGTGCATATACAAGCTGTGAACTGTTATTGTGGTACTTTGGTGGCAATTTGACTGTTTGTTACATAAATTAATTTGTATGACGAATAACAAAATCTACTAATGTAAACAAATCTTTCAGCATGCCTCAGACGTAGATCGTGTTTGATGCATTGACTTACTTGTAGGCTACATCTTACATATCACTCAAAAAAAATATAAAAAATAAAATTACATCAAACTGAATTGCGTAATATTTAATAATCTTAATTATTATAAACTAATCATAAATGGTAGAATTTAAGTTTAATTAAATACTGTATGCTTAATTTATAATATGTGCATTTACTAAACATTGGGTAGCCTGGGTAGCTCAGGGAGTATTGACGCTGACTATCATACTTGGAGTCACAAGTTCAAATCCAGGGTGTTCTGTGTGACTCCAGCCAGGACTCCTAAGCAACCAAATTGACCCGGTTGCTAGGGAGGGTATAGTCACATGGGGTAACCTCCTCATGGTCACTATAATGTGGTTCTCGCTCTCAGTGGGGCACGTGGTGAGTTGTGCATGGATTGACAGTCTTAGACGTAGAGGCAACTGAGATTCGTCCACCGCCACCCGGATTGAGTCACTACACCACCAAGAGGACTTAGAGCGCATTGGGAATTACAAATTGGGGAGAAAAGGGGAGAAAATATTTCAGTCTGATCTCATGAAAAGTTGCCGTCTCATGAAAGGTATGTCGATGTGGCGATATTTTTGCAATGAAATGATGTGGTGCAATACACGTACCGCGGCAGTTTAGAGGTGAGATGTCCACTGTGTCCACTGAAGTCCCTATCCTAAACCTTAAACCTGAACCGTACAAATAGATTCAGAAAAGCAAAAAGCAAATGTAAGATGAAAAACAATATTGCTGAAGCAACCATGTCATTTTGTGGTGCTTCTATGACACTACTATATGTTAAAATGTGTAGCCGTACAAGTCATGCACTATAATGAAAGTGTTTTGATGTCATAAGACAGCATTGTATGAGAAACAGGGTGAAAAGAACATGTTTGTGAACTGACAATCTGCCGTTTTACTTGTAATTTGTGAAAATTTAGAAAACATTTTTGTGGTAGCACAGCTAGTTTTAATTTCACCAGTAAACAGCTGCAATATGTACAAGCCACATACAAATTATTTTGCAGAAATGTTGGTATAGCTGTAATAATGAGTGCAAGCAAAGACTCTATTACTTGATACACAAATTTCCTATTTTTTTTTAGTAAAATCCCAGATCCAAACTGGACAAGTTTTCCATCACATCCTCCATACAGTCTCTCATTTTGTTTGTACACATTTATAATACATTGGGTGGAGCACTTAGGCCGTTTGCTGTAAAGCAGCTCTTTGGTGAAGGCTATGCTGGACACTGGGAGGTGTTGAGTACCGTTAATGCATGATGAACCTCACGTCATCATCTGGCTCAATCAGATCTCGCTTGTACAATTTGCCTGTGCTTGAGTCTGAATATGGGTGGCAAGTAGAGGAGAATGGTGATTAAGAGCCTTTGTACAGGACTACTTCTGACCCATTTCAAAGGCCATTCATTAAATCCCATCAGCTGTATTAAAGAACAAAGACGAGCATTTAGGAAAAAGGAAGCTAACAGCGTCAGGTCTTGTTTATAGATGTATTTATGTTTATTTTCCAGCTAGAGTATCATTTGAAGGGGAGGCATAATATTTAAGGAGATCTCGATTTTTTTAAAAATTTATTTTATTCTTTTTATTTTGCGTGTCTGTGTCACCAGAAAGCTTGAAAAATGTAAAGGTTTCTGTTTTAGGTGGGTTTTACACTGAGGGCGGCTTAGAATAGAAGTGAATTTGCAGAGTTTGCCTGCCGATGGCTTTTTAAAGTCTCTTCATCCTTCATTAGACCACAAACCTATGATGTTATCTTTGTTACATCCACTAATACACTCTTTTTCTCTCCCTATCTCCACCTCTTTATCTCCGACTCCCCCATCTTCTCTGTTCCACAGAAAACCCCAGTATGATGAAAAACACACAGAACCCGAACAGTAAGTGTTTGAACATCTGAACGATTAGATTCCTAGGCTCTGTAAAAAGCCTTCTGCTGCCTCTTTTGTGAAGGCTCCTTGATGAATTCAAAATGACAAGAGAGCATCTCCATAGCGTTTGCTTCCTATGCATGGTATAATACAATATTGCAAAATGAAGACTTTTCAAAAATGTAATATTACAGTTATGCAGCAAGATCAGATCTTGCTATATATCCGGTAGCCATATCACCCTGCATCTCTTGCCTGGTTGCCCACTAAAGCTAAGCAGGTTTGAGCCTGGTGAGTATCTGGATAGGAGACCTCCTGGGGAAAACCAAGGTTGCTGCTGGAAGTGGTATTAGGGAGGCCAGCAGGGGGTGCTCACCCTACGATCTGTGTGGGTCCTAATGCCCCAGTTTAGTGAAGGGGAAACTATACTGTAAAAAAGCACCATCTTTCAGATGAGATGTTAAACCGAGGTCCTGACTCTCTGTGGTCATTAAAAATCCCATATTCCCCCCATTGGCCCCTATCTATAATGGCCTCCTAATAATCTCCATCCCTGAATTGGCTACATCACTCTACTCTCTCCTCTCCACCAATAGCTGTTGTGCAGTGAGCGTTCAAGTGCACTATGGCTGCTGTCGCATCATCCAGGTGGATACTGCACACTGGTGGTGGTTGAGGAGATTCCCCCTAAAGCACTTTGAGTGCCTAGAAAAGCACTATATAATTGTAAGGAATTATTATTATTTCTATATTATATATATATATATATATATATATATATATATATAGGTTTTTTTTATCTGCTCTTTATCAATTATTCATCCCTTAGATATTGCTCTTGAGTAGGACATGCTCCCAAGCCTATACTGTCTATAGTGTTGTCGGATTTGTCAGCAAATCGTTCTTTTGAATCAGTTCTTAATTAGTCGAAACAGTTCAGGGATTGGTCTAAATGATTTGTTAGCTAATCGTTCTGAATCTAAATGATTTTTAAAAATGTGTCGGGGACTTAAAATTCCCTGGCAAAGTCATGGAAAGTATTTGATCAAAAAGGGGGATCCCTGGAAAAGTGTTGGAAAATCATGAAAAAAACCCATCATAAATATTTTTGAAATGAGCCTAAATGTCTAGGTTACGTATGCAACCTCTGTTCCCTGATGGAGGGAATGAGACGTTGTGTCGAAGAAGTGACACTAGGGGTCTCTCTTGAGCGCCGCATATAACTCTGATCTATGAAAAAAGGCCAATGAGAAGTTGGCAGAGAATATTTGCATACCCCGCCCCCGGACATACGGGTATAAAGGCGGGGAAATACGTCTAGTTCATTCAGGATTTTTCTGAGGAGCCGGAAATGGTCCGGCCACAACAGAGGCTCGGCTCAGCGATGTGGCCGGGAGTCAACGAGCGTGCCAGGGGGCGGGTGGTCCGAGGGGGCGTACCCGGCAGAACCGCACCCGCTGCCGTCCCCAGATCGCCTCCATCGCCAGCTGCATCATCCTCAATCCCATGGGAAGGAGGAGCAGGGGGCAGATGGAGTGGTGTTCCTTCGGTTGAAGGAAAGCCGCGACCGCAAAGTTGCCATGGTCATGTTCTCGCAGTGAGAACATGAACCATACACAAACGCTGCCTCGGTGTGATCGCAGCCAGACACACGAGACAACGCCTGTGGCCATCTGAAGCAGAGAGCACTCTACCGCATCCAGGAACTATACAGGGGTGGAAGGGCATCTTTATAAAGATGCATTCTGAAAAGGACGTTCAATGCCACTGTGTATTGCTCTTTTAGAGGAAAATACTCTTTTACTGAGAAAATCACTCTTTTAACAATAAACTCTTTCAAGTTTTGCGCTATTGAAGCACCCAGGGGCAAACTGCACTGCCGTGCAGAGAAGAAGAAAGCCGCTGAAGTGCGCTGTAAATCCAACAGAAGAATCAGCTCAGAGGAAGAGGAACAGGTGTGTGACTCACAGCTCACTGCGTACACGACCATTAGCTCCGAAGAAAATGTCTGAATGAACTAGACGTATTTCCCCGCCTTTATACCAGTATGTCCGGGGGCGGTGTATGCAAATACTGCCTGCCAACTTCTCATTGGCCTTTTTTCATAGATCAGAGGCATATTTGGCGCTCAAGAGAGACCCCTAGTGTCGCTTCTTCGACACAACGTCAAAGTGAGTGACAGAAGGGGAACTACACGTGATCAAATCCCAGATTGTGCTATAATGCACTTAATTTTTTGTTACTCTGATTGAAGTAGCATTTATTTTAGGGTCATTAGTTATTTAATTTCTTATAAATATTATGTAAGGGCTAATGTACAGTCTGCTGTTTGTCATCGCAAAATAAACCCAGACAGGGTGATCAGAAACATGACGCAAACCGGTTATTTTGCGATAACAACCACCTGAAATGTAAGTTATCCAGCTTATTACACAACTACTAACTAAATGAAGAAATACATGGACATAAAATATTGATTTGTGCGGTTGTTTCTAGAAATATCAGACCGCTAGATGGCGCCATTGACCAGTCAGAATCGAGTATTCCAGAGACCTGCGTAATAAGCATATATATGTACTGTATGTAATTCTAGGCAAGGCAACTTTATTTATATAGCACATTTTATACACAATGGCAATTCAAAGTGCTTTACATAAAAATTATATATAAAATACAAGATATATAAAATAAAAAGGAATAAGAATATAAAGTAGTAAAATTATTTAAAAAAAAATTCAAATAAATAAAAAAGAATATAGAAATAAAATGATGCAGTGCAATCAGTAAATGCAGCACAGTGTTCAGACAGTAAATGCACAATTAAACAGATGTATTTTAAATCTGGACATGAATGTGGCTACTGTTGGAACACACCTGACCTCTTCTGGAATCTGGTTGCAGCTGCAGGTGGCATAATAGCTAAACGCTGTCTCACCTTGTTTTGAGTGAATCTTTGGTATTTCTAACTGATGTAATCCTAATGATCTGAGATGTCTGTTAGGTTTATATTCAACAAGCATGTCTGCAATGTATTTAATATTCTAATATTAACACATTATATGTTTCTAAGGTCACCAGGAGTCTGTGGTTTTTGTGTACTCAACTGTATTGTAAAAATGAAAACGTGTGACTGTTTGCACTCTCAAATACAGTATGTTTATGCATGAGTGAGGCCCGATGCTATATTGTCACTGTTCTACTTTGTGTTTTCTATCTTCTGGTCTTTTTAAATTCTCTGTTTCTCTCTCTGAGACAACACACTCTGTTTTTTATTGTCTCTGGCCTCCCGCTGTCCCCTCCTCCTCCTCTGAAGAGGCCATGTGTTTTCCAAAACCTTGTTGCTTTCATCATTTAGAATATAGAAGTGAGCCATCACTTACCAATGCACCAGCGAGTCCACAGCAAATATAATTCAGTGATGGATTACAGTTGTTTTATACATTCAGTGCAGGCTCATTTACAGTTTCTTAGAGACTCTTATTTAAAAGATGAAGAACTGTCAGACAGAGGGGCGGAAAGTGGCCTCTTTCTCTTTTTTATTTCTTGTTATTTTTTTCTGTTCTTTCTTTCCTTTGCTCTCTGTATCTCTCTTTCTTTTCATTATAAATCTCTACCACACCTTCCTCTTCTCCACTGCATCTACGGATGTACATTTGAATATGCAAATTCAGCTGGGCAGGTGTCTAAGAGCAAGGACAGAATCAGGTCAACGTGAGCGCTGATCTTGAGGCGAGCCTCAGATGCCCCATGTATGCAAGTCAAATGGCTTGTAGAACAAGATCCCTGTAGGTCACCATGTCTGACATGTGTCTGAATCTCAAACACACCTTCTTGACTCACAGGATAACACCCTAAAAACCTGCAAATGGTCTGAAGCCTGTAATGATACTTCTATCAGGAAGACTCGCAGACTTGAGTGAAATTTAAGATAACATTTATTTGATGAATATAAAACAGAAATATAATGTCTCTCTTTGGAGTAAACCCCGTCTGGCGGCCTGAAGAAGTTGTTCTCGGAACCGTCATATCCTGCCAGAAATAAGAGGCAGGGGTGAGGAGCCTACCCCTGTAGAGGACGGGACTCAACCTGTGGTGGTGGGGTGGTGGAGGTTGCTGTGTTAGCACACTGAAACAGAAATGTGATAGATTGTGAGCAGACTTATAAAGCATTGGCTTACATATGATTGGCTGGAAATTATCCAGCTAATGGTGCAATGATGTTCAGCTGCTAGTCTTCCCGCTAGAGCTTAGTTAAAAGAAAACACTTGGGCTGTGTTCGGAATGGCATACTGCCATTTAATTTGCCAAATTGAATTTTGCAGTATAACAGTACAGTTTGTATACTGTGCAGACTAAGCACATTTTCTCTATGCTCACTGTGTGGGATACTATATCTCACAATGCAAGATGCTTCACTTGACCTTCAATTTTCAATGTGAACCAAATGTAATATCATCCTCAATTATTAGCATACTTATTTTGACTCATGTGTACATGCGCTCAAAGGAATATTCCCTGTTCAATATAATTAAAGCTCAATCGACAGCATGTATGGCAAAGTGTTGATAATTTTGACTTGTCCTTCCATGTTTTCTTAAAAAAAAAATAAAAAATCTAGGTTACAGTGATTCACTTGCAATGGAAGCATAAATTAGAATACTCACTGTTTCAAAAGTATGTCCACAAGATGTAAACAAAATGTGTGAAGTGGCTTTCCGCTTGCTCACAGGGTTCTAAATACAATTATAATTATATATATATATATATATTTGGTTTATTATGGTTTAATTTTCTGTTAATGCATGATTTTCTGTAAAGCTTCTTTGGAACAACATGTGTTGTGAAAAGCTCTATATAAATAAAAATGACCTGGCATTTAACATGATTTTATCATGATTTTAGTGACAACTTTTTATGTGCGAAGTCATTTGCAATTGTACAACTTCGTTGTCTTGACAATGTAATGTCATCAATCGTGAAGCAACAATAAAATATTAATCTTAACAATAAAAACTTTACAGCTTAAATAATAAACACGTTTTAAAACAATAATTTATGTAATTGCTTGTATAAAATTATGAGCTCCACATTTCTGCCTTTAAACCCACCAAAAAGTTTTCCAATTCACTTCCATTGTAAGTGCTTCACTGTAACCTCAATTCTTGTTTTGTTTTTTTATTTTTAAGAAAAGGAGTCGAAATGTATTTTTTGTGGTAATCAACATTGCACCAAAAATGCTGTCGATTGAGCTTCACTTGTATTGAACCCAGAATACATTTATTTCCTTATGGCGTTGAAGGGATTAAGAGAAGGCAATTTCACACATATAATTCTGCAGGAGAACGTATTACAGTATGTGGCCATGTAAATGCATATGCAGTATTCCCACAGATTTTTGAAGAGTACATATATGCGTATTCACTCAAGTGCGGTGGGGAAATCCCAGCAAATTACATAAGAGGGAAACCCCACTATTGCAGCGCAATGCAGCTGCAGGTCGCAATGAAAAGTTAAGGAAACAAACACATAAGCAACTGTGCAACATCTTGAAATAAAGCGAAGCAATGCAGGACAAAACATTGTGAAGTTGGCCTCAGACAGGGACATTTGTTATTTACACAAGTGGCTGAGGAGAAAGTTGCCACTGATCGAGCCGCATTTATACAGTTGTGAAGAGAAAGTCTCATGTATGTGGAGCCGCTCCTGCAGAAAGTGAGGCGCTCTACTTACATTTATGCATTTTGGCAGACACTTTTATCCAAAGCGACTTACAGAGACCTTATTACAGGGACAAACCCCCTGGAGCAACCTGGAGTTAAGTGCCTTGCTCAAGGACACAATGGTGGTGGCTGTGGGGATCAAACCGACTACCTTCTGCTTAAGAGTTTCGTGCTTTAGCCCACTACGCCGCCACCACCACTCCTACTTGCTTATTAGCCAAATACTTTTCTGCAGAAGATAAAACCACATCTGGTAAAGCCACTCAGAGCCAAAGCACTTTAATGACCCCATGAAATGGGGTCCTGTGTTGATGTATTTTCTAGAGTTTGAGTTGGACATACAGTATCGAAGAGCTCTTCCATTGTTTAATATGGCCAAGAGTGATTATACACAGTTTAGCGCCATACAGTATTTGATTTTTGAACAGCTCGCCAGCGCCAACTTTCAGGAAATCTTGGTAGTGGCAGCTGAACACCTTCTTAATGCTATTGGTCCACATCATGGGTAGGTGTGACCTGGAGCTCCAACTACTTTGAGGCAGACCGCTTTTTCCTAATCAGTCAGTTATGATCACTCAACACACTGACATGCAGAGTTATTAGCAAGCTGGTGCAAATTTACCTACATCGGTATGATCATTCGCATTGACGTTTTCCAAGAACCTGTCAAGCTTTTTTTGTTGTTGTTGTTTAATTAGTCTACAAAAAATATCAATACTCAATACTGCCCATTCACTCTGTCGTTTGATATGCTGCTTCACTCATGTGCCATCTGCAGCTGAAAGCCATTCACACATCTGTTCCAAGTGAGATATACCAGAGAGGGGAGGGTGTCATTTCACTTCCGACTGGGGAGCACAAAGGAAATACAGACCCCCATTTATTAAAAATCAAAAAATTGCAGTTATATTAAGGCATTTACAATGGAAGTTAATGGGGCCAGTCAATAAACATTAAAATACAAACAGTTTCCACAGGACTTGATTTTAGTGATAAAATCGCTTACTAACCATATCTGTATTTATATCCAATCTTTTGAATTTGTTGTCATGACGACGAAACTCTGTAATTCCGGTATTGGATATAATTTTACACAGATAAGGACAGTAAGTGATTTTATCACTTGAAAATTCTGTTAACATATACAATGTTTACTTCTTGTGGCTATACTTTTAAAACTGTGTGTATTTTAGCGTTTATGGATTGGCCACATTGACTTCCATTGTAAGTGCCTTACTTGAACTTCTATTTTTATTTGAAATAGAAATTTGGACATGGGTTTCAACCACCCAAAAAGTAGATTAGGACTGAGGTGTTATGGAAGTATTTCTGCCTAATACTAATTACTCCATTTCCTTTTTCAGATGGAGTGCCTGGTTTGCACAAGCTTGGACTGATAATACTGCCTATTGTTCTCATAGTGACTGTTGAACTGACGTGAATATCTTCCACACACAAACACACCTCCTCTCCAGTCCGCCACACTCACGCACGCACACACACACACACACACACACACAAGCCTTCTCTAAACCTTGCATCCCTCAACAGGGGGTGCACCACCCTTTTTTGAGAAAAAAACTACAAAAAAAATATCCAGATGATGATATCCCTGATTATAAAAAAAGAAAAAAAAACTGAATATGAGAACAAGAACCTCCTTTTGTCCTTCCCTTTCCAAACAGACACATTTGGGTGTTTTGCTTTATTTTCCCATTGAACTTGCCTGTCAATCCACCAAAATATGCCATTCAGAAAAAAAAGGAAATAGGAGAAGAGCTTTGGTTTCAAGACGAACGCAGATGTCACGCACTGCGGGTCTGGAGAAAAGACACTTAATAAATGTTGACTGTCATTCAAGCTGTCCTGAAGACACGTCTAAAGAATACTGCACACTGGCAAATACAGGAATCAAGCGACACCCTTTTTGAGGACCATCTGATCTTGACCTTTATGCCATTTGTGTTTTTGACCACAGTATTTTTTTCGTTACATTTTCTCGAAATGCTCTCGGCTGGAATGTAATAATAAAAAAGTGACAATTCTAAATGTCCTGTGACATTTTATTGCAAAGACATGGGAGATCCTCTTTTTAAGTGTATTTTGTGTACATCCCTGTAAATAATGAAAAGTATATTACAGAAAAAAAAAAAAAAAATAAATGAATAGGGGCTTGGGATTTTGGGGGTGAGATTCAAGGGGGTTAGCAGCTAATGGCTTTATCACATCCTCCGGTCATCTCCAGTGGCCAATTGAAATCCAACCCAACTGAAGTCAACTAAAATCCCATGCAGGCAGTGATAGAAAGCAGTGAAATCAGTGGCCTTTCTGATCTGATTTCATGTGTTCAGTATCTAAAACATCTGTGTGACTGTTCAGCCGCAAATGAAAGAGGACAACTCTTTTCAGGGTTGTGGTGCATTTGTTGTTTAAAGATGGTTTCCCTTCCTCATCTGTTTGTCGCCTTCCTGTCCTTAAGTTCTTGTCGCATTTTCATTAATCTGCATCATGTACAGTCCTTTTCTCTGATCTAACAGTTACTGCTGGCATCATGGCCACCATTACGACCCTCCCCTCCACCATCTCTCAAAGGAAGCTCAAGTGAAGCCAAGTGTAAACAGGGTTGTTGCATTTGTTTCATATCAACTGTATTAAAAAATGGAGATGATCAACTTAACACAACTGGAGTGTGATTGTCCTTTAGATGCTTTGTTTCCAAGATTTCTGCTCGCTCAGCAACTATACACCACATGCTAAGACCTATCTGGTTGTCTAGCCTCAGTATTGTCCAGACGAGTCAATGCTATGTAATGATATTATGAAATAATAATAATCATCAATACAGATTTGACTTTGCTTTGTGAATTCCACTCGATAACATTCAAACGCTTGAGTTTTTCTGTTATATAAATTTTTTTGTTGCAGTGGCATGATGTCACCCAGAATCATTGGATCTGTTCCAAAACGTAGTGAGCTGCTTTGCAGTCTACTGTCTATATAGTCTTCTGTATTCTAAGGCAGCTTAAATGGAACCTCGTAAATGAGTAATTTGGAACACTCTAGGCAGCAACTCACAGCTAGCGCTCCACATGTGATGCGCATGAGAGACTCACAGTTGATTCCAATATAGTTTGTTGATAGCATGTTGCTAAGCTAGCAATGTGATACTGTTACAAGCATGAAAAGCGCACACAAATATATACAGTGCATTTTGAATTATATTGAACAACATTTATTGATACTTATTAATACAATTTTCAGTATTGAACTGCAAAAAAAAAAAAAAAAAAAAAAAAAAAAAGTTGTCTTTCCCAGTTAAAAATATCATAACATTTTTAAAACAAGATAAGTTTGCTTAAGACGCTAAGGAGCCTCAAAGAGGACAGGGCTGGCATTTTTTCCTGAAATAGTTTTGCGTTCTCTCGCAATCGTTTTGTGTTCCTTCACAATAACTTCTATCTGCCCTTGCAATAAATTTACCATGGTTGTTCTTGAAAAGCGGTGTTTTGAGATCTATGCTATAATCTGTGTAACACAGAGTAGAAAAAATGTGTGGACGGTAAAATGCACACAGTTTGATCATGATAAAAATAGAAAGTGGATGCACTTGAAAAAATGCACGCAGTTGAATCGCGAAGAGAATAAAGCAGAAAAATAACCTGATGCACACTGAAAAATGGCAGAGATTAAAGATTAAAAGCTGAAAACAGATAGATCAGTGATGCTAAAATTGCTAGCAGGCTACAAACAAAGACTCAAGATAGGTGCCAGCAGCAATTGGAACAGGAAGTCTTTACCGTTTAATTTGTTAAACACAAAGAAAATACTTTTAAATAAAACACACAGAAAAATATCCTTTAATATACAAAGACGAGCTTATTCAGACCCTGTGTCATGTGTGTCATGTAGAAATTAAGCAGTTTAAAAAAAGCTTCATTTGAAGTTTGATTCAAATAATAAATTTTTTAAGTTAAATTTATAAATGTTATATAGCGATATTGATCTTATTTTTTTATTTATATTTTTTTAATTTGTTGTTTTCTTATGAGTTGTGAATAGGACTGTAAATGGAAATATTTCAAGAGAGAACATAAAATTAGTGAGTTAAAAAGAGTAGGCATAATAAGGTTTAGCTTCAGCCAATTCCTTTTTGGATATTTAAAACAAAAAAAAAATGATGTTGGATGCATTGAACTGTCATGAATTTTATAAATGCTGAAATAAATAAATAAATTAAAAATAAATAAAACCGTATACTTGCTTAACTTACTTTTCATCGTTACTACAATTTTATAGTAAAAGTATGGTTTCCAGCAAAAATCAAAACATGCTTAGCCTACAACAGTGGTTACTACAATAGAAAAATTATTTCCACCAAAAACCATGGTTAATTTATTGTGAAGGCACGCAAAACTATTTAGAGAGAACGCAAAACTTATTGCGAGGGGACACAAACTATTTTAAAAAAAAGTGCTTTTTTTTGTTTGTTTGTATGTGTTTTTTTGTTTGTCTCGTTTTCAGAGAAATCTAACCAAATTTAGTTATGTTAATGCTTATGACAAGAAAAAACTATTTGCCAAAGGGGTAAGAAAAAACTTTCAAAGGGAAAACAAGTTTATTTTACTTACCCCACTAGCAAATATTTTTTTCTTGTTTTAGGCATAAACCCCACTGAATGGTGTTAGATTTCTCTAAAAACAAAATGTTACATTTTTTCGTCTTGTTTTAAGGATGTTAATTATTTTTACCCGGAATATAAAATGGATTTTATGCATTTATCAATTATTCATCAGTAAGAACATGCTTTTTTTTTTTTGGCAGGAGTTATTCAATATATAATGAATGAATCAATTCTATTTATATTCTATATTTCAATATTTCTCTTGCTTTGCCCACCATCTTGGATAGTTTTTTCACAGCCTTTGTATAGCAAAAGTTAGATTTTTAGAGATTTTTAGAGATTACTGAAACAATAATCATGCAAGCACAGTAGTCCAACTGAAATTGTAGCAGTCCAAGTTTTGGAAAGTCGGACTAACAGACCTAGATGATGCAATTTTAACTTGGCTTTGTCCAACATGTATACACATTAATCAGACCACAGCTCGCATCTGCGTAGTGCGCATGCACTGAAAAATAAGTTGAAATCCAGCTGAAATCCTTCCTTCAAATATTCAATTCTGCATTGTGGCGTGTATACTTGGACAGACAAATGAAGAACACTGTTGCTTGATTACACAAAAACCCTTTGTAGCTTGACTATAACTGTGCATAGTGTTCGCTATATGTGCAGCTTGCTAGGTTTTGGAGTGGAGCCATTTTGTTTGTCTAAACCACAAAGTGTCTTTGAACAGGTGCGTTGTAGATGACAGAACCTGTGAATCATAAGAAAAGTACCCAAGCACATTGATACACCCAATTATACAAATCTAAGTAATGACGTTTGTGTATCTCAACATATTTGAATTGACCTCTACGCAGCTTGTGAGCCCATATGTTCTCGTAAACGCATATATCCATGTACACAGATCCTTTCCTATTTTCATATTAATCTTAACAGTCCATAATATGTTTTGCATAGATATAGACTATATATATATATATATATATATATATAGTCTATATGATTCGACAATACAAAACAGGAGGAATTAACACATATGCAATACTACATGCCCTAGGGAATTGCCCTACATTTGTTCAGGAAGCATTCACTATTATTATTACGTCCACTTTGTGCATTCTTTTCAATTAAAGTTGTTGACTACTGACATGTATCTTTATCTGTATTATATGTTCCTATGCTTTTGTTTACCCTTCATTATCTTTAGCAAACAGTTGGTTGCCTAAGGCTAATATTAGCCAAATAACAAGGACTACAACTAGCCAACTACGTTCCCAGACAGAGTAATAGATATTTTTTTCTTGGATGTTGCCATATGTAACTTATTGGTGACATATTTCTAAAAAATTAAATATCCCCTACACATACAAATGTCTTGTAAAATGGTCTTGTTTAGGTTTGTCCTCTGCCACCATGTCCCATTCTAGATGTCCTCGTGCACAGTAATACCACTTTTTTTTACATTCAGAGAAATTTTGAACCATGTATTAAAGGATTATGGCAAAAGCCTAGGTGGGAGAGGTGGTATTATGGGCTTAATAAAATCAGAAAGATTTTAAATCTCACTTTTTATGCTCAAAGGAAAATTATGTATACAGCTGTTTTAAAAAAAAATATATAGATATATAATAATCACTTTGCTATATTGATTGTCATGGGGTATTTTCTTCTCTTTTCAAACTCACTTTTGTTCTTTTTAAATAAATTTGCTGCATTTTGTAGCTTAGTAGCTTGTTTTCTGGGTCAACTTGGTTGAAAATAGAGATTGTTTTCTACTGAACACTCACACGCCATCGAAAATGACCACTGATTACTTACCAGTGGAGAAGTACTAAATTTAGAAGACCTAATATAGCCTGTTATTTTATCAGAAGGTAATAGTGTTGATTTAATTTGATTTTGTTTGATTCCATGGAAACATATATCACCAGTAAGCTATTATACTGTGGCCACTTATGACAATTGTTCAACAATGTTTTAAGAGTTTTTAATGTATTCAGAAATTATACCTACTATAATTGCATGTTGATGTATACATAATTTGAACAAAATTATCAGGTTTGGTCTCATTATCAATTTATTTGTGATATGTGAAAGAACTACTTGTTCTAGTCCATTATTTATAAATTTTTCCAAAATAATTTTTCCCAATTATCTTTCCAGAACAGTCCACATGCTGCCAAATACCATTTTTGCTTTGGATCAACAACTCTTCACTTGAAACATGAGAGAAGGGGCAGTGAACCTTTGTGATGCATTTATCAATTATTCATGAGTAAGCATGCTTGCAAGTTCAGGTTTCCTTAGTGCCGCTTAAAGACAACTATCAGGTAGCAAAACAATTTCTTTGTCCAAAAAGGACAGCATACAGCCATCATTTTCTCTGATGGCAATACTGAAGCCAACCATATTTATATTGATGGTATTACAGGTTACAAAGTACAGTGATTTTTTTTTAAAGGGTATGCAAATACTTAATTTGGCAGATGCAAAGCTACCTCACATCACCTCTCAAAACCTTAATTAGCAATATTGCTATCCCATGTTCATGGGAAATAACTTGACAAGCAAACAGCATTTACCAAGCAAACAGCAGCATCCTGGTAATGCAGCCTTTTATTTCTGTAATTCATTACAGTATATCGGGCAACTCCACCTCTAAAGTAAATTATGCTCTCAATTCTCACCAATTATGCTTGCAATACCTAGGGTTATGTTTCTCATCTTCATAGTCCTATAGACACACACATACCATCATCACTGCTTTATCCATAATGTAATTTGCATTTTCTTGTTTATTTTGTTGTCTTTGGGTTTGCATACTCTGCACTTTAAAGATGTCACTATTATCCCTTACAATATGAATACAAAAAAATCTTAATAGGAACCTAAGAAATAATATGAAAGCTTTCTTATGCTAATTGTCAATAAGTTGTCAATATAATATTCGCTCTTTCAAAGTAAAGATTGAGATTAACAAAGCCCTTGTCCCAAAGTCTGTAAAGCCCAGGCATGATGTGCTTTCATAGCAGTCACCTGCACCAGGTGAAATGATACAGGTCTCCGCCCTCAGAGAGCACAGGATGCAAATGTTCTTGTTGCACAGATCAGGTTCTGAGTCACCCTGTGAGAGGAGGGACAGCTGACAGTTCGCTTCTGCTCTACAACCTTCACTGACTGGAATAAGCAAGGACCAGCAGTCCACTTTAAATTTCTGTACAGAGATGCCAATAGCAGAACTTCTGGGCGTGCAGTTTGACATGCAGCTCCTGGGCAAACTAACGCTGTCTGTGGCCGCCATGCTTTGTGTCTCCTTTGTTTTCAAATTCTACCACACCAGGGCACAAAACAGACGACGGGGTAGTGAAAGACATCACTTGCAAAGGGGCACACAAGCAATCTTAGGAAGCAAGAGTAACTGCAAGACCGAGCAAGAACCACAGAGTAAAGCTGCCAAGGAGGAGACTGAGAAGGAGAATAATTTTCAACAGTCCTCCAAGAAGCTTTTACAAGAAACCCTAAAAACTGCCAATGCTGCAACTGAGAGAAGCCAGCCTTCGGAAACTATGGACTTGGACAGTTGTGCAAAAGAGGAAACGGCAGGGAACAGCAACATAACGGAGGATGTGGGCACAGAAGTGGACAAGGAAAAGGATGTGGGAAATAAAGCCAAACTGATGTTGACCTTAGAACCCCCTGCCACTGATGTACCTGAAAAAGATCAATGCAGTCCAAGTGGACTGCGATCACCATGCCTAGTAAAAAAGCTGGATAGTGGTATGGGTATTGGAAGGGAGCTGAAACAGGACCTTGGTCATCAAGGCATGTGCTCCAGTTTTCAGTCAAAGGCAGAAATCAAAGTAGAGAATGAAAACCTCATCTTGGATGGTTCGAGTAATCGCAGACCTGGAGTTCATGGAAATATCAATGATTACTATGTAGAGTCTTCCTCTCATTTACTCTCAGATTTAAGCCCTACCCAGACAGTCAGTCCAGTCTACGGTCAGACTGAAGGCAACACTCTGTTTAAATCCCAATCTATGGATTTGCCTCATTTCAAGGAGCGCTCACGGACATCAAGTCCACAACCTTCCAGTTTCATTATGAGAGATCTTAAAATATATCCACAAATTACTAATGAGCCTCCAGTTAGGTCCAGCAGGCAAGTAATCTTCCGCCAAGACAGCTATCTAAGCGCTGCAGACTCTGAGCTTCTGATTCCCATTCCCACACTGAGAACTTTAACACCCCGTAGCTGTTCTTCACACCCCAATGACAGGTCTTCAAGCCCGTTAGACACTGATACAGCAAATATGGACAAAACTGAGGAACCACAGGTGGAAGATGTTGCCAGGGCAAAATTCTTACACTTTCCAGAGAACATGGGAAATGCAGAACTTGAGAGTCTTACGGGAAAGCTTGATTTAGGCAACTGCTTGGAGGCTTTAAAGCTTGCTAAAAAACATGGTCACACTGCCCTTCAGCAGGCTGCTCTTCGTGTCATGTCTGATAATTACCTCCAGGTCCTCAGAGACCCAGCCCTTTTTGGCAGACTAAGAGCAGGGGAGCGTGAAAACATCCAAATGCAGCGCATGAAAGGAAGGAAGTGGTTAATGGTCGCTGATATGGAGTCCAAAGACTGGAGTAGATGTCCATCACAGTCTACAGATCTGGATCCAGTTAAGACATCCAATAAAATGTATTACTATGATGATTATAAAGACAGTTGGCACCTTCATAGCCACATTCCCCAGGAAGTGTTATCTAAAGGTTGTGCTATGTGCACCATGGATAATTATCTGTTTGTCGCAGTGGGCTTTCAAGGGCCTGACCGTGAAGCAACCCCTTCAAAGAAAGTGTACTGTTATAATCCAGTAACTTCTATTTGGAGTGAAATAAGCCCCATGAATGAGGCAAGGCCTCACTGCAAACTTGTGGCTCTGCAGGGCCATCTTTACGCCATTGGAGGAGAATGTCGATCAACAGTTGAGCGGTACGACCCCAGGACTAACAGATGGTCCTTTGTTGCACCTCTTCCAAACGAGACTTTTGCTGTAGCCCACCGTGCCACAGCTTGCAACGGTGAACTGTTTGTGGCAGGGGGTACTTTGAGATACACCCTCTTACGCTACAATCCCAAGACCAACACGTGGCGTGAGAGCATGATCGTGGGGAGTAAGGACAGAACCATGGAAATGGTGGCGGTGAGAAACTTCCTGTATCGCTTTGAAGTTAGTCCACTTGGCATTAGTGTGTATCGCTACCATGCAGTGGCTCGGTTGTGGTACGAATGCTCCTCGATACGCCTCCCCCATTGCACCGCCTTTCAGTGTGTGACCATGGACAACATTATCTACTGTGTGTGCCGACAATTCACTTTGAGGTTTCTTGCAGATGAGGTATCTCCGAGCTTTGTCATTCAGGATTTAAAAGTGCTTTCGCCAGCGAAAGGCATTTTGTTTCCTTTTGTCCTTGTGCTGCCCGACATGACCAATCTACAAACCCCTGTTTAAGCAAGGTCAAATCTTTCAAGTAAGAGGCTGTCTTAAGCATACACTCTGTTTTTATTCTCAGGACCAGGGCTTTTTATGTTAGTAGAATGTACCGTTTATTAATTAGTGGCAATCAAAATGAAATATCAAAGCTATTACATTCAATTGTTCAGCTACATCACAATTACACAGCACTTACTGATAAATAAATAAATTTGCTGTCTCATTGAAAATGATCTGTTTGTTTTCGACTTCCATCCACTCTGATGTCTAAATCATCCTTTAAATCTTGGAAATGTCTTGTGGAAGCGCCTAAAGTGTTTTACTAAATATACTGCTTTGAAACACTGTGTAGATAATGTTATCCAATCAATACTGTATGTAGAATAAAGCCAAACCACAGTCACAGAACTGCCATAACGAACAACATGAAAGGCTGGCATTACCACAATTTATGTAAGCTAGATAATTATATTCATTGCATTTTTCCTTGGCATACTAGCAGTAATATTTCTTTGCATAGCACATTGATCTCACATGATATCAACAGTTTTTTTTTTTTCTCTCTGCATTGTATTGTCTATTGTATCATTTTATTTTTCATGCATTCGCACAAATCTGGTCACGAGAATGGGATGTATTTTCAGTAAATGGTTTTACTCATGAATCATATTCATGTCAACATATTGCCTCTACTTATGGTCCACTTATGGTTCTTTCCATAGACATTTTTACATCAAAGTAGCACTTTGGGGAGCTCAGAGGAAGATTTTATGCCCTCTTTATGTATACCATTAAACATTATAGAGAGAACTAATGACTTAATGTGTAAGCAAAGAAGAACCATCTCTTCATGCACAACTCTGTCTCTATCCTCTGATGAACTGAGAATAAAAGTCTCTCATCTATTTTAACTGAGTCTTGGTTCTTGTGTTAAACTTCAATAAGTAATGAGTTTTGACAAAATGTGTGGTTGTAGTAAGAACTTAATTCAATTTAAATGCAATTAAGCTGTGAAAATTAATGCAATCACTTAATCAATTTATGCTAATAAAAATATACAATACAATCACCACTACAATCTAGTATGCATGTGTGATCATAGAGAGCACACATGCATAGGGGAGTGTAATGATGCAATGCACCGTGACTTGCCACTGCTTTCCCTCTGTGTAACACTAGCACCATCAAGTGGGGGAGATGTAAAGGACCGTTTGAGTCTCAACATGTTGGTACAGAACTAATACATCAACACAAAAAAGCCAGTGATACAAATGCAGAAAGATGCAGTTGGAATCTTCAGAGGGAGAAAGTGAGAATGAGATGCAAAACCTACTCAGTGGAAGTGTGTATACAGATGGCCAAATGTAAAATATAAGCAGGGGTGAAAAGAGTACTGAAAAATCATACTCAAGTAGAAGTACTGTTACTTCCCAAAAAATGTAGTGTGAGTAGATTAAATGTAGCTGTCCTAAAAACTACTCAAGTAAGAGTAAAAGAGTAGCTCATTTAAAAAGTACTCATGAGTATTTACATTTATGCATTTGGCAGACGCTTTTATCCAAAGCGACTTACAGTGCACTTATTACAGGGACAATCCCCCAGAGCAACCTGGAGTTAAGTGCCTTGCTCAAGGACACAATGGTGGTGGCCGTGGGTTTCGAACCAGCAATCTTCTGATTAGTAGCCCTGTGCTCTAGCCACTACGCCACCACCACTCCATTTTTATTCTTTATTTTTATACCACTCCCGAGTATTGAGTATCGAGTTGCAAAACCTATGCCCCATTATAAGGAACACTGCATGCCAAATTTTAAAATACATCACTTATCTATGAGTGGTTTTCTCGTTTCCTTGTTATTGTTGTTTGATTAATAGCCCTTATATGTCATAGCCTATTAGACAGTACTCAATTCGGTTACATGAACACTTCAAGTCCAACATTTTGATGCAAATTTTCTTTTAGTCCCACTGTTTAAATTCACTTTGGACATAAACGACTGCGTTTACATTAAATCCTCTCCAAGACGGGCATTGGCAGAATTATAAAGTGTATTTGATCATTTAGTCGCATTAATGCTCAAACATTAGCAGCCTGTCAATCAAACAGATGCAGCGACAAACGTCAGGAAATAAAGTTAATATTTTAAATTTCATCTAGATCAACCAACCAGTGGTACTCTTGCTACCGCGATTGATGTAATGAACACCCCTGTTCTAGATGTGGAATATAGGCTAAATATAGAAAACTACTCTACTGATCGAGTACATCTATCTTTTTTCTAGATAATTTTATTTCCCAGCCCTATTGATAGCATTGCCTTTATCTCTCAAATCAGCCCAATAATCTCAGTGATAGATAGTTAAATTACAGGCTACATTATAGACACACAGAATCTAGTAAGCAGAAATATGAAATTTACCTCGATATGTTTCTTCAAATTAGAGGTAGGATTAATGCTGATATCTGGCTTGAACAAGTTAAACTCACATGACATGATCAAGCAATTAGCCTTGTTCACTGTGAGAATCCCTTCCAGGTGTGGCCGGTTATGTTCAGCTGTTGGCGCCAGATCTACAGTTGCCGTTCAAGTTTTTTTATGTGTGATTTGATTTGATGGGAGTCTCGAGACGCTCCCTAGCCAATCATGTTGATAGATAAAATAAAATCAGGACAGGGAAATAGCGAACACAGATGATGGCAAGATAGTGCAGTAAAAGTAGTTACAGAACTTAAAATGTACTCAAGTAAAAGTATACAATTTTTAAACTACTTAAAGTACAATTCTTGGGTAAAAGTAGTTAATTACAGTAATGTGAGTATTTGTAATTTGTTACTTTATACCCCTGAATAAAAGCATCTGATTCCCAGTAATTAAACACTTTGATTTACCATAATTAAACACTTAATGGAATGGGAGTTGGGAAAGTCTCCTTAGAGTACAGCAATGAATGACTCGGCAGATTTTCATTAGCACTGTAATCACTATGAAGTGTTGATTCTGCTTGCAATGCTATTCTGTGCAATAACAAAGCTCACCTTACACAAAATGTGTGAGAAATAGACTCTGCAGTTCATTTTTTGATAAATTGGTAAACACACTCACTTGAGTGCACATAAAAAAATATCCAAATACACCCCAACATGGAAAGAATTCTTTTTTTTTTTTTTAAGAAAAATGTATGTACAATACATGATTATTATTAGAATTAGTAGTAAGACAACATAACCTTACTTGAAGATACTGTATATTCTCTGACATAATATGTTCACAATTTTTGTTTCTCAAGTATATGTATCTTGATTTAAGGATGTTTAAATATAGAAAATGTTTCTTTGCACTGTGCCACAGAACAATAAACACAAGGTAGCTCCCCAGGTTAAGGCCAGTCTTTGTGGTACTGAAGGGCTGAAGGTGTTGTGACAAAGGCCAAGGGTCACAGCAGGTCAGCGGGATTATTGGAAACCTGCCTGTGGGGTCTGTGTTGCAGTGCCAGGTCCTTGTAGCTGTGGTTGGCAGGGGGCAAACAGCTGGAGAAGCCGCTTAGGCACAGTAGCGTGGCGAGAATGACAGAAGGCGCTCATGGGGTGCACAGGGAATTAAGCCATATATATACACATTAAGTGTGGGCACAACTGCCTGCTGTTGTTCCATGCGAGTGCGCCAAGTCTCCACCAGGCCAAAGTTAGTCGGGAGGACTGTGTGTAAGTAGGAGAGAGAAAGAGAGGAGGAAAAAATGGACTGATGACATCTCTGTTCCAAAACGTAGTGAGCTACCTTGCTGATTACAGCCTAATTAAGCCTTATAAACCAGCATCCTAACAGAAACAAAAAGCACGGGAGATTTGACTAGGGTTGCCACCTTACATGTAGAAAAATACGGCAGCATACTGCACACTTTCTTTTTAAATATGTTTTGTATTATTTTTCATTAAAAAAAAAAAAAAAAAAAAAAAGTACTCGAGATATTTCATCTTAGTTCTTTTTAGTTATATGAAGGTCTCATTAAAACTGACTTTGTAAAAAAAAAAAAAACAGTCTAAATTGTTTGGTGTGGTGGAAATGATGGCACATCCATGGGAATGCTGTAAAATACACTATGCCTACATCCTTTATTTATGGTACTTTTCAAATGCCTTTTCTTTTTTAGCTACAGTATGTCCCAGAACCAGAATTTAAATATTAAACTATGAAAATCCATATAAAAAAATGTGAATTATTACGTTTGAATCTATGATCATCAAAGAGTTCGATAAACAAACCATTTCAACATTTAGTGTGTGAAAATTATTTCTATTTTAATTTTTTTAATTACAGCTGTCCCATGGATGTGCCATCATTTCCACCACACCAAACCATTTAGCTTTTGTTTTTTAGTTTACTTGTTACCCAAAGCATGCTTATGATGAAAGTTCAGACAATTGATGTTTAAAGAAAACTATTATTCATCAAGGGAAATATCACTTGTGAGTAAAATAATTTTATTGGGCATCATTTCCTATAAAGCTTTAATTTTGTCAAATTATGGAAAAAGTGTCAATATATTATTTAATTATGTGTATTTAGAATACATAAAATATTAGCTATGAAATTAGCCTTAACAAGAAAAAGAAGTTAAAAAAAATTAAAAAATAAATAAATGTAATTTCAGCCACTGTCATTTCCACTACAGAATTCCATTAAACACAATACAGAATTTGAGATGTGGTCACTGTGGTGGGAATTTTTTGTGTCTTACAGAAATCTCTCATGTGCATGTCCCATTCCTTCCTTATGGAAAATCTTTTTAGAATTTTTTTATTCTTAGTATTTTCAAATCATATTTTTGAAACAGGTCTCCTGTACATGTCCCCTGTCAGTTGTTGAAAAATATATAGGCCTTTATTACTTTTCAAATAACAATAACATAAAGAGATTGGACTTTGAATAAAGGTCAGTGTTAACATAAGAAATATCCATAATCATCCAGGGATGTTCTCCAACATTAATTCAAAAAGTGGACCGGAGTGCATTAAAATCCACAACCAACCATCTGGAGCGAAGATAATGCTTAATACCTTGGATGGGGTGATCTGACCTCTGTGGGACCCAGGCCAGTTTGACATCAGTCCAGAGGCTCGGTGAGGGTGGCGTGCAGGAGGCCTGCCACCCATACGATTCATCAAAGAGTGAGTCCATGCAGGTACTGGGAGGCAGTGACACCATGATGAGACAGTAACTACCTTGGAGGAATACCCTGAAACACAGGTTAAACCCACGAACATTCAATTTATCAGACCAATGAGGGGTAGAACAGATCATTCACAAAACACACAGCTAAATAAACCAAACTAGGTTCAAAGTTATAGTGTTTAATATAGACGCATCAAATTAAGGCTGCACAATTAATCAAAAAACTAATCGTAATTACGTTTACGACTGCCACATTTATGTAATCGTGCTTAATTTATATAATATCTTGATTATGTAATAGCTTCTATTCACTTGTTTCACGGCATCTCCAGCATGAAAGGCGAGTGCGCTAACAATTAGGCTAAAGGCTACAGCCCCTAGCATCAGTCGCTAGTGCACCTCTTGAAGTCAGGAGAGTGAGGTTTATACACATTGCACAGCTATCTATCAGCTGGCCACTGTTACACTCACCCCCCTAAAACTCACTCCCATCCGGGTCACGGCACCATTGTGACGCTCCTGTTCTACCTGCTCCATACAGGACTCGAACCAGAGTCTCCAGCATGGAAGGCACAGCTAAGGTTATGCAAGATACATGAAATCATAATTTCAACCCGGTTTACTTACGTACTGACTTTCGTTCATGGTCTTATTATGTAGGATTCAGCTGTGCAGTTATTCCCTAGATAAAAACAATTTGTCCTTGTAATCTTTCATCAGAATCAAAAAACTTGCTCCACCTCTGAAATTACTTTCCTTTTCGCCTGATGTCACTAAGCCCTCTTTTTTTTTTAAGCCCCTCTCTTCTTACTTCTTGTCATATAAACACAACTCACAATCCAGTCCATTCCTTATGGATACACACACAAGCAAATAAGAATGGCAGAAACACTCAGCAAACAAAGCCTGCACTCAGCAGAGCTCACACTTGCTTATGGATTGCAAATATACTTCTTCCACAGCTCTCTCAGGTCTCTTCCAGACTCGCAGACTGCAGCACGTCTCCTCAATCCCATTTGTCTGTCTACAGTCTGTGCTGACCAAGCTGATCAGCAGCGCTAATTACTTTTGCATAGATCGGAGCACTGTCTGATGGACTGCACCACTTCCAGAGTTTGTACATTGCTTACAGACCAGCTTTTAGGCGTTGTGTTAACTACTGTGAGCTACTTAAAAGGAATAGGCTATTGCAGGCACGATACAAGTTAAACTCAATCAGCAGCATCTGTGACATAATGTTGATTACCATAAAAATGCATTTGACTTGTCCCTCCTTTTCTTAAAAAAATATATAAATAAATACAAATTTGGGTTACAGTGAAGCCTACAATGGAAGTGAGTGGGGCAAATACTTCAATAATTGTCTATGAATATTTAACTTCTTCAATGATGCAATCAGTAATCTGATTACATTTTTAGAGAAGTGATAAGTACTTTGTTGCGGATTACTTATTATGAGTAACATTAACAACACTTATTATAAGGCATAAAAATAAATAAATAAATAATTTTTTCGACTGGTTCATTTTTGCATGTGTTCACATGTGTCTTTATTGAGTCTAACAAACAACAACTCATCAAAAAAGGCTTGCTTTTTTTCAAATGTTTAAAAAGATGAACTTTTAATTTGTGAAACACAGAAAATTGTTAACAAACTTACTGGTGCGTAACTAAGTAGAAAGGTTTTCTACACTTTGCTATTTAATATAATAACTGTATCACTCATTTTAATTTTAACAAATAAATGTAGAGTTTGTTATTATTCTTTTCCATTCTTAATCATTTTAGCTGAAGTATCAGCTAAGAATGCCTACAACCCAATTAACTAACCATATACTGTAAATGTATCGGAATGACAAAATTCTATTTTGATTTACAGTCACACGATAGACTTTAAAGTCTATTCTACTATTCTATAACATAAAAATATACCTACTTGCAATTTCTCCTCCACCCAATTAACAATGAGTACTTTAGTGCCATACTCTTGCTCTATTCAACCAAACTGGCTCCATTTGTCATGAGGATTTTCCATTTTTGCTTATGCAATTCAAACCTATATAGTTACTTTGAGTTACTTGAACATTTCTTACAGTCTCCAACGTGGTTAGAAATTTAGATATGACTCAAGTCACCAGCTCTTAATAGGGCACTGTCAAAGCAGGAGAAAGTTTAGAGAGCTGTTGCCATGGACACTCCAAACACTTTGGAGATTCCAAACTAGAATGTCATTCATGATTCAGAGTGCAAATTGAGCATTGTTTGTATAGACATGCATAACACATCAATCAAAACTATGGAAGCCAGATCCCACCTTGGAATAAATAAAGAGGTAATTTTTACTTTTATACATCACAATTGTAACTTTAATTCTCGCATTGTGAGTATATTTCACACAATTGCAATATATAAAATCGTAATTATGAGAAATAAAGTCGGCAAAAATGACATGTAAATTCGTAATTGTGTTCAAATTAGAAAAGGTCATTTTGACTTTATATCTCACAATTATGAAGTTGCAGAAAATACAGCATACAGGTTTGAAATAACATAATGCCGGTGAGTAAATGATGACTGAACTTAAATTTTTGGATGACCTATTCCTTACAAGACCATTTTATGATTCATTCAGACAAATCTCTTGGTTTCTCTGTCAGAGTGTCATTACATAGTTCACAAATCCAGTCCAAAAACTTTTGAGAGGATGAAAATGTGAGCCAGCCTTTGTTAAAGAAGCTGATGATCCCATGGAAGCCATCAGATATATGCTGCCACGTGACATCCACTCTCAGATCCTTCAGTTGCTTCTGGAACAGAATCCCATCATCCTCAGCACATCATACTCACAGGTCAGAATGAAGGTGGGTGGTGTGCGGTGAAGATCATCATGTTCAGCTAGTAACGGGGAGATCTCTGGATCCAAGCTCTGTTTGATGATGCAATAGACATACGCATTGTGACCCGAGATAACTCGCTGGCTTTTGACCCGCTCCCTAAATTGAGGTGGAAGATTAGTTGTATCCAGCCATTTTTTTAAATGAAGTTTCAGCTCGGCAGGAACATGCTTGTCTTCCACAAGCTCCTGGCTCATAGACGTATCCCCTTTGAGGTACTACAGGAAAAAGAATACCGCCCGGCATTTGAGCACAGAATGGTTCTGCTGGTATGAGGGCAAGTTGAAATCTGCCATCTGCAGGGCTGGGTAGATGAGGACCTGGGCAAATGGAGAAGGCAGATATACATCCTATGTTTTCGCCAGCCTCTAGCAGAGTGCGGCTGCCAGGTTCGCCCCTGCACTGTCCCCAACAACTGCCACCCTGCATGGGTCTACACTGAAATCGGTTGCCACTATTGAAAGGATGTGGGGAGTCACAACCTCACAGTCATCCAGGTGGGCAGGGTACCTGTTAAGGCCTATTTACACCAAGCCCAAATTTATGTTGCAAATGTTCGATGCAAACAAGCTTTTGAACAGGAACAGTGGATTTCTAGGGCACAATTCACATTGGGTCTGACAAATAGTCCACCAACAACTTTTTTTTTTTATGAAGAGCAGTACGATATCTTTTTCTTCGGACTGAAGAAAACTAAACGACCAATGAGATAAGTGCTTTTAGTCACATGCCCAGAGCTGCTGCATCTACAGTGTTCAGCCTGTTGGTTGCACCAGTGCACCAAAGGTTACCAAAATGACAATAAACACCAAAGAAGAGCAACAAACAGCACTGAAGATGGATCTAGAACTGCTCTTGTCTTTGGTATTTGAGCTCAAGTAATTATTTGATAAATTCCCCAACGGCTTCAAGGTAGTCTTGTGATTTTTAAATTGTTAGCTGGCATATGTGTTATGTAGTAGAGGAAGAGAAATTAAAATGTAGGAACTGTCTTAGAATAAAATGGATTTTCGTTAGCACCTCCTATTGTTCAGGAGTGAATTTGCATTTCCTGTAGCTCAAGAAAAAAAAAACTGTCTCTGTTTTGGTGTGAATAACCTTGAAGAAACCTTTCATTAGCAGTTTGTTTTGCAAATTTGTCTCAGATTTGGTGATAATTGGCATTTAGTCTGAGTTTTAAGTTGTACATAACATTGTAAGGACATGGCCAACAGTATGTGGATACCCGAATAATGGACACATGTATGCTTGTTGATCATTTAATTTCAAAACCATGGGCATCAAAAAGTTACTGGTATTTTTCTGCTATAACAGCTTCAACACCAGACTCAGTAGTGGTTGCATCCTATGACATCACCACGTTAAAAGGCACTGAGCACTTTAGTACGCCCTGTTCTACTGAAATATCCATATCCATTAATAAGAAGCGGTTATCCACGAACGTTTGACCATGTAGCGTATCTCAAAAGTCAGCTTACTCAACAGACACAACCATTGAAATGTATTGACACACCTCATCAACTTCATCTGTAGTTGAAAAGACAATGAAAACATGATAAAATATCAATGTAAATCCATTCTGTGTCTGTGCATACATATATTACCAATAATTCCAAACATCAATACACCCAGCCTCCACCATGAAAATACACTAGGCCTCTTCTGATCTCTCCTGAGGCTCCTGGAGGTTCATACACCCTTCACAGGAACCCCATTGAACATCACGTCTTTAATGCATAGCCCAGGAGGCACAGGCCTTTTGTGGATCATCATACAAACTCTGCACCATTGTGTAAAATTCAGCTCACGGCAAAGCCCCAGTCATTCCTGAATTTGGCTCTGAAGGAGGTTTGAATACAAATAAGACTTATTTGGGAGTGTTCCAGAACCTAGTGAGCTGCCTCAGGAGGGAGAATTTATGGCACAATACAATACATCCAGAGTAAGCTTTCTGCCACAGCGTTCACCACGTTAATGAGTCATTAGCAGCTTTAAACCGCTAAAGGCTACTGTAACCATAGGATTTCAACCAGTGGCGGGCCGTGCATTTACAGTCTAAGCCTTCAGTGTGATTCATGCGATTAAGATAACACAGTTTCACAATGCATAAGACACCCTATGCCTTTGGGTATCATAGTTTGTCACAGCTAATTAGTAATACCAATTGACATTTTAAAAGCATGTCCACGCATGAAAGCTAGAACTTGAAACACCACTTAAAGCTCAAGCAAGCCTAATTTTAACTGCAGTATGACTATTTTGTGAAATGAAGTCTCCCGAACAGACATCATTTTTCATATGAATCTCTAAGAAGGTCTATAACACCTGTTAAAATGTAACTAATGATATTTGCTATTTAAATTTATGCTGCTTTCCATTCAAGTTTGTGGGATATTCCTACTTGATATCGCCGACCATAAATGCATTCCACTCTCTGATATTCGGTAGATGGTGTTTAAGGAAACAAAACTGCAACACTCCCGTTAGCTTAGCAGGGGTTTGACTCTCAGAAGAGATGTCTCCTAGAAACCCAACTGATAAACAATTCTGCAGCGCTAGCATTTGTGCTACAGGTGTACGATTATCAAAACACCTGTTTCTGCGGGCATTTGTTAAACAAGCTTTAATATCATGTCATGTGGAAACAAACAAATGTATCGATATCACTTAATAAAGTGAATGTTTATCACTTACTTTGTATTTCTCCCTGAGTGTTGACATGTGTGACATCATGCCCCAGCATCTCAGCGAAATCGGAGTTGAGAATTTCTGCACGAGCCTACAAGTTGTAATTCTGACTTCAAGATGCGGTCCATTGCACTTTTCCTAGTAGGACGTTGTAAAATCCGACATTCCGAGTTGAATGGAACGCAGTACTACTTTTCAAAACTTGATCCAACACTGAATTCTCAAGCAGCCTAATTTACACTTCATGCAGAACATCTTGTGTTTGCAAATCCATAAGGATCTCTTCCTCAATGGCAATACCAGACAGCTTGATCTTATGCTTTTCGCTTTTGAATTATGTACATCACTTAAAGCATGATCGTGTCACTCAAGGCCAGCTAGAAGGCCTCGACCGGGACATATCCTAAAGATCACACCCACCAAGAACAAATAAATACATTTGATTGGCTAATGAATCTGACTTTAGTTGCCCATTCATTTGTACTGTTGAGGGATTCTGAAGAAATTCTGAAGGCCTAACGGGGTGGAGCTCAAACTCACGTGCTGCTTCGGGCATGTGATTTGTGAAACAGTTGACACACTCTGCTTGTAAGCATCAAGGAAACATTTCTGACTGGATAAACATTACATTTTTCTCACTTTGTTTGTAGATTAATTAAGAGTGGAAACACATAAGCAAAAAGGTGATTGAGAATGAAAGAATGAAAAATATGTATATTTTTGGCACATTAGGCCAGCAGAGAAGGCAATGCTGGCCCTGAGAATTCGCCACTGATTTCAACAGATTTCAACATTTGTTGGAGGGACGCTGTAGGTGCGCTTCCTACGTGAATGCCGTCCCAAAAGGTAGGTATCTTAATTATGTTGCCTCCTAGATTTCTTGTTTTGGCCAAATTCTAAGGTAACATCCTATGTATTGTTCCCCAAATATCCAATCCCAGAATGCACTGTAAAGCCCCCTGTATATTTCTAGCAAAATCGAAGAACATACGACTGCGATTTAATTTTCAAACAAAATCTGGCCAAAATGGTGTTTTCGAGTTTGTTTCGTTGGTTGAAACAGCTTGCCAGTACAAACCCTCAGGTAGACTTCGTAATTGCTGCTGAACACCTTCAAACTGTCATTGGTCCACATCATCGATGGGTGTGACCTGGAGCACCACCTTCTTTGAGACAGGCAACTAATTACATTTACGTTCTTCAGTCAGTCAAGATCACTCAACATGAACACCCTGATGCTTTGAAGAGAGAGTTATTACATAGTTTGTGCAAACTTACCTACATCTATTCCAGTTTTTGCTAGTTTTATCCAAGACCACGTTGTGTGATATTTGTATTCTATTAGACTACAAAATGAACCAATTCTACTCACTCTTAAGTGCCAATTCCTTCTGTTGTTCGATTTTCTGCTTCACTCATGTTCCGCCTGTAGCCAAAAGCCTTTCACACATCTGCCCAAAGTAGATATGCCTCTAATCATCATTCTTTTGTCTGTATTCTGCTAATTTACACCTGTCTGACACCCTGTTTTACACCATCTATGTAGCTGTATCAGTATCATCGTATAATACTATAAAGAGAGTTGTCAGAGCATATCATGGCACATATAGCATGTTAGCACTTTAGCATCATTAATGCAGAATGCAAACATAACAAATGACACATTATCTACTACATATTACTTTAACTCATAATTGAGCGCTTAAAATAGCATCTTACTGATCTCATTTGAATTGTACTTATAGAATAAGCCTTAAAGTAATTGATAACACATTTTAATGTCATATTTGTTGATCTTACATGTAGTCTTGTGCATCCTCATATTTAAATGCCCATCTAAATGTGTTGGATGAGCATAATATGTAAACCCTGCAATTGTGTTTTATAACGTTGTAGAGAGCTTGTTTATTCTGTTCTGATTGAATTTTAAATATGGCTGTATCTGAGGAGCTGCATGATGTTAGCCAATCAGAACAGTGGCCGTTTACATTGAAGTTCTTGAGATGCTGAGGCCAAACCCGAGCGTTTGAGACAGAGACAGATGGAAAATGATCATTACTAAACTATGACAGTGTGACAAGTAGGAGGTTGTTGGCGGGCAGTGAGGGTGCACGGCCGGCGCAGAGCCACCTAATTAGGTGGGATGTGAATAAAGACGAGCCGGGGGCGAGATCAAGAGGGAGAGAGAGAGAGAGAGAGAGAGAGAGAGAGAGAGAGACAGACAAGTGGCTGCTGTGTGTGTGCATCTATATATTTTATGTTATGTTTCAGTTCTTTTATGTCATTAAAGTTATGTTGACTGTTCTGCCGGTTCCCACCTCCTCCTTGCCCATCCTTACCAGTTACAGTTTTGGTGCAAAAAACGTTACTGATATTATCAGTGGACATCAGGGAAGATAATTTTTCATGACCCCTTTGAGTGAACTTGGCTGAACTGTTCTATTTGAATGGCTCATGGAGTAGTTGTCTATGTAGAGCACAAAAGAAAACATTCTAGAAGAGTTATTTAGGTGGAAAATATATCAAACCCTATTACATTTTTCAAAATGTCTTTATGCTAAAACACTTGCAATAAAAATCAGTCACAGACTATTGTTCATACTTTCAACTTGAACACAAATTATTCCTAGGGCACAGAGTGGATTACTATTTTGTGGTTAGAAGACTTAGGTCAGTATGCTTGGATTTGCCAACTACAGCATAGCGCAAAAGGCATGAACACTCACCACAACTGCTATCCCCACAAACACGCAATGAACCACATGTAGTTTTCTTGGATTAGCAACTCCAGGAGGAATCTCTGAATTTATTAACTCAAAGTACACAAGGCCAACTTACAACAAATAAAAACCTGCAATAAAAGCAGCAATCCTGATTATAAGAACTGCAGTTCCAGTGTACATGGCTGCTTCAAAGTACTGCCCACACAGCTGTAAGTGTTCAAAATACACCATCCCTCTCCCTTTTACAAGGTCTGTTGTCATCGGTTGAGGGTTTGACCTATTGCACAAATTAGATTTGTAAGGATTTTTGACCAACCAACCGCAATTTTCTGCAAGTCAAAACAAACAGGATAGGATAGGATTATAGGATCCTATAAAAATATAGGATACTATTTTTTTTTATGTAAACAGTCAACTGTGGTGGTTATGACTGAAATAAGGTAACAACGAGTTATAGTCCCAAATCTAAGTACATGTGTTTTTGGATTGGTCTTTTGCACACAAACCTAGCAACCCTGACTAGTGACAAATTCTTTGGCCACTGACCAGAAAACTTAGGAGCTAATTAGCAATGTCAACAACGCACAAGGATTATATACTAAACTGAATGTTTACATAGAGGCAATTAACGGCGGCATGGCCTAAATAAACGGCAAACCACTGCATATTCATAAATTGTAAACTAACTAAGCTTTAGTTCCTTTAACCTTTTGCTTTGCCAATGCACATTAATGATAAAACTAGCTTCTATGAAAGGTAATGTTAGAGCTAGGGCTACCTCTGAGTATGCAATGGTTTATTCAGTGAACTTTCACTAATGATCTGTAGATGGCAGTGACACTCTTAACTAAAAACAAGAAAGCCTTTCGTGTTCAGGGTCAACATGTTTGTTGACAGCAAGGCAAAATGTGGAAGATTAAAGTTTCTACAGTACAATACTGAAAGATTAATGTCACCCCATGTTATTTCATGCCTCTGTTTGAACAACAGATCCAGAAACTGGCACATTTCAGTGAAACATGTTTTTCCACCACCAGACAACCATTTAGTCTTCTCTGAGAGCTGCTGAGCCATTACTAAGAGGCACAACATAGCACAAAGCAGTCATTGTGAGGCTGCATTTTGACTCAGTGCGGTCTGAGCAGCCCTCTATTGAGATTTTAAGCAGTAGAAGCAGAGGCCGGGCCAAAAATCACAGTCTGGGATCTCCACGACGGCTCCAGGATTTACTGTGCAAGTTTAAGAGCTGGTTGCAAAGGTCTCCCTGTTCTGGGGGTGCTCTGGTCTGAAGGAATCTTCCCTCCGCCTGAGTCTGGGTTCTGTGGACTCAAAAGTAAAACAGGAGACCAACAAGTGTAACAACACACACACACACACACACACACACATTAAAGGTTGCAGACTTCGGGCCCTGGAAACCTTATTTGAGTTGGCAAGAAGCAGCAAAAATAAGGCAAAATTAAATATTAATATCTGTTTACAAAACTAGCCAAACAAAAGCTACACCTAAATCAAGGTGCAATTAATTTGAAGATTTCTGAATAAGGACTTTTATTTTTATATTTGTATTCTTATTTTATTCTGATCTATTTTTAAAGATGTTTTGGTAACATTTTATAAAAAGGTTAAATTTGTTAACATTAGTAAATGGATTATGTATCATGAACTAACAATTAACTTTTTTTTTTTTTTTTTACAGTATTAATTAAGCTTTGTTAATGTGTTAATAAAAATACAATTGTTCATTGTAAGTTCATAGAGCATTAACTAATGTTAACATATATAACTTTTGATTTTAAAAACGTTGAAGGTTGTTAGTTCATGTTAACTAATGATATCACTAATGCTCAAAAATGCAGTTCACTAATGCAGTAAAAAAAATTATAAACGTTTCACGCAAACAGTGCTTATGAGTCTGGCACATTTAAATTATTTTCCTATGTAAACATGTGCTAGAAATGGACGTATTTGAACTTTGCGGTGAGTCTTGCGCAGGACTGCCACATTTAAGATGCTGTGTCAAGTTAAACAGAACTTCGACTTGTAAACATGCCCTCAGTAAATTTTTAGTTTGCCATCTTGGACTTACACTGACACATAGGGGCCTGGATGTAGCATCAATCCAAACTTAATAGTTTCCAGTTACCGTTACCATTGTAATCACAATTCACAATCAGACATAATTTAATCCATGAGTGAAAATGTCCAACAACAGTGCAGTTGCTGAGGTCAAGCAAGTAGCATTCGGCTGGTCATGTGATTCTAACATGGCAGCCCCCATGAAGGGACCCTCTTCATGTAGATATAAACAGCTTTTAGAAGCTTACTGATGACCGGAGTCCTAATATCATTTGAGAGCTCATGATTTTATGCATATGTTTCAAAATTATATAAATGTATTAAGGAGTGAGAAAAAAAATGGGAAAATGACTGAGTGCACCTTTAAAAAGCGCGTCTCGTGAGTCCAGGCATCTGCGTTCGAGGCGCTGCGTCTAGCTTTTGAAGCGTAAGGACGCGTTCGGTGTTAACGGCCCCTTACAACGTAACCACAGGTTGAAACTTGAAAAGGCGGCGAAAATGGCCTGTGATACCGCTACAGGGGGAGGGACATATACCGTCATAAACAAACCCTTGACAATACAATACAATACTGTCAGGTCTCCAGCTGTCAATCAAGATAAATGGTCCCCTTAAAACCCAATTCAGGTCCGACGTATCGTCATAGTTGGAGACTGGCCGCTGTCAGGAGCGACGGGACTCTATGTCTGGTGCGTAAAAGCAGAGCTCCGTGGATGAGGAGTTTATGTTCATACTCCCGTAGAATATAAATGTGCGAAAAATGCCACACTGCGCTCTGCGTTGTATCACGGTAGATGCATTTTACCGTATTTAGCGTGCGTCAATGTTGCAAAAGAAGGCGAATTGCCCTATCCACTCTTAGGGTAAAGGTGATCACTCCGAGCGAGGATTCACTTTGTCCGGCAATTGTTCCAGGCGAGAACTGAGATAAGCGGATACTGAGACGCAGGCGCGTCTTGAGTGAAATGGATCTGAAGGCGCTGGGCTCCGTGGTGCTCTTGCCTATTCAGATACTGTACTATGTTGTCAGGTCGACAGTGTGCTGGTTCTTGCCGAGCAAGCGAAGAGATCTGACCGGAGAAGTGGTGCTTATCACGGGTGGCGGACGGGGCATCGGCCGTCACCTGGCCAGGGAGTTCGCCAAGCGCGGGGCTAAAAAGGTAAACATGCATCATAATCCCTCTCTGCTTCTTTCTACTTCTCTCTCTCTATCATATGGCTTTATTTGTATTTTTGCTGCCTGGTATTTAAGCTCACCGCTGTCTTTAAATAGTTCCTGCAAAACACAACAGTCAGGTCTCTCGTGTCACAACACTTTGGATACCAGGCTGTCTCCCTCTCTGCTTCTTTCTATCTTTCTACCTCTCTCTCTCTATCATTTGTTAATCATAGGTGACATTATGATAGTTTTAAAGTTTCATAGCACTTTACACCCCCCTGCATTAATTGGCGTTTCAGCTTGATAAATAATAATAATAATAATCATTTAAATGTCAGCATTTTCATATGAAACACAAGTATTTAATAATGCCATAGACTACAAATGGTAATAACAGTCTCTTAAATTACAATTTAATTGTAATTTAAAGGAATTGTCCTGGTTCAGTGCAAGTTATGCTCTATTGACTGCGTTTGTGACAACATTTGTGGCATTATGTTGATAACAAATAATAATAATTTTGATTTGTCTCCATTTCTTAAATGAAAAAAATAAAAAGCAAAAATTGAAGGTACAGTGAGGCACATAATATGGAAGTGAATGGGGTCAATTTTTGGACGGGTTAAAAAGGCAGAAATTCGACATTTATAATTTTATAAAATTATAATTTAAAAAAGTAGGCTATTATTTAAGCTAAAAGTTGTTTGAATCGTTGTTTTTGCAGTTGCTTTAGGATATTAGGTTTTACAGGGTTATGTCATGGCAATGAAGTTGGAAAATTTGATGTAATTTCACACAGAAAGGTTTAGTAAGTGATTTGTGTTATATTATAATGTCCTCTTTGGCTATACTTAAAAAAATAAAAAATAAATATATATATATATAAAAAAATATATATATTTTATTTAATTTTTTTAAGTTGTCCACATTAACTTCCATTGTTAGTCCCTCTCTGTAACCCAGATTTGTATTTATTTATTTATTTTGAAAAGAAGGGACTCGTCAAAATAAATTTGTGGTAATTATCATTATGCCACAAATGCTGTTGATTGAGCTTAATTTGTATAGAACCCAGAATATTCTTGGGTAAACACACATCTAGAGCAGGGGTGCAGAACATAAAAATAAAAAATTCCATGGTAGTCAAAATATGTATTGTTACTACAAAGCAACCATAATACATGAATATGGGATAATATTTAAACAGTTTAAGTTTATTTGTTTTATGGAAATGTTGTCTAATACTTAATTACAACATAGCTACATAAACTGTAGTAACTGTGTATATTACGGCAATGGTTTGTTTGGTTTCACACAAAATGTAAATTTCTATGGGCTTCTTTTCTCCCTAGAGACATTGCATCTCCTGCTCATATGACCATTGTTTCAACAGTGCATAGGTCTGATTAGTCAATGCATAGGTCATGACCCTACGGTCAACAGACCAATCAAAATGCAGAGCTGCAACCCAAAGTCTGGCTAAAGTTGTACAGCAAACTGGGTCAATTAGTGAACAGTTATTTTTGCAGCAAATATCCTTCTTTAAACAAAAGTTACTACTGTGGTTTTATCATTGGTAATCTTCTATAGAGAGGCCACTGACCCAAGAATTAAACAGTGCCATTAACTTAAGCAGGTTGTCTGCATTCCTAGTCGTATATTTCCAATTAATTTTGACTTCATTATTAGATATCTAATGTATTGATAGCTTAATTAAATCTATCACTTTGTCAGTTGGGTAATATTCTTGTGTCTCAACACTCAAACTGTAAAGCAAAATCTAATGAAAATCAAGAGCTGGGAAGAAAT
This sequence comes from Moxostoma hubbsi, assembly GCA_032164185.1. Classification (NCBI taxonomy): domain Eukaryota; kingdom Metazoa; phylum Chordata; class Actinopteri; order Cypriniformes; family Catostomidae; genus Moxostoma; species Moxostoma hubbsi. The sequence goes on along the minus strand of JAVLUX010000201.1, from coordinate 7,920,120 downwards.
GCCTCAGCTGCCTTACCCACCATAGACATTGCATTTTAAATAGCCCCAGTGCCCCAACTGTAATAAACAGAGATTAATAACTTGTGTAACCACAGTGACGGGGCCCTGCTTCTAGGTGGTGTCACTTGGATTTACACACATTTTCCTTCAGAGAAGTATGTGTGTATGGGGCTAAATAAAACTCATCGTAAAAGTCCTAACGCAAACGTCACACTGCAGACAACTAGGAGACATTAGATCCCTGAATACTAACTGACACAATTCACCTATTACATCATCCCAGGGCAAAGGTCTTTGAAAGGAGCAGCTCTTTATTTAGAGCTTTGCAGCAGTAAGTTAAAGGAAGCCACCGTGCTTGTCCACACCCCATTGTTTGAAATTGTCAAGGTGTGTAGTCTTTGGAAACAGCATCTGCATTGGCTGTATTCACAGTTACCCCAGTCTTAAAGAATGCTTAAGAGGTTAAGACATGAATCATAAATGGACAAAATCACAGATTCATAGTTAACTTGACTGTGTGGGGGTTGAAATTCACTGTAGCGGTCAAGAGGTCAGCATTGCCTGGTAATTCAATACTAAAAATATTTTGCATCAGTTACAGGATGTCATAGGCCACTAAACAAGCCCTAAACAGTCATTTCAAGTGTCACCCCATTACCAAAGGAAAAAGGAAAATTGTATTGCTCAGAGATGGCTCTCACGTAGCACAAGAGGTCTCAGTTGTGTTTTATTGAAGTATCAACTTTGTCTCAGCAGTTTCTCCTCGACATTTAGGCCGTTTTTTGTTTTTTTTTTGCATTGTGACAATATTTTTTAAAGTTTTGCACATTATACCCCAATTCTTATTACCACAATGCGTCGAAATTTAGCTCAGGTGCATCACATTTCTCCAGATCATCTTTGAGATGTTTCTGCACTTCGATTGGAGTCCACCGGTGGCAAATTCAATTGATTGGATACGATTTGGAAAGGCGTACACACCTGTCTATATAAGGTCTCACATCTGAAAATGCATATCAGAGCAAAAACCAAGCCATTATTTCAAAGGAACTGCCTACAGAGCTCAGAGACAGGATTGTGCCAAGGCACATATGTGGGGAAGGCTACAAAAAACATTTTGGCTGCACTGATGTTTCCCAAGAGCACAGTGGCCTTCATAATTCTTAAATGGAAGATGTTAGGAACAACCAAGACTCTTATCCTAGAGGTGGCCTTCTGGCCAAACTGAGCAATCGGGGGAGAAGGGTAAGAGAGGTGACCAAGAACCCAATGGTTCCAGATATCATGTGTGGAGATGTGAGAAACTTGCAGAAGGACAACCATAACTGCAACACTCTACCAATCTGGGCTTTATGCCAGAGTGGCCAGATGGAAGGCTCTCGTCAGTGCAAAAAACATCTAAAGGACTTTCAGACTGTGAGTAACAAGATTATCTGGTCTGATGAAGTGAAGGTTGAACAGTTTGGCCTCAATTCCAAGAGTAGTGTTTGGAGGAAACCAGGTACCACTCATCACCTGAGGAATACCATCATAACTGTGAAGCATAATGGTGGTAGCATCATGCTGTTGAGGTGTTTTTCAGCAGCAGGGACTGGGGGACTGGTCAGGGTTGAAGGAAAGCTGAATGCAGCAAAATAAAGAGATATCCTTAATGAACACCTGGTCCAGAGCACTCAGGACCTCAGAGTGGGCCAAAGGTTCACCTTCCAACAGGACAATGACCTTAAGCACACAGCCAAGACAACGCAAGAGTGGCTTATGAACAACTCTGTGAATGTCCTTGAGTGTCCCAGCCAGAGCCCGGACTTGAACCCAATCAAACATCTCTGGAGAGACCTTAAAATGGCAGTCCACCAACGGTCCCCATCCAGCCTGACAGAGCTTGAGAGGATCTGCAGAGAAGAATGGCAGAAAATCCCCAAATCCAGGTTTGCAAAGCTTGTCGCATCATTCCCAAAAAGACTTGAGGCTGTAATCACTGCCAAAGGTGCTTCAACTAAGTACTGAGTTAAGGGTCTGATTACTTATGTCAATGTGATATTTCAGTTTTATTTTTAATAAATTTTTAAAGTTATCAAAAATATTTTTTTTTGCTTTGTAATTATGGGGTATGGAGTATAGATTAATGTGATTTTTTTTTTAATTTAAAAAATTTTTTTTTTTAGCATAAGTCTGCAACATAACAAAAGTGTGAAGAAAGTATGCCCTATGTAAATTGCTATCTGTATGTGGATGTGCTGGGGGTAGGGTGGCAGGGGACATACATCTCCAGCTGAGCAGTGCCCTGAGGCTGACCCTTATGTCTCCACACTAATTAGACAGCGGCAGGCGACTGCCTCCTGAACTCCCCGTGCCCCCTCTCCAATCCTCAATACACATGCAGACCCATTCCATAGGGAGCAAAGTGAATGACTTAGCGGGGGCAAGTGGGAAGACTACAGGTGAACAGAAGTTAGTGCCACCTGAATTATACACTTAGTCAAACTCATGTTCTTTCTTTCCTCTTTGGAACTTTCTTTCCTCTTTGGAACACAGTAAATGATGACAGAATCTAACCATTTTAAGGTTTCTATAATAAATGTAAGCATGTACAGATTTATCATCTGATTCATACACACAACACTGATCATAAGTGGTTCTGCTTAAAGGAATATTCCCGTGTTCAATACAACTGTTAAGATCAATAGACTGTATTTGTGGCCTAATGTTTATTACCTCAAAATTAGATAACGGAGAGGCTGTAAAGTCATTTGTAAAGTAGTTTTAGGGTTTACAGCTTTGCGTCATTATGGCAGCAAAGTTGTAACATTTGAAGTCATTTTAATCAGAAGAGGTTAGTAAACGATTTGATCACACTAAAATCATGTTAACCATCATACTGTTTACATCTTGTGGCTATACTTTTGAAAAAGTGAGAATTTAAACGTTTACTGATTGGCCCCATTCACTTCCATTGTAAGTGAATCATTGTAACCCAGATTTTTGCTTTGGGCAAGTCGTTTTCGACTTGTGTTAATTTCGATTTTTGTGTTAATCTACATTATTTCATAAATGCCGTCAATTGTTGTGTGTACTCAGTCCCATTAAGGACTGGAGTGATAAGACTTTCTAATTTGTGCAGATGGAGCTCATAACTTGATTGTATACTTGACCACCTTGTGAGCTGTTGTTATCCAGCAGAAATATCGAGATTGTTGTGAAATCCCATTATATTCCCATTATTTACATCAGTGGCCATGCATACAGAGCAGCCCTATACAAAAACACATGGGTTGGTTTACTACATAAAAGTCCATAAGCCCAATTAGGTGAAACCACATGTAGATCAGGTCATCAAATAAATTATGATCCACCACAGAGATTACTTTAGGTTAGTTTGAACAGCAAATATTACATTGTTGTATGTAGAGAACACATTTAGCTACAAAAATAGTGAGGCTACTGTTTGAGGACTTTAAACAGTGTAGAGTTTCTTTGCATTTGGAGAACCTTGTAATTGACCCTGGTAATGGCTCCACTTTTCCATGTTGGAGTTGGTTGAACTGCTTACTTGTAAGTATTACACCAAATGCTCAGAGGTTGGAAATTTCCAAGGCTGATTTCACAAAGAAAGAAATAAGTAATTGGACCAATTACACCCATGGCAAATGATGTTGCAAGTAAGTGTGTTTCCTTCTTCAGCAACAAACATCCAGCAGTGTGAATAAGGATACTGCACCCTTCAGTATTTTGTCCTCATATATTACTATTACGACAAATCCCAGCAACTAGATGCTGGCTCCAATCAAATTTAATGAGAATGGGGAGCAAAGCAAAGTCCCTTAAGACTGTCTTACATTGGTTTCTCCATCTGTAGCTGGGTTACCATCCACATTTTATGAAAATTTTTCAGATATTCCATGAAAGAGTCTGGATTGAAACAAAGTTTCTAAAATGTGCACAACACCTATAAAATGTTGCTCTGTTTTCTCTGAAATGACATAGCTGACATGCTTTCCCAGCATCTGCTTCTGAATGCTAGCAAACATGAAGTTCGCCAGAACGTTTTGTCTGCACACTCTAAACCGCAAGTCATTTATTACATTTGTTGTATTAAAAGATCCACAGTGGCTTAACTTCCATTTTCACTTCTATTTTAAGCCAATTTCTCTAAAAGTGACGTTTTCTTAAACACGTGGGATGGAAATGGCTGCTTTATTCTCAAATAATCACTAGTATTTGTCAGGCTACTCCAGACCTTCACAGCTACACACACACACACACACACACACAAACAATTTTAATAGGCTAATGAAGCAGATAATGACTGGTCCCATCCAGCAGGCTGTGTAATCTCTACAAAAATGTGTGAGAGAGGTGATGAGGCAGGATCCCTGATTTCATTATCTTTCATTTAGCCCATATTTAGCCCGACATGGTGGGTTCCTGGGCTGGTGCTAATTCTTTAACTGTTCCATGCGTTTCCACCACAGAAAATGCCATTCTGGGACTGAAAACCTGGTTCGACACTGGCCCCAAAAGCTTGCTGGTCTCCATGTAGGAACCGATTACTTCAGGGGATGGAGGGTGGGATCATGTTTCGTCACCAATTTTTTTACCAAACAACAACAGTAGCTAGCATTTGCAGCAAAGAGTACTTCTTCACTCTATAAAAACAATAAAAAATGACAAAATGATCAGACATCAAATGCATTCAGGTAGCGTGGATGAAACCAGCACTCTACTTGCGATATGGTCTTTACAGAGATCCGAGATAAACTAGAGAGATCGCAAAGGGGAACAAAATAATCTACGAGAAGATCCAGCATGAAATGATGCACACCAGCTTCAACCAGACAACTGACTAAATCATAAACCAATTGAAAACACTTAAGGGACCGAAAGAAGGACCTAAACAAAAGTGACAGTGGACAGAGCAACAATGTTTTGGACTTGGACACTGACCAGCCTACTATCTAAATGGGAATTTAAATTCAGCCAGTCACGCTCGAGATAAACACTGAATCACCAGTGTGCTATGCTTCTGATCTCAGTAAGTTATTATATTTGCCAACTTTGATAGCCTTGTCCTCTTATTTTGTGTATTGTTTTGCTCAGTAAAGGGATTTTTGACCAGCTACTCACTAACTTTGGAAGATCGCGGCTATCTGACTGTTAAGTAGATTTAGGGATTCTCAATAAAGATGTAAGCATAATATTACATGCTATGGCAAAACTCCAAATATAACACCAATGTTAATAACAATGCCACTGTTACAGTTTACAGAATTTAGCAAGTTAGTCCATAAATTCATACAAAATAATGTAATTACATTACCTGTTGTCTTTAGCTTAGACGTCATCTCTGGCAATCTTGTTAAGCAATGTAAAAATTTTGGATTGCATTACTCTGTATATTTAAATATGTCCTCAAAAACAAGAGTAAAAGCTGAACACAAGCACTGTTGTGACGTGCCATGATTGTTTATATGGGCTGGTAAAGTAGTCGTGTAACCCATTACTTCACCGTTCGGTTCTGAAGTCAGTGGAAAAGTGCGGCCAGTTTACGAAAGGCTCCAGATTGCCCCGGCCGTGAACCAGCCGAGCACAAGCTCGGCACGCGAACCATCGCCATTTCAGTGGAAAAGGACTAATTGACCCCTCAGACTGACAAATCTAATTGTCCAGTCACTGTCCCCCATGTTCCCTGTACCAGCAAATCCATTCACACAGTCATCTCTTTATTTTTCTCCAAATGATTTGCAGCCCAATAAAAGTGGCCCCACTGCTCCTTTAGTGAAAGGGAATGTTCTGTTCCTGCCATACCCTAACTACTAAGTTTCATATATTGGTGTGGTATATATTTCCTTCTTTAGTATGGAAAATCTTAAACCATGATTTTAGTGGTAAAACAGGGCTCGCGATTAAAATGGAATTATTAAATGGATTGTTCTGACTCTTAATTCTGATTGGATGGAGCAATAAATGAATGCAGATAAATGCACACCTGTAACCACACATTTCTTATTAAGCCAGAAAATGATTTTAAGCAAGCACATGTATGCAAATGCGAGCACATGGCCAACACATTGCCAATGCACAGTCCGGTTGAACATGCTTGATGTGCATACTTTTATCACAGTAGCGGTAACAAACCTCAGTACTCAAGGGGCGATAGAGTTACCTTCAAAGGTCTGTGCTATTAAACTGCATTTGTTATTATTCAGTTAATTTGCTATAAATATATTGACTTACTTTCTCAGCAATATTCTCTTCAAACTGTTGCAAGCCGTGACAGTAGTTGACTTGAAAGAGAAAACTCACTGTACTGTAGAAGCGGACAGTTTGTGCTAATGTTCGCTATACCGCACCCTTGTGGCAGCATTAATAATTCAACGTGTACTTGCGTTGTGTTATGCATTTGCGATCTGACACATTTGGAACGCAATTACACAGAACATTGAGCTTGCATTGCTAGAAGCATCTGCCTTCACAAACCTGCGTAGAGTATGTATTGGGCCATTCATGTGTCAAATTGATACGTTAATTAGCAACCGTACACAGCTTACAGTTCGAATAATGAAGTATATTACTTGATGGGTGATTTGTTTGTTCTGATTAGTGTGATCAATAAATGTAACCATTTTTTTTTTTCATATTGCTGCTGGCACTTTGCCTCATGCCCAAGAACACTCCTCACCTGTGGGAAAATCGCTGTAATGCACAGCTTTCATTGAAATTCCATATTTTTCCTGATCCTCAGAGAGAGTTTTAAATAAATATTTTTCATTTGAAAAGTTTTGTCAAAAACTTTGGCATGAAAGTTAGGCCTCAAAGGCTTGTGTTTATTAGTAAACACCCATATTCACGACCTTAAAGGCATCGTTCACCAAAACAGTTTAAATGTTGCTCCAGTTAGGTACAATGATAGCCTCAGTCACCATTCATTTTCATTGTATGGAAATGCAATGAAAGACAATCGTGACTGAGGCTCATACCTTGGAACAAAATGAGAATGTGTAAATAAGGACAGAATATTCATTTTTGAATTAACTACCCCTTTGTTCGCATTACTAATGATAAAAATGGCAAGGCATTGTTTATGAATAGCAATGGACAACATGGAAAATACTGTTACACAAATTAAACCATTTGAGTCACAAATTCATCCCTAAATATGCATCACTGTCCCTCTGTTCAATTTTGCAGTGGTGAGTTAAGTTTTGCTTTCAGAAACTTTTCAATATGACAGCTCACATCATTACAGTGTGTTGTGCTTTGTAAACCTGTGTTTTCTAAAATTTTCCATTGACCTTGGGTTCCTTTCTTGTATCAGCTAATCCTGTGGGGTCGAACAGAAAAATGTCTGCAAGAGGCATGCGAGGAGATTGCCCTCATGGGGACAGAGTGCCATTACTTTGTTTGCGATGTGGCCAACAGGGAAGATGTTTACAAGCAAGCCAAGGTTGTCAGAGAAAAGGTATGTCCCATAAAATCTGATTGTGACACTATTGACTTTCATCAACATATTGCTGGTCTTATTAACCATGATTCATAAGTGCAAAAAATGTTTTGTCCTCATGATCTTTTTCAAAATGTAATCACATACGTTCGATTATGGAAGTACAAAAACTTGTGAATTGCATTTCTTGTTGACTTTAAAGACTAGGGTATTAGAGGTAGACTTATATACTGATAGTTGCTTTTTGGAACTATCATTATATGGAAAAATCTATGCCTAAATTGCCAATAGATTTTTCATCATTACGTAATTTCAAAATAAGAGTCCCTGGTGTGATTCTGGCTTGTTTATACTTTAAAAAGTCCTGGGTTATGCACCAAATCAGAATTTTTCTGGTTATTTTGGGGATTTTGGTTGAACAATAAACAGCATCTGCGATTTTATTCTTTTAGGACTCTGTCATAGTAAGGAAAGATTAAGATTTTTTTTGACATTCTATAAACTAAATTTTAAAAACCATTGGTCGATTAATCAGTTATCAGCCTTTCCCACCACCTTAGTTAGGTCAACTGTCGGTCAACCTCTATAAGGTATATTTATTGAGATAACACTTTACAGATTACAGGTATATGCAAAGACATTACCCTCACCTGAAATGTCTAGGTTAGAAAAGCCCCAGCAATATGGCAGTATTACATGAATTTACTAGTCCTAAAAGAGAATGTGTCTCACCATTAGTCTTTTATGTAGGTGGGAGACGTAACCATTCTAGTGAATAATGCTGCAGTGGTGCATGGAAAGAGTTTGCTTGACAGTGATGATGATGCCCTTCTGAAGACTCAGCATATCAATACAATGGGACAGTTTTGGGTAAGTACACTGAGTGGTTGGGTAGGGTAAGATAGGAAGAGATAGGGTGGTGGTGGGGTCATCTGGTTCTATTACAGTGAGTGGCAGACCTTTTAAATATTTGCAACCAGAGTCTATTTGTTTATGGTGACAAAACATGAAGACACATGATTTTGTTCTTTATATATACATTTTGGTGGGTTTTTGAGAGGAATATTCCACATATGTTGCCACCTGTAATTCTAGAGGAATTTATCAACCTGACCATAAATGTTCCACCAATTGAAACATTTTAAAAGATGTGCAAGTTGCGAGGAAATTTTCTATTGAGAAGACCTTTAGATTTTGAATAAGTGAGAATCGGACTATTTTATTTTACCCGCAAAACCCAATTTGTATTTGTATTTGATGAGTGTTAATTTTGAAACCTGATTGCAACATTCTACATGTAATTTTCTGATATCCAAGTTCTCACTTCCTTGGGTTTAATACAATTTTTAATAATCGTTTTGTCCATAGACAACAAAAGCCTTCCTGTCTCGTATGCTGGAACTACAAAACGGCCATGTTGTGTGCGTCAACTCCATCCTGTCTCTGTCGCCTATCCCTGGTGCTATAGACTACTGCACCTCTAAAGCATCCTCATTGGCTTTCATGGAGAGCCTTACTCTGGGTCTGCTGGACTGTCCTGGGGTGGGCTGTACCACTGTCCTCCCATTTCACACCAACACTGAAATGTTTCAGGGCATGAGAGTCAGGTGAGTTGAAGTGTTTTGCTGAGGAAACCAATGGAAAATCACAACTTGAAGTTAAAGTTTTCCAAAGTTGAGAGGCAAAGCACTATTATCCCTTAAAGTAAACATGAGATCATAATTTCAACCCGGTTTACTTATGTACTGACTTTCGTTCATGGTCTTATTGTGTAGGATTCAGCTGTGTTATTCCCAAGATGAAAACAATTTGTCCTCAAAAAACTTGCTCCACCTCTGAAATTACTTTCCTTTTCGCCTGATGTCACTAAGCCCTCTTAATTTTTTAAGCCCCTCTCTTCTTACTTCTTGTCATAGAAACACAACTCACAATCATAATGGATAAATAAAGTCCTATTTCAACTGGAAACATGTTACATTACAGAAGTAAAAGTTGTTGAAAACACTGTTTCATGTTGACTTTGTTTGCTGTAATAGTCTGCCCTTAAAAAATATTTTAGCGGTGCCATGGTACAGTATGGTATCAGATGGTAATATACCATGGTACTCAATGATTTCCATATTCGTATACAGTATCTTGCCATTTACATAGTACTTCGAGGTTGAATGCCCAAAACAATTTGTTATTGCCTAGGGCTGGGCGATATGACGATATGTATCATGGCGATGATATAAAGTCGACAGAGATTTTGCTATATCGTCAAATGTCCATGTGCGCAGCGTGACCGTATCTATCAGTGTACATGCTTAACATGAAACTGAAACCAGGCCTGAGCAGGGAATTCATTTGTCAATATTTGCACTCGCTGGTTTAACGCCAGATTCACTAAAGGAATTATGCAGATTAGGCACCGCCGCAAACGTGCCCACAAACTCATGGCTGATTCTTTGCAATTCTGATTTTGCGGGCCGGTTCTGAGCATTCTACAGTGAAGGATGCAGAAGTCCACCATGATCTGACTGACACACTCTGCCAGGACAGCGTCACCACACATCAGTAATGCTCCATCATTTGATTAATTGTTGCTGATGTGATCAAAAGAAAAGTTAATAAAATTAAGAGGAGCTTGTTATTAAAACACTGTGCGACATCTGGTTCACAAAAACTGACACAGATTAGATAAATGTAATCTGCAAACTGTCATGCAACTAGTGCTGGGCGATAAAACGATATAAATATTTATCGCGATAAAATAACTCCACGATATCGACGATAAGCCTCTGAGTAATTTTCGATATTTAGCCTGAGTTATACATCTAGACATGCGTGTTGCTAAAAACAATAGCAGTTTGGCTTTCTTGTCGTATGATTCCACTGGTGCGTGCTGAGCGAATGTGAGCGAGCGCTTTCAATTCCTTCCTATGGAAGCCGAGTGTCAAGCGGTTCCCTAGTGTTGGGAGTGGCTTTGTGTGGATTCCTTCCACGTAAGTGGAAACGAAGCCTCAGACTGTATGAAGTTGCTATTGCCCCCGCTACGCAGGCCACCACGTTCCAGATCTGGACCCCAGATTGATTCCATCTTGACTGCAAGACATCATGACGACATCCCATCGTCTCTAGTGAGCAGAATGACAAAACAACAGTGCCGGTTACATCATATCTGATCTTTCTGCGCTGTATTCTTGAATATTTTTCTCTAGCGCTGAAACACGCTTGACTGATGCCCCGTCCCATTCCGCACCCGCATCCTCTTTTCCCCACATGTGCGTAAACATGAGATGCGTGTTTCCAGAGCGCCTTTAGACCATAACGTTTTTTTCTTTCTAAATTGAGTTTTATTAATCAGCATGTTCCAAGACTTAAATAATAAACAAAATGATGTCAGTTCTAATTTTGTGAAATTATTCAGATGTCATCATCTCTGACAAGGATGAAAGACAAAACAATTAATAGTTTGTAGTTTCTAGTCTCTCACTTTAATGTAAATAAAAATAATAATAATAATAATATTTTATATATATATATATAAATATATATATATACACACTACCGTTCAAAAGTTTGGGGTCACTTACTCATTCTTTATTTATTTATTTATTTCACATTTTAGAATAATAGTAGTCAGCAAAACTATGGAATAATAGAAATGGAAATATGGGAATTATTTTGTGACCAAAAAATCCAAAATAAATCCAAAACTATGTAATATTTTAGCATCTTCAAAGTAGTCACCCTTTGCCTAGATTTTGCAGACATGTACTCGTGACATTTTCTCAACCAACTTCTTGAGGAATCACCCCGGGATGCTTTTTAAACAGTATTGAAGGAGTTCCCATCTATGTTGGGCACTTATTGGCTTCTTTTCTTCATATTTTGATCCAAGTCATCCATTTCAAAAACTTTTTTTTTTTTTAGGAAATTTTAGATTTGTAATTAAATAAATGTATATGTTTTGGCAGAATAATATTTTGTCTACAAAGTTAATTTCAAACTTTTAAGCATACACCTTCAGATCAAAAGATTTTTAAGATCATGAGAAACATTTCAGACAAGTGACCCCAAACTTTTGAACGGTAGTGTATATATATATATATATATATATATATATATATATACATACACACACACACTGTCATTATGATTCATATCCAACTGCCCTCAATTAATAAACTCTATAAAATATTGTAATATTTTATAGAAGATCCCTGACACCACTGCACTGGCAGTGTCTGGGCCCCCAATGCAGTTTTGTAAAGACTATTTAGACTTTTTAGGATTTAGTTTTCTCTTCTTTTTTGGAAATTCAAAAAAAATTTGCAATGTGCAAAGTGCTTCAATATCGTGATAAATATCGATATCGAATGATATGAAAAAGAATATTGTGGCAATATTTTTTGCCATATCGCCCAGCCCTACATGCAATGATAATCACGTGTGGTAATACAAAGAATCTGTTTAAACACTTTAAAATAAAGCACGCTAAAAAATATTATGGAATATTATGTCTTTTTTAGTCTTTTTTTTTTTTTTTTTAATGTTTATAGATATATTTTACATTTATTTTCTGCAAGATGTGTTATTTTTATTGTGTTTTTGTACAAAAATTATGTAATATTTTCTTTGTTACCTTGGTTTGAATAGATCATCAATCTCTTGATTTATAATAATACTGGTCAACAACATATCAGACTGAAATGTGGCATAATGTGAAATTGAGTAATATGGAATATATGGTAATATGGATAAACTCTGTTCATTTTTATTTTTAACTTTGTCAAGTTCTAGATAAAGAGAGAATTATATAAGAGGAATAGTTTTCATTTAAAAGTTTAAATTTATCTCACTGACTACATGTCCAAAAATATGGTGGTGCATGTAAAAAACCCCAATGGTTTTACCATGATACATGTCCAAAAAACATGGTAATACCATGGTACTTTCTTTTTTGTAAGTTTGAACCAGCCACAATAACTACTGATTGCTTCTTAAAAACAGTTGTATTTAACTGTACCCATGCCTGGGGTTTTGCTCTGCAGGTTTCCCCAACTTTTCCCTCCTCTAAAGCCAGAGGTAGTAGCCCAGAGAACAGTGGATGCTGTCAGGACCAATACAGCCTTCGTTTACCTACCATGGACCATGCATGTGCTCATTATTCTCAAATGGTACGGTCTGATTCTATCAACAGTGTACAATTTTATATTACATAAAAATATTTCAGCAAATCCACTTTGAAATGTCTCATTCATTATGTTTATCAATTATGTTTTACCTACGAAACAGTGTCCTTCCGCACAGTGCCCTGGAAGAAATCCATAAATTCTCAGGAAGCTACACCTGCATGAATACTTTCAAGGGACGGACATGAGAGGACTCCAGAGAGCATGGGAGTTCAAAGTGTTACATAATTTTAAACAAACTGTATTATAGTCGAACAACAACAATGGAATCCTGGTGAACATGAGTCAGTTCTTCAAGTATTCCAAAGGCAATTTGTCAAGGAAAACGAGACAAAGGGAAAGATACTCTGGCAAAATAGAGCACAAGGGGCCTCATTTGCTGGGCCACTTACAGGTCACCATTGACCTCTGTGTTGTAGGATCAACACGGAATGTTTTATGTTTTTAAAGATGATGCTTTTAACTACTATCACTGTAAATTCAGCCTCTGAATAAAAAGCAGTTTTAAAGATAAATGCCTTCTATTGGGATGTTTTAAAAATCAGATTTTTTGAAGGATCAGTGCCACTTTTGCAAATGGAATTACATTGCAAAAACCTGTATCTTGTTCATTAATAGCCCGCAATTAATTTTAACCAGACACAAAAATACAAAAAACAGGTAAACAGAGTTTTATTAATAAGATGTTCTATTGGTCAAGGAAGCAGGAAATTATTCAGGTGCCAGAATGACAGTGGTGGAGTAATGCCTTACATATTGCCATCCTCTGCTGCATCCTTCACAAAACTCAGAACTGACCTGCAAGATTGGGTATTGCGTCATGAAAACGGAGTTTAGCCATTTTTGGACATATTTGCACAGTAACCTGATTTGCATATTTGTGTGAGTGAGTGCATAAACAACACAGAATGAAAATGATAATAAACTGCGCTATCAGTGAGCACAATTCCTTTTTCGAGATTTCCCCCCCCAGAGCACTGCGTGTGGAGTGGGGGGCTAAATGCATTAAATCTGTTTTTGTCATTTCTCTTGGTCAAAGTGAGTTTGGTTTATTTTCAAAGCAGGGCTCAAGTTATTGCAATAGCTTTTTTTACTTTGTGTTGAAGGTTCAGCTCTTTCAAAAGTTTGTACTTTGTTCTGAGAAGTTACACGGAGAGTAGAGAAAATCACAGTGATTCCTTGTGGAACGTTTTGTGGCAATCTGGAAATATTTAACCACAAATCCATCCCATCAGTGCTGTTGTATTATGTAAAAATACACATGTGCCTTCCAAAAATAGCTCCTTCTGTGAAAGTATAGTTCCCCATTTGTCACTCACTCGACGTTATGTCAATGTAGTGACTCTAGGAGTCACTCTTGGGAGCCCCAAACACCTCTGATCTTTGAGAAAAGGCCAATGGGAATTGGCCAGTGGAATTTTCATGCCACTCCCCTGGACATAAGGATAAAAAAGGAGCTGGCTCGCAACCACTCGTTCAGATTTTTTCTTTGAGGGGTTGATTCACAGAGCAGAATTCCACTGCCGGTCCATTCACCTCTGCATGCTGTTGGATATACGGCGCATTACAGCAGTTTCTCCTCTCGTGCACAGATTGAATACAGAGAATGCCCCTGGGTGCTTCGACAGCCTAAAAGAGTCTATATTCTTGCAAAGAGTATATTTTCTCTAAAAGAGTGGCACTGACCGAGAGTGTCTTTTTATAATGCCTGTGTTTTAAGTATGTCTGTGTTTAGTTCCTGCCTGCGGTCGTTACATCTCCTCTGATGGCCACGATCATTGTCTCATCTGCATGGGCCATGCTGAGACAGTGTTTGTGAATGGATCATGTTCTCACTGCAATTTGGGGACCCCAATGGGAGTGGTTCCGCTGGGTAATCCCCCACGGACCTCCCATTCCCCAGTATGCTCTTTTGCTCTGGTCGAGTTCTGGGATGAGACAGGCAACTCGCCCCACGGCGAATTTAATGTCTCATTCGGGGCTCAGGAACAGCATTTTAGGATCGCAGCATCGGAGAGTGGGCTGATCCAGTCGGATGCGGAGGACTCCTTGCTCACACATGCTTTTCAGTTCTACCCACAAATATTCTATTAGACTGAGGTCAGGGCTTTGTGATTGCCACTCCAATACCTTGACTGTGTTGTCCTTAAGCCATTTTGCCACAACTTTTGATGTTTTCTTGGGGTCATTGTCCATTTGGAAGACCCATTTGTGACCGAACTTCCTGGCTGATGTCTTGAGATAATTTTCCTTCCTCATGATGCCATCTATTTTGTGAAGTGCAGTCCCTCCTGCAGCAAAGCATCCCCACAGCTTGATGCTGCCACCCCCATGCTTCATGGTTGGCGTTCTTCGGCTTGCAAGCCTCACCCTTTTTCCTCCAAGCATAACGATGGTCATTATGGCCAAAAAATATAAATTTTTATTTAATCAGACCAGAGGACATTTCCCCAAAAAGTAAGATCTTTGTCCCAATATGCACTTGCAAACTGTAGTCTGGCTTTTTATGGTGGTTTTGGAGCATTGGCTTCTTCCTTGTTGAGCACCCTTTCAGGTTATGTCGATATATGACCTGTTTTACTGTAGATATAGATACTTGGCTACCTGTTTCCTCCAGCATCTTCACAAGGTCATTTGCTGTTGTTCTGGGATTGATTTTCACTTTTCGCACCAAACTATGTTCACCTCTAGGAGACAGAATGCCTCTCCTTCCTGAGTGGTATGATGGCTGCTTGGTCCCATGGTGTTTATACTTGCATAATATTGTTTGAAGGTAGGCCTTAAAATTCATCCACAGGAACACCTCCAATTCAGTACATCTCCTATCAGAAGCTAATTGTCTAAAGGCAACAGGTCTACAATTAACTTAGTGTATGTAAACTTCTGACCCACTGGAATTGGGATATAGCATATTAAAAGAGAAACAATCTGTCTGTAAACAGTTGTTAGAAAAATTACCTGTGTCATGCACAAAAATAGATGTCCTAAACGATCTGTAGAGTGGTTAAAAAATGTGTTTTAATGGCTTCAACCTAAGTGTATGTAAACTTCTAACTTCAACTGTAAATCTGACACAATTAAGTGAACTTTAGACTTAAACAAGAAAAAAAAAAATCTGCCAGTGGGGTAAGAAAAAGAAAATAGTTTTCACTTTGAATTACATTTATTTTTCTTACCCTAAAGGCAAACCTTTTTTCTTGTTTTAACCATTTATCTTACTAAATTTATATAATTTTACTGGAAAACAAGACAAAAATACAGTGTCTTGAAAATGTCAATACTTTTTTGCAGTGTACATTAAGGTTGCATTTATTAACATTAGTAAATTAATTTGTGGCATAATGTTGATTACTACAAAAAAAAAAAAAAAGAGACTTTTTTGACTTGCCCCTCTACATCCAGTTTTACAACTTTGTTGCCATGATGATGTAAGGCTGTGAACCCTGTAATTCCAGTGAGAGATTTTAAGCAACTTTACATCTTAAATAATAAACAGGTTATAACAGAATAATTAATGCATAAAATTATTGTCCATTATATGTTTCCTAACCTATTTAACAACAAATAAAATCAAGTATTACAATATTAAATCTACATAAAATAGTCTACCTATCTAATTGACTAGTTGGTTGTTGGATGACTAGATGACTAGTCGATCATGGTCGCTATTTCATATGGTCTTGAAACTTCAAGTTAAATGAATAAACTTGAACTATTGTAATAAGTTTATTTGACAATTGTGATTTTGGCTCACTGATGTAACACAAGCATACTTGACACATGGAACTAAATATAATCTGTACTGTTTCATAGTAAATTAGTTTAGGCATGATCCCATAGTGTTGGTCCACCCTTGATTAGCACTGTTGCTAGTTTGGCACACAGTTCATCCATCATTCAGCAGCTCATCTGACAAAATGAGACTCTGCTGACCCCCAGCAAGGGCCTGAACTCCATGCCACAGTTACCCTGTCTGCTGAGAATTATAGCCAACTGAGGCAAGAGGTTAAAGGTCATAGTGAGAGTGTAAAAGCAAGTTCTCTGCCAGGAATTGAAGCCCTTTTGCCACTATAAGAAGGCTGTTATGATACAGTTTATGTGACCTACAAATTGAAAGTAATGTTCTGTGTTCAATAGAAATTAAGTTCTATTAACAGAAATTGTGGTATAATGTTGATTGGCACAGAAAATAATGTCAACTTGTGTGATAGAAGCATTTACTAGCCTTGTCTGTGTAAAGTTATATCCAATCTTTCATCTGCAATGCCACGACCATGTAAAAAGCTAGTAAAACTGATAAACTTTCGCATGATACAAGTAAAGACAGGAAGGGACGGCTATCGTCTGTTAGAGTGTGGAGGAGTGGCTGAGGAACAAGCTACGGCGTATCGTAGAACTGGCGAGTAAGTTTTTTTTTTCCATCTCTCTCTCCTCTCTCTCTCTCTCACTGCCGCTCTGTGTTGCCCTTTTCCCTCTCTTTAAAATTTTACAGTGTTATTTTATAGTGTTATTTTAATTATTTCTGTTTCCCTCCCCTTGTCCCCTCCCTCGTTCAGGGGGCTAAGGGCATGCCCTTAGATGTCGCACTGACATCTCCCAGCATATTCATACAAAAAAGCTTGTGGATGCTGCTAAAATAAGTGTGCCACACAAAGTGTTAGCGATTTTTTTTGTGATGCAAAGTTCACAATCTGACAAGGTGCATGAAAGTGAAGACTTTTTGGTTATCATTCTGTTGTGCATGGCCTCTGTTGTGCACATTCATGACCTGAGAATAGTCTGTCAGGCCAGGCTGGAAGAATCAGTCATACCCTCTGACATTTAACAGCAGTTGGATGCCCTGGTTGAAGCTGGTGACATGTGAGCGGATGATTTCTTTTGTGCAGTGAGAAACTTTTACTCAGCATCGGTAGATTACCCCCAAAATTGGAGCCGCTCATTGGAGAACACAGAAAACCTTAAATGGGCCCTACTGTGAGACATCCCAGAGTGAAAAGACATTCAGAGCAGCCTCGAACACTTCTACTCCAAAATCACGCTCTCAGTTTGATTGACAAAACCACACTCTTTGATGAGTGGGCTTGTGCGAAAAACATTGTCACACGTCGCATCACTGAGTGGAACATGAACAAGATGACCATGTCTGAGAGATGGACAGATGTTTTTCATGAGTCTTCGCCAAGGTCGTGGAGATCGTTTTATGCTTGCCTGGGACATCTGCATCTGTGGAATGTGTGTTCTCATTAATGAACGCAGCATGGACACTGGATAAATCTCGACTCAGTGTAACAGTCATGAAGGCAATGCTTTTCATATGTCTTAATTTTAGAATGGACTGCTCTGCATTTTACGATAAATCCTTGAAAGAGGAGCGCACACTGAGAAGAACTGCTGCCAGCGAAAAGTACAAGGTTACAACAGTTACAGATGCGGATGCACAATCTACTTTGCATTGATCTGCGCCTAGGTAAAGATACGGCAATTTAATTTTTGCTGGGAGGAGGCTGTTCCGTTTTCCACAAGCAGGAATCTGGTCACCCTAAATTACTGTGTATTTGAACTATTTATTTTACAAACAACTTAAGATGAACATGCAGTACGTCACTCTTCATACCAACCCACGTAAAAAATATTATACATTCCGTTTATGAGAATAATTTGCCAAAAACCGCGTTGTTCATGGCATTCTTTTATTAATTCCAATGGGGAGTTCTGCAGAGCTTGTTAGTGCGAGCAACCATAACTAAGCTTAGCAAAGGGTCAATAGGACTTCTCAATGCTACATATGAAAGAGAGAATGGTTTAGGTTGGCGCGTTTGATTACTCGCTCAGCTGTGATTATGAGTACTAGTTGTACCAATAAATGTGGCCCAAATGACACACTATATTCTACACTCTTACAATATACACTTATGCACTCAGCATGTAGTGTATGAATGTTTAAAATGTAGTATTTTCCCAAATGGAATTCTTAACGTTTTCATTTACTTCACGTAAGCATTCGCCTTTTAACAGCTGACAGAAGTGACGTTTTAAACGCATGTGATGTGTTGCTGCTAGCTTTAGCACGTTTGCCAACAACAGGTTCAACAATTTTATCTCAAACAATGTACATACTCACACAGCATGGGGTGATGGTAAAGCATTTAACTTACAGAAGGTGCTGTGTTCACTGAAGTTGCTAGTTGCTACGTTCTCTATTATTTACAACTGTTTTGTTACTAACTCACTAGGTAACTCCGCCCCTTCTGCTACTACGGCAAGTCGCGAGCACTGAGTGCATGAAGTGTCCAACAGTCCACACTCTGTTTTGATGGTTGAAAATGTGCATCCAGGTACTCATAGTTGCATTTTCAGAGTTAACATACTGCTCACACTACTTACACCGCAAAGTGATATAGAATAGTAAAGAAGTGTGTGGTTTGGGATGCACATAAAGTGATGAATGCTGCTTTTTGTGACGTTATGCCACTAATTATTGGAAAAATCGGGTGTTAGTGGAACACCTACATAATTGTGAAAATAGATGAGCTACTGTCACACTTAAAAATGTAGGCAGTTAATTTAGTAGAGTAATTTAACACAGCAGATAAGACACTACACCAGGCCATATCAGCGCACACAATGTTATGCTAATGCTTCCTCTACAGATGAAGTGTACAGAGGAGCAGTGTTCTTATCTGTAGTTCTCATCTGCTATACCTTTATCCACTAGTGTCGGTTTCTGGAACACCGTTATCATTGTGATGGATCAAAGCTGGAACAACAACAGAGACATGAACATCACAGCGAGGCAAGAAATTACATAAGGGCTGGGCAGCCATGCCAGATCACCTTACCTTGATGCCTGTGCTGTTGGCTACACTTAAGCTTTCATCTAGCTACAAGCGCCAACACCTCTGATATTGTACTTACAATGTATACAAAATCAAAGACTTCTACATTTCACTCTACATGTGTGCACTTTTTAAACGATGTCTTTGAATTGTGCGGGACATTGTGTGTTTGGAAAATCAGTTGTGGGTCATTGGTTGACCTATTACACTGTTTTAGGGGCCTCTATATTATTATACTCATAAGTATAGTTGGCCAACAGAGGAAGAATGAAGGCTAGGAGAAAATGCAAACAGACAGAGGGAGTGGGGTGCATGGGTTAAACACAAGTTTATGGTCTGGCAATGAAGTCAGGAGTCTTTATGAAGGCCAACAGCAGCAAATTAAAAGTCTCCACTGAAAGTGCCATTCCAAGATGGATAATTTCATTAGTATTATCTACGACCAAAGCCACTTCCTTGTCAATTATGCAATCGTTACGTTCTCAGGTGCTGTACCAGAACAACCGGACCCTAACTGCCAGAGTTAGGAATTAATCAAGCTAGGACCATTAGTGGGTCAAGAAGAGGATACAAGTTAATGAGGGGAACAGCTTAAAGAGCTTATGGACACTTTAAACATGCTGCTCAAGTCATGACTAAGTAAGAGACCAGATGTGTTTGAATGCCTTTGGCCATTAATAAACACCAACTCTGAAGTCCAGCAGAGGAGACAAACAGAGTTACCTTTTAGTGACCTGTTGCACTGTGTTTGCTCCCTTCAGATTTATGGGCCTGTTTGATGTCAATGTGAAGACCGTTGCATTCTCTAGATACACAAATCTGTCAGATCAGACATCATTGACCCTTCCGGGAGAACTTCTTCAACAACAATGATTTTGATTCCAAGCCCTGCATATCAATAACTGTCTTGACATGCAAGTATATGAGGCCAGAACAGAGTGTTGGGCTTGCAAAAGAGGATATAGATGTTTCAACAGAGGCACTTTTGATTACGAAGCATTTTAGCAGCGAGGAAAAGATGTGGCTTATGGAACAATGTAGGAGACAGACAAAATAAAACAACAACATCCATGAGTCAGGGTGTGTTAGTGTCTACCAGTTCTATTATGGTATGCAACAAAATATAGGAATGAGGCAGAAAAAAACATTAAATCCCTTGGCTAAACCCTCTCTTTAAGTTCCGATTCCTCTTAGCGATTCTTAGATTTTTAATGGCTCTATTAATGATTCTTTTAAAACTTTTGAGGAATTTTGATTGCATTTACTGCAGCCTGTTGCCAAACGATGAGAAAATTTCAGATTTTGATATAGTAAATTAGAAATAGTGCTCGACCAACTTATTATTAGACTTTCACAGATATATCTTATTTCCGTATATGTTTTTAAATATGCTCAGATATTAAAACTTTTTTTTTTTCAGAACATATAATGCAGAAAACAATGCTTGGGTGATTTAGAATTGATGTCATAGTGTAGTTTGTCCAGCAGAGCACACTCCAATTGTTTACAGATCTGAGCTTATGGTGGTTCTGTAGACAGGGTGGAGTTAAGCAGTGTCTTCTTGGTAAGTTGCTAACTAGTTTGTGAAAAACATACTGGAAAGTTAATAAGCAATGGCTCCATCATTTTCCCTTTTCAACATAACAAATATAATGTTAACCCTGTCCCTGACAACCATGTCACTAGCCAGCTATAGTTTGTCAGTGCAGTCAGTAACATAACAGATTGAAAGGTAAGCATCAAAGCATCTTTTTGCAGCTCAGCAGACCACGGTGCGGTGGTGGATTGTGTCTGTTGAGTGTTGATTTCACGCTACGTTGTTACCTATTTGGTGAAACGCAATAATGGAAAGTAAATAAACAATGTCCATCTTTTACTCCCCGTGACAACGAGCTTATAGCTAACTAGCTAACCACGTAGCTACTTTCACCAAACTGTTTTGTTCAGGATTTGCAGTTTGGTACCCCCTTCAACCAAACAATTCCAGTTGTTGCATTTACAAAATGTAATATTAGTCTGGTTTTCCACCGGATAACGGTGTAACACTGCTGCCGCTGTTTATCTCTTGACTCGGCAGCAGCGAACCATGAGTTATTGTTTCAAGTCAAGTGGTTTTTATTGTCGTTCAACCATACACAGTTAGTACAGTACACAGCGAAACGAGACAACGTTCCTCCATGTTTTTGCCTTATGCCAATTCACTACAGTAGGCCTGTAATAATAATTTTATTTTAAAGCTGTCAGGACAGATTTAGCTGGTAATTGCATACTTCCATCAGTCCTCCGTGCATGTTTACGTCATGTCCGTAAATAAAGAATAGAAGGTCCAGCTATACAGCACGCGTGCATGTGCAGTGATAGTTGTGGCAGTAGTTTGAAGCTGAAAGCTTGTAGCCACAAAACATGAGTAACATGGATCATTCTAAAAAGCAACCCTCTGGGGAATCATCCATTTTCAAAATAAAGAAACCTTGAACCGAAAAATGTCTGCAAGTAAAAAGGGAATGTGACAGAGCCCATAAAAATAAAACCTGAAACAACATTGACTCGGCTTTTTCAGAGGCGGTGACAACTCCAAGATCGTAAAGGATTTAAAACTGACCCAGAGTAGTTTTTCTCACTCCACAGGTAAGATATTTTATTGGAACCATTAATTCATTAGATAGCGCTAGCCACTTTAATGGGGCATTTTATTATGGATTGTGGTACTGCAGTGCTTTCAATTGCATTTACAAGGAAGGACAATGGGCAAAAATTACTTTATGATGATAACAGTGCAAATCTCTAAACCAGTTTCTACCTTAGACTATTTGCCTGCTGGCTAAGTTATAATCATTTCCACCATTTTGCATTATCTGATATGACTAGCAATCCTTGTCTAATGTCAGTGTTGCCTAACGTTATTTATTTTTAAACAATTGCTTTCAAGGAGTCAAAACAACGGCAGAAGATATGCTACTTACCTGCTCATAAGACATATTCGCTCTGAAAAGTTGATCATCTGTAACCATGGTTACACCGGTACTCCATCAGATTCATCCGTGCAGAAGAGCAGACCCAAAGCCCTACAAACATAATTACCAAAACAATGTTCCTCCACAAGTAACTTCCAGTTCTATGCTTCAACCTCAAATGTTACATAGTGTAGCTTTAATTCTTTTATAAAATTCTACTGATAACAACAAACCTCATATGTATCTTTAATATTCACACAATCAGTAACTGCAATGCCTTATTGAAATCTCACAAGCCTTATGTATAACATTACATTACACAGAAACCATTCATATTTGAGTTTTACATGATGAAAGACATTACTTGCACTTAAGTAAGATTAGTTCACTAACTGCTCAGACTGATGTACTCATTTTGAGTAACTAAAAAGTACAGGCTCATAAGAGTTATTCGTTCAGGAACTACAATGGTTGCGCTGTATATTTCTCGCTGTAGATGCAATAGCTGTGTTGCAGTGACGCTACGCTAGTGAATTATTCTACAGAAAACACTGTCAAGAGTGTTTTAGTACAGTACAGTACAGTACAGTATTGTACAGTATTGGTGAAAAATGTTACGTTCAGGAACGAAGGGAAATAATTATCATGAAAATACAGCTTGTAACAATGCAAACGGTTCTGAACAAGGACTGGTTCTAAGGTCTCAACCCTAGTCTCCAGGCCCAAACACAAGCAATGAACGTTGCAACATACCATTAGGACTTTCTTTCTTCAATGAATGGAAAAAAGATTCATTTTTGGAAAAAAATCATGTATTTTTTTCCATTTATGGAAAAAGGTGCAATGAAAGTAAATTAGTTCAATCTACCTAACATCTCGTTTTGTACTCCATGGTATTATGCTGTGAAAGTTGTAGTTAGAGGTTTCTTAACGTTTTAGAATGTTTGTTTTTTGTAACAAATTATAGTTTATTTATTAGAAAGACTATCTACATTAGCTCTAACAACATGTAAATGGTCATAAGCACAGGTCAGATGGCTCTAATGTACAATACTGTGGTTAGGCTAATGTAGATAGTCTTTCTTAAAAATTCCATTCATTGAAGAAAGAAAGTCATAATGGTTTGGATCAAGATAAAGGTGAGTGAGTGATGAGAGAATTATTATCTTGTAATCGATGTTGATGCATGGCACACTGTTGTTTCATTACCTCGTCAGTGCTGTTGAATGCCAGGGCTGTATTGACGTTTGGGAGGTTTGACTTCCTCCATATAGAGCTTTATGTTAGAACATTCTCTGTAGAATTAAAATGGGTCACTTCAGTTTTGCAGTCTCCGCCGGCCACCGTGATATCGAGTGAAGCCCGACTTAATCACGCAAGATTTGCTCTGTGCTGTTTCATAGTTCTGGCTCTATCTCTGGAGCACACTGGTGTGTGTACTGCGGTGGTTCACGCAAAACTTAATTTCACTGCAGAGATGCGCATGACAGATAAGAAAAGCTTATTTACTGCTTATATAGCACTGATGAATGCAATTGCATTTGCTTCTGCTGTGACCACCTGCCAAAGTGACTAGTAAGAGTAACGGAGTTACCTGCCACAGCTGATTTCTACCTGCATTTTGCGGGTGGGTGGACGTTAATGTCTAGCCCTGATTATTATTATTAATATACAATAGTACCATATTTCTTGAAGAATTTTTGAAATTGCATATGGCATTTCTATGTGGCCTGGTTAAACGCTCAATATTTTATTATGGCAGAAAACTGAAGGATAGCCTTTTAATGCAGTGAAAACCCTCATCCACTCTTCTGTCCACAAAATCAGGAGTCAAGGGGTTATTATAGATTTGAATAGCAACGATTAGCTGCCAAGCATTTTGGAATTACACAAATATTCAATTAGTGAATCTGGGGCACTGTTGATATTATATGCACAAGTTAGCACAACGAACCAAACTCAGAGTGCATCTTTTAACTCTGGGCATGAGAGGGAATTTTTGAAGAACACAAAACTGAGCTAAAAACACTGCATTTTGAGCCTCATGCATGCTCAAGAGTATGTGTAATACATTACAGAGAGAACAGGACTGCTTTGAAACTACTGAAAACTCTGTATATTGAGTCTCAAGCATGCTTTGAGAAGGTGCAATACACTAGAGAACAGAGCTGTGCACATACAGTAAGTGCTGCGCGCAACACATGCCGACTATTTATTTAATTAAATCGTATTAGGTTTGACAAACACATTGTTCAGCCCTACAAGCAACTTTATGTATGCAACTGTTGAAACCAGTCAAAGTGATGAACATACAACCAGTACTGTTCAAGTACTCTGAAACAACTCCCCTTAATTCAATCACCAACATGATGCTTCCTTAACAATGTTGTAATATTTTGGCTGAGATTTTCATCGGAATTGAACATAAATCTACACATGTCGGGGTGGAGTGTCTGGCTCCTTTAACTAGTGCAATATTTCTGAATTGATGCATTTATGATGACAGAAGGATATTACTTTTGGAAAGTCTACAAATTTGTATTAAAGCAACATTTAATGATTTCCACATCCAGGACCGAGATAAAGAGTACCGAAGCGGTGACCTTGCTCTAGCCTACAAGGGCCTCAGCTCTTGGCAGATCTTGCATATGTATTTCTGACTTGTCATGGATGAAATAATGTGAACCAAAGATTAAGACAAGCATGTCATTTGCCAGAGCAGTGCAATACCCGCTGTATGACCCTTTTCCCCTGGCTGCCACATCCAGGCTCGATGCGGATGCGCTTAGCTGGGATGGGGCTCACTGGAACTTAGTCTTCGAATCCCCACATCTGGCTTATATCTGTGGCTTACAGTCATTTGATGTTTGGCTGATGGCTTGCAGTAGTATCACAAAGGCTGGATTGTTCTGAAGGCTCAGGGCTTTTCTTTTCCACTCAGCACTGGCGCCGGTGACCACAGCTGGGGCTGCTTTTTGCAGACACAACCTCAGTCCCGCAAGAACCAGAGACAGGGAGGAGATGAGCACGGCCCACTCAATGGGGAAACCAAGCTCTCACAGATCCTTCAAGGATTTATTGTCAGGAAAGCCAAAAAGACTGTAATGTCAAGTTATTTTCTGTGTTTTCACCCCATTTTGATTTATGGCTGCTGCAATGTTCCAATAATTAACAGACTGAATGGATTTTATAGAGAATAACTGTTGTAAATGGCTTAGAACAAGTTCCAGTCCTCCGGTACATTCCACCTCTTCAGGACCCATCCTCCCCTGTTTTTCTGCAGTGAATTGCGGGGCTGACAATTGGGTTCAACTTCAGGTCAAGCTCTTTACTTCACAATGGGTCAGCCAGTCTTGAATTGGAGCAGATCAGGCAGTTTTCCCATAGGGTTCTTACACACACTTAGAGGGGATTTAGCTTAGTGGCCTGTCCCATTTCAACCATACCAGTGGAAATCTCAGCATTCATTTTCTCTGTCTCCATTCAGTTGTGCTCTTTCTTAAAGGAATATTGCGGTTTCAATCAATCAACAGCATTTTCTGGCATAATGTTGATTACCACAAAAAATAATTTTGACCCCTCATTATCTTAAAAAAAAAGGGCAACAATCTGGGAAACAGTTAAGCACTTTTGGTGCTTTTGGATAACTTATAATGGAAGTGAATGGGGCCAATACATAAACTTTGAAATACTCACTATTTCAAAAGTATTGCCACAAGACATAAACATTATGAGTGTTAACATGATTTTAGTGTGTTAAAAATCTCTTAGTAACCTTTTCTGTGTAAAGTTATATCCATTTGACAACTTTGTTGCCAAGACATATGCTGTAAACCCTATAACGACTGTATGAACATAAACCTTAACCTAAGAGCTCAAATAATACACACGTTACAACAGAATTAATGTCAATGCTTTTATAAAATTATAATCTTCACATTTCTGCTTTTAAAACCTCCAAAAGTGTGCCCTGATCAATTGAAATGTTACTTTCAGCTTTTAAGTATTTGAGGTAGAGAATGTGCTGGTGAGGTTGAGCCAGAGGAGGACATGGATCCTACACATTGTGAGTGTGAACTCTGGCTGAACTCCTGGGTTACTGTTTCAGGCACGCTCTGACAACCTCACCCCAATGACCTGGCTCGCGACTACGCAGTCCACTAAGAGGTCCCCTGTTCACGCACACCAGTCCCATCAACCCCCCTCCCCTCTCCTGCTCTATTATGCCCTGCTCTAGCCTTTGCTCTGTTCTTCAGTTCCACTTCTCCCCCCTTTTCTCTAGCTGTCATTGCCATAGTCAAGGAGATGGGAATCTGTCTTTGTCGAGCCATTTTAAATATGAACACAAACGCAAAACAATTTGTTTTGCATACCAGACTTACAGTTAACACAAACTCTCGCTGAGAAAAAGTGAGTTCAACGAAAGTTTAGATGTCAGCTAAAGTGCAACATTTGCATACACATCGAGCATTTAGTCCAGGAAGTACTTGTACAATAATATCAACAAAGGGCTGTTTTTCTAAAAATACACAAGAGATAAAAACGTTGTTTTAGGAGTTCAGTCCATGCAATACATCAAATCAGACCGTGGTTATCTATGAAACATTTTTAACAGTCTTATTTTCCTTGGCAATGGTAACATACAAAGATCACCAGAAAGCCTCAAATATAATCTATCATTGCAATTAACAAAAGCAACATATGGCAAGTAAAAACAGTTGTAATTAAGAGATGCATTTCAGTTTAAATAATTCTTCAGGCGTTCACCGAGCTTTCAGTTTGACGTGTGCATAAAGTCACTCTGGTCAAATTGTGCATTGAAACAGCAAAGACTGAATTACATTATAGGAATAGGATGTTGGCAATTAAGTAAAAGTTGTTTTGTGACTTTCAAGACCAAGATTGAACTCATTGTCCTAATGAAGCTGGAGCTGAATGAGAGCTTATTTACATATAGCAGGATATTTCAACATTTTTAAGTTTTATATCAAACTTTTTTTTACCCTTATTTTAGAATTTAAACATTTCCCTAACAAAACTCTAATGGCACTTTTCCACTGCACGTTACGATTCGACTCGGCTCGGCTCGCTTTACTTTTCTGAGCTTGCTTTTCCACTGCAGTTTAGTGCCGCCACAACATGGGTGGGATTATAGGCAGTTTGTCATAGTTGTGTCGACCCATCCAGCTCTCACTGGATCCTCTCCTCGGCTACTAACAAGAGGAACATCTGTACTTTGTTTATTGACCATGGCGTGGTATTGAGCACAGCCATTTCTTTGAACAAATGATACTGCTATCGCTGTTGCTAACTTTAAAACTAGCGGGTTGATGTCCCGTGTCGCAAATCCAGTGACGCTGGTAGTGACGATTCTCCCTGACCAATCAGTCATCTGCAGGGTTTTGAAGTCACATTTAGTATTGACTCAGCTCGCTTGGAACCTCGACTGAGGTGGTACTAAAAAAAAGTACAAGGTACCAGGTTCTATCCACAGTGGAAAACCCCCCAAAAGAGAGCAAAGTCAAGTCGAGACGAGCTGTACCGTGCAGTGGAAAAGCCCCATAAAGTTCTCACAAATTGCCCACTCATTATTTTCACATGCAAATGAGCTTGCAATTCACCGAAAATGTTTCCCAGAAGTTTGCAGCTCTTCGCCGGTAGTGGTGAACCTGCAGCAAACCTAAGAGTTTGCCAGAACTCTCAAATTCTGTAAGGGTTGCCTTTGCAACTGTGCATTGTTAGGGAGTTGTGAACTAAAAGTAGCGATGCTACTTACTCAACTATATCTTTCAGAGGTGTGACAGAAGTTCTGTTATTTTCACAATAGTGTAGCTTCTCCAGTAACAAGCTGCATTTTCCAATGAGTAGCAGATTAAGCATCACAAAACGCTTAATTTCTCTTTTGAGGGAGTAATCAAACTCGCCCACCCTCTATCTCTCTTATGTGGCACTGGGAAATCCAAATCCAAAATGTAAAAAAAATCTTTGCCTTCCTTTTTGTAGCAACATTGTAGAATATTGCTGCTGTTTATCGCTATATTTTGATTTATTATAAAAAAATGTTGTTTGCTGGGGTTTAAGTACAAATTTATGTATAATTGAAAATGGTCACCCTTTTTTTTTCCCCTCTTACAAAAATATACCATGTTTTTAATATAATAATATTGTAGTAACCATGAATGTAGTAACCATGACTTTTATTTGGCAGCAAACATGGTTTTGATACAATCATGGCTTTACTATAGTAATACTGTAGAATCCATAACTGTAATAACCATTGTTCATTTTGTGGTTACTATAGTTTACAACAAATACCATTGCTAAACTATGGTTAACCTGGTAAAAACCCTAATTAAATACTGTAACTAATGTAACTAATCATGTGATATTATTGAATTCTGCATTCATAGTTGATTGCAAAATGAAATAATATCATCCAATTGTTAAATGCATCAAAAACTTAAATAGGTTTAATGCTACTTTTAAGAGTAGCTTGCCTGTAGTTGATCTATTTTAAATCACAAATAGCTTGTAACGTGGGAAGCAACAGCTTAAATGTTTCTTTATTCCACCTCAGACACTTAAGCCTAGAACACCATAGATCAGAAACTGTCAACAAACACCTGCTCACTTCATTGGGTTTCATTCTGTCACTACAGTAACATCTCTGCATTATCCAACCCCTCTTCTCACTATCTCCCAACCAACACCCTCTGTTACTGTCCTGGTCCTGATATAATGGTACCGTCTACTTGTCTGATCAAAAGTCTCCTGCTGGTGCTGTTTGAACAAAGTGCCAGAGTTCAGAGGCCACCCCTGACTCCTCAAGCATCCAGTGGCTGTTTATCTCCTCCTCGTCTCAACCCAGAGCAACTTCTGTCTCCTTTGCCATATGGTGAAACAGGCTCACCTTCTCACTTGGAATCAACAACCTTTTAATATTATATCACAGATGGGTTGAGAGCTCTACTGATGTGCCCTCGTAAGTTTGGTTTGTTCTCTTTTGTGGTAAGCAGTAGTATATTTGACTCTACTAGTATTTGGCATACTAGGCTGAGATTTGAGAAAAAATACTGTAGAAAGTTCTATAAATTACACATTATGCGAAATACAACTCTTGAAAATTATAACTACAGTAAAACCTTCATCCAAAGAGGTGTTCTCAGCATCCCTTCAGAAAAGTGCTGTGATAAAGGGGATTGCATTACAAGGCCCTTAGGGGCTCCCTTCCAGGTCTCATGGCCTCCACGAGGAGCCCCTTCTGCCATGTGCCATTCCTCCACTCTCTCGAAGTCAGCCAGGGAAAATCCTGAACTTGAGATGACCCTGCCGAGCGAAGTCCCTGTTGGGTTCATCTACAGGCCACTGCACCGTTGCACCCTCTCATTCCTCCCCCAGCCCCACTATCAATTTCAACCTTAAAGTACTTTATAGGATCGTTTTATTTATTATATTGCAGAAGCATCAATACACACAACAAAAGCAGTGACAAGAAATAAAGGAAAAATAAATAATAATAATAACAATAAAAATAATAATAAAATTAATTAAAAAGGTGCAAGTAATGGTAATAAAAATAATATTATTAAATGGAAAGATCCAGCTAGATTTCAGAAAAATTATGTGACTGTGGCAAAATTTTGGCAAAGTGGTATTACATGGTTCCTTTTTTGAGGTGAAATGTCCACTGTGAGATGCTAAAAGCAAGTTAAATGTTGTCCTTAACAGATGAGGTATAAGGATAATACACCTTATTCATAGTGCCATATTCGATTTTTGACCTGAATGAAAGTTTGATGGATAGACTTACAATCACTTCAATGGCATGCACTGTATATATAAAGGACTTTGCACACCAAACGCATATATTCTCCATGATCTCTCAACATGATTATCATTTTGAAATGCAATCCAATTCATATCTGGAGTGAACATTCATGAACCGATGGTAAGTGTGTTTTGTCTTTGCATTTAATCTTACTTGAGTTCTCTTATATCTCTAATACAATATTGTGGCATCTATGCCTATGTCTCACTTTTTTATTAACTTCACGGATCTTAAGTCTTTCTCTTCGCCAAATATTAATAATATTAATACTATTGCTGTGACTTGCAGTGCACTCTGTGTGCTTTTGTATACCAAAAACTTGGTTTCTCCACAAAGTTAAGTCATTGTAATTGCTTTGCTATCGTTAAGTCATTAACAGCTGTGCTGTCGTTAGCTGTATAGAAGTATCTAATAATGGGTTTTACTGAAGATTGGTTTTGTGCTTAGATGTCATCACGTTTAATTTGTAACAGGCAGGGTTTTGAGTAAATGTATAACGCAAGTAGATGGTACATGGCAATAAAATACAATCAGTATGCTTCCTATTGACAGTCATTATGAGTGTGCAATAATGCAGTAATTTTAAACAAATATAGACAATTTCAAGGATGTAAACAATAACAAATGAATTAGAACACTACTGGCCTGGGTGCACTTCCGGTCTCATTACCGGATAATTTAAACAAGGCTCTGAGTGAATATAGTTAATCAAAGAACATCAAACGTTTACCTGAAGTTTACCTTGATACTGAGCATCTACGCGAGTGAGGAGATGAAAGCGTATTGTGGTTTAGATGCTCATAATTATTTCCTCAGCGTAGAGGACGGAATTATTGGATCACACCTATTATAATCAATGAAGCCACTCCTTGAAGCTGTCTGCGTGAACTGCGGAAAAGGTAAGGATTACATTTTTTGTGTTTCTAATTTGTCAGTAATTTTGGATAAAAGATTTAATATACATTTTTTACACTGGATTCTTTCTTATCAACCCTCAGACTGTGTATACATGATAATACTGCCAGTCAACTTGTCCAACAGGTAAACTGAAATAGTTTGAGAAGTGCCTCAAATGTTTTCTTTCTCATTGAGAAAATCTCGTTATCACAAGTTGTATTATAAATCAATTTTCTTTTTTCGATCTGCTCATAAGAGAACTCACTTGATTGTCTGTCGTACTGCAATTTCATGGTTGTTTTGCAAACTTGTCAAGTAGTTCTTCTCATCCGTCATAGGAGAAGGGCAGACCAGCTAAAAGGTGCTTTATCTACCATACAAGGGTAAAATTGCTTGTTGATTAGCAGCACCACCTATTGTAAAGGCGTGAGCATGTTAACAGCGATCATTCGGCTCGCTTATAATGTGAAAGGGCCATTTGTCTGCAATTCTTTTTACATTAAAGCATCACCTCTGGTGGGCAAAAGTCTTAACGCTGTATAAAGCTCCAAGATCACATCTAGAAGTATTTCAATATATTCTCGCTCCCAATTCAGTTAGTGTATATATATATTTATACCCTTATCTAGTGTATGTGTATTCTACATTGTGTGTATTGTGTACATTTGATATGTAAATTGTTGTGTAAGTATGTGTACATTTGTTATGTAAATTGTGTTGTGTAAATATGTTGTTTATTGTAAAGTGGTTTATGTCTCGTCACTGTCATGACTGCAATGTTGCTCGGAACTGCACACAAGACTTTCACCTACTGTTGCACTCGTGTACACAGTAGTGTGACAATAAAGTGATTTGATTTTGATTTGATTTGATCTAATTTTCCTCAAATCTGTAGCTTTTGATTCTAAAATCAACGTTTCATCAGTGGAATGATCCAAAACACTTTATCCAGCAGTACAACCCAATGAAGGAACTCTACGTCTATCCCTAACAGCCTCATTGTTATTCCTATCAAAAATTAAAGATGGCGCTACTGTGAATAAGGTCTATGTTCTACTGAGTTTTAAATTGACAAAATCTTCCTCCCTACCCTAAAGTTTAAACCTAAACCTAACAGACTGTGTCATAAAAAGCAAATGTGAGATGTAAAACTTCAACCACATAATTTTATGGTGCTTCTATGACAAAGCCGCAATCACAGTGCATGTTTACGGGAACATCACTTTCAAGTCTTTCTGGTGGCTACTGTACAAACCAAGCTCACTGTAATGCATGGCCTCTTGTGGTTTATGGCTTGAATTTTGCTACAAGAGGCATGAATCTCCTCCCACAGTAACACCTGCATTTCATGTTTCTGCTGAACTGAAAAAATGTGTATTGAGTTCTTAGAGCTTTTCAATGCATTTCTCCATACCTTTCTAAATGTATCACACTGAAAGGAGAAAGTATCTATCTCAACCTCACCAATGTCCCAGTAAAAAAAAAAATATTTTCCAAAAGCTGTGATTGTCTGTGTCTGCCATTCACTATGGCTATCATTCCTTGAATCTGCTATTACCTCTGGTCTTAGAGCTGCATTTAATAGAGATGCTCACATTGAGAAACCCGCACAACATGAACTCATCCCCCACCAATCTAAATGCTGTCACCCACTTTGCAGCCCCTCTATCTGACAGGAGGATGAGATCTAGCATGTTAACAACACCCCAATGACACCATTCATTATGTTGCCTGACTGCAAGTCTCCTGTACAGACACATGTACACAATAGAGTTTGTTTTTGTCTGTGCATGCATGCAAGCCTGTCAGCATAAACGCCTGACTCTGTGCTGTACATGAAGGTGAGTGTTTACACCTCATTAAAAGAAGGGCAAACGCTTGAAAATCAAGAGTCAACAAAGAGGAACTCGGTTCTCCCTTTTAATATAATTTGTTCTCCACATACAGTTCAAATAACCAGTCTGCAAAGCTTATTTCTGTCACACCAAAGAGAGACATACAGTAAGAGAGTTTAGTCAAGTAAGAACTAGGGTTATTATAAGGCCATTTACCACCTACAGTCCTGGCAATTTTCCTTTAGTAACTTTCTAGATGAGAACTATTATGAGGAACAGGGCACCCGACGAGACTTTTCCCCAGTTGCAATCGCACTCACAAAATAACCACCGCAGTGATATCATCATTAGCCATTTTTATTCTGATATTATTTGCACGTGCGTTTCAATAGCAACATCAACAACAAAATCAACAACACCGCCAGAGGACACCGGGATTAGGGATATACTTTTGTTTGTTTAGGGTTGTTTTATACAATCTTTGGCTGCATCGGTAAACGTAGGCAGCTGCCTTATCAGTTAATGGTTTAAATAACAGTGCTTTAGGATGAATGGAACTCTGAACAGTTTAAAAGGCACCTTAAACATCCTATCTTCATCCATCTTTATGGCACGTGGTAATCACTGGCATGGCAGCAACGGCAAGAGAGGAGTAGACCATTTTATTTATATGAAATTCCGCACCAACATTCCAATCTACATCTTGATGTATTCATTCCTCATGATAACGCAGTGTGTTTTCGTGAGCTGAATGGGAGGCTAAATGAAAAGTTACAATTAACGAGACTGCAGTATACCCAACAGACACGTGCAGCGCGTGCAAGCCATTTGCGTATCACGAGCCGGCAGTGCTTCACTTTTGGTTAATCGCGCAAATAAACGCACCCGCTTTGCTTCGGTCAGGCTGCGCAGATGACAGCCTACATTCAGTGTTTTTGCAATTACTTGCACGCTCAGCTGATGAAAACACTCTGCGTAACAGGAAGGATTACATCAAGATTTAGACTGGAACGCAGGTGTGAAAAACTTCATAAAAATAAAATAGACTGCTCTACTCTCACTGTTTATTGCGTGCTAGTGATTACCCATCTGTGTGACTTAAAAATGTATGACATAAGAAGTATTTAAGATTCCACACAATTTTGTGATCAGTAATAAAATAAGCAAATTTGTGAAATTAACTGTTTACTCATTCTGTACAAAAGGACATGTTTTCTTTCATTAAAGAAATTTCACAAGATTTTTCATATGTGGTTTTGCACATATTTTTCACTCAAACTGTTATGCTGATAATATACTTTGCAATGAAAAATAAACGATTAAAATAGAAAAATGCAAAATAGAAACATTTTCACAAGTGGACTCAAACTTTGGAAATTCACAAACATGTGCCTGGCCAGCCATTGACCACACTCTAAATTTGGCAGGGTTAAAAAAAATATCCAATTGGCATCCCAGCACTGGGTAAATATTGGACAGAACACAGGTTGGGTTAAACTAGCCCAGCAAGTTGGGTTACACATTTAACCCAACAAATCAGCTCATATTGACAATATGGTAAATGGTATAAAATTTATATAGCACCTTTTTAACCTTAGCGGTATTCAAAGCGCTTTACACTGTGTCTCATTCACCCATTCACACACACATTCACACACCAATGACAGCAGAGCTGCCATGTAAGGCACTAAGCTGCCACTGGGAGCAACTTGGGGTTCAGTGTCTTGCCCAAGGACACTTCGGAGTCATGTGGGCCAGGAATTGAACCGCCAACCCTGCGATTAGTGGACAACCGCTCTATGACCTGTGCCACGTGTTTAATTTTCATTAGTTTACAAATTTTGTCTTTTAGTTTTAGTTTAGTTCATTTTTATTTTAGTTTTAATATTAGTATTATTTATGACTGCCAAAGCAAAAGCATTTAATGGTAATATTTAAAGATGTTTAACGCATTAAATTTCTCAGGGCATTGTGTCTTGTGTTACCTCTATCTAGTGGCATTTTCATGTTTAATTAAGGTGTATTAACATTTTTCCAATTTTATAATATACTGTGTATCAAAAATAAAATACATTTTAGGTCATTATTACTTTATTTTGGTTGGTTTTTGAGTTATGAAAGTTATGAGTTATGGCTGAAATAGTTTCAGCCGAAAAATTTTTCATTTAATTTTAGTTCAAGACAAATTACTTAAGAGCAGAATGTCATAAAGTGTTAAGTCTTGTTTTTAGAGGCCTCTAACACAATTTGGTGGGGTTTATGCTTATAACATGAAAAAAACTAGTTGCCCATGGTGTAAGATAAACTTTTCCACCCCATATTCTGAAGTATATAATAAATATTTCAAGCTACTGTATCATAAGAATGTTTTGATATTTTTACTAGAAAACAACACACAAATTCTCAGTAAGCATTTTATTTAATTTTTTTGCAGTGTCTAAAAATATTTCCCAAATTGAAAGAGATGATTTGATGTTCTGGAATGTTCTTGGTTCAATACAAGTTAAACTCTGTTTACAGCATTTGTGGCATAATGTTGATTACCCAAGAAGATTTATAAGGATATTCATGCTAAATTGCAAATTTGGTACTAGAAAATCACTTGCCATTATACCAAACACAGTTGAAAGCTATTTGGTTCGTTAAATGAATCTTAACATTGTCTTTGTGTTTGTTTTTGAGTTGCCAAAATATGCAATAGACTGGCATGTCTCAAAGTCAACATAAAGTAAAAAATGGCAAAAAAAAGAAACAACTTTCTATAGAAACTCATCAATCATTGTTTTGAGGAATGAAGGCTATATAATGCTTGAAACTGCCAAAAAAAAAAAAAATCATACAAAGCTGTACACTGCAGTCTTCAAACTGACTCTAACAAGGACAGAAAGAGATGTGGAAGACCAGATGTACAACTAAACAAGAGGATAAGTGCATCAGAGTCTCTAGTTTGAGAAATAGACGCCTCACATGTCCTCCGCTGACAGCTTCATTGAATTCTACCCGCTCAACACGTTTCATTTACAACAGTAAAGAGAAGACTCAGGAGGCCTTATGGGAAGAATTGCAAAGAAAAAGCCACTTTTGAAACAGAAAAACAAAATGAAAAGGTTAGACAGGGCAAAGAAACACAGACATTGGACAACAGATAATTGGAAAAGAGTGTTACGGATCTTAATCCCATTGATCTTTTGTTGGATCAGCTAGACTGGAAGGTGCGTGAGAAGTGCCCGACAAGACAGTCACATCTATGGCAAGTGCTACAGGATGTGTGGGGTGAAAGGTCACCGGAGTCTCTGGACAAACTGACAGCTGGAATATCAAGGATCTGCAAAGCTGTCATTGCTGCACATGGAGGATTTGTTGATAAGAACTCTTTGAAGTAGTTTAAAAAGTTCTGAAAATGTTTTCAAATTGTAATAGTGATTCTTCACGTTATTAATGTCCTGACTATACATTGTGATCATTGATGAATGCCACTTTGGTGAATAAAAGTACCAAATTCTTTCTATAAGTGCAAAATCTGTACATTATTCCAAAATTTTGTCCGACAGTGTGTATATATACAGATAGAATACATAGAAAAACAACTGAAAAGCAGTGCAAAAACCTGTTCAGTGTGAACGCCCCCCTACATTGCAGTAAACAGTGCAAGAGTTCCAGGGGATTTAAAAACAGAAATGTGAAGCTTTTGTTTTTGTTAGCACTTACATGAATCTCGACTTTTCACATTTATTATTTGAGCCGTAAAGTTCATCCTAAATCATCTCTTGGCGGTGGGAATGCTTTTCTAGAAAAATGAACTTCTGGTCAGTAATTTACGATGTAACTCCTGTGGGTGAATTATTCTTTGAATATTACAGGGTTTACATACTCTACCAGTTTTACGTTGTCATGACATTGAAGCTGACAGACTGGATATAGCTTTACAGACATGATTCCATAACACTAATCTCATGCCAACACGTATATTGTTTAAGTTTTCATTCACATTTAAAACAGTGTGACATGTTTATTTTCATAATTTTAATGTATTTTAATGTTTATTGTCTGGTCCTTTGTAGTTCCACTATAAGTGCCATACTGTAACAACACGTAACTATATATATATATATATATATATATATATATATATATATATATATATATATATATAAACAGATGGACAGGTCAAAATTATTTTCTATGGTGATCGATATTAAGCCACAAATACTGATGATAGAGCTTAACTTATTGAACCCACAAAATCCTTTAAGCTTTGCTTGGCTCACGGCACTCTTAACTATCTGCATTCTGCACTTGTGGCTTTAAAGCCATGTTTTCTCCACTCTCTTTTAAATCAACATGAGGAATCTGTGGCCAGTCACTTTGAAAGTCTGTAGTATGAAGCCACATCAGAGGACCTATTAACAGAGAATGCAGCAGTAAGGGAAACCAAAGCCCCTTTCTGCTGTAGTGCTCTCAGATGAGGGTGTGGGATGTGATGATTATGGGCAGAGCTCGCAGAGACCTGGGAATGCCATTACAGAGAGTGCCAAGCGAATGGCCCGCATAACGCTGCAGACTTTTCCAATTAGCTGGTAAAAGATCAAATCACAAAGAAAGGCCTGCTAGGACCAGTTCCAGAGAATGGGCATTCATACTGAAGCAGGAACATTTGCCCAAAGAGTCTTCCAAATACAAATCCCTTAGAGAGGAGGATAGTGAAAGAGGTTAAAAGATATATAGCGAAAGATTTTGGTCACCCTGACTGAAGTGCAGCTGGAGAGCACAATGAATTAATACATCTTAAAATACCCCTCGTGAAAATTGGATTTCCATTAAGTACCATGGCATGGAATTTTAACAAGGTAAAGACTGATGTCTTGGCAGCCAATGTGTGCTTTTTCCTTCCATTATAAAAGTCTGGCACTCATAAAAGGTGCAAATTAGTGCATATTCACAAAATTAACCTTGTGGCTATCGGTAATTCAAAGACATTTCTGTTAAACTTTACGGTAAGGGAACATGTCAGTATATCACCTGCAGACATTTGACATTCAGGATACAAATATCCGACGGATACAAATATTTTTATACAGTTTTTACATACAGCCTGCATGCTACAACCTGAAATTTTACACAGGCTATGTCACATATGCAAATCACATATAGCAAATGTCCTGTTCACTGATATTGAAAAAGGTCATATACTTGCGCATATACGGAACATATTGCCAAATATTACAAGAAAACTTAATGGAAAAAAAAAAAAGTTGATGCTGGGTTGATATCATGGTTGAAATGTATAGATGTCAAAATAAAAATTAATGAATTAAATTAATTAAAGAATTTTAATATGTACATGAACATTTAAGATTTCTGTATATATTTGTCCATTGCAATTTTTTAATAAATCAAATCCCTATATAAAAAAAATAAAATAAATAAATAAATCAAATTAATCTTACAACAATCTAGCCCAAACACGTTTTCTTATCTTTACAGGAATACTCCTGAAAATTACAAGTGTGGATTTTTAAAGCGGGCATCTGAACAGACTAATAGTACAGTAAACTTTCATGCAGCTTTATACATGGCTATTGGTGTAAATGGATGTGATGTAAACAAGAGTCTAATTAAACAGATGCTATAAAATAAACGACCTCGATAAATGATATTTCCAGGAAAAGTGCGTTAGTGTTTAATTCGTGAACGAATCTGTGTTTTTTATATAACTTGGTGCCACCTACTGGGCTGAGGTCAAGATGTAATCTGCAAAAACCGTACCTTAATTAATCTTTTTGGTAAAAGGATTTCATATCACTGGGATGAAACAAACTCCATACCACTAGCGTCCATGTTGTCTGTCCATTTTGTGTGGCTTTTCTGGACATGCTAAAGTAGTAGTTTGACTAAGGAGTGAAAGGTCTCTCGCCTCGTGCTTTGCTGGCCTCTTGTGGGGATGGTGGTTGTTGGTGTAGAGAATGGAGGCGCATGGATACAAAAACGGAGGGGGGGAGAAGACACAGTGACACACGGGACGGAGAGATGCGGCGACCTTGGTGTACGCGCATATTAAGTCTCCTGTGTGTTGCAGTTGTACACAGAAGGTTCCACCACTAAAAACTAAATTGTTCCCAAAGACTTTTTTTTACCAAAACGGCAGTTGCGAGTGGGGTGGCCAGGCTTAGGCCTATGGTGGCCACGGCCACCCCCTAGATCCACCATTGCTGTAAAGCTGTTTAAAGAGATTAATACGGACAAGCGAGATTAACCTGTGTCTGTGAGTTTTAATTTCCACCTTCTCACTACTTTTTTTTATCTCAAAATAAAAGTGAAATGTAGGCTACACTAAACGATGAAGAGGAAGTGACATCATTTGAGTCTTCAGAGGAGCCATGTTGAAAAGTTGGCGCCTTCAATTCTCGTTTAACATTCATAACTGTTTTTGTTTTTTCTTCTTTCATACTTGACAAGTTACGTCAAGCATAGCATCTCCACCCATTTTTGTTTAAAAATCCACCTGTATAAATTTCAGGAGTATTCCTGTAAAGATATGAAAACAGTTTTGGGTTAGATTGCTGTAAGATTAACATTAACATAATTAAATAATTTACATTTGTTTATTTAAAGTTTGTACTATTTGTGGAAAACTGTAAAGTGATGCTAGGAGTCCACAGTCTTGATGCAGTGAGCACAGGAGACATTTTGGTTTAAAATGTTTCCACCCTGTCAAATTTCACCACAAATTCAGAATATTCTGACACTTTTTATTATTATTATTTATCATCATTATTACATTTTAGCTTGAGATGGCACAATACTATTTATTAACACGTACAAACTTTGTCTGATAGAATGCTTAAAATTTTAAATCACTTTTCAAAAAGAAAAGGCTGTTTAATAGAATAACTAATTCAATATACATTTGTGATCTAAGCATCAGAAAGTAGGAGTAAAAAGTAAAAGAATCACAGTTACCAATCATATTCATTTTAATGAATAAATAGGGCACAAGCAAAATATGTAAATTAATATGCTACACGACAATACGATTCATAACATTATTTATTCATTGGCAGTAATAAATATATTTGTTTTCGACAACATTCTCAGGTTCATCATGAGATGTTTTGGACACTTGTGGTTGTAAATAATTTATATAAATAATCCCACAAATACTCGCATGTAAATCACACACATATTTGATGAGTGTACAGAGAGTGTATAGCAGAGACGGGTCACTTCTATTAAAATCAATGGGAGAAATTGGAACGTCAGTGACAGTGCTCAACGGTCAACGGGTGTAGAAAGGAAGTCCCGCCTTACAGTTAAAAGATTCAGCCTGTCGCCTGTTCAGAAATTCGAGAACGCGCATGCGCATTAGCTATACAAGCCGGGATTTGTTTATCTTTTTTTAGCGTAATATGATGTAAAGAAGCACAATCTATGATCCCAGTTTTATCAGGTTTTACTGATGATTTAAAATATGCTCTTTGATTGTAATCTTGAATAACCGTTTTTGAGATTTTGGTGTTCTCCCAATCAAGTTGACACGAGCTGCACTGGCATGACTGGAAATAGCCTCCCTAAAGCGTTTAAAAATGGCCACCGGTGGACTGACTCGTTAGAAAGACTTTGATACATCTGGAAGACTTGTTATAATTTTTTTCTCATCTACAATATGTATATAACTTATCCATCATATAATAAATATCAATGGGGCATTTTAGTTGTATGTATGGGCATGCAAATCAAATATCTTCTAATTTGTACTGTGATCTACTAATCCAAGCGATCGTGTGCTTGCAGTGTCAGCCTACAACCACAAGATGCCGTTATATACCTTTCATTCGTTTGGTTCATCGTGTCACATGGTGGCAGCGTTGCACAAAACGACCCATTCGGCTATTTCCAAAAGATTGTAATTAAGCTATTCTTAATTCTCAAGCCAGTTAAAAGCCAACATGTTTAGAAACCTTGAGTAGACCTCCGTGATGTAACAGCCTCGATTCTGTGAAGCAGGTTTACCTATTACTACTGAGACATGCCTTTGCAATCTCAGGTCTTCATAGAGTAAAATTTCTAAATGTTCATAAGAAGCTTTCATTACTCTCAGAACACTTGGTGAAGTCTCTGAATACATTTCCTGAGCACGAGGCCAATGAGCTGATTTCATGCAGCTTTATACATGGCTATTGGTGTAAATGGATGTGATCTACCAGGATTGGTCTTAATGTGGGTTTATAAAACCGTGACCGTCGCAATTGTGCGCTTTGAGAAAGCTCTCTGACATAAGCTGACCAAGCATGAAAGTAGGCCTAAATGAAGAGAGATTTTTCATTTCTAGGCAAACTATCCCTTTAACAAAAGTACTTCACTCTACTACCTGCTTGTATTTGTTAATATAAGGGAAATGTAATCTTTGGAGGCTTTGAGTTTTGGTTTTGGACACAAATCAATCCAACGGTTACTGATTCAGGGATTTTGTCCCCATAGTTCAGCACATTTGATTATTCCTGTCTGACATTCACCTACTCTGACAACACACAATCTTAGTAAAGAGCCAGTAACATGGCTTTCCTGGATTGAATTGGGTTACATTGGCCCCACCACAACGTGTTTCTAAGTAAAGTAAATTATACAAGCTTTGGTTTTCAGTTATCCCTTATGTTATGGAGAAAATTTCAAACAACTTTTCTGTTTGGGTCAAAAAGGACCCGGTATAATAGTAGAAATATTATACAGCATATTACCTCCCCTTTGATTCTAAACATAAACATTGCCATTGACTTGCTTTTCACACTGAACACAAGCTTTTATAGTAGTGTTGCATCTGGAAAGCGCACCACATGTATGTTAGTGGTGGTAATGTTCTTTTATCCATATTTATACAGTAGATTTACAGTAAACCCTTAATTTTGAAGGGGAAAGCTTATAATTGGAATATTTACTCTCTTTCCATACACCATTATTTCAGAATATCCATCTTTTCAGACAATAAATTTGTGAAAAATCCCATTGAAAATTACACATATATAGGGATCAGGATGTCATAGAACATTTAGGATACCCTAACAACACCCTGATAACCACCCAAAACACCCTGACATTGTATAAACAAGTATCATAAAAAAGCAACACCTTGTTTGGTTAACTTATTTATTAATTGTTGTGGAGAGTCATTTTGACCAAAAACAAGATACGTTTTTCACTGGTTGTAACTCTTCAATGGGTCAAAAATGACCCAAACATAATAACAGGGTTAAAGGGATAGTTCACCCAAAAATGAAAATGCTCTCATCATTAATTGAACTTCATGCCATCCCAGATGTGTATGACTTTCTTTCTCCTGAGGAACACAAACTAATATTTTTATATTAATATTTCAGCTCTTTGGGACCATACAATGCAAGTGAATGGGTGCCAAATGTTTTAAGCTTCAAAAAATGCACATATAGGAAGCATAAAAGTATTCCATAACACTCCAGTGGTTAAATACATCTCAGCTGAAGCAATATGATGAAATATGAGTAACAGATAAATATTTTAGTCAGTTTTTCCATAAATTCTCCTCTCTGCCCAGTAGGCGGCAACGAAATGCATGAAGAATGCAAATCACCTAAAACAAAAGAAGATGATTGAAAAGTGGAGAATAACAGTAAAAAATGACTTAAATATTGAACTGTTTCTTACCCACACCTGTCATAAAGCTTCAGAATACATTGATTTTTACCACTGGAGTCTTATGGACTATGTTTATGCTGTGTTAATGTGCATTATGGAGCTTTAAATGTTTGGCACCCATTCACTTGCATTGTATGGACCTACAGAGCTGAAATATTTGTGTTCTGCAGAAGTAAGAAAGTCATACACGAGAGCATGAGAGTGAGCAAATGATGAGAAAATTAACATTTTTGGGTGAAATATCCCTTTAAAAGTAATTTAAAAAAGTTATTTCTTTGCCCCAAATAACCTGTTTGCATACTGATTCCCCAAAAAAGTATATACTGCCTCTGTGGCACAAAACATGCCAGACAGTGGATGTGTTCGGGAAAGCTGTTTGAAGCAGTCATTATTTTTGTGATTTCATTGGGTGATGCTATGCTAGTGGTGTAAAAATGACACACAATTTACCTTTAAAATAACAACAATATGATTTTTTTTCTCGCCTTAATAACTAGTGGAAGTGTGCACTAAAGCCTGAACTGCAGCTGTACTTTTACTTTGAACTAATGCACAGTTCAACCTATTTCTGTCTCTCCCTACTTTTCTCACACACTTTCATAGATACACTCAGAAGGGACATGCGAGTTTGCATCATGTGCTAATTAGTTCAGACAGGCCTCTGAAGGGATCCAAAGAATCCTGATTGAGACAGGATCAGAGCCAAAGCCTGGTCTCTCACTTCTGTGTAGTTTTCAATCTGAATAAACAAATATAACATACCTTTTTGAAAAATGTTGCAGAAATGTTGGAAGAATCAATCCAGCTGTGCTATTAAGCAATACCACACAAGCCAATAAATCTCAGCACAGCTGTGATTACCTTTTTTCTCTAAAGCCAAAATTAACCTTATTTTTGTAGAAACAGCTTTAGTAACACGTGAGGTAAATATGCATTTAGAGATTTGTGTGTGAGCTCTCTGAAATGTTAAAGGACTATTCCAAGTTCAATAGATAAGCTCAGTTGAAAGCATTTGTGGCATAATGTCGATTGGCACAAAAAAATGTTTTTTTCCCTTTTCTTTAAAAAAATCTTGGTACTGAGGTACTTACAATGGAATTGAACGAGGCCAATCCGTAAACATTAAAATACTCACTATTTCAAATGTACACCCACAAGACATACTCAATATTTGAACATTTCTGCCTATAAACCCTCCGATAAAATTGGCCCCATTCACTCCCATTGTAAGTGACACATTGTAACCTCAATTTTGTATTTATTTATTTATTTATTTATTTTTATAGATAAAGAAGGTCAAATAAATGTTTGTGGTAATCATCATTATGCCAGAAATTCTGTCGATTGAGCTGAACTCAACAACTCGTCCCCTGCCGCAGGGCTGCTGAGACTGTGAGGATCACATCCAACATGAAGCTGCATCAGAGAACATTAAAACACTCAATTACTCGTAATGTATGTGTTTGTATATGTACTTGGCTTTCAGCCCAAAGGGCTTCCGGTCACGGTACTTTAACTGACATGAGGTTATTCAATTCTCAGTTAATTACGTCCACCTCGTGTTGTTCTCCTATCTTTCAACATGCATACATTTATTTTGTATTTACCCATCATTCACCCTCATTGCTCCGGGCCACTGTCGCATAGTCCTAATTGCATCAGATTTATGTGCACTGAGCAGAGAAAAAACAAAAGTTGACCTATTCCGATATAGGCACTTTTCTGTGTGCTTCTGAGTGCTTTGTAACTAATTGTTAGAGGTACAGATGATTTCAGAAGGATACTGTCTACAACATAACAGAAATCATTTTACACATGAATATTGAGATGTGTACATTTTTGAATCCATGGTGAACTTTAAGGGGTAGAGGTGGGATTAGTGGCTTAAATATAAATATTTTATTTATTTGTATGTATATGTAGGGGTAAGGGATCT
Source organism: Moxostoma hubbsi (assembly GCA_032164185.1). Classification (NCBI taxonomy): domain Eukaryota; kingdom Metazoa; phylum Chordata; class Actinopteri; order Cypriniformes; family Catostomidae; genus Moxostoma; species Moxostoma hubbsi. Next base: position 7,875,550 of record JAVLUX010000201.1, on the reverse strand, counting down.
AAAATATCTATATATTTAAAAAAATGTAACTATTAAAATTAGGGCTGTCAATTTAACACATTAATTCAGTGTGATTAATTATATAATTAACTCAATTAATTATCGCAATCAATCATGTCTTTGCTGTGGACTTTAGGCCAATGATATGTTCAATAATATGGAAATAAACCTATTAAACTGGATTCTAAAGTCAGTTTTTTCTTGTCAATGCTTTACTTGTCTGCCACAATAATAACAGATAATGCATTTTAATTAACTGAATAAGTTTTTATTATATATATATATATATATATATATATATATATATATATATATATATATATATATATATATATATATATATATATATATATATAATTTATCATTATTTAAATATAATCAGCATACCATGTAATTAAATACCAAGTGATTGACAGCCCTAAATAAAATACATTCATAATATAAAGGATTTGAAAATATTTGTTTCTACAGCTATAAATACATAACAACTTTCGCTTTTTAGATGCAGTATGTCAATATAGTACATTTCAGAGTACAATAGTCCTTTGTCCTTTTTCAAAAAGTACAAAACACATTTTAATGCAACATTTTGAAAGAACGAATTGTTATTGGCATATATTATTCTTGAAAAACAGAATCGGATATCTCGGGTCTTTAGTGAACTGGGACCTCATTCCACCCCCTGTTCCCACACCATTCCACCTATTTTTTTCCTTCCCAAATATATGCGTTCATTGCGACTTTTTCCTCCCTCACACATGGAACACAGCAGTGACTGAAGCACGTAGTTGTTTAATTAAAAGCGCGCCACTGGTGCTGACACCCTTTGTCTCATTCAACCTTTTGTCATTTTTATTTTGAGCTGATCTGTGGTTAAATGTCTGCTACAGACCTCCGTGTGAGGAGAAATGGTGAAATGCAATTAGATTGGATTGGAGTTTATATCAGCCATTCTCAGGTCAGCTCGGGCTGAAAAAAAGCTCTGCAAACTGTTCTTCCACTGAATTTTGAAAGAGCTGTACATGGTAATGTTCTGAAAAGATCTGTATTTTAAAATCCTCTTTCGAACAGTCATTTTACCTGTGGCAACTATGGTGCATGTAAACACATTTAACCGGAAACTAGCGGGCCGCACTATTTCAAAGCGAATGTACATCATGAGGCTCGGTGCAAGTAGTCCATTCCGAAACAGTTGGAACAGTATGAAAAATGCTAATAAAAAACAAAAATGAGTGATTTGTAAATGATATTCACCCTTTGCTATATTGAAAGCACTACAACTACACATTATATGATGTTTTACTTTGTGAATTTCATTGTATAATTTTTTTTAAATGTAGTCATTTCAAATCAGATGATTGCAACCCACTCCAAAAAAGTTGGGACTGTCAAGTGTTTACCACTGTGAAACATCATCATTTCTTCTAATAACACTAATTAAGCATTTAGGCACTGAAGACACAAGTTTTTTTTCCCCCCAATCATCCATTATGCAGGTCTTCAGCTGTGCAATTGTACGGTTTCTTAGATGCTGTATTGTGCACTTCATAATGCACCACACATTCTCTATTGGCAATGGTCAGGACTGCAGGCAGGCCGATCTAGCACCCGCACTCTCTGCTACAAAATTTGCACATATCAGTCTGCATTCATGGTGTTCTCACAGATGTGCGAGTTACCCATGCCATGGGCACTGACACACCCCTGGCACATACAGACACTGGCTTTTGGACCTGATGCAGATAACAGATTGGATGGTCCTTTTCCTCTTTGGCCCGGAGAACATGATGGCTGTGTTATTCAAAAATTATTTGAAATGTGGACTCGTCGGACCAAAAAACACAGTTCCACTGTTCTACTTTCCATCTAAGATGAGACCGAGCCCAGAGAAGTCGGCAGCGCTTCTGGACAATGTTGATGTAGGACTTCTGCTTTGCATAGTAAAGTATTAACTTGCATCTGTGGATACAGCGCGAGTGTTGTTGACTAACAAAGGTTTAGTAAAGTTATCCCAAGCCCATGTTCATGATATCCATTATAGATGAATGACGTCTGAGGGATCAGAGATCATGAGCATTCAGGAGTGGTTTTCGTCTACCGAGATTTGACCAGATTCCTTGAATCTTTTAACTATATTGAGCACTGTAGAGGGTGAAATCTTCTTTGGGGAAAATTGTTCTCTTGAAGGACTAGGCTGTTTTGGGGGTACAAATGATACAATTGCCTCATCAGTTTAACATCTCCTGTTTCACATCGCCTTGTTGTTTTTACTCATCAAATTGATATTAGTCTTAAATTGCCCGTCTCAACTTTTCGGAACGTGTTGCAATCATCTGATTTGAAATTATTGTACATTTAAATAAAACAAAACAAAAAAAAAACAATGAAATTCACAAGGTAAATCATCACATAATGTGTAGTTATCATGCTTTCAATATAGCAATGGGTAAATATAATTAGCAAATCACTCCTTTTTTGTTTTTATTAGCATTTGTAAATATATATGGGGTTGTAAATAGAGCAAATTAAATAAATAAATGGTACTATAAATGTATGTGGTCATTAGAGACCCTATAAATGTAATAGTTTTTATTTAAAAAAAAAAAAAATTTGTGCTTCCATAAATTATATTTTTATGATTGTTTCACATATGTTTAAGTTTACTATGACATGAAATCTGTTTAATTGTTTATTAAAAGACAAATGAGTATATACATACAAATAAATAAATACTATATATCACATTGATTTTCTGTGCAACAATGGTGAATTAGGTTCCCATATGTGTACACATACAGTTTACATGCTATTTGTCACTCAACGTGGCACTGGGGTTACAGTGATTGACTTGATTTACATTTGACATCGCTATTTGATGAAGAAACATCAAAAAAGTAAACTATAGCAAGTACAACACATGAACAGTATGAAATGGCTGTTGTACATTCGGGTGTACAATTAAAATATGTAAGTTGTGCATCTATTTAGACTCAAAAAATGTATACTATCTGGGCATTTTTTAGATACATTTGTGATAGATCTTTAAAGACCTGAATATGAAAGAGTCTTTGATTAAATTCCCATGCATTTCTGGGTTAAATATGCATCTCTGTCATCAGGTTTAGCAAATGTTTTCAACAAGACACAAACAAATAGACATTGATCAAACTTCATAAGTCACACAAGTTTATCTGAATGCAAAGACAATAGCATTCTAATCATATTCAATATCCCCTGCATTATGTCTGATTGAGCAGAAGGCTTTGATGAATGGCTAAAAGATCAACCTCATTAAGAATGTCAATACTCATTGTGAATTGTGGTCTGTCTTTCTGCCCCTGTTTTCCTCCCTCCAATCAGTTTTTCCACTCTGAATTAATTTGAGAAATATGAGCAGACATTGATCACATTAGAAGTATGTGGCCTTGGAGGACTATCCCAATAAAACTCATTCACTTTGTACAAGGCCACATCCTATGTTGCACAGCAGACACAATGCTTGATTGATGATTGCAGGCGAAACCAGACATTAAATTAAAATCTGATGATTACTCCCAATGTGGTTTTGCTTACGCAGACAGCATTGTTGTCTAAACACATGTGATAGATGATGTGCTAACTGATTCTTTCTATTAATCCCTTCCCTTTACGTGTCAATGAAGTTGTTGTCATGGGTCAAAATGCCACTATGATGTGATGCCAGCGATGCGTGTTCTTCGTTGAAGACCCCACAAAATAACATGACGAGCGCAGTTTTATTTCCAGTGTTGACATTATTACTCTTCAAACAGGAAGTTGGGGTGGGACCTATTAAAGGGCTTTTCCCCATTTATTTTTATTACTTTTAAATAGCCAATAGCCCATAGTTAATGTCACAATCTGTATTGAGTTTCAAATAACCAAAACATACTTACCTACCCTAAACCTTCAACCTAATCCTAACTGATAGTGCCATAAAAGCAAATGTGAGAGGAAAAATGCAATTGCTGAAGTAAACGTTTCATTTTATGGTGCTTCTATGCCACTTTCGGCTCGTATACCCTTTAGGACTCGTTCCCCGGTCCTTTGCATCGCAAGTGCAATGCGTTTTCGGTTGAGCAACTGCACAATTTGAACGCACCTGAACAAGCTTGTAAGCGTAGTCATTTATGCAATTCAAACATTCAAATTTTAATTCAAAACTTTAAGACAAGCGCTGCATTAAAAGTATTTTAATGTCATAAGAGAGCATCGTGAGAGGAATGGAGCAAATAGTGAGCAAATATGAACAATAAGCTGCAGATTTACACATGATTTGTTTGAAAGTGAATATTAGTCGTTGTTGTAGCACCTCAGGTGTTCATTTCACCAGGAAACTGCATTGATACGTACAACAAGCCACTTGTAAAATGTAGGTTTAGTATAAGGACGTCCAAAGATGCAACATTGTGTCTTTAACCGGCAAGATAATCTCGGTCAACCAGCGATACCAGAAAGACCTTGCTGGTTGTGTTTGGCGTGGTTATGTTGGTCCACCAGTAAGACCAGCACCAAACAGCACTACCCAGCATTAACCAGGATGGATATTCATGATTTAAGTCAGTTTTTTTTCCCAGTTGGTGTTTTTGCATCATAATCAGCCTATCCACATGCCCTCAATCCTCCAGGCATATGGGAGCAGACGGGAGGTCAGCTAGACATCTCTAATCCATCTTCTCCATGCAGATCCAAGAATCCCAAACAGTTTATTTCATGAAACTACACGCACAGAATTTAGGATGCCGTGAACTAGGGAGCAGTCCTTTGTTGCTGGTATGAGACACGCGTATAACTGACTTTTAAGTGGTTGTCAGTTGGAGTGATGTATGTGGGTGTGATATGTGTACAGATGGCCGATACACTGTATACACAGGCTGTGAAAGGTACATGGGCCATCCTACCAATTGGTTTAAACTCACAGTTGGAAACATTTTAAAATGTGCATGTTTTCCACAAAACTTTGTCCATATAATGTATTGTACAATATCTTAGGTACAAATATACATTAAAAGTACAGTCAGTTTTCATATTGTATTTTCAGCCATTTTTGGAGTGTTTTTTGGAACATAATTTGTCACTACCAAAATATTTAGTGTAGAAATACACTAAATTACAAAGGATTTCATTTATCTATTTTGAATGTTTATTTTGAACACTTTAGATTACAGCCTGCAATTTAGAGTGTAAGTACACAGAATTTACAATGTACCTTTTTTGTATTAATAGTGTAACTACACATTACTTGTTGGTATAAGGGAACAATATGCATAATTTGGGGAATAAAAGGGCAACAAGCACCACTTCAATTTACAGCACGCAAATGTTGCCCTTACCCTAAAACTACATGGAAAAGGGGGGTAACAAGTTGGACTTACACTGTAACAACATGGAACAATAGTATATTTACACAGTAACTACTTAAAAAAATGTTTTGCAATAGTTTTAATTTTGGTTGCCTTGTTTTCCCTAGTTCCCTAAACAGCCTTCTGAATACACCCATGATCTACCATTGATCAATCAAACAGATGGTCCAGCCCTCAACTCACCATTGGTTGAATCATTTTTGCTGTGTCAGACTGGTTGGGTCGCTCAAAACAAACAGAGGAATTTTTATAGCACCACAGAGACACAGTGTTTACAGTTTTCAAGGATATTAACCTACACTATCTTACTAGTTGTTTCTGCAGATTAAGCTAGAATAGGAGAAAGTATTTAAAGACTGAAACCATCCCGACTGTCACACTTGTGTAGGAAAAAAAGAAGAATGTTTGAGCACAAAGACGATATATTCAGGAAGAGTAACCACTTTAGGAAAGCGATAAAGAGGTCTTCCACTTGTCAATGACGAAACTAGACAATGAGAGTGAACATTTTGCGAGTATATACAGTATATAGAGTCTTGGTAATGAGGTGATTAGGAACAGGTGAAACTGATTAGAGTGGAGTGAGTAGGAGCGGATGATGTCTGGAGATGGAGAGACCGATGGGGGCGTGACACTGACACAGCAATACTGATTATGGAGTTTTGTGTTCCTTTCACCTTTATTTTAAAAGAGCAAGAAATATTTCTTTTTTCCAGGATATGCCCCCTTTAAAAAATATTTCAAATGAATACTACTATAAGATGTTTGTAAATTTCAAATATGCAGTGCTGTAAATAAGAGTGGCGGAGCAAGTTCAGGCTCCTGAGCATGTAGTACAGTAACCCGAGAGGCCTACTTTACCTCAAGTTTAATCTCAGAGCAGCGAGCCATTGCGCACAGGTCTCTCTAGAAGTGTCAGCTTCTTACTCCAGCATTCTCACTGTTTCTCTCTCAGGAGTTTCTAGGTCAACTTACTTCCATTTCACTTAACGTTGTTGTGCTGAGGAAACACAGTCCACTGTGTTTAAAACATTATACATGAAGAAATATTCACACATTATACAGTGTGTGTGTGCATGCGTGGGTGTTTGTGTGTGTGTGTGTGTGTGTGTGTGTGTGCGTGTGTGTGTGTGTGGGTGTGTGTGTGTGGGTAGGTTTAAGTGGTTTACAAGAACTTTTTTTTAGATTACAAACTGGTAATTATAAGGGTGTTATGCTATAAATGTGGTTTATGAGGACATTTCTAGTGTCCCTATAATTCAAACCACTTAAAAAAAATATGAAACAATGTTTTATTAAAAATGCAGAAAAGGTTTTGTGAGGGTTAGGTTTAGGGGATAGAACAGTGTGCACCAACAGTGTGTGTGTGTGTGTGTGTGTGTGTGTTTGTGTGTGTGTGCGTGCAAATTTAAATACTTTTGCTAAATCATTGCTTTCCAGCATTTTTTATCTCGGCAGCTCGGGCATTAACTAGATGTCCAACTGTCCTACTGGTACGACTTTGCTTGGTCATTCATCTACTCAGAATTCATAATAACAGTATTTCCGACCCCGCTTGAAGGCTTCACATAATTCAGTGAGTGTTGACCAGATATCATCTGGGAAATAATAAAAGTTATTAACATAAATTTTAATCCAATTTTGAAACAATGTGCTAACATTTGACAAAGCAATCAAGTAAGGAACTCATTGTATTGTTGGATTCAGTACTCTACACAGTAAGCTCTTTTGTGTACTGTACAGTGCAAATGTAGTAAGTCATCCAAGTATTCTATGGAAACTAGGGATGTAGTTGAAGATTGGATAATCAAAATATAATGCTTCATGTTTTGTCATTATGTGAAGATTCACTGCCTAACTCAATGAAAGAATGCACAACTCCCGTCTGTCTGTTTTTCCTTCAGGTTAAGCGTGCACCAGTGTGTTTAGTGACATTCTGGACCATCTATTTTCAAATTGTGGTTGGCCTAACAGGAAACGCCATAACCATTGCGTTTTTAATATGTGTGTTAAGCTGTAGTTCAGTTTTGAAGATGCTACATTCCGTTCCTTTTCCTTTTTTTAATATTTCTGAATATAAATGGGTTGTTCCCTTTTATTTTCTATTTTTTTAGGCCTATGATTTGTGAGTTTATGGTAGCCTACTAATAATACTCTTGAGCGCTGTAAGTATTTTGTTGCATTTGTCAGAGTTCCTAAAATTGATCTATGCGTTTGGTGCATTTCTTCCCTTGTAGAGACATTACGATTTGGAGAGGTCAAACATTACCTCAGTTGCAGCTATGCAAAACCTTTTGCAGCGATTTTCACTGGCCTTTTTGCATGGCAAGTGTGTTTAAGCCGACAAGACTGGACAAATTAAAATTACATCTACAATCCACTCCAACAAGGCAGTTGTCCATGGAGACATAAATACCTTGGGTTGTTTGTCATTATATATATATCACAAATATTTAGATTTATTTTAAATTTCACAGATGTGGCTTGGGCTGTAGAGCGCCACACTCCATTTCCACTGTACTAAGCAAATACAATTTTAAGGACAGATGATTTTGAAAATCAATCACATGTTTGTGAACAAAAACAGCATCCCACTTCAACCAGAATGCCACCAACCACCAGTGAAACAGTGCCCACGCCAGCGGTCAGAGACACATCATCAACCACCAGTGCAACAGTGCCCACACCAGTAGTCAGACTGTGGATTTGTCATGTTGTGAGGAATATAGATAAATCATGTTTTTGACATAAATAAACCTATAATTGGTGTGCTTTATAAGTATTTGTTGAAAGAAATAATAAGGAAACATGTTTAAAGATTTATTTAATTGGCAGATGCTTTTATTGATAACAACTTACAGTGCATTCAATCTATTGACAAATGTTTATGCATTTCCTGGGAACCCAAAACATTGTCATTACTATCATCCTTGCTCTATCTCTACCGGTTGAAATACAGGAGCTCTGTAGCTCAGCTGGTAGATCATGGATCATGCTTAACTTAGCATATACAATACTGTAAACACATATTGGCATTTTTATTTTTTATGCAATTTGAACTGTTCTTGAAATAGTTTTTGCTGTTTTTCAGTATGCTCTGCACATTGTCTTGGGCACACCTTTGATTTGACCTCTGTAAGTAATTTATTACCACTTCAAGTTATTAAATTGGACTTCATGATGTTGTTGTAGTTGATATTTAATATTGTCTCTTTTTTCTGTCTTTAAGTGTGACCTTCCCATTGTAAGGAAATGGAGGACTCTAACTCGTTTGGAAAAAATGTATAGACATGTACATACAGATATGCATGGATATATACACCGATCAGCCACAACATTAAAACCACCTGACTAATATTGTGTAGGCCCCCTTTGTGCTGCCAAAATAGTACCAGAGCAGCATTCTTCTCACCACAATTACTCAGAATGGTGCCAAAAACAAATAAAATCCAGTGAGGGGCAGTTCTGTGGACGGAAACTCCTTGTTGATGAGAGAGGTCAACAGATAATGGTCAGACTAGTTCGAACTATCAAAGTCTACAGTAACTCAGATAACCGCTCTGTACAATTGTAGTGAGAAGAATAGCACGAGAAGGACCTACACAATAATATGCAGGTGGTTTTAATGTTGTGGCTGATTAATGTAAATCACACACACACACACACACACACACACACACACACACACACACACACATATATACTGTATATGTAGGTGTTGTAAATATTAAAACCAAAAATTGTTCTAATGAAAGAGCTACCTATAATTAAAGACCTCAAAACATTTGTGAAATGGCTGCATGGGAATAAACAGCTGTTCAGGGGCACATCAGTTAAAGAGCCTCGTTTCTTACAGCTGGAAGAAGAATGGAAGGAAAGGGCCATCTGCAATCTTTTTTACAAACTAGAACTTTCCAGAGAGACCTTCACATTTCATTTCCTTTTTAGGGATGATATAGAGATTTGTTTTATGTTGTCTATACGTTGTATAAAGTTTGAGTGTTCCTGTTAAAATGTTGCTGTTGTTTACAGGTTGTTTAAATTATTAATTTAGTTCTATTTTATTAATATTAACATTTCTTAGTTTTCGATTGTTCAATGCATATTTTTGCCAGGCTTTGAAATAGAATGTTTATTTTATAATTTGATATGATTAAATATACATGATTTGACATTATATGCCTATGCTTTGTTCCTTTATGTACTATTTGTAATATCATGAACATGAAGGAAATCATATATCTCATATAAAATAGTCAATTGGGAAACACTTTAAAATAAGGTTCCTTTAGATGACTAACTTTGTTACATTAATAGCATTTGTTAATCCTGTTTAATGTTAATTTTAACATTTAATCATATATTTTTAAAATGAAAAGTTGTATATGTTAACATTAGTTCATGCACTATGAACTAACATAGAACAACTGTGTGTTTGTCCATTAACATTACCAAGAATAATAAATAATGGTTAAAAATATAGTTCATTATTTGTTCATGATAACTACTGCATTAACTAATGTTAACAAATGGGACCTCATTTAAAGTGTTACCATTAAATATTTGAGATAGTCATCAAATGGAAATTGATGTGAAAGCAGCACGTTTTAAATCTAATAAAGCAAACAAATGGATGAAATTACGCTTCAAAACTGTAGGTGGTGCAAGCGTTGGTCCGCAAACTGTTGTAGCTGTATTAGCTCCGCCCATACCTCCGGCCTGAGACTGCTGTGACTATGGCTCTGCAATAGATATATCAAATATAGTATACATACTATATACTGCAACAACTGTAAGAGTAGTATGGTAGTATAATATATCAAACATAAATGAATACTATATCCGTCAGAGACGGCTCTCCCATAAATGCCACCTCCTATTAGTGTGAGGAATTAAGGCTTTGCCCATGACTGTTCCCGCCTCTCCCTCCTTGCTCACGCCTCTGCATCCCACCGTGCAAGCCTCTGGCTCTGTAGTCATGACAACCAAATGAGGTAAATGGTTGCAAGAAGATTCTCATTTTCCACCTTGTTTTTGTATTTTTCACTATTTCTTTTTAAACACAAAGTTTGTGAAGAATGACATTAGCGTTTTAACATTCTATCATGACTTGAAAGGGTGTTGTGCTAATGATACATCAGTGTCCACCCAGGCACGTTGTTTGTGCCTTTATGGTGCTGTTAAATATTCAAGTGGACAGAATCTAAACCGTGAAATCAGTTGTTACTAAACCATCTGCTGCATCATAAAATAGCAACATGTGCAAACACCTGTATCACATGACCAAATTTCTACCCACTGTCCAATTTCATAATCTGTTAAAAGCATAATTTCTGAATGCAAACACTGACTAAGAGACATGACATGTTGGGGGGGATTGGTGTGAAAGTGTGAGCATGAGGCGATCGTCTGTGTTCCGCGACTGCTATCGGGTCCTTGAATAGCCTATAACGTGCGAATAAGGACAATAGTGATGGTGACAAGATAGTGACTGTGCAGACTGCATAATGTATATAGGGAGCAGCGGAATTACAGTATTACAGTAATACGGAACTAAAATGGACTGTGAGCACAGTTTCATGTTGACTTTAAGATAGGGTTGTACTTATTACATCTAGAGCGCAACCGTGGATGCACACTTTTTCAGCCGTTTTGGTTCTTTTTTTTTTGGTTCTGCCGGGCTCTTTTGGCTCACTTTGTCTGATGCAATTATCTGATTGGTGGATTGTTAGCCTTCAGGATCATGGGTAGTTTAGTTCCAGAAATTCCTCTATTAAACACATTTTTTTATTAAGATAAAATAACGTGGACTGATTGCTTCAACAGGTCATACCATTGATTAACAGCCTCAGAGCTCACTGTAGGCTAGTATCAATTGTCTTTAAATGACACGTGAATATTTGAGAGTTTGAGACATGTTTATAAAATCACCATGTTATCACACCCTTAGTTTGGTCATTTTCTTCATCAGGTCTACAAAAAATATCTGCCCAAACATGGTATTATTGACTGCCGAGGAAATCCACAGTCTCAGACCTAAGCTGTCTTTGCTCTTGACAGACTGCAGACATGACCTGACAGTTAATTATCACCCACAGAATTACGTCATAACGTTCATACTGGGGCATGAAATGATGATGTGGTTGAGTCAGCGCAGTATCTCCTTAAAGTGTTTTCCAATTTCACATTTGTTGTCAATAATGATACAAAAACCATTAAACTCATCCATTATCAAGCTTTGTGTGAAAGGTAAATGTATATAAAAAACACCTCTGTTAGTTATTTTCTACTTAAAGGGATGGCTCACCCACAAATTAAAATCTCTCATAATGTACTCACCCTCCTGCAGACAGATCACGAAAACAGTAAGTTGGATTTCTTTTGCTAAAGTCAGTCTTAGCTCACTGAAATGCAAACCACTCCCCCAGTGGCCAAAGCAGTAAGATGTGTTGGACGTTAGGGATGGGCGATACCACTTATTTTCTTTTCGATCCGATATCAAGTACTTTTAGGCCAGTATCGCCGATTTCGATACCAATACCGAATTCTTTGGCTAAAATTATTAACTTAAATTAATACTTAATTTTTTATATATATATATATATATATATATATATATATATATATATATATATATATATATATATATATATATATATATAGGTCTAAGCAGAATATTATTAGGCTAATTTGTTTACCTTTTAAAAATTAAGCAACATATAAAATGACAAAATTAACCATAGATATTATTAAATTGTTACTATTACTAAAACCAAGTTACCATATGGATACTAAAGTAATGTTGTAGTAAAACCATGGTTAACCTTGGTTACTGCCAGAAAGAAAGAAAGAAAAAACATGGTTAGTACAGTTGTGGTTACTAGTCATGGTTAATACAATATTACTTCAGTAAATCCATGGGTAGTTTTCATAAGGGTATCATTTATTAACGAGGATTAAATACCATTATCAATGTTTTAACACTTGAATTTAAATAAACCTGTAAAAATGGTCACACTCCCGATATAATACATGTTACGTCTGTTGAAGAGGCATGCATATTTGAAAACCTGTACCCCTCAAACCAAATCCCCAAAATAAACCTAACCGTCTGTGGAATAAAAATAAATTGTTAGAGGGAAAAATTCAACCTCTGAATCGTGCTCGTCACGGATAAATGCAAACGCAGTTACTTTCTGGTTTCAATGCAGGATTTCAACCCAGGTCTCCCACACTGCTGATACAATGTGCTTGCAGTAGCAACGCAGGGAAAGGTAAACACACTGAAGCCGATGCAAAAATGTCTGATAGGAGATAATGCTTGTCAGTGAGTCGGCATTACGTGACTGATCCTAGGGTGCCGGAACTCTTGGAAACAACATGCCGAATTCTCTATGATCATGTTGCCTCATGTTATTCCAAATGACATGAGGATGAGGGAGCATGAATCATTTAAAAAAAAAAAATTGCTAAACAGTGCTCAAGTTCTCACTTGAACATGCATGCCATTGTGAACATTCTGCGGAAGTCAAGATTTTCATCAAGACATTACTTGAATTTATCTTTCCTTCAGAAGACTTGGAAAATGACGCACAAGTCGTATGGACTACTTTTAAATTGAGACGCTCCAAAAACATATGTCTGGCGCTATAGTGTACATTGACGCATCATAGAAAAGCCTTTAGAATAAATCATCATGGACAAACTGACAAATTCAAATGCAAAAGTTATTGCAGTGGACTCTAGGCCAATAATAGGCTTTTGTTCAATAGTATGGAAATAAACAATATATTGCCTTCTAAAGCCACTTGTTGTATTGTCTTAACAATGCTTTACTCATCTGCCACTATAATGTAATGCTTTTTAATTCAATGAATTATTATATTTATAATCTATTTTATATATATATTTTTTAAATAACTAGTTATTTAATCATTATATATACAATTATTGTTATGTGAGGGGCTTTCTCAGCAAATATTTATATATGAGATTAATTGTGATTGTTTTGATTAATTAATCGGCATGTCACGTAATTTGTTTGATAAAGTTTTAATCGATTGATAGCACTACTTTAAAGACACTACCATTGTATTGAAAAAGTTGCCCTTGACATTCATTAAAAAATCTCCAATTGGGATCTGCATAAGTAAAAACAATCATGTGGGTTTGGAAGGACATGAGGGTGAGTAAATGATGATGACAGAATTTAAAGCTTTGGGAAAAATTTCCCTATAAAGAAATAGTAAGAATAACAAAATAAGTAAATATCAAAGCTCTGTCAAATTGTTTACCGTTTAATTTGATATTATATTTTATCAACAGTGCACTGCCATATGGAATAAAAATAAACAAAACAATGTATTGAATGCTGTTGTTTTTGGGTCGTCCAGGAAAGGAAAATACAAAACATTTTCATTATGTTCTATTTCTGTTTACTGAAACTACATAGTAGTTGGTTTTCTAAAGGTATGCATAGTATTCAGTTAAGACTGAGAATGAACATACTACTCCATTTTATCCTAGTGCAACACACATATATTTACTACATTGCTCAGTGTGACGGTTATGACACAGGTCCAGGATATGACTGATGCTGGGAGCTCTGGGCTCTTTTCAAACAATACACATGCTGAATTCAGAAACAATTATTTGCTTTGGAAAACCAAGATCAACCAAGGACCAGGCAGTGCAATTTTGCCAACCCAAAGGTGCTTACAATACAGTAAAGGCATTATGCAGATTTACACCCTTCACTGAATAGCAAGTCTGCTATGGTAGACACAAGGAAAGTGTGAAGATTATACATATTTGATGCAAAATGGTTCTCTGCTTCTCTCTAAATGTTGTCATGGCAAACAAGGATTCCCCCTCTGTCGCTCACTTCGACGTTGTGTCGAAGATGCGACACTAGGGGTCTCTATTGTGTGCCGAATATGCTACTGATCTATGAAAAAAGGCCAATGAGAAGTTGGCAGACAGTATTTGCATACCCCGCCCCCGGACATACGGGTATAAAAGCGGGTAAATACGCCGAGTTTTTCGGTGCATCAATTGCCTAGAGTTGCTGACTGTTTTCTTTGCCCTGCGGAAGTTTCTCCTGTTAGTTCGAGACAAACATGTCCTAGTCAGGTCAGACAGCACCACAGTGGTAGTGTACATAAATCGGCATAGTGCCGTACCCTCCCGCCACATGTCAAGTCGTTGCGTGCCACTCACATCCCCGGCAACATCAATGTGGTAGCAGACGCGCTGTTAGGTCAATGCTTGCCCAGTGGAGAGTGGAGGCTTCACCCCCAGTCCATCCAGCTGATTTGGGAATGGTTCAGTAAGGCCCAGGTAGACCTGTTTGCCTCCTGAGAGACCTCCCACTGCCCGCTCTGGTATGCCCGAACAGAGGCTCCCCTCAGGGCAGATGCACTGGCACACAGCTGGCCTGCGGGGTTGCGCAAGTACGCATTTCCCCAGTGAGCCTTCTTGTACAGGTGCCGTGCAAGGTCAGGGAGGACGAGGAACAAGTCACCCTAGTGGCTCCCTATTGGCCCACCCGGGCTTGGTTCTCGGACCTCGTACTCCTCGCGACAGCCCCTCCCTGGCGAATTCCCCTGAGGAAAGACCTTCTTTCTCAGGGATGGGTCACGCTCTGGCATCCACATCCAGACCTCTGGAACCTCCACGTCTGGCCCCTGGACAGGACGCGGAAGATCTAGCTGGTCTACCACCTACCGTCGTAGACACGATCAACCAAGCCAGAGCCCCCTCTACCAGGCAACTTTACGCCCTGAAGTGGTGCTTGTTCGCAGATTGGTGTTCTTCCCGGGCTGAAGACCCACAGAGGTGCACAGTTAGGTCAGTGCTCTTATTTCTGCAGGAGAGGCGGGAGGGGAGGCTGTCCCCTAGAATCAGTCGAACAAAGCCCTCTCCCTGAAGACGGCCCTCCTGATTGCGCTCACCTCCATCAAGAGGGTCGGGGACCTGCAAGCGTCCTCTGTCAGCGACACCTGCCTGGAGTTCGGTCCGTCAGACACTCATGTGATCCTAAGACCACGACCGGGCTACGTGCCCAAGGTTCCTACGACTCCCCTCAGGGTCCAGGTTGTGAACCTGCAAGCGAAGCTGCCCCGGGAGGAGGCAGGCCCAGCCCTTCGTTGCTGTGTCCGGTACATGCTTTTCGTACCTACTTGGACCGCATGCAGAGCTCTAAATATTCTGAGCAGCTCTTTGTCTGCCTGGGTGGACAGTGGAAAGGGAACGCTGTCTCCAAACAGAGACTTTCCCACTGGGTAGTTTACACCATTACATTGGCTTATCACACTCAGGCGTGCCCCTCCACTTGCTGGTCCAAGTACACTCGACAAGGAGTGTTGCATCCTCATGGGCACTGGCGACAGACGGGGAATGTCAAGGTTACGTATGTATCCTCCATTCCCTGATGGAGGGAATGAGACATTGTGTCCTCCCGGCCACGTCGCTGAGCCGAGCCACTGTTGTGGTCGGACTATTTCCAGCTCCTCAGAAAAATCCTGAATGAACTCGACGTATTTCCCCACTTTTATACCTGTATGTCCGGGGGCGGGGTATGCAAATACTGTTTTCCAACTTCTCATTGGCCTTTTTTCATAGATCAGAGGCATATTCAGCGCTCAAGAGCGACCCCTAGTGTCGCTTCTTCAACACAACTTCTCATTCCCTCCTTCAGGGAACGGAGGTTACATACGTAACCTAGATATTTTTCTGTGCAATCTTGCAACTGATCCATGTGCAATACATATTTACTGTATACCCATATATTGGATTTCTTTGGGCGATTGAACACAGCAATACATTTGAACACATACAGCGGCCCAAAGAAATATTTGGACACTTTTGCACACTTAAAATTGTATGCATTGTATTGCATAGAGTAGATAAACAAACAAAACAAACAGCATTGTCTTTTCTCAGCACTAACTTCACTTTTCTGAACCAATTTATGTAAGGACATTTATCTAACTGTTCTTAAGATAATTTTTAATGTATAAAGTGACAGTCCAATCTTAATTTTTTTAACAGTTTATCTATTGTTTTATCATTTGATACCTGAAAAACGTATTTTTGTGAAAGTTTTTGCTTAAAAATAGTGCTTGTTCTACATTATATTTCTACAATAAATTTGCATTGCTTTGAGATTATCTCGTCCAATGCAATGATATTCATACATTTTTTTAAGTATACTTAAAAATGTCCAACTATATTTTGGGGGCCACTGTATCTCAAAGAAATATATGAAATAGTACAATATGTCAAATAAAGCTGCTTTATAGAACAATATTGTGAAAAGTGCTAAACAACTCAAATGTACTGAATTAAAAATAGCTGCAGGTTGGAATTTTGCTGATTATATTTAAAATACTTACATATAAAAAATAAATCAAAGATTTACGCATTTCAAATTCATAACAAAATTCCATCAAATTTAACTGAGAAATCTTTAATAAATCATAAAAAAATAAATATTTAAATTCACTTAATTTATTTAAACATTACACAATGCAATGTAATTGAATTTTGCTATGAAATCGAAATGCGTTAATCTTAAAAATAGGCTAAAATAGGCGAGTATTGACACTGACTACCACCCCTGGAGTCACAAGTTCGAATCCAGGGTGTACTGAGTGTCTCCAACCAGGACTCCTAAGCAACCAAATTGGCCCGGTTGCTAGTGAGGGTAGAGTCACATGGGGTAACCTCCTCGTGGTCACGATTAGTGGATCTCGCTGTCAATGGGGCGTGTGGTAAGCTGTGCATGGATCACGGAGTATAACATGAGCCTCCACATGCTGGGAGTCTCCGCGGTGTCATGCACAACGAGTCACGTGATAAGATGCGTGGATTGACGGTCTCAGAAGAGGAGGCATCTAAGACTTGTCCTCCTCCAACCGGAATGAGATGAGTAACTGCGCTAAGTAGTGGGAATTGGGCATTACAAATTGGGAGAAAAAAGGGGATACATTTTAAAAAAAAAATTAATAGTCAAATAATATATATTTTTTAAGTGTGTGATGCAACTGTCTAGCTTTGAAAGAGTAGTTTGTGCATTTGGGTCAACCATGTCTGACACAGGAACATTTACATTACATTAATATGCAGACGTGCTTCTTACATCCAACAAAATAAGATGGTTGAGGTGTGTGAGCAGAATAGAATTATTTAAAAATGCTCTCATTAAAAAATATAAATCGATTTCCTTCAAGATTTTTTTTCTTTCCATCTCCAATATTTTCGAAGGCTAACACACTGTCTGCTTAATTCCGCAGATCCAATCAATTATTCATGCACAGCAAAAATGAAGTTGTGATACCAGTCTGGGGAAAAAATAGCTCATATTCTCAGAATAGCACATCCACAGCATCTGTTCGTGGACAGCAACGGTGGGACCAGGGGATGCTAATATATCTACAAAAATTAAGATATAAATGATTGCAATTCTTAAAATTGGGAAACATATGTATATATTTTTCATAAATAAACTAACCCTTAGAGAATTACCTCTGATGACATGATAAAGACACCTAAAAATAAAGATATTAAAGAAGAAAAAACTGATAAAAACTACACAACTTTGCCAAAAGTATGTGGACACCCCGTTCTAACGAACAGTTCTGTCTAGGCCCCTTAGTTTCAGTGAAGACAAATCTTCGCCCTTGTGTTTTTGTGTCCACATACTGTTGGCCATATAGTACAAATATAAAAGGAAAATAAAAACAATCAAATGTCTTTTTCTGACATTCCAAAACCATTTTCTCCATGTAATGTATTATGTATCTGATGATATTGACAGTATGAGTGGAAATGTATGCCATTTAGTTATATACTGTATGTTAACACTAGACACCAATCTGAAGACACAAAAATGTACTTTTATGACCCCAAAAAAGTTTTGGACCAATAAGCCACACTTTGCATTAGAAAACAAAACTTTTCCAACTTTTCTGAGCCATTTTTCTGATGACTTTTAACCAACTGGTCCTAAAGTGCTTTTCAGTGAATGTATTAAATCAGTTCCCCTCAAGTTGACACATGTGTCCTAGCAGAGTAACCACAGGAGTAAATCATCAATGTTCCATTTAAGGAATATTCCGGGTTCTGATAGAACACGCTTAAGGAACTTGAGCTCAGTCGACAGCATTTGTGGCATAATACTGATAATCCCAAAAAATATTTTCAGCTCTTCCCTCGATTATTTTGAAAGCAAAAAAAGCAAAAATTGTGATTACAGTAGGGCATTTACAGTACAGGAGAAGAATGGGGCCAGTACACAAACATAAAAAATATACATAATTTCAAAGGTATAGCCATCATATGTAAATGTTATCCATGTTAACACGATTTTAGTGTTATAAAATCACTTACCTTATCAGTGTTATATTATGTCAAATATCTCTTCATTGTCATGACAACGCAACACCTGTAAACCCTAAAAGCAATTTTATCACACTGAAATGAAGTACAACAGAAATTTCACCAAAATCATGTTAATATGTTTAAAGGTGCAGTATGTAAGATTCAGAAACCCTTGTTATTAATGACACCTGTGGCTGTTAAGTGAACTGCAGCCAGCTACATGATGCTCGTGCTCGTGCACACACTCCATAGGGACACGAGCATCGACCAAAACAAAGAGACTGAACGTGATTCACCGGCATCATGCTGACAGATGAGGTAGCATAATTAAAATGATTGTTGTTGTGATTGTTGTACAACAAACTTTGAGACTGTATATTATATTTGACTCTCCAGTGCTGGAAAAGGGCTAAAACAATGTGTGGATATAGGTCTGACTATGCGAGACACATTGACTGCATTTATACAATAGCTTATGTTGGCGTTAGCTAGCTAGCCAGCTTTATCAATAGCTGTTAGCTAAATTTGGTGGATGATGACAGTATCTGTTTATAAAATAGACTGTACATTATAAATATGATGACACAATTCAGTTTTGATGTGATTCCATCACAACTGTCATTTTGATATATTGATGCACTATTGTATTATATTAATAGATTGTATATATTTTCTGTATAAACAAGTTACATTACATTAATGAATGGTGCTATCTTGAACATTGTCTAGCATTAATTTAATGTATTATTGTAGTTTACCTTGCTGAATAATTACAGATTAACAATGACATTAACCTGACGTTTTGTATAAGTCAAGTCAAGTCAATTTTATTTGTATAGCGCCTTTCACAACACACATTGTGAAAGGAAGATTGTTGAGATTATTTGAAAGTTACAAAGCAAGGTAGCTTGCAATTTGTCAGTGTTAGCAGGCAAGATCAAGTTAGCTACAATTACACAGATCACTCCTTATGGCACTATATTTTACATGCTTTGCAGTTATGTAAGCTTACCTGTCCAATAAGAAGAACGCCAATTTAGGGTTGGTTTTGATAAAAATAAACGAACGATGGTCGCTCCAGGAATCAAATACCCTGCCGATGTTCACTCTAGTTTTCGTTCGACCACAATCACATTCCCGCTTAGCAAGATGGTATTCAGTAGATGAATGTTTTTTTTTTTTTTGTGTGGCTTAATCGGAGTTTGAGTAATAGTCGGTGTTGTGCTGGGAGCCGGACGTTTGCTGGATTCCATCTATAAGTTAACGTTACCTAGTGTTGCAGACTGTTTGTTGTCGCTCTTGTAGAGCGGAAGGTTCTCGGGAGGACACATAAATGTCACATCCTTTGGATTTTCCCGGCAAAAGCAACCTGCTCCCTTCACATGAAAATCAGTCTACAGGTTTTAATAGGCAACATAGGAAGTCCGGGAAGGGCTAATTTTTTAAGTTGCATTACAAGATGTTCACACATTGGCAAAAAAGGCGAACATTGCATGGAAAATGTTACATATTGCACCTTTAATGTTTCCATCGTCTGGCAATTATTTTGAAATAGTGTGAATTTTTATGTTTTTGCTCTGGCCAAATTCACTCTCATTGTAACTGCCTCACTGGAACCGTGATTTTTAAATAAACGAGAGATGAGTTGTGTGTTTATCAGCACTATGCCACAAAATGCTGTCGATTGTGTTTAAGCCGGAATACTCCTTTAAATTTGAGTACCGTTTAGCAAAATTTTAGTTTGAAATACTGTATGTGCCTGTGCCACCTTTCTTTAAAATAAATGCCACTTGGATTGATATTTTGTTATTTAATGCAATGACAGTACATTTTTAATTGTGGCTTAAGCGTCTAAATAATCTTTACAGCCACTGTATGACTGCATTCGCCAATATACCAATAAGACATGAATAACACAATGACATTTGCAGAATATTAGTATGTATTTATCTCATAGATATTGTCTTTAGAAGTCACATTAAGGGTAAATAGTTGAGTTCCGTAATTACGCTAAATAAATGTAATCTTGCTAAGATCACAGACTTTCTTTAAAGAAAAATAAATCTATATTCCAAATCACAGTCCCTCTGTGCCTCATTCTTTGGCAGATCTGAGCGGAACCAGTCCACCGTGTGGTTTGAGGGCCAGCGTAACTCAGGTAGAAGCATTTTAAAGTGCAGTATTTGACATGATTCTTCACATCAAGCTCTATTCTAGATCTTTCAATTTCAGCGAATGCCTTCTGAGCTCTTTCTAAGCTCACTTTTTTGGTTTTGCAGCCTTGCAAAATTCAAGAAAAATGGTTTCCATCACATATTCTTGGCTGTATAAATCTATAACTGCAACACTTGACCTAATAACTAACTAAATTGCCTTTCATAATCCTCAGTACTTTACCAAACCATTGCTGTCTACCTGTGCTAATTTGGCACATTCAACAAGTAGCACAGTTTTTGCTAGCTTTATATTGACTACATGAAGAGACTCTATGGACAACAATATTAACAACACTGAGAACTCTACCGGAGGACATGACCTTATAAAAATTCCCTTTAACATGTAACATCCATACTAAGGCTTGGTTTCATACCAAATACCAGATTTCAGGGGTACTTTGTCCATACCAGCAATATTAATAGCGCTGTTGCTATAATGCGTCTATCCAAGTGAGAAACGATTGCTTCAGATCTTGGACGACTGTCTCTTTCTCCTTCTTTCCATGTCCATGTTTTCAATCAGGTCGAGTTCTAGCTGGTGTCTGGTCAGTCATGCTGTTTGATTGAACTCTTAGCTACCTCCTGTCATGGACTGGCAGCTTTAAATCAGACTGAAGGTCATCGGCTCCAACCTTCCCATTCATTCCTCACTCTCTTCCTCGTCTCCTTTAGTGCCCTTGCTCCAACGCTGGAAACAGTGGACAGTGGAAGCCAGGAAGAAGCTGGCCATGATGGCAGCCACAGAGACGGAGATGCCCGAGAAGATGATGATGAGGAAATCTGTGAGGGTGAGTGTGATCTGGCACTCCCGAAAACTGTCCTGGGAGAGCTGGCTGAGAGGCACGCGACGTCCATCGGTGGGCAAAGAGCACTCCATACCCTGAATACCTGTTTAAGGTGAACAAAAACACAATCTTATTAGAATTAGCCATAGTTCTTGCATAGTAGTTTCACTGTGGTAATTATAGTAAGACCATTATCAGGTGATTCCGTGGATGGCTCGACATTACAATGGTAATATCAGTGTAGATATGGTTTCTATGGTTTCTAGAAGCAAACTATAGTATTTTGGTAACATTTTACAATATGGTTATATACATTAAAATTAGTTAATGCAATAATTAACATGAACAAACAATGAACAATAATTTTGCAGCATTTGTTACTCTTGGAAGTGCCACCAGTCGTATTTTTTGTGTTTTTGGCTAGACATAATAGTTTAGTTAATGCATCTTGGACATTGACTTTTTTATTATTATTATTTCTTGTCAGTTTAGAGTTTAAATGGCACTTTTAATTTGGACAGTTTTTATTATTATTTTTTTTTTTAATCATTTTTGACAAAATGTTCTTTAAATTTAGTCAGTATTTCATGATGACATTCATTAACTTAAGTCAATTTAATTTGGAATTTTAGTCGAGAAAAATAACATGTTGAAGAATATGTGAAAAATGACAAAAACTTACAGTATCAAACTGTAACAGACCGAACTTAAACCAAACATTTAAACATGTACTGTATAAACTATTTATAATATAGATAATTATGTATTAAACATATAGACGATCATAAACAACATGAGAAAATTTTCCTGGAACCCTGAGCTCCTGAAATACTAGCATATATTGAATATACTGAAATAATGAATCTACTGTAATATTAGCTATTTTAGAAGTTACTCTGCTCTGCTCCTCTCGTTTTGACAGTTTAGGATATTACGTTACATGTATTGCATTTGTAAGGAAACAGTATACTCACAATGCAAGTTATACATTCTGACTAGCACATTATATATATATACACACACACACACACACTGTATATTGTATGTTGTTTAAATAATATCTGATATTTGTATTAATGATAATATGCATTGGTAATAGGTAAGGACTACCTTTTGTCATTTTGGCCGTATTTGGAATTTGACTCAACACAAAGACCTACATGAAAGACAAAATGACATAATAACCTTAACAGTACCGCTCTATTAGTTTACTAAATGCATCAAGGTTCTGGACAGTGGCCATCCAGATCAGATTTCATCAGACATAAATGGAATCCCTGGACTCGTTTCAAGAACTGTTTGCATTTTTACGGATGGAAAGGAAATGGCAGGGGGCTTATGAGACGGCCTAAAATAGCTCTCATGTTTATTTATGCCACTGTTTGACCAGGACAAGAGAAAGATAAAACTGTCATCGCTCACTATTTCAAAACAGAAGTAAATAAATTACAGACACTCTCAGTGTGGCCCCACTGAAACACTGTTGTGAGAACAAATCAAGGGCATATATGATATGGGCACGTCCACTGCAGTCCCATAGAGAAGAAAATCTGACGACAGCTTTCAGCTGTGCAGAGCAATATACTCAACTTGCATTCTATAAATGTAAATTATATATTTGCGCATGTTAGTAGATGATAAGAGTGTGAACAGAGTGAAATCTAACAGAATCTTAATGAGAGAAAAATGAAAAGGAATAATTCTAGAATAAATAAATAAGTAAATGAGTTATGAATATGATATCAAAGGCAGGCATGTTCCTTTCTATGTTTGAACGCTTATGAAATAAAGCAGCAGGAGTATATCATAAGATGCAAAGATGATCAAGAAAAGCAATGGGTGTTTTTCACTCATACTGTATCTCTCACAGTCATTTAGTGCAGTTTTGCAGAACAATGAGAGTGCTGGTGAGTTCCCTCTCATTGCTTTTAACAGCCAGGTCATCTGCAGCACTGGAGCGTGAGTTTCTATGTGGGAGATGTAACTATATC
The DNA here is from genome assembly GCA_032164185.1 of Moxostoma hubbsi. Taxonomy (NCBI): domain Eukaryota; kingdom Metazoa; phylum Chordata; class Actinopteri; order Cypriniformes; family Catostomidae; genus Moxostoma; species Moxostoma hubbsi. The sequence goes on along the minus strand of JAVLUX010000201.1, from coordinate 7,851,794 downwards.
CAGCACTACCTCACAGTTTGTGTGGGATAGCTGCAGAAGAGCAGAAAACAACACGATGGTGAATCTAGCTTCTCTTAGTTTAAACTCACTCTGTACTGTCAAATACTGCAAGATTCTGTATAAACATACTGTATTCACAATTTTACTGTGAAACCAATTCATGCTAAGTCATTTTATCTCATAACACAAAATGTTAAAAGGATAGTTCACCCAAATGTTCATGTTTTTTCAAACCCATATGACTTTCTTCTGTGCAGCACAAAAGATGCTCGGCCACATGTTAGCTTCAGTGACCATTCACTTTGTGCTTATTTTCATGCAAAAAATGTTCATAAGTGTCCTGAGATATCTCATCGGTCTCTGTGACAGCTGTGGACTTTGTAAACAGCAAACAAAAATGTGTCCGCAGACCGTGGTCATTGGTGCTTTTCACCTGTCAATCATTTTTCTCGTTCTGATTTGAAGCGGATCATTGAGGATGTGAGTCATAATGTTTGTCAGTTGAGGGTGCCGTTGTGCCACTGTTCAATTTGACAGCCACAGGAACAAACAATGCTGCTCTTTTGCTCAGTTATGTTCTCAAAATTATATTTGGAGGGTGGGGTTTTGGAATGAGGGGGCGTGGCTAATTCAATAGCTCAGTCACGTGAAAGCTTCAGAATGGTAAAATCGCTTACAGCCAGGGCCGTAGCTAGTGGGGTGAAAGGTAGTCACGATTCTAGGGGCCCAAAGGTCCAGGGGGACCCAGGAAAGGGGCACAGAACAATACATTGTCAGGGTCCCAGAATTTCCTTCTACGGCCCTGCTTATAGCACCTTTAACGTGCCGATTTCACCTATCAAAGTTCAACAAACTTGAACTTCACGCAAATACCGAAAGGTATTATTCTTTGCCACTGGAAGTCCATTACGTGAAATTCACAATCATGCAGATTCCCAATTAGATGACTGTATTTCACAATCAGAATTGCGCTGTGCGAAAGTTTGTGTGACCGCGCATTTATTTTACAGACTTAGATTAGGGTTCTTTTAAAATACCTAAACCAAGACCTGAATTTCTGACTGTAACTCGGCTGACATCAGACCATCTGACTGTTCTGACTCAGGTTGCTATGATTTTTCCTACTGATCGGAATTACGTGTTTTGCACAGCAGAGGATCAAAAATCACCCAAACGCATAGATTTAAACTGAAGAAATGTTATATGGATCAAGACCAATCAAACTCTAACTCACCAAAAAATGCAAAAATTCAAATGTAAACAAGGATGTCCACACAAGATCTATCATTCTGTCTCTCTGTCTCTCAACTTTCGTTAAACCTACTTTCAGACCAGGCTTTTTCTAGCCAACACCAAAGTTTGTCTCGACAAACTTTATCTATCTAGTTTAAAGCTGCCGTTTGGGTGGATCAGCAATGACGCTAACCGGAGTAAAACTTGCATGCCCACATGAGCACCACAATGTTGGTGCAATACATCATACGCTATAAATGTATTATACAAACATTATAATTAAGTCCGTGGTGACCTCACATCATTAACATATATATTTCTCTTTCATTTTCAAGTGAGAGTCTATTTATCCATATATTGATTTCTACTTTAGTTTCAAGGGTAACTCTGAAATGTAAGCTTGGATTGTAAGTCCATACATGTCTAAGTGTACTATAGGATGATAAATGGCCCCTATTCACATAGCTTCTTTACACCCTCATCACACAGCTAACTTCACACAGTGGCCTTTAGCACTTTAATTAGCTATTCTGTCTGATCATGTGACCCCAACCTGTCTCCACCAGTTGATTAATGCAACTTTAGACTTAATACATACCTGCTCGAGATATAACTTTAAATTAAATTTTCGCACATGCTGTGTTTCAGGTGACAGGAATTAGTCAAAACTGTGAGGCAGGAAATATTCTTGACCTCAAAGTATCGTGACCTGGTTACGGTTTCTAAATTATTTATTTGTGTCACAGGTTACTGTACTTGTATGGCCGGTCTGGGCAGCAAGCTATATGAGAAATACATTATGTGGAAATGAAGGAAGGGGGTGTGTGAAGTTTCAATCATATTTATATTTTGCACTCCATACACCATGGTTCAAGGACATTTTACACACTGTTTGAGATTTATGTCATGCTGGTCATTATTCAGACAAAAACAACATGTCGCATGAGTCAAATGTCCAACATGTTTGCTTTCAGAATACAAGGCTAAATCTGAACTGTTTTAGTAAGCGGGATGTTCTGATTGATGCTGAGGTGTCAGTATGTTCCCTCACATGAAAAATAAGCTAAATGGAAAGTGGAGCAGCTGTGTAAGATATGAGTCATTAAAAATAAAAAGAACAAACATTTTAAAGTTATATGGATCAAAATTAAAATTACTGCACAATAAAAATGACTTTAATTATATAATACATTGATATGAATACAGCTGAGATGTTCTCTAAACCTCGGTCAACCAATTCACCTAAAAGACCACATTAGGCCAGCATAAACTAGCCTAAACAAGCATGGCAATTCATGCTGGTGCAAGATCTTCAGGAGATTCAGTGTATTTTCATCTGGGTCAAAATACTTCAGTTCCAAAGTTTTGCATCTTACATTGTACATCAGGTACACGTTGACAGTGAAAACTAGGTCTTTCACAGCATCAGGTATGAAGATAGAACTGTGAACATCTCAAACTGATAGCACTTTGAGACCCAGAGGAAAACTACTACACTCTTTAATGAGAGATTTACTACTACACTTTTAATGAGAGGATCTGAGACAAGTAGTTCCTAGACAGTGTCAGGACCTCTCATGAGTGTTAAAAGATAACCTTCTGTCCAATATGTGTCCAGGATAGTGATGAACACTTTAACATATGCCATTGTACTTAATGATTACCATATTCATGGTAATCATGGACTGATCTCACAGTGAAACGGAAACAGTAGGTTGATTTTTCTTTTGCTAAAATCGGTGCTAACAGATGTGCTAACTGAAATGCGAAACACTGACCCCAATGCCCACAGAAGCAACTGTTTTTGGGCACGTGTGAGCTCAATTTTCTAGGGGCGCTAAATGAGATTTGAGAAGATCATACAGTAAAATCTGTAATACAGTAAAGATGAATGCATATTTTATAAACTGTGCCCCCAGACCTAAACCTAACTATCAGTGGATTAAAAGTATAATGTTTGAGGGAAAAATGCCATTTCCGAATCACACTCGTCACTGATTATGCAAACACGATTAGTTCCAGGTTTCAAAATGGGATCCAAATCCAGGTCTCCCATGCTGTTGGCGCAACACGCTTCCATTTTTGCCACAGGGGAAGTTAAATACGCCGGAGCCGATGCAAATAAATCTGATAGATGCCGCTTGTCAGTGAGTTTGCATAATGTGGTCGATCCAATGATACCAGAACTCTCGGAAGCAACATGCCGACTTCTCTTGTGATTATGCTGGGTATTTGCATTATACTCCAAAGCACTTCAAAGTATATCATTTGATTTTTAACAGGAATGACATTGAGTCTGTGAGGGATAGACGCACAGTCTCTTCAATGGTCTGTACTTTAATTGAAAGAGTTTTTGGATTGTTCAGTGGTCAAAACATGGAAAATATATATTTTCATGAGTTGTGGAAAATTAGATGGGATATAGGAGCTTCACACAGCTTTATCTTGTGCGTGCCATTGAAGAGATTGTAAGTCTATCCCTAAGGACCCTCAAAGCCTTGTTTTCATTCACGGTAAAAATCAAAGACGGCAGTGGGGTCCTCCGCCTCCTGGCGAACGGCAGCGGTGAAGATTCCGTGACAGTGCATCCTTCCTCCTTCCCGGGTTTCAGCACCAATGTAACAAGGTTTGTTGTCGTGTGGGAAGGAGGAAGCTGGGTCCGGGTTGAACAGTACGTGCACCCTCATAACCCGGCCATGCTCTCCTCCTCATCATATACCCCCAATGCCCAATTCAGGCTACTCCATTCCTCGAGGGGCCTCCAGTCGGATGGCAGTGGTGAGGACTCCATGACAGCACATCCTTCCTCCTGCCCGGGTTTCGACACCAATGTAACAAGGTTTGTTGTGTGGGAAGGAGGAAGGAGGAAGCTGGGACTGGGATGAACAGTACACATATACATGTATTTCTGATTTCACTGCACTTTTCAGTTGCAAACTATAACACACTGCTTCACGCTGACTCTCTCTCTCTCTCTCTCTCTCTCTCTCTCTCTCTCTCTCTCTCTCAAGCAAATGGCCAGGTGATGTATGGCATTCAGGATTAGTGGCTGAAGAGAAACAAATGCACCGGTGTAACATACTTTCTTCAGTGACTGATTTACCTGGCTGGTGTGAGCCTGATTTTAGAGTCTGGCATCTTCCCCATCTCGAACTCCATACAGCCCATTGACTGAAGAATCATGAATAGCTAGTGTGCATTTCAGCATATTGACAACCTTGGCTGACCTCAATTTAACTCCCATATTGCAATCTACCTTACAATACACTGCATAAGCACTCAAAAGATCTCTTTGGGGGATGAGAATGAGCGGTTTGATTGAGCTCTAAAATGGTCATGTTTTGTATATATTTGCATATAAACAGAAAATCAGTGTAAAGATGAAGCTTAGAGAAATGGATAGAAAGGTCAAGGAGAGGCAGAAAATGAGGGAGAGTTTGCAAGCGAGAGTGAGTGATATTATATTAAAGAAGTTCTCATACAATACAGAGCAATGTTATCCAGCAAGAACTGTGTGTGACTCACTGTAATCACAAGGGGTTTCCCTCATACAAGGGACTTGGTGAGGTCATAGACACATGGGATTAGAGCACGAGGAAGAATATATGGTGGATTATTTTATGTACAAAAAGGAAATGCATTGCATTCATGGACACATGCCAGTATCCAAAGGCAGACAGTTTTAGTTTTTTTTTATTATTATTATTACTATTAAAACCCAAGTAGATGCAGAACATACTACATAATATCATCATAAAAACAGATTTATTTGATCTCCATTATATAATGAGTATCAATGCAAGTGTACACTAAGTACAGCATGCCAGTCGATAAGAAGCCATGGTCATGCCAGGTTGCAGAGTTTTTTTTGTGCAATTTCTTTCATTTTTTGACAAGCTTTCTAATATTGTGCATAAAAATCCACCTGCATAGTTAGGTCATATTCTGATCATGTGATAAAAGAACAGACCATAGACATTAACCTGATAAAGAGCTGATGAAAATTCAAATAATTTGACTCCTTTTTTATTCAAGTGCTTTGTTAGACAACATGAGTTCTGGATGAAAACACTGTACATTTACCAGTAATGGCAACCCAACAATTTTTCTGTAATTTCCCTGGTTGCATTTGTGAAAGGGGCTTTTGTGTCAAACACATGCCTTTCAAACTTCTTTCTTATGCTGAACACAAAATGAGATGTTTTGGTGAAAATTCTGGTCCGTCTTGTCAATACAATTACAGTGGACAGTGACTCACTTTATAGCAGGGACTAAAAACCAGCTGTTTTTCATTTCTGTTCATTCTGAGCTTTCGTTACGGTTTAGAAGTTCCGCAGTCTCCTTTATTTTGACTCGTCCCTCCTTTTCTTTAAAAATTAAATATTGAGGTTACAGTATGACACTTACACTGGATGTAAATAGGGGCCAATTTTTGAATGTCAAAATACACTTTTCAAAAGTATAGCCACACGATATAAACAATGTGCACGTTAACATGATTTTAGTGTGACAAAATCTTTTCTGTGTAAAGTTACAGCCAATTTTGCAACTTCATTATCACGATGATGTAATGTCAACAAACCTTAAAACCCTAAAATGACTGTAAAAATGACAATTTAAACAACTTTACAGCTCAATAAATACATGCGTTTTAACAGAAGAATTAATGTAAGTGCTTTTATAAAATTATAAGCTTCACATTTCTGCCTTTACACCCTCCAAAAATTGGCCAAATTCACTTCCATTGTAAGATTTTGAAATTTTTTTTTTTTGAGCTTCACTTGTATTTAACCAAGAATATTCCTATAAAAAACTGACCCAAAATCAGTCCCGGAGTATAACGTAAGAGGAATATCCCACTATCGCAGTGCAACAGTGCAGTGGCAGGTTGCAATCGGAAGTAAAGGAAACAAACACAGGAGCAACTGTGGAACATTTGGAAATAAAGTGAAGCAACGAAACAATTATATGCATACGCATGTATACGGGGGTAAAAAGTAAACCACTAAAATAGTGCATGGAATACAAATGACGCTTTTGTGCCTTAAGCAGCTTTCTCTCCATTTATGGCATTTTGGCGTCCATGTAAACAAGCTCACTGATCTGAGATCAGTTTATAACGTTTCCCTTAACATGTCTTTGATGGAAAGAGCTGGTTGTAAATCAGTTAAAGAGAGTAACTTCACACTCCTGTAACAGAAATCAGGGCATTCTGAGGTCACAGGTGATGGTTAATTATAGATGTGCTTTGTTCTGTCTTAACCATGAGCAGTGATGACATCAGTGGATCATGTTTACACTTTTTTCCCTGGTAAAAAATTTACACTGAGCACATCCTACCCTGAGGATACTTTGTGAGCAAAGAGGCAAGTTGTTTCAACAAGTTCCAGTACCTTTGGATCAGTCATATTACACCGACTGTGGCGCGATTTGGAAAAGCGTGGGAGACCTGGGTCTAAATCCCACTTTGAAACCAGGAAGTAATCCCATTCGCATAATCAGAGACGAGTGAAATTCAGAGGTTGCATTTTCCCCCCTAACATTACATTTTTTTGTCCAGTGATGGTTAGGTTTAGGTTTGGGATGGGGGCTCAGTTTAAACTATATAAAGGCATGTTATTCTAATAACATTCATATTTGTACACATAGTAAAGCAGTATACAATCTGTGGAGTGGAGAGTCTTTCCCCACTTTCTGATCTGATGTGATGTGACCATTTATATCTTTATTTATTTGCATCCATTAAAATTACATCCCTGACGACTAACTATTTGCCACCAAACATAGTTCAGATGTCATACAGTTAAGGGCCCATCCGTCCATTAAATCATTACATCAGCCAATGTCAATCTCAGCCCACTCTGACAGGCCATCCATCCATCCATCCATCCATCCATCCATCTATCTGACGGTCTGTGTAATAGTTTCCAAGCAGATAATAATTATTATATTTAATCATGAATATATAATATCAATCATGAACATTTGTAAGAACTGACACAAAATCAACTAGTTTATCATGATGAAATGCAATGGAGGAATATAAATAAATTCCATATCATATATTTCATTAATAAATATGGGCAGTTGATGCATAACATGTTCATGCTGTTTAAAATAGTTTTAGATTATATTTAGCATGTCACATTGCAGGATATGTCATCTTCCCAATAGTATTTTGTCTATTAAATCTAATTTAACCTCCATATACACATTTTCATTTCCATCTTTTCCTGATATACCACAAAAAATGTTCTGTGACCACAAGCTCAAATGATTCAGTCTAGTAATATAAAGCAGGCTTGTCAGTGATTGACTGTAATAGGCACTCGTTCATTCTGAGTGTTGATGCTCACTGTGAGGATTATCTAGACACCTTCATTCTCCAAATGAGCCTCCATCTGTCACACATCCGAGGTGATGATGCTCTAGTATGAGTTATGCCCTGAACAAACCTTTGTTAACATATATTGAAAACGCACATACAGATTGTAAAGACTACATTATTGAACCTAAGTCTTTGCTTTATGGGATAGTTCACCTGAATGACTTTCTTTATTCTACCCATTCACTTCCATTGCAAGTGGATCACTGTAACCTGTATTTTTGCCTTTTTTTAAAGAAAAAAGGATGAGTTGAAATCATTTTTTTATGGTAATCAACATTATGCCACAAATGCTGTCAACTGATCTTAAATTGTATAAAAGAAGAATATTCCTAACATGGTTGCTCAGTAACGACAACCATCATAGCAATTAATATTTGGTATTTCTACATACAAATGGCTTAATAAAGGCATATTCTAGAGAATTACGTAACTTTGAGTATAATTTTGTTCTGAAACTCTGAAATCAGATCAAAAGTGAACTGCATTCCAATGGGATGTAACATAGACTGGCGATCAGTGACGGGGTAATCTACAGTAATACGTTTTGTCTTCTAATCCAACAGTTCATTTCTTTTATCTTTTTTTCTTCTCATTCAGCCAGAAATAGAAAAACTGATATTTCCAGCTGTTTCAAAATTCATCTTCTCATTAATGGGATAATCCCCACTGAGCTTTGATGCCATAGATATGTAATGGTGAACAGTAACTAGGGTGAGATCAACAGTTCACCAAAGGGTTTAAGAGGGTAATAAACCATTTCTCTGACATGAAGACAGCGGCAATGTATAGTAGATTTAAAACTCAATTTCTCTGTATATTCTGAGGTGGAACATATAGTTTCCCTATATACCCAACTACCTTTCATCTATATCAAAATCTTTTTAGAATTTACAATCACACATCTTAGACCTGCAATGCACCCAAGTGAATTTCTGCAAAAATCAGCAGCTGTATTTCAATTAATAGTTGAGACAGACGACTAGATGCATGATTAAGCAAGATTCTCCCATTCAACTAGTACTGGGGCGGTATGATATTTTATACCATGCAGCTGGTAGAGATTCTGCTATACAACTTATATTTGTTTAATATTTAAATTTAACAGGCTTTTGAACTAGGTGTTTAATACAACACACAAAACCTTAGCTAGAGAAAACACACATCTGCACATTTGGACTTTGGTCTCTAATTCTTATTGTTACTGAGATATAGCCCTTGTGACAACTAGGCCTGGTCTTCCCTATACCATGATTTAAAATTAATCATACCATAATATCTCATACCAAAGATTGTGGTCTTTCCCATCTCTAATATCTACATAAATTAAGTTAATCTCTAGAGGTATATAATTCAATGATAAATAACCTGTTTGAATATCCAGTCCATGCACAATCAAGTCCTTTGTTTATGCATGTTTAAAGGTCATTCTAGGCTATTTGTTGTTATTACCAGCTGCTCGCTAACTTCCTCAAGTCATAAGAGCTCACTGAGGCAGAAATAAGTGGAGTGCAACTATGGTAGGCCAGTTGGTGGATATGCCAGAGGCTTGGCTGCGCTTGTTACTCCCCGTCTGGTGCTGATGCGGATGTGTGCTTGGCTCCTTTCCTTCATGCAATTCATTATGCCTAGCTAATGACTGCTCTGAAAGCCGATGATGAATTTATTTGCAGGAGCCACTGAGGGATCTCATATTTTACCCAGTGCACCAACTTCATTTCAATGCCTCAAACTGCTCATAAGCTTAGGGAAAGAAAAGGGTTGTGAAATATAATTAAAACTGCACTCGTAGTGAGATGTTAGTCAATATGATTATCTGCTGACTGCAATTGCATCATGAGGAACTTTGAATAGATTAAAAAACAAGGGACTAAAAGCAGACTGAACTTTCTGTGAACTCAGAAACAGTAGGTTGACACTTTTGCTGCTACAATTGGTCGGTGCTAACTAAATTTGCATATTTTTTCCCCAGTGGCCAAAGCTGGAAGTGTTGAATGTATGGGCAAGTGTGAACTTTAATTTTCCATGTGAAATGTCCATAGAGTGGCGCCAAAATTGAGATGTCATACAGTAAATAGGAATGCACATTTTATTAATTTAATTCCCCAACCCAAACTCCAACCCTAAACCTAACTGTCAGTGGAGGAAAAATGGCATTTTAGAGTGAAACGTTTATCTCCAAATTGCCTCCTGGTTTCCACTGAACTAAAACCCATGTCTTTGAGGTCAGTCGGTAGCGCTAGAGGTAAATAACAACAGTAGCACTAGCGTAAAAATGTGCTCATGCTTCAATTGATGCAAAAATGTCTGATGGGGGATCGTGCTTTTCAATAACTTGGCTGAATGGGGTTGAATTCAGGGCGCATTAACTTTCAGAAGCACCATGTTGATTTCCGGTGTGATCAGGTTTGCTTAAATAAAAGGAAGCTACATTGGTATTGTTGCATAATTTAAATTGTTCAACTACAGTCAAGCACACTACAAGCTGCTTATAAAAAGTAGCAAACTACACTGAAGCTATTTATGGTTGGGGGTGTCTGCATAGGGGCTTCAATGAATCCATGACTCATTTTTTTTTAATGGGTTTATTCAAATGAATCGTCTGAACAAACTGATTCACTAAAATGAATTGCTTGATATGACAAAGAGAGTGGACATTTTAGATAAGCGTTTCAGGGGCCTGGGTAGCTCAGCAAGTACTGATGCTGACTACCACCACTGGAGTCGCGAGTTCGAATCCAGGGCCTGCTGTGTGACTTCAGCCAGGCTTCCTAAGCAACCAAATTGGCCCGGATGCTATGGAGGGTAGAGTTACATGGGGTAACCTCCTCATGGTCACTATAATGTGTGGTTCTCACTCTTGGTGGGGCACGTGGTGAGCTGTACGTGGATGCTGCGGAGAATAGTGTGGGCCTCCACACACACTACTTCTCCATGGTAACATGCTCAACAAGCCTGTCTCAGTGTGGAGGCAACTGAGATTTGTCCTCCGCCACCCAGATCGAGGCGAGTCACTATGCCACCACAAGGATTTAGATTGCATTAGAAAATGGGCATTACAAATCGGGGAGAAAAGGGGAGAAAAAAAAAAAAAGATAAGCGTGTCGGATTATTGCATCATTATGCTCGGCTGTAATACTGTGTGCGCAATATAATGCTGCAAAAAAATATGGATGTAATTTCAAAAACACGTAGAATATTTTCCAAACTTGGATGAACTCATTTTAATGCTTTACCAGATATGTTTTAATCCAATAATGACAATACTTTTAATTTGCACCATTAGCTAGGTAACTCCTTGCCAATCACATGTAAGCCATTTCTGCTAATAATCTTAACATTTCTGTTTCAGTGTGCTAACACGGCAACCTCCACCACCCCACAGCCACCAGTTGAGTCCTCGGAACCATCATATCCTGCACGGGGATAGGCACCTCGCCACTGCCTCCTATCTCCGGCAGGATATGATGGTTCCGAGTACAACTTCTTCAGACCGCCAGACGGGGCTTATGCCAAAGAGAGACATTACTTTTCTGTTTTATATTCATCAAATAAATGTAATCTTAAATTCCACTCGAGTCTGCGAGACTTCCTGATAGAACTAGGTTATCATGCCTGTGGCAAGCCTGACATACACTCTGCGTCATAACTTAAACTAAAATAATTTGTAAAATAACCACAAGAAAAGGTCATGTTCGTATGTAAACACACAGCGCTATCAGCTCATCTGTTCAAACTACATGACAGATAATGGAGCTCTGGGGCTGCGTGATGTTTGCCCATTAGATATAATGTTTGTCCAGAGGTATCTATTTTCCATTTTATCCACAAGGAAATTACATCTGTGAATGGACAGCTAGGAGTATACAGTTTATACAATTCTCAATAAATCTCTTTGACCTCATGTGGAATAACCTAGAGAGTAGAGAGTGGGTGCCGAGCAGTAGTGTAGTCTAGGGCAGTTGTTCTCAATTAGGGGGTCGGGACCCACAAGGGGGCCTCAGCAATCTTCCAGGGGGGCTTCAATATCTCTTACAATTATGTAAAATAAGGTAGATTAATATCATTTTTATATAATTATTATAATTCAACTTATTGAAAATGCACAAAAAAAAGTAGTAACTGCCTTTAACAGATTTATTTTTATGAAGAACATACAGTTCTCAACAATTCTGGAGTCACAATAATTTATTTAGTTTTAATCAATTTACGCTAGTACTTTCTTACATTAAAAAAACTTTGCAATACAAGCTTTGTCATAATTACTGTAGAAGTATCCGAGGAAATAGCATATAATAGATCATATATCTTACTGTATATATGAATATCCAGTAGCGTACATTGGGGGCCTTTGAATATTTTCTCAGACAATGGGGGGCCTTGGAGACTCCCTGGTCAACAACTTTGGGGGCGTTCTCATTTAGAATCAACACCACCACCTCAGAGCATCTTAGAGCTCACTAGCATTGTTTGAACTGAAAAAGTACAAAGTGTGATTGCACTGGCATGCTTTGCACCACCACTTGTGTAAATGCCTGTACACACGAGATGCTGCAAGATCGCAAGCAAAGCCTGCCGCCCACCGCATCTTGTGTAAAACCCCCTTAACATGATGCTGCAGCACTGTTTGAGTGAATTGTGCTTTTTATAATTATTATTATTTAAAAAAAGTGTAAAGAGATACTCTTTTAACACACGGCATTGCGGGAGGTGGAAGCACTGGCTTCCACCTCAAGACAGGTAGTCCGTCTAAGTTGATACACCAATCAGAACATTAATTTCAGATGCAATTGAATATTTGCTAACCAATCATATTTTCTGTTTCAGTAAGGGGCGGGACATTCACAGTTTTTAATGCTGATGCACAAGCATCCCTGTAGTAACTATAATGTACACTGTAAATGTATTTTCCTTCTAAACGTATATATATATATATATATATATATATATATATATATATATATATATACTTTTAAATGCAACTTATGCAATTAAACTTTGTGAAAATACTGCAGATTATTGCACCCGTGCTAGTTTTTGATGCTCGGATGCTGTGTCCCGTAATTATATTAAATGTCTTTTTTGCTTTTACTGCTGTCGGTGGTGCCTTTTTCTCCGTGATATCAAATAATTTCAATTTATATGTCTAAGTAGGAAAACAATTTCACAATACACAGAAAAGCACATTATAGTACACAAATAAAACAAATCACCATTATTTATAATGTAGGCTATATATGGTAATACAAGTCAAGATAACGTGTTAACGTGAACATTCCTACACTCATATTAATTATACAATGCTTAACAGTTTATTGCATATTATGTATGTATTAGTTTATGAATTAGAGTAATAATATAGAATTACCCATTAGCCTAATGAAAGCAACATTAATGACACCTATTAATTTAAATATATATTTAACATCCAGTTACCATACCATAGTTCTTAGTAGTGTACTGTACAACATGCCAGCAAGAAACTTACCCTGATGTACATTTTGTAAGTTCATGTGCTACTATAATTACAACAGCCAATATATTATCATTTTTTTATGGGAAAAAAATATGTTTCTTACACATTGTACATATGTACAGTATATAAATGTAAATATATGAATTTTAAAGACCAGGTGCATTCTTAAAGAGTATTTAGGAGAGAAAAAGGACACAAAAGAGACAATTGTTTGCATAGAGTAAGAGAGCAGAGCTATAAAGAGATAGAGATAACAGAGATAGCACAGCTCAATTTATTTCCTCTTCTAAGAACTTGATTAGAAATGTTGATGAGTCCATATTAAAAACTTTTGCCATTTGATTTCAGACTTTGCTATCTAGGCACATTTAAGCTTAGTGAGACATTGTTGACATATCTTCTGAAACGCTAGAGGAAAGACAGGTGAGATTACGGGTGTCTGTTTCTCAGGAGAAAATCTGAAAATCAGTACAAAATATCTCCATCTGACCTCCATTAACTTCCACTGCTGTCTGGGAGAAAAAAATTTAGACTGATATTTAAGAGAACTCATTTGTTATTTACTCTCTGGGTAGAGGAAGTTATTAAAATTTTCGTTCATCTTAGCAAAATAAGCTATTTCAATGACTATCAAATAAAGTGTCCGGTGGAAATTCCCCAGTTTCCATATCCATCATTATCTATTTCACACAACAATGCTGAGCTCTATTCACCAGACAATGAATTAAATCTCTCTATAAGCCGATTTTTAATATTGTGACCCTTCTCCTGAGAATGATGTGCTCTTTAATTTGCTCTCTCACTCACACTCATAAAATATGTTTTTATTACCTTGTCTAAGACTAGAGACAATGCCTGAACATCTACTCTAGAGCAAGCAGCTTTTTTTTTACCAATGAGCCATGTGGAAATACCATGGTACATTGATTGTATCAGGTGGTATTACATTGGTACGGTCATGTACTCATGAACCTAAACATAAAAGATACTTCAAAGAACAACATGATTTTTGGTATTTTTACAGATACCTCAGAAATTTCAATTATCAGTTTCTACCATGTGGGATCTGTGCACATGACAATAATACGACTTATGTCATGGTATTACTACGATCCTTTTGGTACCATTTGTTAGTGCATCATATTCTCTTCATTAAACGTAACCCTAAACCTCAGTGAATTTGACCACAAAACGATCCCAGATCAACTTGAGCAGGTTATTTATTTCACTGTAACCCACTGTATCACTAAAAACATAACAGCAAGATGTGACAATGATTAAAGTTGCCATATGAATAGTTTGTCTAATATGGGCTGATATATCACACACACACAGACAGGCCTGGCGTGAGGGAGCAGGTGTTCGGCATGTGTTGTGCACGTCTAATGATTCCCAAACAGAATGCAAAACGTAAGCTCTGTAGAAGACAAGGCATCACACGTTGGTCTCACAATTTTTCAGTACAGTCCTCATTTGTCTTTCATTACACTGGAAATCCTTAGTAGTCATTGAGGGGGTGGGAGAGAAAGCTATTTTTAGATCAGAGGAAGAGGTCCCTTTTATTAACAAGGCTAATATAAATAGCGAAGAATCCTGTCATACAGTAATGTTATGTAACAGTATAATGTTTCACAGTATAAGCCTCAGGAATTATTGCACTGATGTCAAATTCAAGGACTTACCATTGGGAAGCTTGTGACTGTTCTCCACAAGCCAAGTGAACAGGTTGGCAAAGTTGCAATTGCACACCCATGGGTTGCCCTCTAACCTTACCACCCGAAGGGAGGGCAGCTGGCTCAGGGTGCCCACCTGAAGCCCAGACAGGGCGTTGTGTTCCAGTTCTAGTTCACGCAAGGATGTAAGACCCATGAAAGCATCTTCGTTGACCATGCTCAAGTAAGGGTTGTTGCCCAAGCGCAACTTAATTAGGCTCCTCGTTTCTCCGAAAGTCCCTTTGGGGATCTCGGTCAAGTTGTTGCAGCCGAGGTCCAGGAAAACCAGCCTGGAGGATGTGCTTAGGGTTCCCGGCTCAATGTGGGAGAGCGTGTTGTTACGGAGGTCAAGGTAGATCAGGTCGCTGTAGAGCACTAGGAAGTCCGAGGGAATACGAGGGATCCAGTTGTCAGCCAGCAGCAGCCTTCGCACATCCAAGGGGATCTCGTCTGGAAGACGGGTAAGTCCTCGCCCGCTACAGTCCACCGTATGAGGGTCTGGGCACAGGCACGTGACTGGACAGTTTTCCCCTTGAGTCAAAAAAGTAAAGGACAGCAAGGCAAGGACAGGCTGGAGTCGGTGGACACATGGCAACATGGTCAAGAGAGAAAGAAAAGAAGAGAAGGAATAGGTACAGGAAGGAATAGGATAGGATAGCGGGGTGAGGGTCAGAGGGCAGGAGATCAGGACAGGGGAGGGGAAGGGGAAAACAAGAAGAGAAATCGAGGAATCAGTGCCAGCACAGAAACATCCTGCAGTCCTGGGCAAGAAATTGTAAAGAAGCTTGCGCATGGAGCAGCTCGAGAAAGACGCGGAAGCTGTTTTCCAAAAGATCATGTAGCAAGCTGCCCTGGAGTGACGAGCAGACGGCTGGCTTTGAAGGCACGAGGTGAGGAGAGATAGGAAGCTGTGGGAGGGAGCGAGGAAATATGAGAGAGTGAGAGAAAGGGGTGGAGAATTCAGCAGATGGAGGTAAACATAGACTGGAGAGGCAGAATGAGTGGAAATTCAGAGGCACGGACAAATTTGCAGCATGGAAGAGGAGGGGGCTCTTCCAGCCTTTGTCTAACAATTCAGCACAGACCGGTTCTGGCATGATCAAAGAGTGAAATTGTTGCATCTCTCCATTTGTCTCTCAGCTGAACGCAGGAATGAGTGCTTGCATGGCGACTGTTAATGTGACCCTTGGCACTTTTGAGCCGTTGTAACCGAGGTGTCATGGTCCTAATGAGGCAATTTCCCACAGAGAATAATGCACAGGCAAGCTGTTTCCTTTTCTTCTCTCTCGTTTTCTCCTTTTTTCTCTCTCTCCTGCATGTCGTGTGATAAACACACGACTGTGTCGGATGAGAGACTGTATGCCGTGGTTTTGTATAAGAAATCCAAATATCAAAAATGAAGTCGTCTGCATGCAGATTAGAGAGCAGTTCGTTGAACGAGGGAAGTCTATCAGCATGCTGGCTCATAGAATCCTCTGCTTTTTTCCTGTGCTGTCTTTGAGGTTTAATATGGAGGGATGAGCCAACCATGCAGTCAACATGTGATGTCATTTCCTAGTTAGATAGATGGGTCTGTCAAACTAGAATTACAACATATTTTTGTCTGTGTTGAGCTTCTTGTGTCAAATGATACAGCCTTTACAGCATAATTATTTAGAATATGAAGATACTCTTTTTTTGTATCTGTTCTTTACATTCTTTTCAAGACGTGTCAACAAATAATACATATGTTTAAAGGGGTAGTTCACCCAAAAAGTCAAGTCTAGTCATTTTATATGTATAGCGCTTTTCACAACACACATCGTTTCAAAGCAGATTTACAGTAAGTCATGCATTAACAGAAAATTAAACTGTAATATCTATAAAGTCTTAGTGTTATCATTCTGTATTATTTTATAATAATTGTATTTAGAACCCCAGTGAGCAAGCCAAAATATTCAAATGTTATGAAAATTTACTTTATTTACTCAAACTATCAATTATTTAAACATGTATCAAACATCTTTAAAAAAAACCAACTATTTAAAATGTAAGATTGAACAACATTAGAAAACTGCACTGAAAACCTGAGCTCCAGAAATAGAAGCATATCATGAATATACTGAATTATTAGCTTTTTAAAAGCTACTAAAATGCCATTAGTTATATACTAGTTATATATTGTGAATTCCTTACGTTTAAACAGTTGCATTACCTGTAGCACGTTTAAGGAAACGCTGTATTCACTATGCAAGATACGCTTTCTAACTAGCGCATTACTTAAGTTTAAGTTCACCTGTTCATTTTCTGCATTGTTTGTGCAGATGTAAGTAATAGTATTACATTTATGTTGTGGATATAGCTGATAAATGTCTCAGGTAACACTTTAAAACAAGGTTCCTCTTAATAACATTAGCTAACAACATCAGTTAACATGAAATAACAATGAATAATATGTTTACAGTATTTATTAATCTTAGTTAATGTTAATTTCAACATACTGTATACTGATCCATTTTTAAAACCAATCAATATGTTAACATTGATAAATGCACCATGAACTAACGATGTTTTTTTAGTTTTTAATTAGTTTTATTAACTAACATTAATAAATGCTGTATATATATATATATATATATATATATATCATCCTGTCAGAATGCTGGGTCTTTGTGAGCCATCTCTCCTGCTTCTCGGATCACTGTGTGATCTCTACAAGTAAGCTCATAATATAATTTCAACTCAAATCAATGTTTCATGTGCATTTATTTAATTATTTATTTGGCAAGTAGTCGGGTTTATGTAACAGATAATCTACAGTCAGTCAGTTATAATCACAAAATAAACCCAGGCAGGGTAATCAGGACCCCGAAGTGGATAGGACTTGTATCGCCCTGAAGGGGTTTATTTTGCAATAACAACCAGTTGACTGTAGATTATTACATTATCCCGCTTATTACACGGTTACTAATCAAATAATTAAATACATGGACATAAACTATTGATTTGAGTTAAAATGATGTAACTCTGTGACAAGACTATGAGAGTTCTGTTGGTGTTTATTATGAGAATGACTGTCTGGCTGCTCATTATGTATCTTATTAAGATATTAAGATTAAGATAAGACTACTTGTCCAATAAATAAGTTAATTCCCATGAAACATTGATTTGAGTTTAAATTATTTTATTAGCTGAGAAATGTCAGACCACTAAGTGGCACCATTGACCAATCAGAATGGAGTATTCCAGAAAGCCATGTTATAATCTGTGATAACAAACGGCTGACTGAACGTTATCCCTTAGCTAAGAATGGAACTTTATTGTTAAATGTTTCCTTGTCATATGTTATGGGTTGTTTTGAATGAGGTAATTAACCTGTTCATTGGACAGGTTGTTCAGCTCCCGCAGATCAGATTCCAAATATACAACGGCTGGAATATTTCAATAAATTCTTTGTTGATTTTTCTTTCTTTAGTAAAAAATAATACAAAAAAACAGTGTTGTAGTATTATTTTATTCTCTTCATATTTTTGTGAACAGTATGTTTTAATTAAAACCGCTTGATTATTGTCATTTTTAGCCTCTTCGTTATCGTTAACAACAAAAAAACACCTTTGTCCACAAGCATTTTTGGCAGTATAGTGTTGACAAGACTAACACTGAATGAAAGTGACTGAGACCACCATACTGCATATCATATTTTGTGTGTTTCATGGAAGAAAGGCAGGTCTTGGAACAACTTGAGGGTGAGAACTGTAAATGATGACTGAATTGTCATATTTTGGGTGAACTATCCCTTTAAAATTGAGGTGCGCACACACACACACACACACACACACACACACACACTCACAAAACAGATTTTAGTCATTCTCTCTGTTTGACCTTCATATTACATAAATCGATATTAAACAAATCCCTGATTTTTTTTCAAAAGCGAGGCATACACCGGTCTGTCCCTGTGTCTGTTGTATTTTATTAAGCAGACGTTAGTGCCACAGTTAATTAAGGAAGTTACTGGAAGCAAAGGGCACATCTATATTCATTTAGCACTCTTCTGCCAGGGCGGTCAATCATTGATATTTAGTAAAGGACAGCAGGGAGGAGCTCGACAGGCTCAGACACTCTGTCACACAGCTCCTTCAACAGCTCCAGACAGGTGAATGGATTTAGGAAAACAGACCTTGGTCACGACACACTGAAAACCGGGAAACTGCATGAATTGTAGTGTGCAAGTGTCATACAGATCACACGGCAATCTAATATGAAAGAGTCTTGACCTAGAGTGAATACTGTAATCTGCATCACTCAGTGCTTAGTACACTCTTTCTGAATAAAGGCTGACCGTAGGCTTCAAAACATCTTTGGTAAAGACAGAGTTTGTTCACTCAGTCTCCCTCTTGAACATACAGTAGTAATCTATGCACATATAACACAATGGTCAAAGTCTTCACATTTGTCCAAACAAGAAAGATTAGAAGTCCTTGTTTTGAGTTTATCATGTTGAAACAGTTACTGCATCTGCTGTACCAGCAGTGCTGCTATGCATGTAGTGTCACAACATTCAGTGGCTTTCTTACCTATAAATACCTCTACTGTGCCCTCCTTGTAAAACCGACATGATGAAACAGTGCAGATCTTGCAAAGAAAAGAAAGTGGATATGTACTGTATCTAGAACATTTCTCATGTCTTCCATAACGGTGCATGTGTTCCCAAAGGGGAAGTTCTCTATTGAAGTTCCATAGTTAACTTTGCATGTGTAAAATTAAGTCTCCTCCCGTCCTGCATCCCCAAAAGACCTCCGACCGGCCCAAGAATGAAAGCCTTTGAAGAAACCCTCAAATTATCCATGGAATGAGGCCATGCTAACATAAAACTGCACTATTAATTAGATACACATTGAAAATATGTAGGGGTGGGTGTGGCTGAGGACTGCAGTTATGATTTTCCATTTCCTGTGAATAAATATCATGCTTTATATTGGACGACCAAACTCATGTTTATTTATATCAGTCCATTTAAAAAGGAATATCTTTAAGTGGCATGATATTTTTTTTTTTTTAACTTTCCGGTTACA
This sequence comes from Moxostoma hubbsi, assembly GCA_032164185.1. NCBI lineage: Eukaryota > Metazoa > Chordata > Actinopteri > Cypriniformes > Catostomidae > Moxostoma > Moxostoma hubbsi. The sequence continues at coordinate 7,831,931 of JAVLUX010000201.1, read as the reverse complement.
AGGACTATGTCAGAACGGTACCTACAGAATTCTCATTATTGATTTAGCAGCAAATTCTAATGAAATGTATATATATATATATATATATATATATATATATATATATATATATATATATATATATATTTGGAAGCAACATATAAATAACCCAAATTGTATTAGAATTAAGGGTAACACGTTTCTAACATTAGTTAATGCATTAGGTATGATGAACAATGAACAATATATTTAAAACATAATTTGTTAATCTTTGTTCATGTTAATTAATAAAAATACAGTTTTTCATTGTTAGTTCATGTTAGTTTATAGTGCATTATCTAATGTTAACTAATACAACTTTTGATCTTAAAACTGTATTAGTATGTGTTGAAGTTAACATAAACGAATAGTATTAAATGCTGTTAAAGTATTGTTTATTGTTAGTTCATGTTAACTAATGTTAACTAATGGACCCTTATTGTAAAGTGTTACAGAATTAAGTAAATGTTTCACCACTGACCTGATTTCCCCTAATTCTCACTTACAGTCAAGTCAAGTCATTTTTATATGTATTGCGCCTTTCACAACACACATCGTTTCAAATCAGCTTTACAGAAGATCGGGTATTAACAGATGATAAAACTGTAATGTCTATAATGCCTATGAGTCATCATTATGTAATTAATTAAAATATGATTGTGAATTGTGTTTAAAAATAATTAAATAATAATTGTATTGAGAACCCCAGTGAGCAAGCCGAAGGCGACTGTGGCAAGGAACACAAAACGCCATAAGATGTTGGTTAATGGGAGAAACCAGACTCACTGTGGGGGCCAGTTCCCCTCTGGTTAACAGCATGAATATAATGCCAATATTAGTTCTGTGTAGTGCAAGTCATGGTTTAAAATGATAAACCTAATTAAGTGTTAAGGGACAGTGTTTAAACAAAGATTTAGTATGAACTGATTAATGACTAATGTCTTTGATGCTCATCCTGAATTAACTGCAGAAGTTCACATATAATATAATTATATAAGTTCATATATAATATTATATAACATATAATGTTTTTGTACTTTTAAAATAGGCAACTGTATATTTTGTTGGGAATACCTTTTTTCATTTTTTATCAGTTTATGAAATGCAAACAAGAAAAATGACAGTGAAACTTAAAACAAACACTTGACAAAACATCAAAATACAAAGACATGACTCGACAAAAACCAAAGACATATTATTATTATTATTATAACTGACTAATAATAAGTAATAACAAATAAACAAAAAATGTGTGTGTGTGTGTGCATGTGTGTGTGTGTGTATATATATATATATACACACTACCGGTCAAAAGTTCTTTACTATAATTTTTTTTGTTCACATTTTAGAATAATAGTAAAGTCATCAAAACTATGGAATAACAAATGGGACTATGGGAATTATGTTGTGACTAATTTGAAGATGCTAAAATATAACACAGTTTTGATTTATTTTGGATTTTGTTTAGTCACCCTTTGCCTAGATTTTGCAGACATGAACTCTTGACTTTTTCTCAACCAACTTCTTGAGGTATCACCCTGGGATGCTTTTTAAACAGTATTGAAGGAGTTCCCATCTATGCTTTTCTTTATTATTTGGTTCAAGTCATCAATTTAAAAAAAATTTTAGTTTTGCAATGAAATAAATGAATATGGTGGCACAATTATATTTTTGTCTACAAAACTAATATCAAACATTTAAGCATACGCCTTCAGATCAAAAGATTTTTAAGATCATGAGAAACATTTCAGTCAAGTGTTTCAAAATGTATTACCTTGTGTGTGTGTGTGTGTGTGTGTGTGTATACACCTTCGCTGACATCAATAACTCTGTAATACAAAATTGTCAGTCTGCTCAGGTGTGTGGACAGCTGTAAATGTGGCCTCTGAGAATTGTAAAACCAGCACTGACCAGTCAGATAAAGTGAGTTGGACTGTGTGTCCATCATGCAGAATTAGGCAATTCACCCGAGTACACAATGCATGAATGCCAGACATCTTATTCTTTTTATTGTCTTTTTTTCATAACTGTTTGATGTGATAAAAATGAAAATATTTCTTCTATCTTTCCTTTAGTTAGTTTGTTTTTGGCACCATTACTTGCTTTATTGACAAGAAAGTATTCCCTGCAGCCAACAGCGAGCATGCTCTTGGCTCGGGAACTGCTACGCTTTGTGGGTGGTTTTAGTGCCAGACACGCTAATGCAACTAAGTACTGTTAAAATTGCTAAATGTTCAACATTTTCAAAGAGAATTGGAAAGGCTAAATTTTATGTGCTAGATCATAAACTTCAGGTAATTGTTACCAGATATTAACAAGATTGCTTGAATAACTAATAAAGCGTGATGGGATCATGATGCTACTAGCCAAATTTCTTAATCGATTGATTAAAAATAAATAATAAAAAATACATGTCATTCAACGTGATGTGTCCACTATGGATAATATGAATGAAGTTTTGAGTGACCTGTCTAGGGGTATTCTGAAGGCTGTTTGAAAACAATGTTTATTTTTGGAATGACGTTCAGTAGTGCATAAATTACAGACTTTTACGACGTAAAATGCTTTTGGTTAGTACATTATTGTGTTAGTACATAAAAAAATCCATGTTCAAAACCCTGTCCTTCCCCGAAACCCTGTCCTACCCTGATTCCCTACAGTAAGCCTGTAATCATTTTTTATTTAGAGCTGTCAGGTCGGATTTGCAGTGAAATTGTGCATTCAGGTCATATCTGCAAGCATAGAAAGAATGTCTGGCAGTGTCGCTCGCGTGTCGGCTATACCGAAGCTACGGCGGTTCACTCAGTCACAGTTCGGGACCTCAGCGGCAGGACATCAGTCTCCTAATGCATGTTTAATTAACTCCACTGTTTGGCGAAGTTGCTATAGTGCTTGGATGTTTTCTGGTAGGGTTGTTATAGCTTTATATTGGTTGCCATATTTTAATGATTCGTACATTACTCATGTGTTTAACGATTGTGATGTGTTTTAGGTTTAGTTTTTTTTCCAGTGAAGTTACTTACTGACATGTTTACTAATATTCATGACTTCTGATTATTTTAAACATTGCTGCACTTTTGAGGTTCCTTAAGTGTGTGTGTGCTGATATTTTATTATGACTTTAAACGCAGTCACAGAAACGCACAAGTTGTCGTCACTTGCCATTTTAGCAGATAGTGTGTTTAAACAGAGTGAACAATTTACAATTGCATCTGAAAGTCACTACTTGTACACGGTGGCTCCCCATGAATGTATGCTCATTTCAAATTGTTTACATTGTAGCGATTTCATAGCATAGTAATGTGTAACCATCTCTCTATAATAACTTTAATGCCAAAGAAATGATAAAGGAAACTGTTTATTATTGTAATTGTTATTGCATATTTCTGCATATTATTTTCATGTTCATTAAAGTACATTTCATCTCCATAATCATTGATTCCTTGTTTTGTGTTTTTAACAGTAGTCTTATTGTTTGCAGTGCATAGACCTACTATTGTAGTATTACGGTTCAATTGCATTGTCCACTTAAGTTATAGATTGGAATTTCAAAATAAGTGTCTTTAATTGAACTAATTTCAGCCATATCAGGAGTTTCGCCTTTTAAATGAATGTGTAAAACAATGCAAACATTAATAAGTTGTGGATAAAACAGTTGAAAAATATATTAAAATATGTAATTATCTTTCTAAAAGCAAGTCATATCTTGGTTATAAATGTTTAAACAAATAACGTAATATCAACATCAAGCATGCTATGACTCTGGCTCTGCTGGTGAATATTAGAGGTGGTGGGGGGTAAATCACTATGTTATAGTATTGCAATATTTTCCCTCATGGTATTGTATAAACATTCACATCCAAAAATCGATATTATTAAAATTTTTCAACTTCTTGTCAAAGATCTGGAAAAAAGAGTGCACATTAAAGTTCAAATTAGAATAATATTTAAATTGACTAAATTATGCTATATCCTATCACAAATATAGTCAACAATAAAAAAGATCCTCTTAGAAATTCCACATTCCAAGTCAACATAAAATGTGAAAAACAAAAATGTAAACTGACTTGTTCGAGGGTCAGTATTGTTTAACTTCACAAATAAATGGCTTACGTTCAAATTATTTGAGGTACATTTAAACTAATTTAATAATGCATTTGGTAATTTGGCCACAGTTTTCTGAATTCCTATAAGTAAAATAGGATAAATATCGCAATATATTGCGGTTTTGAATCGCAATACACCAAAAATAAAGAATCACAAATATATCATATCATGACCTACATATCAATATAATATCATGTCTCCAGTTATCTTGTGATTGATCACAGGCAAGGCAGGTAACCTCAAACCATGAGATTAATCCACCAGAACAGCAGTGCTGAATCACAACTGTCATAAAATGTTCCTACGCAAGATTCTTGCAATTTTAGGCTTGAACCACAGATAGAGCCCAAGAGAGCCCAAAGACTCATAGTGCACATTTAAAATAAACAACTTGCGATTTAAAATAATTTAATTACACTACATTTTAATTACACTTTATACTATCTGTACAATGTCTGGCTAATTTACTGGCTAACTTCAATCTCTCTCTTGCCACTCCCACCTTCCATCCATGGTTCATATAATGGTCAGAACATACAGTTTGAAACACAACATATGCTGTTGACCAGAGCCTTTTTATTTATTTATTTATTTGCTCTGAATTACTACCACCTACATAGCTTATAATAATTAGCAAGCCACAAAATAACATCTTTATAGAGTCCCTTTCAAGAATGAACTTGTTGAACCCTTTATGTGCTTGAAGAATAATTATTGCAAATAAACCACTAACTCAGCAGACCTTTTGTTTTGTTTATGCATTGCTAAAGGGCAACTCTACCAACACTTCCCAGCATGAGACGATGAATGAGTAGGTTTGGGTCTGGATGGGAGAGAAAGCTACTGGGAGGAAGTAGACTGAAAGCTCCCCAGATGCAATTAAAGCCCTACTCATCAATAAGAAATGAATGTCAATTGCAGCATGTTGTTTGGCTATGCTGGGTGTTGCTGGCCTGTGAAGGCGGCCCAATGCAGGATGGGCCAGAGGTTGGTGGGGGATGGGGATAACATAGAAACAACAGGTGTTGGCGGATGTTGTTCTATCATTCCATTGTGAGAGCAGCTTTAAGGGGTATCTGACAATAGTTTAAGATAAGTATCTGGACAGAGCTAGCTGGCCCCGGAACAAAGCTAAAAGGGCAAACTTTTCCCAGATGATGGAAAAAGAGGCTCTGGAAATACTTTAAATGTCACCTCTCTTTGAGCTGACCTCGGAAAATGGTGGACATTCAAAATGTTCAGGCAGCTGACAAGTCTAAAGCTGCGGGCAGATAAAAAGGTGTGATGATGCCAACTTTGTGCCAACGTGTGCTAATGTGTCATTGTGATGAATAGCTGGTCTCGAAAGTAGGAGACGGACACATCTGATCCAGTGATGGGAGAATACTGATTCACACAATTGTGGATCCATAACACCGTTGTTACATAATTAGTTACACACTCTAAACAAGAAATATAAAAATTAAAGCTAAATATAAATGCCAGTTATTCTTGTGAATGAAAACACATAATTAGCACGATTGCCATGGAAGATTGTTAAGTATGAAGATTTATAAAAAAATTACCAAAAAATGCCCACTAATGATAAAAACACAAATAAACACAGCTAAACCCAGACTAAAGTGTTTTGCTGGTCTTAAGTGGTTTAAGCTGGTATTTACAGTAGTATTCACATGAGATCAGAAAAAGAATCTCTTTTAACCACTCAGTGATGATTTAAAGTAACACTGTATGCAGAAGTAGATCATTTATATGACGTGTAATTTGTCATGTTTACATTCTGCATTCATGGTGCTAATGTGCTAACACACTATATGTGCTACTAATGATAGGAGGTGGTGTAGTTGGCTAAAACACTGAACTGGTGAGCTGGTGAGCCGAAGGTTGCCAGTTCGATCCCTACAGTCACAACTATTGTGTCCTTGAGCAAGGCACTAAACTTAACTCCATGTTGCTCCAGTGGGACTGTCCCTGTAACAAGTGTACGGCACTGTAAGTTGCTTTGGATAAAAGTGTCTGCCAAATGCATAAATGTGAATGTGATGTAAATGTGCTCCTGCAAAGAAAGATATATAATGAATGTTATTGACCAGAATACAGACAAAAGAACTTTGGGAAGATGTGCAAATGGTTTTCGGCAGCAGACAACACACGAACAAAGCAGAATATCAAACAACATAGTGAATGGGCACTTAAAGAGTATTTCGGTAGATTTTAATACTTTTGTAGACTAATTAACAAACAAAAAAGACATGTTCTTGTTCTTGGAAAACGTCTCTTTGCGAACGGATCGTACGGATCTAGATAAGTGTGTACCAGCTTGCTAATAACTCTGCAAGCCGCTATGTTCTTGTTGACTGATCTTTACTGACTGAAGAACGCAATTAGTTGTTGGCCTCAAATTAGCTGGAGCTTCAGCAGTTTCCGCTAAGGGATTTTTGCGTGTCTGGTAATGATACAGTTTGCCGGCCAATTTGGAAAAAATCCGGTCATCTAATTTTATTTGTTTATTTTGCACTGTAACACGCTGTAGGCCTAATATGCATAATAATGTGATATAATAATGACACATTCAAGTCAAAGAAACAATTAACGTTTGTTCATTTTAGCTTCTTTTCATTCAAATATATATATTTTTTAATGGCCACCATGGAATTAGCGTCTAATTTAAATACAAAATGTTCAATAGGGGACAAAGCAAAAAAACGCAATTTGCCACATTTCTTTTCCAACTTCTTTTCCCTCTGTTTTTTCACCCTTTCATCACCAAAGTCTCATGTGATCTAGACTTGTAGTGAGAGGAAATTAAAAGTATGGATTGTGAGGGTACAGCATCGATTTCATCAAGGTAGGGACGCACTGTCTCATTCTCTTTAACTGTGTCACATCTCAGCAGGAGGGAATGGGTGTGAATCCCTCACCTCCCCTTCTGGAACACCGTGAGGCGAAAACGACACAATCTGCCTTGAGAAAAAAAGGAGAAATGAGATAAAACAAACAGACAAAGCTAGAGGTGCCATCCATTTAGTTTGTCATTCCCTCATCACGTTGTTTGCCACCTGCCCCATGTCATCTCTCATCCTCTGTCGGGCTGTGGTTTGCCAGTCAACTGCATTAGTGTTGTATTACTTGAACCATATCTCAGCATCCTTCACACCCATGCTATTATAGGAGGCGTTTATGTGAGTGTGACAGCCAAATGATGACGAGGCTATCAAAGAAAGCATTGTGTTTTTCTCGGCTTCAGCAGATGTCAGGTTATTCGGTGGCACTTTAGTTTGCTTCATCAAGGATTGTATGTTAGTGTCACTCTTTAAAGTGGCATTTTTGCACCACTAACGCCACCAAACGGTCTCGCAAAAATAGACATTGTTTCCGAACAACAGAGCGCAGGAGTCAGGTTCTGGAAGTCCCATTTATTTTAGGTGGATTCATTTTGAACTAACTTACAAACCTTTAAAGACATGCCTATCATGAGCTCCAAGTTTGTTCATCAATATGTTTCTGTTTAAGACATCAGTCCATGTAATTTCCATTTTCAGCAAATTTTTTTTAGAAATAGAGTTTAAAAGTGGAATTTCAAGGTGAAGAACCACACTACCCATGATCCTAAAGAGAAACACTCCACCAATCAAAGAATCACAGCCAACAAAGTGCACCAAACAAACTGCTGCAGTGACAGCCCACTTCCAAGATGCACAGTGAATGACACAATTAAGTAATCTCCCTACGCTCTAAAATTTACTTATTTTTTAAAATACACATATTTGTATAGTTTTATATTTTCCATTATTTTTAATTAAATTACGTCACTTGCAATGCTGATGTGATTGTAGTTTATTACATCTTTAAAACAAGGTAAGTGAACAGTCTTTTTAAACAAAGATTTGTACATATTTTGTTCTACAAATAAACAATTGTAATGTTGCAATTCACATTGGGGCTGGTTGATTTTGTTATATGCTTATATCTCTTTGTGACGAGGAGGAGGGCATGGCCAGGCCGAATGGATGGACGCCTGGCACTGAATCATCCCAATCAGCTGGGAGAGGGATAAAGAGGAGACGGAGACGCCAGTTTGAGAGACAGAGATGCATATGGAGTTGTGTGTGCGTCAGTGTGTTGTGTCTGATTAAATGTCTTCGTGATTGTTCATCCTCTTCCCGCCTCCTGCGTTCCGATAAGCAACCTTTATGTTACACTCTTTTATGAAGGATTTTGTGAAATTTCTATGGGGTAAAACATTAATGGGAAAAACACTTATGGAATACTATTACTTGTCCTATGGATAAGTGTCAGGATTCTTGCTTGAACCATCAGATCCTTCTGGAAGGCGATGACGGCAGGGGAAATGAGCTTACTTCTAGAGCAGGACGGGACCTAAACTGGTGGTGTTGGGGTGGAGGTGGGTAAAAGTACACATTGTACGAGCAAAAGAAGACAGCTAAGGAGCCTTATAAGACAAAAGCTAGATCATGTTTGGATGAGATGGAGTTGCGTGAATGAATGACGTATTGCTACTTCGAGTCCTCCGCAAGAACTATCACTTACGCTTTCATTTTCAGAACCAAGACTGCTGAAAAAAATGGGCAAATTATTGTTGATAAAACAAACAGAGAGTCCCGCCCCAAACTCACACCATTTATTGAGTCAATGTTGCTGTTTTACAAGGAAAAATAAAGTAACATCAAAAACATTGGAACATGCTGGAACAACTTTATAGTGAGTAAATGATACATTTTTGGGTGATCAATCCCTTTATCAAGTGATGTCTGCCAGAGAGAGTGACAGTAGCATGTGATGCAGCAGTGCAGAGAGGTGTTGTAAGGAGTTCACATTTCCCCTAGTTCACTTAAGTAAGCCCTCACTAGTCTTAGGATTAATCTCGTCAATGCTGCATCTCCCAGTGGTCCTGCTACTGAATAAATAGCTGCTGATTGACATGCTGGCACTAGCTTCTATCTATTTTTGTTTTGCTGAGAAGGAGGTTATTTATGATATAAGGCTACAGCTGATATGCATAATTTTTTCAAAGTTACTAAACATACTTTCTCTTATCTCAGCTTAATATGCAGACTTACGGAGATAACTGTAAGACATTTATTTGTTGACTTCCTTGAAAAGTTGAAATACATTAACTCACCAATGGCATGAATTTGAGGCGGGGCTGTTTGTTTTACCAATTGCAAACAGGGGGTGTAATCAGGAAAGCGATTTCATTTGGCGATGTTAGTGAGACAGAAATCACACACTTAAGCTGTCAATAACTCAGATATGTTTGACTAGTTTGAAAGTCAATAATATTAATGCATGCATCTTGTTATGCTAGTATAGACTTTTGATTGGTAAGTGGTAAAATGGATGAAAAATATTATAGGCCTACATTGGAGCCATTTCTAGGGACCAGTATATCATAGAGACTTTGATGATGGGCTCTTTCGACTTTGGCCAGTGAGCAACCACCCAGAACATTCTAACAAATGCAAAGCAATACAGTGCAACAGTGCCCATCCATTTTCAGCCATCTTGGTTCCGGAATTGTATTCCCATTCTTTTTCACATAGGCTTTTCATAAAATCCTTTTGGTGTGCTTTGTTTGCCGCAATTCTCTGATTGGTTGATTTTCCCTTTTAGGGTCATCTGTAGTGTAGTTCTTCACCAGGAATTAAGATTTTAAGCATGGTTTTAAACAGTGAAGTTGAAATAACACAGATGGCATATACCATCAACAGATGTTCTGTACCACTTCGTGGTGGTGGCGTAGTGGGCTAAAGCACATAACTGGTAATCAGAAGGTTGCTGGTTTGATCCCCACAGCCACCGCCATTGTGTTCTTGAGCAAGGCACTTAACTCCAGCTCGCTCCAGGGAAATTGTCCCTGTAATAAGTGCACTGTAAGTTGCTTTGGATAAAAGCATCTGCCAAATGCATAAATGTAAATATACCTTCATTAACCTCGGAGCCGTTGGGAGTTCATGATAGGTCTGTATTTAAAGGTTTCTAAGTTATTGTGAATTATGAAAAAATATGAATTCCCCTATGAATAATAATAATAATTATATAATAATAATAAAGTGATAAACACCACTCAAAACACTTTTGGCATCCAACACACTTACATAGTGGCAGCCAGTTTTGCAAAGGCAACCACTACTCACATTTTCTTTAGAAAATGTAAAGCGTATATTTTAAAAAAAAATTATAGTAATTGCGCTTAGACCATCAAAACATTAGAAAATCTACAAAATGAAAAATTCACTATCATTGCATCTTTTTATTTAATTCAATAAAAGTGAATGGTGACTGAGGTTGTCACTTTGCCCAACATTCTAGTTCAAAAGAGAAAGAAAATCATGTGGGCTTTAAAAAATGTGTTTGTATGAATGATGAGAACATTTTTGGGTGAACTTTACCAAACTAAAAAATACCAAATGCTACAAGTGCTTACAATAACGGCTAATAGAGCTTTCTCTGGGCTTCAACGCTCATCTTGTGCTGTCATACTGGAGCAGCACATCCTGAAATGAGATAGTGCACACACACACACACACACACACACACACACACACACACACACACACACACACACACACACACACACACACACACACAAAGATATCAAACCTGACCCACACACACATTCACTCCCATGGCTGCTCCGCTTCACTTGGCTAATTGAAGTTGTCTCTTGTGCAGTCCTTTCAGTTATGGGATTTGAGTTTTTCTGCCCATGAGCGATGTGAGTGCCCGATGACGTCATTATTTACTTTAACGTTTAGCTGCTCTCTCTTCACCAACCCAAACTCTATCTCTCTCTCTACTAACTTTTCTCTTGCCGTCTCTCTGAATTAGACGTAGGCAAACAAGCACGTTATTAGCACTTGCAAAGTGTGTCTTGCTGATTTCAGAGACCTGTATATGCTCCATTACAAACCCAGTCACCTATTTTCTCTCTTTGTTTCTGTCCACCTGTGTTGTGCTTTTCCACATGGGGCTGAAAGACACACCTCTCCTTCTATACAAAACATCCTTTAATGTCAGCTTTGCAGGAAAATGGGACACACTACAACAATCTGCTTGTGAGAAGATCCTTCTAGTTGCTCTGGGTTCAGTCTCAGTGGACTCTACAAAAACAAAGGGCATTCTGGATGGCACACAGCGACTCACAGACGAGGCCATGATAAGCCCACGGGGTGGATAACAACAGCCTCTATTTCTAGAAAAGAACGATGTATAAATGCTGATCCATCTATAAATTCAAAATGCATTATTCTGAAATTGATGCTCCAATGTAATCCCAAATGAAATATCAAGTTGTCTTATTTACTTGAAATGCCAAGTTTTGGGCTCATAACTCAAATATCTATGTTCTTTGAACTTATTTATCCTAAACATCCACAACCTTCCTTCTCCACAGAAGTTCATTTATACCTTCACTATGGATAAGTCTGTTAAAAGATTGACCTAGAATCAGTCATAATCTTCTGTACTTGAGTTGTGTTATTGTATGATGACTTGACTTGACTTGATCTAAATTTGAGTCAATTCTATTAAAAATATTAAGTATAAACAACGTTTAAAAAGCAAATCTGAATTAATTCTTCTTGCAACTCGTTACCCTAACTTTAATTGGAGTGGTGGTGGCGTAGTGGGCTAAAGCGCATAAATGGTAATCAGAGGGTTGCTGGTTCGATCCCCACAGACACCCCATTGTGTCCTTGAGCAAGGCACTTAACTCCAGGTTGCTCCGGGGGGATTGTCCCTGTAATAAGTGCACTGTAAGTTGCTTTGGATAAAAGTGTCTGCCAAATGCATAAATGTAAATGTTAATTAAGTTAAGTTCAGTTAAATTCATTCTATATGAAAACCAAGTTAAGTGAGCTTCATTTCACACACTTCACAAGAGACAGCATTACTTAATTCAATTGAGGGAACGAGTTTACTCAATCATTTGAGTAATGTCAACTTATTAGGGGTTTTAGTGTATGAAAAGTGGTGTAGGAATTATCAGAAAAGTGGGGAGTGAGACGTGTTATAAAACTTCCTAATGAATATTCATTATGTGACATGAGATTTGTCCAGAAGTCCTACCTGGTTTTAAAAGCAGACATTGGTAATAGGCAACACATTTTTCCTTGTCATCTTTTTGTTAATAGTATGTTGTAATTAAAACAATCTGAATATCGTCATGATTCCATCTTTACTCCAACTGCGTGTTTATCATCTGAACATCTGCATGGCTTATGAAGCTCGATTACATCACATGGTAAAGGGCTGCTCCAAATTCAATATACAGTGCCCCCCCAAAAGCATTCGGATGCTTAACTTTGGAAGCCATACTTAAAAAGGTATGAATGTCACTGCATTAAATAATAATATATCAAACCACGAGTCATCTGCTAACAAATGCTGCAAGAGCTTTGAAGAGCTTTGAAAAGCTGGAGCCAAAGTCATTTAAGTGGATGTAAACCAGAATAATCACAAGTGCACATGTTCCACTTATGTTTGACAATCACCTAAATAGAATATTGATTGTTTTAACATTTGAAACCTACATTATAACCAACTTCTGTTAGTAAAACATTTAGCTTAAATGGTGTACATTATATTTTGTATACTTTTACCACTTAACGCTGTGAGGTGTATTATCCAAGAGATAATCTACAGACAACCGGTTATATCACAAAATGAACCCTGACAGATTTATCAGGACCAGCCAGGTCTTTCATCTCCCTGAAGGGGTTTATTTTCCGATAATGATTCTTTCGACTGAACATCATCCCTCTTATTACACAGCTACTTAACAAATAAATTATTAAATGGACATGAAATATTGATTTGAGTTGAAATTGCGTTATTATGTGTGAAGAAAGAGGCTGTGGATTCTCCAAAAACAAGTACTGTTGGTGTTTATATTGCGAAAATGACCATCTGACTGCTCATTAGCCAGCTTATTACACAACTACTCGCCAAATAAATAAGTAAATGTCCATTAAATATTGATTTGAGCTGAAATTGCATTATTATCATTGAAGAGGCTGTAGAGTCTCCAAAAAAAACTAAATTCCACCTCTGGTTTGCGTCAGAGTTCTGTTGGTGTTTATTTAGCCAAATTGACCATCTGACCGCTCATTATCCAGCTTATTACACAACTTCTTCCAAAATGTCCATGAAATATTGATCTGAGTTTAAATAATTTTACAAGCTTACTTGTAGAGATAAAAGAGTGATAAATAACTAGGAGAGATGACTCGTAATACCCAGATGACCAGTGAAAAATCATGCTCTTGAAGTCTCACTTCCATGCTTGATTTTAGATTCCAAAACATTCCAAATACTTCTCCATCATGTTGAAAGGGTCAAAAGGTCAGCGGAAGAGACAGCTTGAAAGAACGACATCATTTACATGCCACCACCAGCCAAGCAGTCAGAGGGCATGCAGAGTGGGAGCTCCAGGGTGCAGACCAGAAATAAACCAGAAATGGAAATCTCTTGCTCTTTCACCTCTGTCTCATTCTTATCGACCACTTTCTCTCAATGCCAGAGCAGCGCTAATTTAAAACCTTCAAATCCCACTTATGTGTGCGTCTGTGTAATCTATCAAAAGTGACCTTGGTGATGCAACATTAAAATAGACTTTCAATTCCTCAAGAATAACCAAGTCGTGATTTCTTTAAACTAGAAAAGACGAATATGAATATGAATGTAATCCTCTAACTCATGGGGTCCACTACAGTGTACATGCCATATTTTAACAATTCAGTGTGTTAAAATGTAGAATGACTCATAATTCTAGATAAATGATGGTCCTCCATATATGTTATTGCATTTTATATCTACTGCATGACAACTCATATTTATCATTGTCATTATAAGAAACAAATAATTTAAACAACTTCACAGCTCAAATAATCCTCAAGTTTTAATGGTAGAATTAATGCAAGTGTAAATTAAACCTACCAAAAAGTTGGCACATTCACTTCCATTGTAAGTGCCTTACAGTAACCTTGATTTTTGCTTTTTTGAAGGGACGAGTCTAAATAATTTTTGTAGTAATAAACATTATGCCACAAATGCTGTCGACTGAGCTTAACTTTTAATGAACACGTAACATTATTTCATTATTATAAGTTTTAAAAGAACCCAAAAGTATCACACAAGTAGTCTATGCAGCTCGTGCGTAATATTCTATATATTCCAAGTCTTCTGAAAGCATATGTTTTGGTGCGAAACAACCCGAAAATACATTTTCATTAAAACATTTTTGTGTTCTGCATAAAAAAACGTCATGCGGGTTTGGAACGACATGAACGTGAATGTGAAAAACTAATATTTTTGACTGAATTATTCCTTTAAATTTGGCTGGTTTGGGGATCAACCCTAAAATACCACGGCAGGCTGGTTGCCACGGAGATAAGTCCCCCATGTGCGAGATGTGATGTGGACTGCTGTGAGTTAGTATTCTGCTCCCTCCTCACATGAAAGAAAATATTCCCTCTTTGGAAAGACCAACCATGTGACGCATCAAGTCAATCACACTCTTGCAGAAAAGACATGCAGACTTTATCCATGTGATATCAACGACATCCTCTTGTCTAGGACAGTGAAGGCAAAGACGTCCAATCAGCTGGCAGATAGATGGTGAGTGGAAAGACAGGCTGTCAGTGATCGTGACTAAGCTGTGGTATGAAAAATTTGACATTTGAGCAGTGCTTGGCACATCAGAAGCAGGAGCAAATTTACCCCAGCACAGACAGCCAGTGTCCCAGGATAGCTACTGTCTCATTCAATCTCACATCATCATTAAACACAAATATTGTTATGGTGTAGTGGTTAAAAGGAAAAACATTTAAAATTCGATCATCATTAACATATCCTCATGACATCCCAGATGTGAACAAACTTTTTTCTGCTGAACACAAACAAGATTTTTAGAAGAGTATTTCAGCTCTGTAGGTCCATACAATTCAAGTGAATGGTGGTCAGAACTTTGTAGCTCCAAAAATCACATAAAGGCATCATAAAAGTAATCCATAAGACTCCAGTAAAAAATAAATAAATAATATTTCCACAACAGCCCAATAGGTGGTGATATACGAAGAAGAAGATCTCTTGTGAATGTGTATAGGAGGGCTCTTTGGACGAAGATTTATGGAAAAAAAAAAAAAAAAAAATTATATATATATATATATATATTAATCATTTTCTCACCCACACCTATCATATAACTTCTGAAGATATGGATTAAATCACTGGAGTCTTATGAATTACTTTTATGCTGCATGTATGTGCTTTTTGAGCTTCAAAGTGCTGCTCACCATTCACTTGCATTGTATGGACCTGCAGAGCTGAAATATTCTTCTAAAAATCTTTGTGTTCTGCAGAAGAAAGAAAGTCATACACATCTGGGATGGCATGAGGGTGAGTAAATGTAGAATTTGTATTTTTGGGTGAACTATCCCTTTAACTACAACACTTCACAACACTTGTTATAGAGAGGGTGTAAAATGGTCATGTAAAACTAAATTATGTAAATCGTAACGTAAAAAAAAAAAAAAAAAAAAAAAAAACCTATAAAGAAGATATAAATGCAAGATTAAAAAGTCAGTCGAGTTACAACAACAGAATACTGCCATACTGAATCTTAAAGTATGAAATGTATAAGAATCCAAAAGTACTATGCACAGGCTCTTTTGTGAGATTTTCGTGCTGATTCGGGCCGCTGCTTGAGGAACAGGCCAAGACAGTAAAAGAGAGAAAACAGCTTGTGAGGGCGAAAACTCACTGATATGTGACAAGCTATTTTACTGTTGAAGGGAAGAGCACAGCTGTGTGCTCTCAGATAAGTCCTGTGAAACAGGAAAACAGTGATGAAAGCGAGATATGAAAGAGCGGGCTGTTGTGTTGCATTTGCGCATTTCGTTTTATATCAAGCAATTTTGTTACCAAACATGGGATATACATTTTAATTATTCATACATCAGCAGAAGTATATATATATATAAAATTACAAAGTCACTTGGTGAAACTTTTTTCTAAATTTTCAAACAAATTTAGACCTGTAATTTCTATAACATAATTTGCCATTCTACGTCTGTGCTTTCCTCTTCATTAGATAAACAGCTAGATAATAAAGGTAGAAATATATATCGTTTTTACAGATTAACTGGTGCCGATAGTTGCTTTTTGGGACTTTCTGTAATCAACAAAAGTCTACCTACCGATTCATTGGTTGTCAGCCTTTTCCGACAGCTTACTTATCATATCGGCAAAATCCACTATTGGTCAACAACTATTAGATGAGCAAATAGTAGCCTATTATAATAAGTTTCACAATTTACATTACAAGGAATTAAAAGTTTCAATTTTGTATTTACATTATTCATTAGGCACTTTGTTTATGGGTCATTGACAAATAAGTTTGTCCAAAGTGATAAAAATGTTAAATCTGTGTCAAGTTCATAGAAATGTAATCTTTAAGTCTATGTTGGTTGCAAAAAAGATTATGTAAGTATTAAGTAAATATTATGTGGTGTCACCATCAAGTAAAAGGTATTAAAATACGTTCCTTGCACCTTGAATACACCAGTGTGTACACAACTTAAATCAAAAATTTCCAAAAAGTTCTCAAAGTGAAATATATATATATATATATATATATATATATATATATATACATACTCACACTGATCAGCCACAACATTAAAACCACCTGCCTAATACTGTGTAGGCCCCCTCGTGCTGCCAAAACAGCGCCAACCCATTCTGAGATGATATTCTGCTCACCAAAATTGTACAGAGTGGTTATCTGAGTTACCGTAGACTTTGTCAGTTCAAGCCAGTCTGGCCATTCTCTGTTGACCTCTCTCATCAACAAGACATTTCCATCCACAGAACTGCCCCTCACTGGATGTTTTTTCTGACCCGTATCTGCATGATTTTATGCACTACGCTGCTGAATGTAGTTGCCAGACGGGCTTGTTTGAGAATTTCTGTAACTGCTGATCTCCTGGGATTTTCAAGAACAACAGTCTCTAGAATTTACTCCGAATGGTGCCAAAAACATCCAGTGAGCGGCAGTTCTGTGGATGGAAACAACTTGTTGATGAGAGAGGCCAATAGAAAATGGGTAGACAAAGTCTACAGTAACTCAGATAACTGCTCTGTACAATTGTAGTAAGAAGAATATCATCTCAGAATGCTGTTATGAGAAGCAGGTTGGCGCTATTTTGTCTGCACAAGGAGAACCTACACAATATTAGGCAGGTGGTTTTAAAGTTGTGGCTGATTGGTGTATCTATCTATCTATATATATATATCAAAATGACTTTGAACTCTGAAAACATCTTTATCATAGAAGAGGTGAATTCAACTAATGGTTGTATTTAAATTGCATAATATATTTTTGAATAATTTACAGTATATGATCTAGTAAAAAGAGCATCACGTCATTGAACCTTATATCTACAGCAACTCATGGTGCATTCAACTGTCTCTTTGTGTATTCCATGGGAATTGAGCCCATGACCTTGGCGTTGCTGGTGCCATGCAATGAAAAATATCTCAAATCATGTTACTGTGTTTTATCACTATTTTAGTTTTAAAACAACATGCATTTGCCATCCATCAGGTACAGGTTATTAGCTGGTAATGATTTTTGTCTTGAAAGAATTGCCGACCCAATAGTCGTGCTTCATAGGAAGAGTTGCCAACGGCGATATAAGGTGGTCACAAATCTCGTGTTGTCCTCATAATGTCCCTGACCAATCGGCTTTCTAGTCTTTGCCAAATGACTCAGCTGTCCCCTCCTGGGTCCAGCCCATTTCACTGCCAGAATAATGCCATAGATAACAGCTCCAACAGGGACCATTCCTTTACTGAAGCCGGCCAGCTATCATTCAGCCAAACAGGCTGATAAAAAAAAAGAGGAACATTGAAAACAAGCTTTAAAAGAGGAGTGCAGAAGGATTGTCCCTTCATTAGGATACAGTAAGAATGATTAGTAGAGGGCTGATTCAGTCTGTTAGGGAAGCTTCTCACTTCTGGGATTGATGGATGAGGGATGAGGGTCATGTCAACATCATCTCCCAAGCACAGACCTCATCTCAACACAGTCAAGTCTGGCTTTATGCACCGAGTTCACCCACAACACTCATTTTGTGCCCAATCAGCAAAGTAATCTGAACACGGAATTTAAAATGTAAAGAACTGATTTATTAAACTTGCAAGGAAGTTTGCACAGCATGCATATGGAAATGCTTGATCAATATTTTTGACTTGGTTTCCAGTAAATGATCTAAACATCCTAAAAATAAGATAAATGACTGCTTAAGCATATTGTTTGCTTATTGTTTCAAGCATAAATCAACCAAAATGAACCAAAATGCCAGTGGGGTAAGAAACAAACATTGGAATCAAATTAATGAAACAACGACAAGTCAAATTCTCTTTTAAGGAATATTGCGGGGTTATTACATTGACAGTGGTCAATTTAGAAGATACAACAAAGATTTTCTGACCGCTGCTATGTGCACTGATTCTTTAAAAGGAATATTTCTCTAGCATCTCTGACATTCAACTGTCATGTATGATTGATGTGTATGTTACACCTCAGAGAACATCTCCACTGCTTCTGAGGATTCCATATAATGTACAAAATTTAAAGAGCAGAAGAAGCTGAAAGATGGTGGGTCAGATTTTTCGAGACCTTGGGCATGGGAGGGTTTTTTTCCCTTCTAAATCATAAATTCATCTACATGAAGTGTGGATTGATCAATACATTTAAGTATTTTACTGAGGAAAGAGGTTTAATAATTAAAAAAAATAAATAAATAAAAAATACACCACAGTCTTAAAACAGGAAAAAGGCACAAAATAAATAATTGCCCATCTTGATTTTGTAATACAACTAACTGCAAGCCCAAGGTAAATAACTAAGGAAAGTGTTGTCGGTGAAAAATGAAGGCACTGCTGCCATCTGCTGGTCAGTGTGGTCATAGTTATTTCGAATGCACCACTATCGACCTGTGAGAGACATCAGTATCTTCCAAGTATCTTCAAATTAATCCTCAAATATGGCATTCAAATATGGAGACGTTTTTGGTCTTCCAGAGCCCCGGAGCCCCCTTATGTAGGATAAATGTACCGTGCAATTAAGTCAAACCCACTGAAACATTCAAGAACAAATCTACGACTTAAAAGTCACTCACCGCAATCAAAATGTCCTCTTCTTGAAAGCAAAGTCCTAAAATAATTATTCAGTCTGTTTTCATTCATTGACGACCTCATCTTATTTTAAGAAGCTACAAGTCCAAAACAAACTCCGTCTAGTGGTATTTGAGGCATATCGTCTATCCAACAAGACAGAATATGAGACATATTTTAAATTGTTTTTTTTTTTGTTCTTTTCAATTGCTGTATTTTATCTCAGATACAATTATAAGTAAACCATTTATAGTTTGATTTCTTCAAAATGTGTAATAAACACTGTGGCGCTTTTCAAAACTTTGTTGTTTGAGTGACATGTGAAATTCTGAGTCAGCCAATCGCGTGAGTCTGGGGCGGGGCTACATGTAATAAATCCTATAAATTTAGAGAGATAATAGTGATTTGGAAACCTGATTAAACTTTTTTTTTTGCACAATGCATATTTATATTCCTATGTAATCAATGGTTATCAAAGTTTCTCAGTAAAGAAATTCGTGATTAACTTTTAATCCTGACCGCTGCTAGTGTCGAGGCAGGGCACGTGATACCTGTTACGGTTCTCAGCGCTTTCAGGATGGACCAATCACAGTCGTTTGTGATTACTGGATGAGCTCGGAGGATAGTAACGGATCCTTGGAGTAATATTTTTATTTATTTATTTAAATTTATAGTGTGTAGCTCTCTCCAAATGAGATGTAAAAAGTCCTGAGTTTTGACTACGGATCTGAGTAGTCAAGAGCACATTTGAGGAACAAAACGTATCTCAAAGAAAACATTTGCAAATTCAACGTGTTCCTCCATTACTTAAAAAAAAAAAAACACATGAAAAAACCTAGTCCTCTAGTCATATAGACTACTTTTATGATACTTGGAGATTATGTCCATGGAAGAAAAAAAATAGTAGGTTAAAACAACATGGGTAAGTAAATAATGGCAGAATTTTGGCAAACAAAAAGTGTTTATTTTTTATTGTATGTCTTCCTGTAACAGTAACAGGTACAGTCACTAGTTTAAAAATTGATCAGAGTTGGCTGCAGCCACGTACTGAAAAAATTCCTGTACATTGCCCTTATATTTGTTCATTTGTCTTAGAATCTGATTATGCTGAAGAGAATTAGCATTTTTTTGCCACGAGTAAAATGAGGCCTGTGGTACTGGTAAACATTACTTGAAGATACTTGGATGTTTTGTTCTACATCAAAAATTACACAAAATTTGTGTCTCTTTTTGGAAAGATGCGTCCTCCGGAAGTCGTATTTTCCGGCCACATACGTCATCGGGGCTGTGTCGTTTCATAAAAGCGAGTAGGACATGTCGAATGCGACCATCTTTCACGAAAATTCGGAGGATGCATGAGGTGTATCCTTTGTGGGCACTCACAACACACAATTCTTTGATTCAGCGGAAATGTCTAAAACAAATAACGCCAATTTGCCCGTAAATATGATGTTCAAACGCAAGTAATGTTAATTCCCAAGTTGAAGTTCCTCAGTAGATGGGTGCAGAGTGTATAATTTGTATAAATATTCATATATAATTAAAATAAATTATTAGACTAAAAGTATACCTGTAAAAATCTATTTTCTTTTCTATCTACATCATTATAACTCTCCTAAAATGTACCTCATGCATTCTCTTCCAGAGGGACTTTGTTCCCTTCTCACTCAAAGTGCTCACACTGGTTAAAGAGTGGCATGCTGTCATAGCAAACATGTTACATTCCGTTTCCATTTGCCCTACGAAGGCCGCCTCATTTAAATGAGACTTGTTTAAAGGAGGACGCTCGGTATACTGCAGCCTTCATAGGACACATCCTACCTAGCATGCTGCCTTCGAAAAGAGACACAGTTAAAGCCATACCTCAGATGTGAATTTAGTTGATGCCATGTTTTATATGTAAGTATGTTGCTAACAAATGGATAGATACTGTTTGTTTCTCAATTCTAAAAATGCAGAGAACGGACTTGAGTTCTTATGAAGACCAGTCTTTCCACACTACATTTTACAGAACGAATGGACAGGAGGACATAGAATCAGAGATTACTGAGCAGAGACTGGCCACTTCTATTGAAATGAAAGGGAGAAATTGGAACGCTCAAACAAGGAGAACCCAAAGATCAATGATGTAGAAAGTAAGTCCTGCCTTACAAATAAAAGAGCCAATCACCTTTTAGATACAGACATAATTTTTTTTTTTAGCATAATATGAGGTAAAGTATCACAATTCACGATACCAGTATTGTCAAATTTTATTGCTGATTTGAAATATGTTCTTTGATCGTAATCATGACCAACCATTTTTGAGCATTTGGTCTTTCTCCATTCAAGTACATGACTGGAAAAAGCCTCCTGGGAGCATTTCAAAGATGGCCGACAGTGGACCGACTTACTAAAAAGACTTTGGTAGAGCGCATCTATTGCGAGATTTGAGATATGCTGCGATCTTCCTGCTGCGCAATTAACTTTCACAGCACATTTGAATCCAGTGAGATAACTACTGGCACTAAAGCACATAACTGTTAATCAGAAGGTTGCTGGTTCAATCTCCACAGCCACCACCATTGTGTCCTTGAGCAAGGCACTTAACTCCAGGTTGCTCCGGGGGGATTGTTCCTGTAATAAGTGCACTGGAAGTCTCTTTGTATAAAAGCGTCTGCCAAATGCATAAATGTAAATGTTTTCTCCATGTTTATTACTGTATTAAAATGATGCCCCCAAAAAATCTCACAAGCCGTCAGTCTTTCACGAGCTTGCAGCGGGAAACTCTTGAGGACAAAACAAAAAAGGTAAATGTCCATTGTCTGCCACCATGAGTGCTTGCCCACAGGTCACCATCCGATGCATCCTCGTTTTCAAGTCCACATCAAGGTAATTTCCTGCTTTCTTGAGCTGTGTCTCGTTTCGAAGGCTGCGTGCTAGCTAGGATGTGTCCTTTGAAGGCTGCAGTATACAGAGCGTTCTCCTTTAAACAAGCCATCTTTAAGTGAGATGTTTTTTTTTTTTGTTTTTGGCACCATTCTAGAGACTGTTGTGTGTGAAAATCCCAGGAGATCAGTAGTTACAGAATTATTCAAACCAGCCCATCTGGCACCAACAATCATGCCACGGTCCAAATCACTGAGATCACATCTTTCCCCATTCTGAAGGTTGATATGAATTTTGACAGAAGCTTCTGATCCATATCTGCATAATTTTATGCATCACACTGCTGCCATGCAATTGGCTGATTAGATAATCGCTTGAATAAGTAGGTATACAGGTGTTCCTATTAGAGTGGTTTGTGAGTGTGCATATATATATATATATATATATATATATGGGGCCTATATATGTATAAATTCACCGGTTCATATACAGAAGGCTAAACAAATAAATACCATTTTTATAAATAAATGAATGATTTACACTCATGTACTACAGAAAAGTCTCCACTAGATGGCGACTGAATACTGGTGTTTAGTGATCAAAAGCCTTCTACTTGTACTGTACCTTTTATTTGCAATTACATCATTTCTATAATTTTTCCATCAGTTTCAGAGGGGCAGATGGCATAATGAACCCAAACTTGTGCCAGATATCTCTTAAATGTAGCTGTAGGGCAAGCATGCAGTGATAACATTTGGAGAGCCATAATTGTTGGGATGTCTCTGTTGTAGGTTTGCAGCTTTTCTCAGTACAGTACATGTGCGCATGTGTGTGTCCCAACGACTAAGAGTTCATGGTGTTAAGTAGGTCAAACTCAGCAGGTCAGACACGATGATGTCGCCATCAGAGGGACATTTTTGCCGTACTCGTGTATGTGTTTGTGTGTTTGTGTCTGCACCTCGCACTCCAGAGTTCACAGTATTAAATAGGTCAGACACAACCATGTCAACTGTGGAGGAATTTGTCCCTTAAGTGTGTAAGTGTATATAAATGTGTGTTTGCTGTTAATGTAAAATTGGATTTGTTGTATTTAAGAGTACTTCTGTAGCTCTCGGCATTAAACCTATTTTTTGACAGAGACATTTTGTGTTTCATTCCAATTCCGGCATGAAATCACATGTAATCGACTGTAATTATACAGCCCTGAAACTGACCTCAAATTCACATTTAAAATCAGTCTTAAATTGCTTTGTACGGTATGAGTCTTTATCCATTATGCACAATTTGTGCAGTAATCCACTTGCCATTATGTTTAATATGAATAGACATCTTTTCATCCTTTTTTGTTATTGTTGTTTTTGTAAATGCATTTAAGTAATGCTTTCCTCAACTCTATTCTCTTAATGTAGATTCCCCTTTCTCTGTATTTCTTCCCTTAAAAAAAAAAAAAAAAAAGTTTTAGTTATTATGAACATCATCACATTGCTTTCTTGCTGTCTGGCAAATTGTATGTCTGGGACAAATTTGCTTGAAATGAGCTGCAAAGCATTTGGATCTCTGTCTTGCATTAAGTTCCTCCGCAGTTCTTCAAAAGGCTCATGTCGTCGGTTGAAGTTGGAGAAATGTGCAGAGGATCTCTAGTAATTGTGGGGTGGAAGAGCTTCTCTATCTTCTTAAGAGTACACTCCAAGATCTTTCAACATTTAAATGTTTCAAAATGGCGTCTCGAATAAGGAATGTGGTTTGAAATGACAAAACGGCAGACCTTTTGAAATACGTCTTAATATATGTCCGTGTGTATCTTAAACGTAGCCATGGTGTACATCAAAATAAAAGTAAACACATGCCTTGCCCTTGTGTCTGTTCCAAATACAGTTTATCATGGAGGCATTTTAGTGCTGTTACTGAAATTACAATTGACCTGATATCTGGTGTTGGGTCAGAATTTTTTTAATTTTCTTTTTAGTTAATAATTATGGAAATACCACTGCTCATTGTTTGCCTTTAACTGGACTACTTTCTAATATATCGATGATAATAATAATAATAATAAGTAGAAGTAGAAAACATAAAAAAAATAATAATAATAATTTATGCATTGCATTGTATAATAATTTACAAGGCAACTGCTTATATTCTACTGTACTGTGGTGTATTAATATCAAACATTTATATTGCATTCTTATATTATATCTGGGATCAGCAGAGACCTCCTTAAAAACAATGTTATTTGGGTAAATTCTCTTACACAGCTGCAACATTTCATGCTTGAGAAGAACAAGCATTGTAGCATTTACTGATCTGCTGTTCTTATCCATTATTATCCACATCTGTAGGCTTGAATTCACCAAACCTTTTATTTATTTAATTTGTATATTAAAGAATAATAATTCTAATTCACATAATGTTCATAATCAGTTTAATTTTGAATTAGATTTGAATTAAAAACAAATCTACTACTACTACTACTAATAATAAAATAATAATTATATTATATAATAAACATTATATTATTCATATTATTGTTATTGTTATTATTGGTAGTGGTAGAAGTAGTAGTACAGAAATGTAATATTAATAATAATTAACATATTGTCCATTATGAAAAAAATAAATAAATTAACATTAAGAAAATTTATGCTACTACTACTTAAACATTATTATTATTATTATTATTATTATTATTATTATTATTTTCACAAGCTCAAAGTTGATTTACAATCCATAATAATAATAATAATAATATTAGTAGTAGTAGCTATAGCAGAATGTGTTGTAGTAGTAGTTAATTAATTATTAACTAATAATAATAAAAATAAATATATTTACAAGTAAATGTGAAATTATTGTCTGAGCATTTCTATTTGGAAAAACACATTATGAAATTTAAAAAGTTTAAATATTGTCCAATATATGATAAAAACTGTGCAAAAACCTTTTTTTATTAACATTTACAAAATTAATGACACTATTAAAACAACATTATTATTGTTTATACTAATACTAATAATAGTAGTAGTAGTAATAAAAGTAATTCATAATTATAATAATTTTACCTCATGTGGGTATTGTAAAAATATTTAATATTTCGGGTAGATGTCCCCAGAATAATCCAACCACACACACACCAAGCACACATTTACTGAATCATTTTAGATTCAAGTCAAATGTAACAAGCTACTCTCACACACTTCCTCAGCACTCTGATTCACCAATTTTACAGCAATCTGGCAAAAATCCTCCACAATGAAAGCGGACTGTTTTAAAAGGTCTGCAGATTCTGACATTTGCAAAACACAATTACTACTAGATTGAAATGTACTTGGTTTAGCATTGAGGAGTAATATTTGTTTTCTACATCAACCACCATCTGTCTACATAGAACATTATTTATACATTTAATTTTATTATTTCATTATTTTTCAGAGATTTAAGAAATAAGCTAATATATATATTGTTGTTTTGAAAAGGTCACACTGTAATGATTCTCTCTGATTCGTTTGCACAGAATTGGGAATATACTACATTATAATATTTGTATTGACAGAGGGGGAAGTATGAGAACTGTTAGGGATGTGGAAGTAAATCTTCTCGGCATGGGATTATTGGGATGGGATAAAAAAAAATACATTGCCAGAACACTCGAAACGGCTTCGACAAGTGATAGATGGATATTCACAGTATGATTTGGCCACCAGATTTGCCTCACCGTTTGCGTTCGCTGCACATGCCATGACCTGGAGAGCTCAAAGCGCCACTGATTGCACTTTGATTGACCTAATACTCTT
Organism: Moxostoma hubbsi; assembly: GCA_032164185.1. Taxonomy (NCBI): domain Eukaryota; kingdom Metazoa; phylum Chordata; class Actinopteri; order Cypriniformes; family Catostomidae; genus Moxostoma; species Moxostoma hubbsi. The sequence continues at coordinate 7,805,946 of JAVLUX010000201.1, read as the reverse complement.
TTAAATATCTGCAGAACACGTATGTGGAACAATAAACGCGTGCTAGCAAAGATCAATGAAGCTGAGATAGCAGGGAGTGCTATTAGCAGCCATTCAAATAAGTGAATCACACGGAGGCACACATGGCCACTGTTTACATAGATTTGTAGTTTCCTTAGCATGACGACACAGCGTGATCTGTTATAAATGCGAATCACAAGTAATGATGTGTGAGCGCAAATTCGCATAACTATTTTGATTAGCAAGCATCATGGATGTCATTGCTTTAAGGTGGAAATGCAAGGGCGGTTTCCATTAATCTGGATATTTTTGGGTAATCTCTTCGACTCTGATCTGTCTCATGTGTATTCTCAGTGAAAGATGATCACTAGGCTTTGGTTCTGTTCTGCTGAGGGTCTGGCGCTATTCCTGCTGAGCCCGTGGTGGCAGGGGTTAACAGGGCGTAAAGTGTCGGGGGGCAGCAGGGGTGGCCGGGATTAGAGCAGAAGAACTGTTGGATTGTCAGCGGGATCCATACTGAACTCCTGAACTCCCAGTTCTCTTCCCAGGAGCGGCTTTTTTTCACATGCCAGTCTCGGCGAGGTCACTGAGAGGTTGTGAGGCTTTCACACATTGGCCCATTAATGAGGTCTCTGAAGCAGGGTGAGCTGTGAGCAGACACTGGGATCTAGTAGGACAGAACAGCAGGAGGGGCTGTGCAGTCTAGTGCACTTTGTTCAAACCCAAACACCCCACAGGAACGCAAGCACAAAGGCTGTGGCATAAAGGCTGCTACCATGAGGAGGGCATATAAATGCATTTGAATGTGAACTTTCAAAAGAGATATTTCACTTTACTCCTGTCTTCAGAATTTACCATAGTTCAACAAGTTGTGTTGCATTGGGTGAATACTGAATAGTGTATTTGGGAGCACACAATTCTTTAGAATGGCATTGTATGGTGTGGGATTGAGATATGTCATCACAAAAACGTACTTTAACAACACTTATTCATTCTCGTTCATGCTACACTTACCATATGTTTTATGGTTTTTATTTATTAAAAGACATATGTTAAAGGGATAGTCCACGCAAAAATTCTCCCATCATTTACTCACCATCCTGGCATCCCAGATGTGTATGACTTTCTTTCTGCTGCAGAACACAAACGAAGATTTTTAGAAGAATATCTCAGCTCTGTAGGTCCATACAATGGAAGTGAATGGGTGCCAAGATTTTAAAGCTCCAAACTCCACATAAAGGGAGCATGAAAGTAATCTATATGACTCAAGCGGTGAAAACCAAGTGTTCAGACATGATATGATAGTTGTGGGGGAGACAAAGATCAATATTTAAGACATTTTTTCTCATATATTCTCCCTGAACAGTAGCGCCCGATATGTGCAAAGAATATGAATCGCTAAAAACAGAAGGAGAAATTGAAAGAAAACTGACTTAAAAATTGATCTCTTTCTTATCCACACCTATCATATCACTTCAGAAGACATGGATTTAACCACCAGAGTTGTCTGGAGTACTTTTATGTTTCCTTTATGTGGATTCTGGAGCTTGAAAATTTTGGCACCCATTCACTTCCATTGTATGGACCGACAGAGCTTAAATACTCTTCTCAAAATCTTATTTGTGTTCTGCAGAGGAAAGTAAGTAATCTGGGATGGCATAAGTGTGAGTAAATGATGAAAGAATTAGTATTTTTGGGTTAACTAACCCTTTAACATTAGTATACAATGTAGTTATAAAGTTAACCAAGATTCATTGTTAGTTCATGATACCTAATGCATTGACTAATGATAAGAAATAGAAACTTAATGTAAAGTGTTGCCCTATTATTGTAAAGGGGAGACCAGGGCTAGATGTCACATGGGGACGTTGTCTCAAGGGCTATATCTCAGTAACAATAAGATTTGTAGTCAAAAGTCTAATTGTGCAAGCGGAGGTTTTGTATGTTGTTCAAAACCATCTTAAATTAGAATAATTTTTGCAAATTTGACACTAAGTAAATTTTTCTCAAAGAAAAAATTTGCTTGAGAAATATTTGCTGGAGTAAACAATTTGACAACTAGCCCGTTACTCCATACTCTTTTCCCCCACTATACACTATATATATAGTGTGTATGTGACAAATTACTTTGTTGTTGTGCTGTATGGGAATACCAAACGACTAGATCTTTATATCATTAAATCATGGTCCTGGAGGAACGTTGTCTCGTTTCGCTGTGTACTTTACTGACAGTATATGGTTGAAACGACAATAAAAACCACTTGACTTGACTAAAACACACACACACACACACACACACACACACACACACACACACAAATAAAAAAAGCCAGTTTTATAATATCACTTTTTTTTTCTTTTTTTTTAATGAGGACAGTCAAGTTGGGCTTTTTCCATTTTTAGAAAATAAACCAATAACAATATTACAAATAATGAAATTGTTACATCATTCACAGGGTTACAGTCAAATGTACATTTTATACAGCGAAAAAGTACCTCCCATCTCCATCACAGTGGTCCAGGTGGGCAGTGCTCAAATTGGGCTAGTGAGAGGTCTGCTGCCCTGTACTGAAAACTAGGGCTGAGAGACATGCGGAGCAAATCATAACCTAGCTGCACTACTGCCGGCCTAACAGCAGAGGGTGCCGCAGCCCTACAGGCACCAGCGCTTCTCGGGGGGAGCCATTTTCTGTCCAGGAACAAACTTCTGACCAAATATGGACCAATGAGAGTGAGCCAGAGCCAGCTTGTATTTATGTTCACAGTCACATATAATCATCATAATAACGTTTTTTAATTGGTATAACGGTTCAGCTGTATCTGCGAACATATGCCGTTCACAGCTTGCCGTCAATCAGCTTTCAACAAACAGCTTTAAATGGTTCGTGGTTCTGTGCTAACTGTGTTTTTGCTTGCCAAAAAAGGGAGGAAAGATTTGCATGTCAACATGATGGCAACAGTTCTGATCTGGAAAAAAAGGCTAGGTTCTGAGTTTTTAAAAGAAATGCAAGCATACCATCTTTATAGGCCTCATTTGTAAATGTGGTAACATTTTTTAAAGGTGATATAATCCATGTGAAAAGAGCAATAGAAGTGCTACCATGCGTGAGCTTTTTTAACACTCTTGATGCCACATCCTATTTGTCTGTGGTCTATGTAGTGTTCTGTTAAACAAAACAACGAGACGTGAAGTAATTAGTCCCCTACCGAGAAATAACTTCAGCAACTGTGGTTAAAAAATGCAGTGGAAAACAGAATAAAACAAGATCGTTGTGAAGAAATATTTCTATGTAAATACTGGTTTGTTGAAGAAAATTCATTGTACAAAAAGTCCATAACTGCCAACCATGTCATAATATTTCAACATATGCAACAAATCTTAAGACAGAAAGGCTCATTGGCTGCTAATGTTCCTTTAGATCCCTCTATACAAAGTGCCAGAAACTCACGAGATCATCAGTGCCAAACTGCAAGCAAAATAAGATGAGGATCAAGAGTACAGGATATCTCTTCAGCACTGGATTTCTTCCAAAGTTCTGCTAATCCTGTACCGTTACGCAGATTTAAAACTCACCTTGGACTTGCGGGCTTCACCTCTAAATGTTACTAAACTACTGTTGTGAACTTCTCAACTCCTAATCACTTTGTTTTCTGATCTGACATATTCAAATACAGTTTCAGCCTGCTGAGAAGACCAGCTTAAATTGTGGTTTGGATGCTGGTTTTAACTAGCAAGATTCTCTTGGTAAACCAGCTTCATCGGAAAGACTATGCTGGTGGACCAGCTAGACTAACACCAACCCAAGCTGGCGGATTGACATGACAATTCATGTTGGTACTGGTACTGTAGAGAGAGCAGAAATATATGTGTAGATTTGCTGCAGTTTTGAGTGACAGTGATTGTAAAAGGAGTGTGAAGAAGAAAACTGTAATTCTGAGGAAGATGAGGGAATCGGAGCCATAGTATTACACTGCAGCACTGACACAGAGAAGCCATTAAATAATGAGAGGATATTCTGTTCTGGACAGACAGATAAAGGAGGGTGCTTGACTGCTGGCACCATCACTAGTACAGTTTTATGATATGAGAAAACCCTCTCTTAACCTGACTTGCACCGTCTTCTGTCCAGGCACAATGCGGTAACCCGACAAGCAATAAATCTATCTCTTCCACGTAAAAAACCACATGGTATTTAAACTGGAGTTTTTTGTCTTATTCCATGTCTGTTGTCTTTTAAGCCATCTATATGCTTGTGTAATCCTAAAAGTTGACAAAAGATAACCAATAGCTGATATACAAATGTAACCTTTACAGGCTGTCTTGTCCATTCGAGCATGTAGCAAATCGTAGTTCATGGGTGTGACGTAACTAAAGCCTACTGTTATTTTTTAAAAAGCAGAAAGGCTTTCAATATTTTCTATCCAAACTTCCTGTTTTAAAGGAATATTCCGGGTTTAATACAAGTTAAGCTCAATCGACAGCATTTGTGGCACAATGTTGTTAAAAAAAAAAATTCAACCTTCTTTTTTTAATTAAAAATAAAAGTAATTTTATAAAATTATAGGATTCACATTTCTGACTTTAAACCCTCAAAAAAGTGCCTCCATTCACTTCCATTTTAGGTGCATCAATGTAACCTCAATTTTTGTTTTTTTTAAAGAAAATGAGGGACGAGTAGATTTTTGTTTTTGCGGTAATCAACATTATGCCACAAATACTATCGATTGAGCTTAACTTGTATTGAACCTGGAATATTCCTATAACAGGAAATATGTCAACACTGAGAAGAAACAGCGTTCATGATGTGATTTCCTTAGATCTTTTATCAAAGAGGTTTTTTCCAAACCAAAGAACAAGCCACTGAATTAAGGTGCCGTCACATATACCTTTGCACGGCAAAATTCTGCGGGTGAAATACTGTCATCTCAATGGAAATCTGCGCAATTGAAAATTTCTCTGGACTTATAGTGGCAAAGATTTTCCCTATATACATTTCACGTTGGGTTCAAGTTTGGTGAACTTTGGCATGTGAATTTGCCGCATTGACCAATAAGTTGTTTGGTTTGGCAGTGCTTTGTACATACTGTGAAGCTATACTCACAATACACAAGGAAATAGCGGTGAGCTTCTTTATAAATTGCAAGCACAAAAAGTGCAGCATAAAAAAAAAAGAGGCTGCTTGACAAGTAATTTTTATGGGCCTACTTCGTCTGAGGAACTTCACAGTGCAAATGTAAATGTGACTGCGACTTTACATTCTTCCAAAACATGAACACGTAAAAGATAGACAGCATTTTCCAATTGACTAAAAAAAGCATGGGCTGTTCTCCCGACTCTTTTTATTGTGATATATCAGGAAACCTATTTCATTGATATATTATTTTAGGTGTCGTATTCACCCAAAAAATTGCTTACAAATCCTTTAAGTGCCCATGATTCACTTCCCATCTCCCTGTAGTCTCCTGCTGTTATAAAAATTGACCAAGATCCTCAAAAAAAAGCTGAGAACCGAAGCTTAAAGGCCATATAGTGTGACAAGCTCTTAGGAAAGAAATCTTCTACCCTCATTCTGGACACATGATAACAAATGACAGAGTAATAGTGAGGGTAGCGGCAGAGAACAGAAAGTGAGTTAGGTAGACTGGGTTGTCTCTCAAGTCTTTATGATTTATAGGTATCTCAACAGTTCACACTTGGGATGACTTATCAGCTGGACCAAAATGATGTTTCATGCCCATGCACTGTACGAATCTTCATTCTAATGGAAGCATTGTGTAATGGGAAGAACAAATAATGGTAAACACCATCAGCATTGCTGCTGTAGACCGTATGACAAGAACATTTCAACCCGGTTTCATGACACGTCATAATAATAGCAAGAGATGGTGAAAATGTAAGAAAGCGTACAAGTTGGCGAGAAAATCAAATGGACCAACGATGTTATTTCGACTTTCCCAAATTTTTACCCTAACCATAAAGTGTAGCCTAACCCCTTACTCTAAACTAACCATGATTTCAATAGTGAAATAACTTATGTACACCACGGAAGAAAGAAAACATCAGGGTTTGGACCGAGATTAAGGAAGCGTATTACAGGTTGTCGACTTGTTGTCACTCATTTGTATTGCATAAATACGTAAATATTAAACATGTAATCAAATTTGTTCATAGACATTTCATTCATTCATTCATCTTCAACCGCTTATCCTGTACAGGGTCACGGGGGGCTGGAGCCTATCCCAGCTAACATTGGGCGAAAGGCGGGGTACACCCTGGACAGGTCGCCAGTCCATCGCAGGGCCACACATATACAGACACACACTCATACTCACATCCACACCTAGGGCAATTTTTGGAGACACCAATTAACCTAGCCTGCATGTCTTTGGATGGTGGGAGGAAGCCGGAGCACCCGGAGAGAACCCACGCAGACACGGGGAGAACATGCAAACTCCACACAGAAAGGCCGGGGCAACCGGGGTTTGAACCCATGACCTTCTTGCTGTGAGGCGACAGTGCTAACCACTGCACCACCGTGCCGCCCTTCATAGACATTTCCTTTTTTTTAAATAAAGTGTTGGATATGAGGCTAGCTAAAACGTAATGCCGGTATTGTATCGGTTTGAAATTCTCTTTGCTGATTGGTTGGTCTCCTTTGGAATAAAAGGCTGGTACAACATCTTACGAATTTTCCATCTCGTACGTAGTACTGCGAGTTGTCATAAGACTGTATTGGAACTTTATCAGCACTCAATTATGAGTCAATAATGTGAATCAGCCCTTGTACCTTACTTGCATCGATCTGACCTCACAGTACATATGCTTTTAACGTAGATTAAAGACGCACGTCAACCCTGAGGTTATGGAATACATGCATGTACACGGTTAACCACAGTGATCTCAATGCTGGTATGCGGATGTACCTGGACATTCAAACACACGAGTGTTCATCTCTTAGCCCATCTAGAACAAAACGGAAAGGCCCAAAATGGACATTAACAACAGTGACTCTCCATTCGGCTTTAACAACACATACAAACATGAATCTGTACACTAAAATCCAACACAGGGTGTTCTGCTAGAGGATGTTATATACATTGTTTTCTTGGTTCTTATGTGTATGTACCAGAGGGAGAGGATCTCAAAGTGTGGTGGAAGTAACATACCTTGGTATGTTTGGAAAACTGTAAGTCTTCTCTGTAAAAAAAAAAATACAACCTATACACAACAACTTATTTACAATATTTTGCTAACATTATGTTGTGTTCTTTAAACTGGCCCAGCTTAATCCCATAAGCCATCTAGAGTTCAAATTTCTACCTAAACTTTTCTTTTCAATGGCCCCATGCATTGTCAGATGAATGTGAATGTACCCAGTTCAAAAATGTTTTACATCAACATCCTCATACAGTATAAAACTATACTCCACGATGAACATCACTTCCCCATTATGAAAATGTCCTCGAACTGCATACTTTATCAGATATTAAAACCCTTAACACCTCATTATAAAACATCTTTTTGAAAGAAAGCTAAGTTTGGTGGCAAAAATAGAGGCATATCAACACAGTGATCTGCAAAGTGTATCAAATCCAAGCTTTTTGTGAGATCAGTTTCACACCACGCATGCTCTGCAGCTCCTTGGGCTCACCGAGCCACACACACATGCACACGCACACGTGCGGAAGGGATTCCAACATAAAAGTGACAAGGGTAGGTGATGCAAGGAGCACACCGTTCGTGCACTTGCGGTCTTTCTCTGTAAGCAGTTCATAAAAAAAGAGCACGCTAAAGGAATTGTCCTACATACAACTGTGGGAAAGATTTTCTGAAGGTGTCTTTCAAACTAAATCATCTTAGCCCATGACAAACCTTTTAAAAAGGAGGAAGAATATGCAAGATGACCCCCTTCGCACACGTGAAAGAAAATACATCAAATGTCAATGTCAATCCATCTACAGTAATAACTGAAACCAAAACTAAATGTTTGACTACATCAGGTTCATTCTTCAGACCTCACACTGTCAAGTGCATCTGATATGTATAGTACGAGGTACGAAGGGATGATGACCTATTTGGCAGGCTGTTGTGATATCTGTAAAATATTTCGGCCCCCGCCCCAAGCAGTGAGAAATCACAAATGCAACACTGTATGCAAGGTAACTATTTAAGAGAGTTGGCATTTTTCCTGTTTGTTTGTTCATGTTGAAGTGGTCTAAACGGCAAAAATTACTAAAGTCTCGTGTTTTCATCAAGGCAGTAACGGCTGCCAAAAGAAGTTCAATTTCATGGTGTTTGCATCATTTTGCCTCGGCTGTCAATGTGGGGAGAGGGCTTAGGGTCCCACATGTCGCCACTGAGCAGACAGTTCAAGATTATTCACCATAAAATATTATAAAGAAAATCTCAGAAGCATATTGCAGGGCGAAGTTTTCATGTCCTGTTTCATCATTCCCCTTTTAAAGGGTAGCCTTGTAATTCAGTCCGCACTTTTACACCAATCTATATATTTTATATAGATTCCTTGTGTTCTCATTGCTTTAAAAATTCTATACAAAAACTCTTTAAAAAAAGAAGACAAAACAAAAAAATAAGTAAATAAGAAAACTGGAAAGGAAGTAAGAGAAAATTGAAGGGATATGGGGGGTCGTCCTGTGATTTGTGTCGGCTAAAGCTAAACGATCAGATGGTGTGACCATATTTTCCAGATGCAGTTTTCCCGGAATGAGCCCATTAGGGTGGCTGAGGGGTTTGTGAAGGATTCGGCCAACACAGATGGAGAATGAGAGTGTTTTTGGAGGAAGGGGCAGGTGGATATCCAGGGTTGTTCCGAAAGAAAAGCAGGCTAAGGGCCTGGGGTGGCCGCCCTATCCCTTTACGATGACCCTCCTCTTGTTCTCTTCCCAGTCTAATGGGGGCACTGGTGTCAAACTTCTACTGAATGGATCTGGTTCATCTGGGCCCTCATCATCTGAACACTGTTGAGGATCTTCTTCTGATGGCCTGCTAGTGTCACGCCAACCCGGAGAATGTCTCTACACACAAAGAGACAAGACAAAAATGAGCATTCTGAAGCAGATAACATAACGCTGTAGTAAAAGACCTTATTCACGCTAGCACAATCTTTGATTTTTTAATGGGAATGACAACGAGGCTGTGAGGGATAGACTTTCCATCTCTTCAATGGCATGAACGGTACAAAGATGTATAAAGCTCCTAGATCACATGTGATGTCCCACAACTCATGTTATCTGGAGTTATTTGTATACTAAATGTTCTTGGACAGATATGTATCAATGTTTTGTCCGCAACACAATCCAAAAACACTTTAAACTGCAGTACAGCCCATTGAAGAGATGGTAAGTCGATCCCTCACAGCCTCATTGCCATTGCCATTACAAATCAAAGATGGTGCTAGCGTGAATATGGTCTATAAATTGTTATTCACTGGCTTCATCACATGATGCCAAACTAAACTCAGAAGGTAGAGGCGAACTGGCTCCCCACACCGAGCATGGTTTCTCCCTATGGTTTTTTTTTTTCATCTTAAGTAGTTTTAGGTTCATTTCCACAGTCACCTTTGGCTTGCACACTGGGGACCAAAAGACAAATAATTTTAAAGCATGATTTGTAATCACGTTTTTCATTGAAACTGCTCAATGAGGACTTTAAGATATTATAGACATTAGAGCATAATTTTCTGTAAAGCTGCTTTGAAACGATGTGTTGTGAAAAGTGCTGTCAAATAAAAATGACTTGGCATGACCTGAGTATGTCAGCTGAAGACTGAAGAACAGATAAATACCTATATCCCTCTCACCCTCTGTTACCCAAACCAAGTGTCTCTGAATCAACAACACCTCTTTTGTTTTCACCATGATGTGCGTGTAATGCATGTCTGCTTGGCTCGTGTTTGGTAAGTAAACAAGGTGAGGACAGGAATTTGAACTTACATTGGCGTGACTCCCATTTCCACTATGATTAACATTGCCAGCAACACAAACTGCTGAATGAAAACATCGAGATTCTGATAAAATCTCTGAAATGCTCGTAAAAAAATATTTGATAAGAAGAAATGCGAATAAACTATGATGGAAACACATTTAAAAAATAAACTCCTATTTAATTTATTAGGAATACAAGATGCGCACAGTGGATGCACATCAAAAAAAGTCATGTGACTGAATAAGTTGTTTGTAACTGGACTAACCGGCAGACCAATCATCGCATCTAGGGCTGTCACGATTACATATATTTGACCGTTTTGACATATTTGACCGTTGTGACACGGTTGGCTATTTTTAGTGCGACATACTGTACCATGAGCGCCACATTTTAAAGACACCTTGTCAAGTTAAAGGAAAAAAAGGGATTAGCTAACCCCAAAATGAACATTTGCTGATAATTTATTCACCCTCAGACCATCCAAGATGTATATGACATTCTTTCTTCATCAGAACAGGATTTAAGATTTTTAGGAAAGTATCCCAGGTTTTTAGCTTCATCCAATGCAAGTGAATGGACACCAATATTTGATGTTCCAATAAGCACACTTAGTCAGCATCAAAGTAATCCAAACGACTCCAGCCGATCAAGTAAAGCCTTCTGAAGTGAATCGATACATTTGTGTGAAACACTAATCGCTAATTAAAACTTTATTAACTTTATCGCTTCCTATAAACACTAAATGTCGCTGTTGTGTGACGTCATCACGTTGGCGCGTTCACGTGAGAATTCAGAAGATCCGCTCTGTTTACCGCAGAGGAACGTACTTGACGCGAGAGTTGGGTCAATTCAAACAGCTAAAGAGAGCTGGCGGCAGCGCCGATTTAAAGTTAAAAAGATTTTAATTAGCGATTTGTTTTTCACACAAACGTATCGATTAACTTCAGAAAACATTACTTAATCGGCTGGAGTTGTGTGAATTACTTTGATGATGCCTAAATATGCTTTTTGGTCCGTCAAAAACTGGTATTCATTCACTTGAATTGGATGAAGCTAAAATCCTGGGATACTTTCCTAAAAATCTTAAATCCTGTTTTGACGAAGAAAGAAGGTAATTTAAATCTTATACGTCCTGAGGGCGAGAAAATTATCAGCAAATTAAAATTTTTGGGTGAACTATTACTTTAAGGTCAGACTTACTCCATGGTCATCTGGGAAACTAGGTCGAAGCTGGTGAAGTTGCCATTGGCGAAGTTGTCTTTGTACTGGCCCATCTTAATAGCGTCCAGCCAGTCATCCACAGAACTAAAGCTTGAGAAGTCGGGCACACTGCGGTCAAGCAAGGGCAAATGCACTCTAAAGAGGAAGTGAGAAAGAGAGAGAGACAGATGAGTCGCATTGTTGTGAATGTACAAAGTAAATTGAGCCTTTACACATCAAGTCGCATAAACCATACAATCCCCACAACTGAATCCACCCATACATGGAACAATCCTGAATGGCTTGTGATTCACATTTATTTGGCAAATGATCATTAATGCAAAAAAAAAAACCCTGAAACCTCATGTGAATATTTTTGGCAATTGTGACACACAGGGGATTTACAGGCTATATTATTTTTTGGGTCAATAAGATTCAGTCTCCTGAGAGGAACAAAAAGGATGTTAGGGAAGAATTTAAGAGCAAAATATCCTCTGCCCTGCTTAATTCTTCAAAAACGCAATTAACATCCCCAGATGACTGTACTTTCTAGCAACATTTCTGTGGCGTATAAGCCTCCGGGTGAAAAGAGCTTGTGGGAAGCACGCGCAACCCAAGCCTTTCACCAGCAGCATTGTGACAGTAGAAACTAGGCCATTTTACATTTGTCCACAAGAAACAGACTAGCTTCTGGGTTTTTTCTACAATTGTTTGAAATACTCAATTGCCTCAAGCTTTCGAAAATTATTTGAGCCATCAAACCAAGTTGATTTAATTTACCCAGCGATTGAAGGCCAAAAGAAACAACACAAACTCTTTGGCATCAATAAATTCCACCACAGGTATCAGAAGTGAATCCAAAGCATTTGACTCCAGATTGAAAGCATTATGGGAATCGTTTTGAAAGAGACTGTTTAAATATGCCTTGAAGGAAGTGAGGGAGTCTGTCTTAGACAGGGCAAAAGGTCAGGCGTTGAAAATTCCCCCTAATATATGAAACACACACACACACACACACACACACACACATGCAAATCTAAGCACTAAATAGCTGGAAATGTGTCAAAAAGAAACTTAAAAGTAATCTTGTTTTTGTAACCACACGTACATCTTGGAACAAGGATGGCATCTCAACTTCTCTTAAAACAATACAGTATTACGTATGTGCAGAGGTAAGACTAAAAATGTCATTACAATCCCTTAAAGCTGCCACGGCATGCTTTAGTGTAAAGTTACACTTCTCTGTCTGTACACTTTTCCAAAAAGACAATGTATCTCCATTACCTAAATACTGAAGAAACTGAGTCAGTGTTAAACACAAGCTCTTTTCCAATACCAAGTGAGCTGCCTAGCTGTCTTCTAAAGCAGCATCCTAAATGAGATGGAATCGCACAAGTTCATGATTTGAAACGCTCCTCATAGGCAGCGACTCAACGTGCAAATTAAACCGTGGTGTTAGCATGCTGCTCACAACGCAATACTCTAATAATATCAATTGTTTATTTTTCGTTACAACCGTAGAATGATTTATTAACACTTTTCTCTTGCCTTTCAATTGTGGTCTGTTCTTATCCATCACTTTTGTTTTCATTTCATTTGATAATTCCATTTGTGTATCCATCCATCCATTTTCTATATCACTTGTCCTATGTAGAGTCGTGGCCTATTTGTGTACATATCTTGATATATTATAGCCAAAATTTACATTTGTAATAATTCAACATATCGATTCATATAAGTAATAAACCATTATAACCTGGGGAGCGGGGACATGCCACTGTTATTTATAGCCAGGGTTTTCAAACTTTTTGATGCCAAGGACCCCCAAAAAGGAGAATATCCTTCCGAGGGACCCACTTTCTTAAAAATATAAAAGCATCTTTGTAGTTTCATATATAAAGACCCAATTTCACTGTTTGCGTTAAATGATATTTCATATTGTCATTGTACTAAAATAGTGGGTATGTTCCAAAACCTAGCGAGCATCCTCCGGAGGCAGCATATTAAAACATCATAGGTGCGCTCCCAACGCGAAGGCAGTTCCAAAAGATAGGAATCTTAATTAGGACTCCTCCAAAGATAATTCAAATTACAAGTACAAATTCTAAGGTAGCATCGTATGAACAGTACCTTCCCAGGGTAGGTGATCCCAGAATGCACCGTGATAAGCTCCGTGGAAAAATAAATCCAAGATGGTGGACGAAGTGGGAGAAACTTAGATTATAAATATATAACCCCATAATATATATAATCTGGTCAAATCTTGGTGCATAAAGGGCAAGGCGAAAACCTCTCGTGAATGCGCATGATCTCTGATCCCTCAGACATCACCGTCTTAAAAAACATCATTCATCTATAATGGATATCATGAACATGGGCTTGGGATAACTTTACTAAACCTTTGTTAGTCAACAACACTCGCCGCTGCATCCACAGATGCAAGTTAAGACTTTACTATGTAAAGCAGAAGTCCTACATCAACACTGTCCAGAAGTGCTGCCGATTTCTCTGGGCTCGGTCTCATCTTAGTTGGAAAGTAGAACAGTGGAACTGTGTTTTTTGGTCCGATGAGACAACATTTCAAATCGTTTTTGATAAACACAGCCATCATGTTCTCCAGGCCAAAGAGGAAAAGGACCATCCAAGCTGTTATCTGCATCAGGTCCAAAAGCCAGTCCAGCAGGACAACTTCAAACCACATACTGCCCGGATTACAAGTGCATGGCTGTGTAAGCAGAGATTGCGGGTGATAGATTGGACTACCTGCAGTACTGTCCTGTGTCCAATTGAGAATGTGTGGTGCATTATTAAGCACACCATCAGGCAATGAAGACCCCGTACAATTGTGCAGTTGAAGACCAGCATAATGGATGAATGGGGGGAAAATTCCACTTTCTAAACTTGACAAACTTGTGTCTTCAGTGCCTAATTGCTTCATAATTGTTATTAGAAGAAATGATGATGTTTCACAGTGGTAAACACTCGACTTTCCCAACTTTTTTGGAGTGGGTTGCAATCATCTGATTTGAAATGACTGTACATTTAAAAAAAAATAAAAAAATGAAATTCACAAGGTAAAACATCCTATAACGTTCAGTTGTAGTGCTTTCAATATAGCCAATGGTGAATATAATTTAAAAACTTATACTCCATTCAATACTGAAAAGTATCTGTAAATAACGGTTTAACATAATACAGAACTGACCATTATTCCCCCAAAAAGTGTGTGTGCTGTGCGTATTTATACCTTTACATGTATTAGGATTCTTCTTGGTGTTTGGTCACAGCACGATACATTCAGCACACACATCTCAGACAACACAATTATATATTATACAAATTTACAAATAAACAAGTACAAATATTGCACCTAATATATAAATATTACACACCAGCGTAAATAAAAGGCTCAGTTAATATTTTGAGGTAGAAATAGAAGCTGAAAGCAATTCAAAGTGCATTAAAGATAGAGGAGCAATTGTGATATATAATAAATAATGGCAATATGTGAAGACCCCGTACATTCCATTTGTGAAAAACATATATAGTACATGATGCTTGTTACTGGCAGGACAGCATAGTAGTGTCTACTGACTGCTGCCTAGCCAGCCTGCTTAATAACAGAAATGGCCAGTGGGAAAAATCTGTTTTGATGGCGTGCAGTATTTGTTATCAGGGAGCGTAATCGCATCCTGATGGGAGTTTTTGAAACATAATTAGCAAGGTGGGATGTGTCACTGATGATTTTATCTGGTCTCCTCTTTATCTTGATAGTGTACAGGTCTTCAAGTGGTGGCAGACTACAGCCAATACTTTTCCAATAGTTTTCTACTCCGTTGCAGCTTTCTCTTTTCTCTGGAGGAGGCTGCACGAAACAAGATAGTGATGGCAGACGTGAGGATGCTTTCTATAGTGGCAGTATAGAATTGCACCAGTATAGCCTGGGGTGGATGGAACTTTGCCAACTGAAATAAGACATGGATCCTTTGCTGAGCTTCCTTGTTGATGGTTGATGTATGCATTTTCCATGTGATCATAGTTCCCAGAAACTTGAACAAAGTGACAGTGCTCACTAATGAGGTATTGAGGATGAGTGGGGTGGAGGAGGAAGTGCATTTATATATGCTCATTAGAGTAACAGGTCTTTCCTCTTGCATCACCTGTATTGAAATCAGTTGCGAGTTGAGTATCCCCAGAGACTCTTTAGCAGCGACGAATCATTTCTATTAAAAATAATGGAAGAAATTGGAATGCCCAACAGTCAAAAGATGTAGAAAGCAAGTCCTGCCTTCAGGTAAAACAGCCAATCACCTTTTAGATACAGACATCGCCTGTCAATCAACTTGAGAAGACACATGCGCATTAGCTATACAAGACGTAAAATAATTTTTTTAGGGAGAGAAGCACAACTTATGATACCAGCGTAGTCAGATTTTACTGCTGATTTGAAATATGTTATTTGGTCGTAATCTTGACCAACCGTTTTGGAGATTTCGGCCTTTCCCCATTCAAGTAGATAGGATCTGCACTAGCATGCCAATTGTTTACATAGAAAAATAGCACCCTGGGAGCCTACCAAGGATGGCCACCATTGAACTGACTTGCAAAAAAGACTTTGGTGTCCTGTGCGCTGTGCGTGAAGAGAGCAATTTGAATGATGCACAGAGCTGCCACCTATGTAGAGCATTCCAAATCGCTCTCTTATGAGGCATCATTCAGTAAGGATGCTGCCGTAGAAGACAGCTGTCTATGTAAACAGGAGACAGAGAGGCAGCTCACTAAATCTGTTTTGGAACAGACCCAATATCAGTCAAATGTTATCTCCAAAAATATTTATGTAGTATTCATAGTGTATATTTTTTCTCATCTTGTTCACCTTGTCACTATTAATGATCGTATGTAAACCTGAAGATAAAAATGTATGTACAACTGTATTCTTATTAACTAACATAAACAAAGAAAAATAATCTAACAAATATATTGTTAATTGTTTATTCATGATAACTTATGCATTTACTAATGTTAACAAATGTAATGCTTTCACAAATATTGTTCAAAAGCAGCTTTATTGAGGATATGGCCTTTAATCCTCCTGTGAGCAAGCAAGAAATATATTTTTACCCCCAAACCAATCTAAAAACCTATAAATAAATGTGGCTTTCAATAGAATAATATACTGATGATTAATCTCTTGATTTCCAACCAGTCTTTAGAGAGCAGAATAAAAATGGTAATAAAGTCAAATTCGTTAATGTCAAACTTGTTTCTCTACTTTTTACAGTTTATTATTATTTTATACAAACTTTTACAGACCCCCTAAAATCTTCTAGTGGCCTCCTGGTTTGAAAACTACTGACTTTTGAAATAAGAATGGTTTTAAGGATTTTAACCACAGAATGCTTGTTTTAAGTTGTGTTCTTTCTTGTTTTATATCTGTCAAAAAACTTGTCGGTCAATGTTTTTAAAATTTGGTAAATGTCAGACATTTTTTTTATGCAATCTCTTCACAATCATACAGATCCCTGGGAAACCCTGTCTTAGATGACAGATTAGTGTTGCTGTCTACATTCTGGAACAGCCTTTATGCCGGTAGCGCACATACAGTATTATGCCTTAAAATGCTTTCTAAGTGGACAGTTCTTCTAGTTTTGGAACCTGCCGAAATATTGGTTTTCACCATCCAAGCAAACACTAATCCTCTTCTCAGCATGTTTTAAAACCTACCCTGAGGACAGTGGCGTCATGGCCTTCAGGCTGTTGGGGTTGCGGATCATCTTGTCCAGGTTGTTGACAATCTGGCTGAACTTGGGCCGGTTGTTACGTTCTTTCTGCCAGCAGTCCAGCATGAGCTGGTGGAGGGCACTGGGGCAGTCCATGGGAGGGGGCAGCCGGTAGTCTTGTTCAATGGCGTTGATGACCTGCAGAGGGAGACACAGATCTGTGAGGGTCTCTGGCTGGCTCTTTGAAGAGAGGGGAACAGCCAGGCGAACATTTTTTTTTTTTTTTTTTTTTGCAGTAGACGTGTCTGTCTGTTTCAATTACTAAATGTATTAAAACTTTACATTTATTGTTATATTTTAAGGGCTTTTGGGACTTGTTTTGTTCCTTTTCATTAAGGGGACAGTTAAGAGATGACAGCTAATTATATCAGGGATGGGCAGCTAATATCAAATATTCACCATATACAGTGCATTCAGAAAGTCTTCAGACCCTTTCATTTTTTCACATTTTGTTATGTTGCAGCCTTTTGCTTAAAAGCTTTAAATATTTTTTTCCCATCAATCTAAACTCCATACCTCATAATGGAAAAGCAAAAATCTGATTTCTGCAAATGTATTAAAAAGAAAAAACTGACATATCACATTGACATTGACAAGTGTTCAGACCCTTTTATTATGTCATTTGAAATTTAGCTCAGGTGCATCCCATTTATCTGGATCATCATTGAGATGATTCTACACTTTGATTAGAGTCCACCTGTGGTAAATTAAATTGATTGGACATGATTTGGAAAGGCACACACCTGTCTATATAAGGTCTCACAGCTGAAAATGCATATCAGAGCAAAAACTAGGCCATGAGGTCAGAGGAACTGCCTACAGAGCTCAGAAAGGACTGTGTTGAGGCACAGATCTGGGGAAGGCTATGCAAACTTTTGCCTGCTCTTTAGGTTCCCAAGAGCACAGTGGCCTCCATAATTCTTAAATGGACTAAGTTTGGAACAACCAGGATTCTTCCTAAAGCTCGTCCAAACTGAGCAATTGGGGGAGAAGGGCCTTGGTAAGAGAGTTGACCAAGAAACCAATGGTGACTCCGGTTGCGCTCCAGAGATCACGTATGGAGATGGGAGAAACTTGCAGAATGTCCATCACTGCAACACTCCACCGATCTGGGCTTTATGGCAGAGTGGCCAGACGGAAGTCTCTCCTCAGTGCAAGACACATGAAAGCCTGCTTGGAATTTGCAAAAAAGCACCTTGATTCTATGGTCTGATGAAAAGAAGACTGAACTGTTTGGCCTCAGTTCCAAGCGTCATATCTAGATGAAACCAGGCATTGCACATCACCTGCGCAATACCATCACAATGGTGAAGCACTGTGGTGGTAGCATCATGCTGTGGGGGTGTTTTTCAGCGCATGGGACTGAGGGACTGGTCAGGGTTGAAGGAAAGCTGAACGCAGAAAAATACAGAGATATCCTTAAAGAACACCTGATCCAGAGCACTGAGGATCTAAGACTGGGCCTGAAGTTTCCCTTTCCAACCGGACAATGATCCTAAGCACACAGCAAAGACAATGCAAGAGTGGCTTATGGACAACTATGTGAATGCCCTTGAGTGTCCCAGCCAGAGCCCGGACTTGAACCCAATCAAACATCTCTGAAGAGATCTGAAAATGGCAGTCCACCAACGGTCCCCATCCAGCCTGACAGGGCTTGAGAGTATCTGCAGAGAATAATGGCAGAAAATCCCCAAATCCAGGTTTGCAAAGCTTGTCGCATCATTCCCAAAAAGACTTGAGGCTGTAATCGCTGCCAAAGGTGCTTCAACTAAGTACTGAGTTAAGGGGCTGAATACTTATGTCAATGTGATATTTCAGTTTTTTCTTTTTAATACATTTTCAAAGTTATCAAAAATATGGGTTTTGCTTTGTCATTATGGGGTGTGGAGTGTAAATTTTAGCATAATGCAGCAACAACAAAATGTGACAAAAAATTAAAGGCACTTTTTTAAGCCATTAAGTGAAATCATTAGACTAGTTCCGCAATACTCAACATTTACGAGAGTGAAAATATGATTGGGCATCACTACACAATAAGGTTCCAGTCATTAACATTAGTTAATGCATTAGGTATCATGAACAAAAAAATGTAAATATATATTATTTATAGCATTTATGAATCTTTGTTTATGTTAGTTAATAAAAATACTACTCTTCATTGTAAGCTTGTGTTAGTTCATAGTGCATTAACTAATGTTATTCAAATATTTTTTATAAAATGTTGTAAACTAATGTTAACAAATGGAACCTTATAGTAAAGTGTTACCGGTTACTGAAACTGAGCGAAACTGCAGTAGCAACAAAGGTTAACAGAGTTGGTTAGTTTGATTCAACTGAATGAATCTGTTCAAACTGTCCATTCCAATGCATTGATTCAACGATTAATTTGCATCATCACTCACTTTACACAGAAGCCTCTGCATGGCATTTTTCATATATAAAACTGCATAATGTGTTTTAACAAGTGCAGTACAGCCCAGTCCACGTCTTGGACAGTATAAGCCATTTTTATATTATGCTGTGCTCTTGACATCTGTGATTTGTTTCTCAGGCCTGGTGTGTGTTAATGATTAAAAAGTCTGTTATAATGTGGGCTAAATTAGAGCTTGTTAATGTGCAATAACTAAAGATAATGTTGATGTTTAATCAATATCAGTATATGTTTAATCCTGTAAATGTATTAGATTTAATTTAGTTTTAATTAATTTAATGTACTGTCATAAGGCACAAATGTTTTGATAGTAACTGTAGGCTTGGCGTGAAGCAGGTGGCGTCAGACAAGAGCTGGTGTCTTTGGGGCTTGTTACACTGCAGGAGACAGAGGATTGATCTGCAGTCTTCATAAATGCTTTGTGATCATTATCTGGGTCTTAGGGGGACCCAAGGAAGCCATTTGTCATTGACCACAAACACACACATGATCAAATTCAACCTTCACACTTACACATCCACACACAAGCAACATTTTACACAGCATACACACACAGACTATAAATAAGCGATTACGGCCAACACAGCTGCTGTCTATACTTCTTAATATCAGCTAATAGAACTTGCCCATGGAAGTACGTGCATTTCCACTCTGTTCATATATTTTTTGCTTGCTGTTACATGACGTGCAGGCGAGACGTTTGGACTTTCAAAGCATCTTCCATTCACCGTTAGACACACGTGCACTGCGACTGCTGTTAGTCAATAGGGCACAACAGTCTGGCTTCGAATGTAAAAAACACCTTAATTTTGTTATCTTAAGGTTGATAATAGATGGTATATGCTTCTGTTGAAGCCATTAGTCCATGTTTTTTCAAGTTAATAAAACAAAAAAATTATATTTAATAGCTGAATTCCTGGTGAATATCTACACATGATCCTGAGGGGTAAAATCCACCAATCAGAGAATCGTAGCAAACAAATCACCCACTGCCATGATGCATTGTCTCCCTATACTCTCAAAATATGAATATATTTGTATAATATACTTTAAATATAATGATTTTATAGTTATAATCAACAACTTTAAATCAACAGTTTTATATTTTTCTATAGTCTTTAATTTGATAACATCATTTGCAATGCTTCATGGGATTGCAGTTAATTTCTTGTTCAGTCTTGTGCTTTTGTTTTGTTTTTATCACATTATCAAATACTTTTTGATACAAATCACAATTTGTAATGTTGTGATTCACCTCAGAGCTGGTTGGTTTGGTTCAGGGCTTAGAAGGCTTTTATGAAGTATTTGATGAATATGGAGGACAAAACCTGCAAAAATAATAAATAAATAAATATATAAATAAATAAATGTAATAATAAGAAAATAAATAAAGGAATAAATGTCGACATGTAGACTTTTTACCTTTATTCATTATTTTCTCTTTTTATTTAAATTTTGTACAACTTTTTTATTCTTTAATTTTGTTTTATTATTATTTATTTATGCATTCATTTATTTTTATATTTATTTATTCCCACCTGTATTTATTTCCATATTTAAATATTCCCACATGTATTTATTTTTATATTTATTCTTACATTTCTGTGTCTTGTATGATAATTATGTGGGCTGGTCCTGCTTACCATTGGTTTATCGTAGATTGAAGCATGTGCTCGATTACTCTTGACTTGTTTTGATGTGACGTCAGGTCATAGCCATACAATAATAAATTCATGAATAAATTGAATTAAAATTGAATTATATTTGTTTTATTTAGACATTTATTCCTTTAGTTATTTTTTTGTTATTACATATATTTATTTAGTATTTTTGCAGGTTTGGGCCTCCATAGATGAAATGCCTATGAAAAACAAATGAATGGGAAAAGTACTTCTGGAACCAAGATGGCTGCACAAGAAGTTGGGCACTGTTGTGCTTTATAGTGCAGTTGATTCCAGGCACATGTGCAGATGACAAGCACAGACATGTACAACAAGTCCGTGTGGCTACAGAAACTGGGTTGTATATGTTCAGTCCGATGGAATTCACATCATGACCCGAGATGTAGTGGCAAATGGAAAAACGAAGCATACTTTTGGCTTTAGTGCGACTCTTGCATTCCAAGTTGTTTGGCAGCGCCATGCACACACAGCAGTTTTCTGCCTGCCTCTGGCTCCAACCCCTCCTACTCATCGTCAATCATGTAACATCTGTCAAATTAAATATGATTAACACATGGTCTATAATATACACACTGACTAAATTTTACATTTAGAAAAAGCGTTGCAAGTTGTTACAGGAAATCAAGAATGTCACTCTGTGTTTAGATATGTCTTGTTCTCCAGCAAATTAACTGTATAGCCTCACTAAATGTGTAAAACAGATACTGAGGTTTTATGCGAAGCATGTGATTGAAATGAGCAAATGGCGACTAAGCTGCTGTCCGCATCCAATATGGATCAGTGTTGGAGAAGCTACATTGAAACTGTTGCTTGTAAGCTACAAGTTTTTTTTACCCTCCCCTTTTCTCATAGGTCCTCATGGTAGCGTATTGACTTGCCTCAATCCGGGTGGTGGAGGATGAATCTCAGTTGCCTCCGTGTCTGAGACAGTCAATTCGCACCTCTTATTACATGGCTTGTTGTGCGCGTTACCGCGGAGACCTGGTGAGCGAGCGCGGATGAGATCCACATTATAGCGACCACGAGGAGGTTAACCCAATGTGACTCTACCCACCCTAGCAACCAGGCCAATTGTTTTCTTACGAAGCCTGACTGGAGTCACTCAGCACGCCTTGGATTCGAACTTACGACTCCAGGTATGGTAGTCAGCGTCTTGCTGAGCTACCCAGGCCCCCACTACATGTTACACTTAATTTAAAATATTTGAACTACAGACAAGCTACTCTTTGGAAAAAGTTGTCAGCTACACCACAAGCTACTAACCAAAAAGGACCAACTACATTCAAGTTAATAAAAGTCACTCCCAAACACTGATGTGAATGTATTTGTGGCATTTGAATGAAACAGGTTACTGTGAATGACACACAGGATATATCCAAAAAACAGCCTTGGTGGCTGAAGAAAGATGAACATCCATAAAGTGGAAGAACGAACAGGACCCGAGTGAGACCCTGTGTTCCCTAGCTCATTATTGCAGCCATTACTATTCTCCTAGTACTATTCTATTACTATTCTTTATGGAAGGCCTGATTAATCTCATTCTGCTGCCTCAAACGGCCAGCCCGATGGGAGGACCGCAACGCTATCTGGAGCTGCTAATAAGATAACTGCAGAGATCTGCGCCCCCTTTTAGCGCATTAGTGTTCACACTTTCAATTTGAAACTATTTTCATTATCTGGACCCACCATTTGCCTTTTTCCAGCCACCCAGAGGGATGATAGAAATGGGAGGTCACATGAAGGGCAGAGAAAGTTTAACATGGCATTGTGCCTTGCATGTGAAATCGTCCTTTTGCTCAGCAAAAACAATCCATTACACACAGGTGAATTTTAGTGCCTGAATTTAAGAGATGTTTCCAATAGACCTTTATTTATCTACATCAAGATTTATGTGTGTATTAAGATCAACTTAAGAACTTGATGGACGGATGGGTGGACAGACAGACAGACAGACAGACAGACAGACAGACAGACAGACAGATAGATAGATAGATAGATAGATAGATAGATAGATAGATAGAGCCAAGAGCATACATCCTCCAAACAAACACAAATACAGCTCAAACCTGCCATTTAAACAAAAAAATGCAAAGTCTTGACACAAACCGTTCCTTCTATGTCTTCTTCTGCATTCTGAGGCCAGTGGGATGTGATGATCAGTGTGGCTGTTTCTGCATAACTGATTGCGCTCATGGAGTGTTTGGGGTCTGAGGTTTGGCCTTTCATACAGCAGAGCAGCACAAGGGCAGATTTATGATGCGCTATAGCGACTGTTTACCTTAGCCTTTGATTCAACATTGCTACACTGCTCTCATCTATCATGCTCTGACATACGACAACCGATAAAAAGTCTCTGGCACAAGCATGTAATGTGCATTTCTATTGGTACTTGAAAAAAAAGACATATCAGGAAAATAATGTGTCTATATACGTATATATCATCATCATGAACATATTAACAGCTTAATAAGTATAGGTGATAGAGCACGTACGTCTTGATTGGTCATGTCCCAATATGGCCTCTCTCCATACGACATCACTTCCCACATAACAATGCCGTAGCTCCATACATCACTGGCAGAGGTGAACTTCCGATATTGGATGGCCTCTGGGGCGGTCCATCGAATAGGGATCTTCCCCCCCTTGTATGAACCACAATCAAAAACACGGGTCAGTTAATTTCTCAGAGGTTAAAGTACAACAAAAGAAAAGAGCATGAATGCCATAACATAAAAAAGACGTCTTACCAGGGCGCTGGTGTAGGTCGGGTCAGAAGTGTCATCCTCCAAGAAGCGTGAGAGTCCGAAATCAGACACCTTGCAGACAAGGTTACTGTTAACTAAAATGTTGCGGGCAGCCAGGTCCCTGTGAACGTAATTCATGTCCGCAAGGTATTTCATCCCAGAGGCAATCCCACGTAACATGCCCACCAGCTGTATCACAGTGAACTGCCCATCATTTTGCTGGAAATAAGTACAGAAAAGGGAAGAGTCAACAAAGGGATCTAAGTGGTCTATTCATCTGACACTCCAGGAATGCCTCAATTAGGGCGTTTATTATCATTTGAACTGACTAGTTTAACATTTACTTGGCTTCCATATATTGGTCAAAAATTACCCCTTATTTTTTACTAAGGTATTCAATACAATTAAACTCGATTCACACTGGTAATGCATTGATTGTTTTCATTTACAATTTTTTACTATTTTTAAATACTATGTTCACATTCATATTTACAGTATATGTAATGTATAATGTGGCACGGTGGAGGGCGGGGCCGGGTTGTGACTCAACACGCCTGGTCCCGTATTAGGCTAATCAAGCCACCGAGAGGGATAAAGGCCGACTGCAGAGGGCAGCAGAGAGAGAGATCGTTCATGGACATGTCCGTCGTCTTATGTGTTTGTCTTTTGAGTTTTCCATTAAACCTTTAGTTTGTATGTCAAGCCGGTTTCTCGCCTCTTCCTTGACCCAGCCCCACCCTCCACCGTGCCACATATAAGTAAAACAAGTTGTCATTCAGTCTATGCTTTTATCCAAAGTGCATTACATTATACCTATAACAAAGACATTATTCCCCATCGAGCCACCTGAGGTTAGATGCCTATGGTTATGCACAATGGTTATAGCTTCTAGACCACTTCTTAACCCCATGACCAAGGAACAAGACTAATTCTATATGGCTTCCTTAAAGGTGAAGTGAGAAATGTCTATGCCACCAGCGGCAACAAACAGAATTGCAATCTTTTTATTACACCACTGACATTAAAAATTTGCGGAGGGACAATCTGTTTGCTCAAACTATGAAAGACAGGTGAGTGTTCGAAAACACCAACTAGTCATTCCGATTTTTGTTTTTTTTAAATAAGTAGATTTGTACATCCCTAGCACAGAAATATAACTTAGTCAGCACGTCTGAAGTTATGCTACAGCCATAAATCCTAAACAACCGCACTAAGGCAAGAGTTAAGCTGCGGAAAACGCGGTTAAGGTCTAGTTTGCCAAGTTGGATAAGAGTATCTTGATTTAGAGCCATTGATTTAGAGACTGAAAACAATGCATTGAGTAAAGCCCGGATTGGGCTGGCTGTGCAAAGATGCTAGTGAGGATTGGTTGAGTTTACGCTAAGCAATGCTATATCAGGCATTCAGTGATCAATGCAGGGTTGCAGAAAATCTTGCAGCTGTTGACCATGGTGGTCAGAAAGCTCTTTACATATGAGGAGGTCCACCAGTGTCGGACCCAGCTGTGCTTGCAGCTGCTTCCATCTTTGGACCCTCCGCAGACAGCCATGAGGCATGCAGCATTCAGCCTCTGATCAGAGGAGATGAACCCAGCAGGTGGAGTGTGGACAGGCACAGACCTCAAATGGGGACAGATGAACAGCAGTGGATGTGTCTCATCATGCCCCCTAGTTCCCTATGTCATGAATTGGGATTAAAATGCATTTTGGGGGATCCGATGAAGTGGACAACGTTGAACACCGGAGTAAACAGGGTCTAAAACGCTACAGTGTACACGCTAATCTATCCTGATGTGTCCTGGACAGCAGCCACCCACTTGTCCGTCAATCAAATACTAAACGCTTAAAGAAGTGTTTTTAACTTTGCCGGTTAAGGAGGAAAAGGAAACATTTGTCCAATCTGATAATCAGTACACTTCTTCTTCATTCTCTCATCGTTTACCCTCATGGCATGCCATCCCAGATGTGAATGACTTTCTTTCTTCTGCAGAACACAAAGAAGGTTTTTAGAAGAATATCTCAACATAAAGTAAAGTTAGGGTTAGGGTTAGGTCAGGTAAGTCCCAGCACTAGAAATGGCCGACTTCCTGATTGAAACACACCCTATAATTAGGCAGCTCAAACCCTTCTCCCATGTTAAGCCAACTTCATCAAACTTCTCCTCACCCGCCACAGCAATTAAGCACTATCCATTATTCATAAAGCTGAAATCCTTCACAAATATAGCCAGGCACTCTAATCGGCTCACAGTGTTTTTTTATAGTTTAATTGGAGGGATTCTTCACCCAAAGGTATTCGGATATGCAGCCTCAGTGAAACAAACGTTCTTTCTTTTCTGATTATGAATTATTCCATCCATGGCGTTTCTTACAAGATGTCTCTTTGCTGTCTGTTCGGCAGTGCTCGACTTTTCAGTTTGACATTTCTCAAATCTATCTGAAAGTTTTATAGTGGCAGGCAGCAGACCTTTTCGTGTTTCTCTCTCTTTCTTTCACTCTTTCTTTCACGCTGCTTACTCTGCCACAAAACAATATTGAAAGCTGGATCAGAGCAATAAAGGAATACAAAATGGGTTAGTGGCAGGCAACTCTCTCTCTCTCTGCCCTGTCTTACAAGAATCAGACTCGCATTTGAGCACCAACACCGAATGTTGTCATCTGCTGTCAAAGTGAGGTGCCACAACAGAAGCATGTTGTTTTCAAAGAGTTCATGCACTCTGTCAGAAAGGTTTGACAGTCTTGCACAAACAACACAATTGTGTGCCTGCACAATGATCTTACATATTTCAAAGCTCTCTCTTACGCCACCAAAACTTGACGGTATGAAAGCAAATGATTAGTTGGCCTTTATTTTACATGTTCAAACACATAATCATGAATCAATTTCAAAGTAAACCTTTCAGATCTTTAGATCCTCATTCTGATTTTTGACTCTTATTTCTACTGATATTACCAGATGCCAGTCAGTTACTCATGCAAACTTCGATATGGCATGGTAGGGCATGTGCATTCTGTCACAGGGTGGGATGTGCATAGGATGCAAGTATAAACACGAGTGAAAGAACTGGCTCACCAAACAGCTAAAATAACATCAGAATCACACATTTACAGATGTTAGCGAGAGCTGAATCTGATTAAGGTAAGACGATATAAATTTGGTTCAAATTATAACAAATGGCAGGACATTTGTTTCCTGTTTACTTCTCCTCGTTCAAACTCCATAATCATAGAGTCTTCTTGTTTCCGATAATTTCTTCCTGAGCTTGACACCCAAAAATGTTATGTGTGAAGGATAAAATAAGTGTTCCCTCCTGATAGATCAGAGGCAAAGCCATGCTAATGAGCAAAGTAAATCATTCCTCCCCCAAATATGAGATATTTACATCAATCAAAGGCAACCTGGAACAGCAAGGCCAATTAGCAGCGATAATGTCTTTTACCCACATCAGCTCGGAGCTGAAATCAAACTGACACGTGCCACTCGCCGGCTGACAGTAGTCTTCCTTCTCATTCTGCATGCTTTTCGGTAAGCAGGGATTTGGGTGATTCTCTTGCTCGGATAATCATCTGAATGCGTCTATGGGGATGGATGCAGATATAGAGCAGTTTCCTCGCACTGGGAATCCAGATCTCCACCGTTGTAATAAACATGGATTATGCACAGGATTAAACACTATGCACAATTCCATGATTACTCTGTGTGTTCCGTGATATATTTTAGAAGCACATATGGTTCATGTTTTTATAAGACAGAGTATTCATCTGATGCTTGTAATGCAGAGAGTGTGGCCAAGAGAGCGTGACCAATGCGAAATGAGGGCATGACTAACCACAGAGCAACGACTGAAGAGCAGCAAAGTGCTTTTCTTTAAAGAGACTGTCGTTAGTGTGGCATCCCATAGAGATGAATGGAAGAGTATTGAGTATTATAACAGTATTACAGCTGAAATCAATACTGAGAGTAGACGTTTGCAACAGGGGGGAAGATCAGTATTAGAGAGACACCCTGTAGTGAACTACCCGATGGACATGAGAAATGTTGATGTGTATACACACCTGCTGGAGAAAGATTTTCACTCCAATGCGACGGGAATTTGGGGCATGTGGAAGTGACTGAGCATGTATGTGATTAACAATATTAGATTTTTTGTTATGTAAAGGATTGCATTTTATATTTAATTTTGAGCAATCGTCTGGCCATGCACACAAAACACACAGATCACCTCAGCAAATGCATAGCAACACCCTGGCAACCACCCACAATACCATAACATCATGGCAGCGAGTTTTGCACAGGCAAGCACCACTCATATTTTCTTTAGAAAATAAAAAATATAATTAGCTAAACAAAGAAATGCGGTTTATTACTGTTTTTGATTAGGTTACACAGGCCACATCCACACTAATACGTTATCTTTTGGCCATCTGTCCACACTGAGACAGCGTTTTTGGCAGCGAAAACTGAGCTTTTTGAAAACGCTCTGCGAAGTGGATAAATGTGAAAATGCTTTATTTGCATTGTAGTGCGGACTGCGAAAACTTATATATCTGAAAACAATGGCATATTTGTTGTCATGTTGATCCAGTGGACGTTCACTCGACATGCAATGGCAATTTTTTGCATGCGCAGTAAGGGGATTTAAGCTTTTAATGCGTTTCGGTGTGGACGAGAATCTTTTGGAATACACTTAAAAACGGCAGTGCGGCAGCGTTTCGAAAATGAAAGCACGGGTTTCAAATGTATCCAGATTAATGTAGACGTAGCCACAGATTGTGTGAAATGTTGTTTGTTATGGTTCTAAAATGTAATCAACCTCAGTTTTACTCCAAAACAAAACTCTCTCATACAGTCGATTGATTGGCAAATGCTTTATGTGTCCCGGTTAAACGAAATAATCAGTTCAATAAGGACAGTAAATTCATAAATATATTTGAGACACCCCTGTACATTTTCAATTCAGCTTGCTTTCCATTCATCAAGCATGGACTAATTCTGGCTTCAAGTGCTATCAGGAATTATCGTAAATATGAGTTTCCTACTTGGAAGTTGCCCACGAACGCCCCAAAAAGTCTTAATTACGACTGGGAGACTCTGAGATAACTTTGATACTCAAGTTTCAGAGTTGGAATGCGACATAAACTTTAAACATGGTAGAGGAAAATACAATTTTGGTAGTAAATGCACTTACCTTTATGTAAAATAATACCAATTATTGGTATTTAATACCAATTATTAATACTTAATAAAAAATACCAATTGGATATGAAAAATATATTTGTTTCCCTTTGAATCAAGTGTTTGTTTCTTGCCATTTTGGCAAAAGTTTTTTCTTGTTAGAATCATAAACGTTACTAAACTTTGTAAGATTTCTCTGAAAAGAAGACAAAATATTGAATGTAATTTGGCTTCTTAAGTATCTTGTTTAAAGAATATTTAGAAATTTTTACTAACAAAAAATAAGACAAATTCTCAGAAAGAAAAATATTTTTTGCAGTGTGAACCTGGTATTCTCCATTTTCTATTTTCTCTGACAACAAAGCACTTGAACGTGACATCCTTATAATCCAACTTCAGAAGTGGGAAGTAGGATAATTCCACCCATGAAGGCTGCATTATTAGTATGGACTACCTGTAAATCAGCATATATACACTGGCGGCCAAAAGTTTGAATAATGTACAGATTTTGCTCTTATGGAAAGAAATTGGTACCTTAATTCACCAAAATTGCATTCAACTGATCACAATGTATAGTCAGGACATTAACTATGTGAAAAATGACTATTACAATTTGAAAACAAAAATTTTAACTACTTCAAACAGTTCTCATCAAAAAAACTTCCATGTGCAGCAGTGACAACTTTGCAGATCCTTGGCATTTTAGCTGTCAGTTTGTCCAGATACTCAGGTGACCTTTCACCCCACACTTCCTGTAGCACTGGCCATAGTTGTGGCTGTCTTGTCAGGCACTTCTCACGCACCTTACAGTCTAGCTGATCCCACAAAAGCTCAATAGGGTTAAGATCCATAACACACCTTTCCAATTGTCCAATGTCTGTTTCTTTGCCCACTTCAACCTTTTCTTTTTCTGTTTGAAAAGTGTATTTTTCTTGAAAGTCTTCTCTTTATTGTTGTAAATGAAACGTGTTGAGCGGGTAGAATTCAATGAAGCTGTCAGCGGAGGACATGTGAGGTGTCTATTCTCAATCTAGAGTCTCTGATGTACTTATCCTCTTGTTTAGTTGTACTTCTGGTCTTCCACATCTCTTTCTGTCCCTGTTAGAGTCAGTTGTCATTTGTCTTTGAAGACTGCAGTGTACACCTTTGTATAATATTTTTTTTTTGGCAGTTTCAAGCATTGCATTGCCTTCATTCCTCAAAACAATGATTGATGAGTTTCTATAGAAAGCTGTTTCTTTCTTTTGCCATTTTTTACCTTATATTGACCTTAAGACATGCCAGTCTACACACAAATTTCCATCTAATTGAATAGTCTTGAAGAAAATGTAATTAATAAAACTTGCATTTTGTAAGATTTATAAAGATTAGGCAATTCAATTAGATGGAAATTTGTTATTCAGTTGAAACGGATACACTTAAAAATAGGCTAAAATATTTTTTTGAGTCTATTGCATACTGTGGCATCTCCAAAACAAAGATAATGTTAAGATTCATTTAATGAACCAAATAGCTTTCAACTGTGTTTGATATAATGGCAAGTGATTTTCTAGAATCAAATCATCAATTTAGCATGATTACTCAAGGATAAGGTGTTGGAGTTATGGCTGCTGTCTAGATTTGATAAAAAAAATTACTATTTTCAAATAGTGATGGTGCTGTTTTTTACATCGGTAATGTCCTGACTATACTTTGTGATCAGTTGAATGACACTTTGGTGAGTTAAAGTACCAATTTCCTTCCGAAACAGCAAAATCTGTACATTATTCCAAACTTTTGTCCTCCAGTGTATATATTAAACTATTTATATGTCTATATCTATATGTACTCACCCTCAGGAAAGAGTCCAATGAGCCGTTCTCCATAAACTCAGTGACGATCATGGCAGGGCTGCTCTTGGTCACCACTCCCTCCAGATGGATGACATTGGGGTGATCGAACTGTCCCATGATGCTCGCCTCACTCAGGAAGTCCCGCCTTTGCTTCTCTGTGTAACCTGACTTCAGCGTTTTGATGGCCACAAACATCTCCCTTTTTCCAGGGAGCTTCAGATTACCGCTGCACACCTCTCCAAACTCCCCTACGGATCGAGAAAAGCGCATCAGTCTTTAGGTCTAGCCTGGGCTAGGCACATTTTGCAACTAGAAGAATATTACAGTAGATCACGGTTGGACGTCTGGAGATTTGATAACAAATTACCTGCTCCAATTACTTGCTCAATCTTCACACACGAAATGTCAATCTCCTTAGCAAACTCTCTCACAGCCTCATTGGGGTCCTCATAGGTAAACGGATCGATGTAGATCTTCATTCCTGGAGACACTTGAGAAAATTAAAAGCAGCTATAATATTTAGAGCTCTAAAAAGACTAAGAACTAATTTTATAACATTGTAAAAAGAGACTCATTGAGTGTGTGTATATGCACAACAATACGCTGATACGGTTTCGAAAATCATATTATTTTAAAAACCTGACAATGCAAAAAAAAAATGCAGGTTTTGTCCGGTTTTAACGCCGAAACTTAACCAGACATGCGCACAACACTTGCATGCATCTGATAAGCTGTCAGTTTATATGCAGAGCACAAATGTGCAAATATCTATGCTTGTCCATTGTTGTTTGCTTAAACTGTTTATGTCCTTCCTACATTTCAAGAAAACTGTTTAACGCATTTACGCAACCTTTCACATTGTCGGTTTCTTACTCATTGTAAAAGTAAAGTGTGAAAATTCTGGGAATGATTGGTTTTCTAGTAGCTTTGTATTCCAAGCATGACACTGGGACACCTCGTCACTGCACTGAATGGAGTGCAATAGCATTCGCCACAACTCAGATAAGGCATTTTAATGTATGTATCAGCTCAAAGGTGTCATACAGTAGTCTCTGATGGAGACCATATCACCTCTTTCCATTTCTACCAATCAAATGGCTTTTGATTGCAGGTAAATTAGCTTTAGGTTGACTTTAAGTCATTCCTGCCTCAAATCCGATTATTCAGTCTCTTGGCTCCAAATCTATCCGAGGGTATTTCAATAGACATTGTGTTGTCATGCAGCTGGAAAGGGTTTTTAATGGTGATCTGACCGTGCAGACAGTTCTTGAGTTGATAGATGTGTTCTCGCAATGGACATGGAGAAGATAAACAGAGCGAGAGAAGTAAATGACGTCAAACATCAAAGGATTCGTGAGCGTCAAAATTTAATAAATTCATGAGTTTGCAGTGTATGTGCTATATTGGAGAATATTCTCCTGAGCAGAGCTCTGTTTTAAAGGAACAGTTCACCCGAAAATGAAAGTTCACTCCAATAATGTTTCAAACCCATTTGACTTTCTTGCTTCCAAGGAAAACAAAAGGGGGTGTTCAACAGAATGTGAATGCTGCTCTTTTCCATACCTCTAATAAGAATGGCTCTAAAGCTCCAAAAATTGAATAATAATCAAGAAAAAGGTAGTCCATATGACTAAATTTTCCAAGATTCTGGAGCCAAACAATAACTATGTGTAAGAAACAGATGGAAATTGAAGCTGTTATTCACTGAAAATCTTTCCCTCTGCTAAAGCTCTCATATCTAATTCGCACTGCCACATATTGAAACTCGCTGGGCCACAATCTGTGAAAACACACATAAGAATCAATTGTGTTTTTCACCAATCATGTCAAATTATACGTTCATGAATAAATAAATGAAAATCAGAGCATCAGAGGGAATGATTTTCAGAAAATAGCTGCTTAAATTGCGGCCTGTTCCTCACACAAAGTTATCACGGCTTCAGAAGACTTGGAGCATTCGTCTCCTTTTATGGAAAAAAAAACAACTAATTCATACAGGTATAGATAGAATAACATGAGGTTGAGTAAATGATGACAGAATTAAAAAAAGAAACACTATAAGACTGAGAAACCATGTGAGACTAAGATACAAAGAGAGAAAGTGAGCGAGACACAAGTACAAGAGAGTATGAAATGAGTGAGAAAATTAGTATAAGGACACTTTCTGCACTTAGGAACTAACGGATGATTTCTGGCCTTGATTTTCCAGGTTTTACTGGCCTTACAGCTTCCGAGAAATGTTTTCAATAAATACAGCATTTACAGCAGTCCTTTACCATTGATTAATGTTTGAGCTGTTTAAAACGATAAGGAAGGGCAAAAAGAAGTAAGGAAAGTGCCACCTGAGCAAGAGAGAGATAAAATATAAGCCCTGAGAGAGAGAGAGAGAGAGAGAGAGAGAGAGAGAGAGAGAGAGAGAGAGAGAGAGAGAGAGAGAGATTTAAATTATTGCCTCTGGAGAATCTTAAAGATTTATTTCTATAAATGGAGCAGCACTTCAAGGCTAAGATGGTATTTACTGAAGTATTGCTCATTTTATGACAAATCTTTGATGGATCTTATTAACTTTAAAATACCTGGTTCAGGGCTTTTTTGCATTAACTTTGTTTATTGCTTTGATGAGAAAACAGATAAAAAGAATAAAGATGAACAAAGAAATGGGGAAATTTGAGGGCAGCTGTGGGATTAATATTTCACATACGAGTTTTGTGAAGTGAAGGAGAGAGGAATTTTTAGACAGAGGTGTGTGTGAGATGGGTGAGGGAAGAAAGAGAGTGCACGAGTATAGTCTCACGCCCACAGACCGCCCACAGTCCGTTCATAGACCGTCCGATGCATACGGCATACAAAACTGGCAAGCACTTGTGAAAATTACAAGCTTCAATCCATGGGCGAAGGGCAAACCAACTGCAGGGTATGAAGAGTATGAAGCGATGAAGTCTTGGAGATGGTGTGCCCCCCTCCATACCTTATTTTCTTCTTTATTTTTTACAAATATTTTTATACCCCACCTCCAAATAAATGAACTGTTTTGACTTTTGCATGTTAATAATTAGGTATGCTAGCATACATGCGTGATTTGTTTCCCTTCAGCATGGCAGAGTAACAAAAATAACCACTTATGCCATAATCATATGTAGATTTACTCGCTCAAACTCTTCTTTGTTATTTACACGTCGGTCAGATAATAATGGATCAATAGATCAATATTGCAGCCCTGAAGTGGAGTCAGAAATATCGTAATTACGAGTTCCAAGCATGTAAAGGACCAAGAAAAGTCGTATTTACAAGTGAATGGAGAATGAAGGCACTGAAGTGGACAAATCTGTACGGTTTATGTGCTAAGAAAGTTTACTGTATGTCTACTGTATTCCTGTTGCAGTGCTGCTAGCTCACTGTTTGTGTACGTTTTTAGTTAAACCTAAAAACTGCATGGTGTGTGTACAGCAGTGCTAAGGCCTAAGTACTCACTGTGGCCACTGGTGTAGTGCTGCAGCTTGTCCGTGTATTCCGAATCTGGTCTCTCGAACCCTCGTCTGTTGGAACAAAGGCAAAGAGCTCTACTGGTGCTTTTAAAATGGAGTTCAAGCCATGGAAACAACACTTACTACTGGTACCGTCATCTTGTTAAAACAAAACCTCTTCTTGTCATAAAGCAAGTTTTTACAAGCTCTGCTTCTCTGTTAAAGTCCACTAATGAAGCAAAGATTTAACTTGGAGTGTGATTTTGACACGCTGGTGGTATAATTAGAGGAAGCTACGTTAATGGTTTAAACACATTACGCATGTACCCGTACACAGATGTGAGCACTTGGCCAATGCACGGTATGGTTGAACACACTTAACATGCATTTTTGCAGTACTGTAGCTGTAACAAACTGCAGTATTCAAAGAGGTGATAGAGTTTGTGAAGTCTGTGCCATTATTGTTCAGGTAGGTTGCTATAAATATACCGACTTTACCATACATGCTAAGCAATATTCTCTTTCTTTTCTAACTGTTGCTCCGGCATGATAATATTTGACTTGAAAGACAAATCACTGTAGAAGCAAACAGCTCGTATTAATGTCGGCTATATTGCCCCTTGTGCCCTTGTATGATGCGTTGAGTTATGAACTGTGGTTCAACCAAATCAAGTTGTGTAGTTAGAAACACCCATGTTCACGCACTTACGTAGAGTATACAGTATTTCGGCCTTGAGGCAAAGCGTGAGGAACCTGTATTTGGAGAGAACTTACCGGTTGCAGACGATGATGATGACCACCACCGCAATGAGGAAGACCAGACCAGCAGCCGCCGAGCCAATGATGAGCGGCAGTTTCTCCTGAATGCTAGTGTTGTACTCCTCTGTAGTTACACACACACATATCTAATAGTTAGCACTTCCTGACAAACCCCAGCAGACCTTCTCTAAATCTGACGTTGCCTGAAGCAAGTTCAGACTCCACTGAGGCAGAAGAGTGTAGATTCCTGCAGTGCATATCTACAGAGGTGAGAGAACCCCATTTCCCCTTTTGTGGTTCGCAGTGGGGAATCGGGGACAGGAAGCCCTGTGTAAGATGCCTCCAGGGCAGAAGGGGCCTTACAGTTGGACTACTCGGCTCCAGCAGCATATGGGCAGGCGATAGAGGAAATGTGCTGGATGGAGTTTGGGATGTAGATCTTCACATCTCTTTCTTTGAGTTCTGCTTACCTTTCTCTCGTTTTTTCTTTGGCCTCTTATAAATAAATAATCTTCTTTCACCCTACAGAGGCTGGAGGAGGCCGTATGCTACCATCTAGAATTAGATTTTACTGAATTTATACCAAATTTAGCCATAAACTGACCTGATGAGCAAATTTTTCTTTCCTGTGTTGGCATATGTCCAATCAAAATGGGAAGTTGGGTCTGGATACGTTGGATTTTCCCTATATTAAGTAGCCAATAGCCTTTAGTTTACATCACAGACATGAACATGATTTTCTACTTGCTATTGCTAGTCTGAAGTAGGTGGTTATAGGGTGAGGGGCATTCTCGTTCAAGTGAATTTTGTCATCTTTTAGAAGTGCACTAGCATATCGGTCCCAAAGCTAATAGACAAAACTCTAAGTATGATTTCATGGGATCTTTAAATTTAAATTGCATTGCTTTGAACTCCCACAAGCTGATGTTAAAAGTAAACAAAAAATCAGAACGTCGGGTCTCAAGTGAATTCAGCTGCACTATAACTTCCTGTTTAATCAGTTTTAAACCTCCTGGTTAAATTATTCAAAGTGAACACAGATTTCTGGCATGGCGCATCCATGTTTGGATCACCTGGCTGGGTTGATGTCTCTTGTCAGGCCAAAAGAGTGCATGGTAGGATAGATCAGACTAATTCTGACTTTAGTCTGTGATCATAATAAGCTGCTTATTGAGTAAGGTAGCAGCCTCTGGATGAGGTAAACTGGGAAGGGCGAGATAATGGGCAGCTTTCCAGAGGTATGTTTGATTAGTCCTTTGCAGCGTTTCTTACAGAATTGTTTTTGTTGCGGGACAGCTTCCCTACAACAACTGGTACAAACTACACACTAATCAAAACCATCCTATTTTTATACCACATTTTAGAGGGGTTTTTTTAATCTAATTTTGATTATTCTTATTTATTTAAATTCCATTTATGTTGGTGTTGTAGCCTTATTGGCAGTGCTCCGACATATGGTTCGGTACCGTCATGCATGACCCAAGGTCGTTTCCCTCTACTCCCTTGTCATTTCTTGTCTCCCTTTCTACTTTCAAATCAAATAAAGGCAAAAAATGGCAAAAATAATATGAAGAAAAAAAAATCCATTTATTAATACAAAACTCTTTTGCTGTTGTGTACCTTAAACTATGCATTTTCATATACTGTAAATATCTTGTCAGTAAATTAGTCAAATTGTATTTCAGTAACTGCTCTAAAGGATTCAGCAAGCAATCATACTGATTTAAGTCAATAACGGCGGTGTTTGCAAGTCTTTCTAACAGATTTATTAGAGTGTCTACAGTGTAAGAGCGAGCAGACTGGTTTGTTTTTGTAGTCATTTTACTAAATCCCAACATATGTCTTGTTGCATGTATTTTGCTTTTATTTAAATTGTATTATTATTATTATTAACAATGATAATGATAATAAAAAAAGCCACAAAAATTGCTGTCCGCACACTGATAGAGATTCAGACAAGAAAAAAGCTCCAGCAAAAAGTACTAAAAAAAATGAGTGTGTAGTTTTAGTTTAAGTATTGAAGAAAGCCATATGCTGAAACGTCCACTCTTGTTGGTCTGGTTTCTAATTCACTTGTGCTTTATTTGTCAAGCAAATGTATTTTTGCTAGACTTTTTCCAAGTCTGAATCTCTATTCAGTGTGCTGACAGCAATTTTTGTGGCTTTGATGAGATTTTCGGCTCCATGCACCTGAAGCAACATAAGTTTGACTAATAAGCGTGACAACACTTCTACTTTTTTTTACTTTTCTTTCTTTTTTTAGTTTGTTTCTTAAAGCCTGCAGGAATCTTAACATAAACAATTCACACTGCAAACTCAGGTAAACTTTAATTTCTCTTGCTATGGCATTGCAGATCAATTCAGTAGATTTGTTACTATCTAATGCCTGACATAATTAGATGATTAGTTTAGTAGATTGCGGCGTGGGGACGTGGTCGTGTGTCTGCGGGAGAGAGAGAGAGCGGTAAGGCTTGTCACCTGGTTTGTAATCAACCCTAACACCTGTGTCTTGTTATAGTGATGCGGAGAGACATAAAGGAACGCCAAGAGTCCAGAGAGACAAACCACGTGACAAGCCTTACCGCTCTCTCTCTCTCCCGCAGACCGACACACGACCACGTCCCCACGCCACCTAGATAAACTATCTGCTTTTGAAATCTTGAAGTAAATTACAACAAACAACACAGGTGTGCTTTTAAGATAAGTGAGAATCGTACCCGTTTAATTTAATCCCTCGAGGAGCAAATCTGAAAAGGTGATAGAGGTCTTTGGAAGAAATTAACCATCGTTTTATCATCATTTTGACTACATAATCACCTTCAGTCATGGTCTGAAAGTACATCTTGCCGCTGTAGCGTCCAAACCCGGCCACCGTACGGGCTCGGACCTGAAACACGTAGATGCCACCCGGTTTGAGGCCACGAATGACTGCGGTGTTGGTTTGACTCCTCACTACGGAAGAGTTATGCTCGGTCTGGTCCTGAGGAAGGAAAGACAGAGGCACAGAGAAATTACAAAAAGGAAAAAGTTGAAAAAATGTCCACATCTGTATTTAAGCTGGAGTGTGTTGTTGTTTCTCGTGTTGCGGATTAATGTGCATAGGCAACTGTTTGATTCCCCAAG
Organism: Moxostoma hubbsi; assembly: GCA_032164185.1. Lineage (NCBI taxonomy): Eukaryota > Metazoa > Chordata > Actinopteri > Cypriniformes > Catostomidae > Moxostoma > Moxostoma hubbsi. The sequence continues at coordinate 7,767,811 of JAVLUX010000201.1, read as the reverse complement.
AAAACTATTTGTTTGAGCATCCTGACCTGCCAACACTGGCCACACTGAACCAATGGTATGAGTTTAGAGGCGCAACTATCTGTTTTTCCAACCAAGAGAAGACAGGGGGAGTGCTTGAAAACAGTGATTATTTCTGCAATTGCTCTATAAAATATATAAATTGTGGGGCCTAGGTAGCTCAGTGGTAAAGACGCTGGCTACCACCCCTGGAGTTCACGAGTTTGAATCCCAGGGTGTGCTGAGCGACTCCAGCCAGGTCTCCTAAGCAACCAAATTGGCCCGGTTGCTCGTGAGGTAGAGTCACTTGGGGTGACCTCCTCGTGATCGCTCTCGGTGGAGTGCATGGTGAGTTGTGCGTAGCTGCCGCGGTGGATCCCGTAGGCCTCCAAACATGCTATGTCTCTGTGGTAACGTGCTCAACGAGCCATGATTGACGGTCTCAGTCGCGGAGGCCCCCGGATTGAGGAGAGTCACTATGCCACCACAAGGATTTAGAGCAAAATTGGGAATAAGACATTCCAAATTGGGAGAAAAAGGGGAGAAAAAGGGGAGAACCACCCCCCCCCCCCCACCCTCTCCAAAAAAACGAATACATAAATTGCACAAAACCACTGTCGTTTTGGTCACACTAGATCTTCTAGCCTCACAGCATGGGAGAGTTAGAAGTGTATCTCAGGTACATATGGCTCTCTAACAGGACTATTTATCTCATCAAAGCCCATCAGGAGAGCCGACTCAGGGTGCCTGGCGGAGAAATTGTTGCTGACCCTTTCAGGCCAGCCACGATTCATTAGTCTGGGCTGAAAGCTGTTGCTATTGTCGCATCCCCTCTTGAGTGTCTGTTTGTGTAAGTGAAGAAGTTAGAAAGAAATACAGAATGAGAGAGAATGGGAATGTAGGACTGTGTGTGTGTGCTCTGCTTTTTTCCTGTCAGCTCTATTTCTGCACTTTGTGATGTGAGCTTTGCTGCAGTCTGGGAAGAGTGTTTTGACAGGCGGTCCTCAGCGCTGTCTGAGAAAGGAATTATACTGAGGAAAGAGTTAGAACAAGAGCAGAGCCCTGGGGACCGTCAGCCTGTGTGTGTGTGTGTGTGTGTGTGTGTGTATCAAACAAAGAAAGAGAAAGACAGAAAGTATCCGTCATACTGTGCATGTTGAAATGTGTGAACGTAAGGGTGTGGTTATTGTATGTGTGTCAAGCAGCCACACAATGTGAGCAAAATGGGAATAGGTTAAAAGAATATCGACACACTATCTGGGTGTGCGTTTTTCTCAAGCACAAGTTGACGTGTATGTTTTCTTAGGCGTACACTGGCAGAGAGGAATCTGTAACCGAAATATGTTTTTTTAACTGCAGTGAAATCTGTTATTTTAGCCATTGGTATCCGGATCGAACCACAACAGTCTTTCGCAGAGCAACTGTGATTGTAATCACACACGACAGAACAGGATTTCGGTATTTGTTTCTGACAGCTGCCAAAAACCTCAATTAGACGGCAACTGTAAACCAGCTATCATTGCAGAGGGAGCTTCGGTGCAACATTACTTGAGATATTTCTTCAGTTTTCAATAAAAATGTATTTCTAAGACTGCAAAAAGTTGCTCAAATATAAATAAAATAATATACATGACAAATAAAATTGGTTAGAAATACAGTGGGGTCCAAAAGTCTGAGACCATTTTGAAATATGGGATTAAAAATCCCATTTAAACCAGATTATTTTCAGATATTGAAAAATGTAAAGACACAAAACTTATGTAAAATTAAGGATAATACAAATACTTCAGATTCTGCACTATTTCTAATACAATAGTATATCTTTTATAAATACAATTATAAAATTATAAATATTTTAAAACATAAAATTATTTAAGAAAATAATAATTTTGTATAAAAATGTGTAAATGTTTCTAGACTGTGCACTATTTCTAATATAATAGTGTATCTAATCAAATGTAAAAAAAAAAAAAAATCATTATAAAATATTAAACAGGGGCTAAAAACTAAATGTTGGTTCATTCTGAGCAAAAATTATTATTTTTTTGTTCTGGTTAAAAAGTTCTGGAGCCTCCTTTCTAAATGGTAACCGGTTAGAACAAAATAAAAGAATGGTTAATAATGTTCTTTTATTAAATGTTAGTACTCTGCGCTAAGGGGTGGGTGAAATACAAATTGCAGTGTTGCCAGATCTCGCAAGAGAAACAAGTGACCTGGTCTGGAAAACCAATCCTACAATTAGCCACATGCCTCACTGAAATAAGCAAAAATAAGCAATAACATTTTTTCTTGTGTGGTGGATTTATTAGATTAGAAATTATAACAAGCACACAGTTAATTAACTGCTTCTCATTCAAAGCCCAGCAGCATCAAATCTGTATTAATGCATCAGACCCTTTGGTCTTTGGTTTACTAAATTATTGGAATGAAATTAGCCAGTTATAACCAGTTACCAGCATTTAAAAATAAAGTTTTCACTCCAGACCAATAGAAAATCACTTTGTTTCCATTTTCGGGACCAAAAGTTAGTTCGTTTTATTTCCGTGAACCGTTTTTAGCCCCTGATTATAAATAGTGTATAACAAGAAATCATTTTTTAAATAATACAATTATTAAAAGTTTTATATATATATATATATATATATATATATATATATATATATATATGTGTGTGTGTGTGTGTAAAAATATTAAATATTTCTAGATTCTGCACTAGTTCTAATACAACAGTTTTTCTAATAAACATTTTGTAAATAAAATAGTAGAAAACTAAATTATTTTGAAATGATTTTTAAAATAATACATTTTAAATAGTTTTAGTTTTTTAATAAAAATAATTCTAAATGCTGCTCTATTTCTAATACAATAGTATATCTAATAATTATTGTAAATGTAATTATTAAATATAAACATTTTAATTAAACAAAACAAAAATGAAAAATACAAAAATATTAATAGATTTTTTAAGTATTTCTAGATTCTGTGCTATTTCTAATACAACAGTTTTTCTAATAAACATTTTGTGAATAAAATAGTAAAAAACTAAATTATTTTGAAATGATTTTTAAAATAATAAATTTTTATACGTTTTTTTTATAAAAATATTTAAAGTATTTATAAATGCTGCTCTATTTTTAATACAATAGTATATCAAAAAATGATTGTAAATGTAATTATTAAATATTAACATTTTAATTAAACAAAACATTTTTTAAGTATTTCTAGATTCTGTGCTATTTCTAATACAATAGTATACTGTATCTAATAAATGTTTTCTAAATAAAATTATAAATAGTATAAAACAAAATCATTTTTAAAATAATACAATTATTAATAGTTTATATAAATATTATGAAAACATCAAATTATTTAAAAAAAATGCAATTATTAATAGTTTATATAAATATTATGAAAACATCAAATTATTAAAAAAAAAATAATGCAATTATTAATACTTTTTTATAATAGTAATTATTTCTAGATTCTACTGTATTTCTAAGTAATCACATTGATGTTAACTCCTAAATATTTCCTTGCAAGCACTGAAGCACAAAAGATGCTCTTTGGAACATTTAAAAAAAATATTGCGGGATAACTTGATCTTTAGGTTTTGCAACTTGAGGAGTCAATGCCAGCTCAACTGACATGAAAGCAAAAGGGGGGCATTCCATATAGCTACTAATTATTCAATTAATGTTTTCACTCAAATTGTAATGCTGAAATATAACTTGTAATTAAAATAATAATAATAATAATAATAATGATAATGCAAAAGAAGCATTTTCACTAGTGGTCTCATTCTTTTTGACCCCACTGTATATTTATTCGAGTCATCCTCTCAAAACAATAATTAATAATGCATGCTCAAGGTAATATTGAATGGCATTTCATGCATTAAAAATGTGTTACATGCACTATGCATTAATCAAGCGTGAGTTTGAATGATACCTTCTCATAATGCTGCAGCTCGTAGTCAAGTATGACCCCGTTGGGCTGGTCCGGCTGCGACCAGGAGAGAGTGATGCTGTCAATGGTCCGACTGACCTGATGCATTATAGACACGGCAGAAGGAGCTGAAAAAAAATGCAGACAGGGGGAAAGCGTATATGAGGAAACATGTCATGTTCTGCTTGGCCAGTCTAGACAATATTTTCACTGGCCCAACAACAAAAACAGTTTTCATTTTAGCAAAATATTTTATGCGAGTCAGAAAGAGATTTATTTATGATTTCATTCAATGTTAAGCTTTCTTTACGCCGGCAAAATAGTATACAACAAATAACTTATTATCTTTTTAAAAGATAGCTTGAAACTATCCCGCTACGCAACTCCATAATTAGTCGTTAACACACATTGGCTGGAATACAAATGTATGCGAAATAAAACATTACTGATTTACTGATCATTTTGACATCTCAGTCAAAAGGCCCAAAACTTTTTCACACTGGCCCGGGTAGTCCTTATTGTTGAGCGTTGTATATAGTGAAAATACTTCTAATTTCTATTTATACTGACAGAGGCATTAAAACACAGATTTGTGTGTGTGATTAAACAGATGTGTAGATGTATAAATTGCACTGTGCTGAACCACATAAAATAGGTGGGAATTTCCAATCCTGACTCCGAGTCTCTCCAATTGGTCATGGTTCCTCAACTCAATCTGAGGATATAATCTAGCCTGAAATCTCTTCCTTGTCACATCCTCCTCAGAGGGAACGCAGACTAATTTTGTGGTGTGTTGAAAACAAATAAAACCAGGTGCTCTTTCTACTGATGAAAGCCACAAGTATGCCGAACACAACTGGAATTTTATGTCTTTGAATTTGGGAATTACAGAGTTAATTTTTTATCAGCATGCTTGGTAATTACAGGATGAAGTGTGTCAGTTCCTAGTGGTTGTGTTGTTTTGGACTTGTCCAACTTGACTGCAGTACAAAGTTTCTGCACTTCACTACTGAAATAAAAGCTCAGGGAGTTCTTAATAGTCATTAAGCATTGAAGCATGGCATAGCGGGTCAGGAAAACTCAATGGAGGTGCTCTAGAACACAGCTGGGGTTGTGTGGGGTTTGGAGAGGCCAGGATTTATAGCTCTTGCCGTCTCCAGGGCACAAGCTTATAAAGACACAGGCCTCTCCTCCAGCACACAGTTCTTTGTGGAAAAGCCAATCGGTGAGAATAAGGGGTCAAGAATAGGCAGGTTAGTATCACCACATTAGCCTCTGGTGGAACTTAATGGCAAAAAGCGTAACCATGTTTTCTGACTAAATATTTTACATTTCTTTCCAAGCAACATATAAAGCACAAATATTTAATAACATCATTGTAGGTGATTTTCTGGTAACAAGTAGTTTTTGGGGGGCTTTTACAAGTAATTGACAAACCGGTTTGGGTCAGTTTAGGTTAGGGTCAGATTCGGGTTCGTAATTAATGGAAAAATTAATTATTATTATAACTGTTTTAATAATGTTTTATATATATATATATAAATCAGCCACAATATTAAAACCACCTGCCTAATATTGTGTAGATCCCCTACGTGCCACCAGGATCTCAGGAGATCAGCAGTTAAAGAAATACTCAAACCAGCCCATCTGGCACCAACAATCATGCTATGGTCCAAATCACTGAGATCAAATATTTTCCCCATACTGATGGTTGATCTGAACATTAACTGAAGCTCCTGACCTGTATCTGCATGATTTTATTCACTGCACTGCTGCCACACAATTGGCTGATTAGATAATCATATGGATGGCTGTTGGTGGACCTGCACAATATTAGGCAGGTGGTTTTAATGATGTGGCTTATCTGTGTATACACTATATATATATATATTAGAGCTGCTTAATTTGGACAATATTATAGCAAGATATACCATGCACTATATATATGTAAACAGTGTTGTCACCATACCAAAATGCGTGTAGTTGGCAAATAGTAGTTGAGTAGTTGAGAAATTTGAACACTCTTGCTACCAATTTCGATACTACAACAGAAAAACTCATTCTTATTTGTTAATTATGTACAGTAAGTACTGTTTCAAATTGTCAGTCAAGTAAACAGTCTGTAATAAGAACAAAGAAACAAAATAAAAGCAATTAATAGAAACAAATTACAGTAAAAACAATAAAACAAAAATACAAATTAAGAAAAATTTTAGCAGCTTTAAAGTTTTTAAGAGCAGTATCAAGTATTTAAATAAACATTCAGAATTAAATTAAATTAAATGTGACATATAAAGTGGTCTCCACTGTATGACTATAATACATTAATTATTTTCAAAGCTACTAAACAAGTTATTCAGTCAAGAGAAGCAAGTGGCCTTTCCTCGCTTCCTATATTCTTTGATTAGTGTTATAACGACACACTAGACAGCGGCAGGTCTATTATGTTACATTTATACTTCAAGTCTGGCATTTTGATTCACATCAGCTTTTTAGTCCCACTGTTAATATTCACTTGACATAACTGACTGTGTTACCATTTATACCTCACCAAGATTAGCACTTTGGCAGAATTGTAAAGTGTATTTGATCGTTAAGGAGCGTATCTGCATGATCACAAATTGTTTTTATATGTAAAAGATGTGCTGGGTGGAAATCTTTGACAATATGTGGGCTTCAAATTAATGCCCGAGCAGACCTCTACTATATGCGCCAGCCAAGTAACTGCCATAGACATGTATGGGAATGCTAGCGGATACTTCTCTCCAGGTATATTAAAAGTGCTAGGGTGGGAAAGCAGGTCACTGCAATCAGCTTGAGCTTACAGTCTCCGGGGATGAAGGAGAGCTTAAGTGCTTATTTCTTGCTCTCTTGAGCTCAGAAAAAGTTGTAAATCTGTCTTAAATACACAGGTGATTGAGGAGGTCTTGAGTCCAGCTCAGAGCAGCACTGTTCACTTTTAACAGTGTTTCTACCCAGTGGCTTGACACCAACGAGCGTTAATCTGTCCAAATGTACTTATCGGGAAATGCAGGCCACAGTGCTCTTTTCCCTGCCTGTTAATAAATATATGCCAGAGGATAATGAACAGCTTCCCAGGACTCCAAGCACTGTGGGAGTGAATCCTCTGTCGGTATGCACCGCCATGCTCAGTCCAACCCAGAGCTTTGTGCTTAAAGGCAAGAGACCAGCGGCATCTTGTCAATATTAATGTTTGTATAAAGTCTCAAACGAGGACTAATCAGGCAAGCAATCAGACTTCCTCAATGGGAAGCATACAGGCATCTCATTAAACATGGGTATATATATATATACAGTGTTTACCAACCCATCTGGCACCAACAATGATGCCACAGTCCAAATCACTGAGATCACATTTTCCCCCATTCTGATGGTTGAACATTAACTGAAGCTCCTGACCTGTATCTGCATGATTTTATGCACTGCTCTGCTGCCACATGGCTGATTAGATAATCGCATGGATGTCTGTTGATTCCAGATGGGCTGGTTTGAGTATTTCTGTAACTGCTGACCTCCGGGGATTTGCACACACAAAAGACTCTAGAATTTACTCAAAATGGTGCCAAAAACAAAGAAACATCCAGTGAACGGCAGTTCTGTGGACGGAAATGCCTTGTTGATGAAAGAGGTCAACAGAGAATGGCCCGACTGGTTCAAACTGGTACAGTAACTCAGATAACTGCTCTGTACAATTGTGGTGATGCAAGACAGAACTGATTGGTTTGTAATTTTAAGACCTCTCTAACCCATGCTTTCAAGACTATCACATTTGTCACAATTTTGACAAAACCATATCTGTTAGTTAGCTAGATAATGTTACCTTAAACGTTAAATGCAAAGAATTTACAACAAAAATGTTCAATTCATCACAGATATCCAAATGTTTAAGTGTGCACAGCACACAAGATCAACAAACGTAAGATTACAGATAGTGTAGTGACAATGCACCTTCGGCCCAATGGGTCAAAAACCGTTTACTGGCCTCAGGCCTTGCAAAGAATAAGCATGGCACCAACAAGCTTCAGACAAAAGAAAAACCAAAACAGGGACAGCAAACACACAGTCAAAGCAAGTGCAATTATCACAGCTAGTAAAGCGTTTGTTCTACTTTCGCAGAATTTCAGTGTTTCCACTCAAGTTGCTCTCCGTGGTACATTTGATGAGGACTATTTATCTCCAAATGTAGGTGCTTAACTTTTTACTGGTAGACGGGGCGTTCAGACACATTGGAACTATCACACTATGCCGTACATGGTCTCTGTTTGTGAGGCACAGTAAACGCATTAGAATCATATTTGCATATCTGCGCTAAAGAAAACAGATAGGATGGGATGGGATGGTCATACAGACAAGTTTTCAAATCTACATCATCTAATAGATTCATAAAAAATAAGAAAACATTGAATTCTACTCATATAAGTGTATTGGCCTTTAATGTGGCATGGTCATGCAAACACAAAAAAGTCATTTCTTGAGCTCTGATCAGATCAAAGCTTGTAAATAACTGCCTCACAGCTATTAGTACTCTGGCCAGCCATGTCATGCTGGATTCTTTCTTAGAATCCCAACGATAAAGTGAATAGACCATGAAACTTTTTATTAAATGTCTAAATCTGGTAATCATTTACACATGCTAAAAATGCACAAACGTATGAATATTTATTGCATTAGGGTGAAACAGTTATGCAGGTGAGTACTTCAAATATGTGAAGTGTTAAGCCCAAAGTATACTACGGTCAGGACACGTGATGCAATTTTCATCATCAGCAGAGTGCTCGAGCACGTGCCTGGAATTATGTGCACTAATTTGAGGGTCCAAAAGGTGGCAACACTCACATTTGAGCCGTTGTTGTCATGAAGATGTGCTAGAAGAAAATGTAATCACCTGTAAACAACAGGAGATGAAGGTAAAAATGTCAATAGTGGATGTGTACGTCAATAGTGGATGTGTACGTCATTAACGCGTGTGTGAGGAGGTCTGGGGATACCTGTAATTGTATAACTCGAGTCTGAAGGACAATAAAGACATCTTTATAGGTCTAAACTCCTGAAGAGAAATAGTCCGGTGTCTCGTACAGTCGTAGTGCGTATGCGCCAACCGCCTGTGTATGCACTCACCGTCAAATGGAGTATACTTTGACAGGCTAGCATTCGACTGTATGCAGGCGATGAGCGTTTGTGTCAAAATCGAAGTATATTTTGGGATTTACATGACTGTAACTAGCCTACTGTGCAACAATGCAAAAATCATGTTCTTACTGAGTATTTTTGTCATATTTTAAAATTATATAAAATACCAAACCAACTGTCAAACAAAAATACATTAGAGGTCGGCACAGACCCAACACATCGGCTAAGTTGTTGCCACACTGCAGGTAAACGCGCTTTTGGTTTCTTTCGAGCAGATTTCAATAGTGGATTTGGGCAGCGCGGCAGTTTTAACAATCTTTTAATCATTATGTAATACAATAAAGTTTGTTGGTTTTAATAAACGTTATTATAAAGGGATATCTATGGTTTAAAGTGAAGAAATTATGTAATATCTTTCTGACTTATCGATAAAACAAGTTTTAACTTGATTCAGTAGGCCTGTATGACTATGACGGACATGTAACAGGTGGATGAATACACATTCTCACATGCTTAACACACTTAGAAATGAGAAATGTGTCATATGACAATTAAAACTACCATCAGACATGCAATATGCATCTTTACTGCTTAAATTACTGACCCACATACACTAAATAATAATATTTCAATATTAAATATTTTATTTAATTTACAGTATATTAATGAAATTATTTCAGTATTTAAAACAGCCATTTTAGATTTAACAATCATACATAACACATTCAAAATGAATCCAAAGACATAATTTTAGCAGTATGACATTAGTTTTATTTGCATATCTTTTCACAAACAGTAATTTGTGTGAAGTGCCCATTGAATGCAGCTCTTCACTGGGCTGCCAAAAGAAACGGAGGTGGCAGAGCAGTGCGCTAGTTTTTAGTAACTTCATCTATAAGCTATATTGTGAGTCATTTACATTAAGTAAACATTTACCAGCCAACTAGTTGACTACTTATCTGGATGGAAAGTCGAAAAGTATAAATGTGTTGTGCAAGACCAAGAATGCGATATAGTGGTCTGTAGAAGATTTCATAGCCAAACTCTCTGGGATTTTTTGCCGGAAAAGTGTCCTTTGAAAGTCAATAGTTCTTAATGATGGGAATGTAATGAGTGATAATTAGGGACATGGTGAACTGTGAATGAGCAAAGAATGTGTAATCAAACGCTTAGCTTAATCATCAAATAAAAGGCATTGAATGATGTGGAATGTTCTCAAAATCTCATTGGCTCACCAATACGGGTCTATATAATACATTTTGAAGGCATGTGGATCTCATTTGGAGCTGGAATTGTGGTATGGAAGAGCAACGCAGTGATTTGGTAATGCTGGTAAAAGTAGCCCTTACAGGTCAATGCTTATAAATTTGATCCACCCACGTCGACTCCCCGAACGCCTTTTACGCTAAAACTTCCCCACGGCAAGCTTTTCCCAGTACAATTTGACAGCAGCAGCTATAGTTCTACCATGTGGGACTGTGCACTGCAAGGATTCCCTATTTATGAGACTTACGAGGCAACCAAAAAGGAGAGGAAAGCTATACAGTATTTGCATGTAGTTTTAGCATGGTATAGGACCAAAAAGAGGCAGTGAGAAGCAGTGCATCTGGCAAGCGTCCCTATTTCCCATCTGTATTGGATTGAGGGTTTTATGTATCTGCAGAGTTTCCAGTGCCGTAAAGCAGTGCACCCCCATTTTAGTTCATCAAGCTTTAAACCATCTGCACTGGAAAAGATTGAAGCATTAATATACTCGTATACACACCAAAAGCTAATTCAAAAATAGGCCCTTCAGAGTCTTAAGATGATTGCAGACACTTACTGGGAGTTTGAGTCTAATCTGAAACCCTGTGCATGGTTTTTGCTGCTCGAGGGAGCCTGGTGTTCAAAGGAAAACCCAAGTCTGCGAATGGCTTGCGTTGAATGACGTGTGTCAACATTCCGTCTTTTATGTGGAGATGTTTAGTAAACGGGAATGGTGTATGCCGATTACAATCTGATAGAGCGCATGGTCTTAACCATAGACAACAAGAGGTCTACTGGCAGATCACATTAAAACAAGAGAACTAAACCTGTTCTGTTATTTCTATTAACAGAGAGGAGGAGGACAAATTATATTAGGTCTCAAGATTTTGTTACTCTTCCCATGACTTATTTGGGTCAAGACAAGGACAGTCAGCTAATCACAGAAGTTCTACATAAGCCCTGAATGAGCTGTAAAGACTGTACGTGATCATAGCCCAGACTCCAGACTAAAAAACTGACTTCGAAGTCACTGGCTCATATAATGAAACAAAATGATGGCTTGTTAGTTTAGCTAAATTACAGAATCGCTTGATATTGTTTAGCTTTGTGGACAAATTTTGAGGCTCTCAGTTGAATATTCACACAAGATGGATCAGACACTTGATACTTGGTGTATCCAATGAATACACTGAATATCGTCAATTTAGATGATCTTTTTGTTGTGAATTAAATAGAAATGTAATAGTTCTAGCGGGAAGACTAGCAGCTGTACATCACTGCACCATTAGCTGGGTAATTCCCAGCCAATCACATGTAACCCATTGCTTTATAAGTCTGCTCACAATCTATCACATTGCTGTTTCAGTGTGCTAACACGGCAACCTCCACCACCCCACCACCACAAGTTGAGTCCCGTCCTGCACGGGGGTGGGCTCCTCGCCACTGCCTTCTATCTCCGTCAGGATATGACGGTTCCGAGTGCAACTCCCTCGGACCGCCAGACGGGGCCTACGCCAAAGAGAGACATTACTTTTCTGTTCTACATTCATCAAATAAATGTCATCTTCAATTTCACTCAAGTCTGCAAGTCTTCCTGATAGAAAGTGAAATACTGCTCTTTATCTATGTTTTCTATTAAGTTCTTTAAACTTGGGTGTGTTTTTGGTTGTCTTTAGATTACATTTGTAGTCAGTGACCCTGTTGTATTTTTGACAAATAAATCACCCCATTTGTAAAATAATTTGTGCCTGTTTGAACAAAGAAATTTGTGTTTGCATTGATTATGGTTACAACTTGTCATGCATATTAAAGTTTTACTCGCAAACAAATGTATATGAATTAGAACAGCATTTATTACAACAAAGCTTTTTTGTGAATGTGTATCTTTAACAACACATTGTTATATGAACAATAACCTGTAAATAGTTAAGCTGATGCAAATAGCATAGTTAAAAGTTCTTTCCCCTTTTTCTTTTTTTAAATCACACATGACTGAAAATGACTTTCGGTTCAGTGTTTTTAGACCGATTCAAAGCAAGCTCATGAGTTCAAGACTGATTCATTAAAAATAATCATAACACTCATTTTTTTTGCACTAATTTGCAATAGCATAAAGACATTAATGCCTCCCATCAGATGAAATCAACATGAATACGATTTTTGTCATTTTTATATTATTTTAATTATTTTGGTATTTTTTGTCACATTTGTGAGTTGCATTCTTAGTTTGCAAATGATTTGAGTGTAAAACTGGATCTCCCACACAATCTCAAGAGAATAAACTTACATAACACATTTTAATTTGCATTTTATTTGCATGGTGCATTGAAATAGCATCTCGAATAAATCTACAGTTGAACTTTTAACATTTAGCCAAGTTTTCAATTAGTGGAAAATACGGAATTAAGAAAAATTATTGCATGGATTTAAAAAAAAAAATAAACAAATACAAAACTGAATCTATGCTTAAAGTTGCTTTTGGTGTGAGCTATAAATGGAACATGCAGAACAATCTCATGCTCTTTGGTTCACAATGTTAAACACGCATGTTTATCATGATGTCATGCTGAGCATAGAATGGAAGAAGATAAAACAGGTTCATTATCATGTGATGCTGAACGCATGAACAGACTACCTTGCAGAGCATACTAATGTCCATGAGAGACTGCAATACTAAACTTATTAGCTGTCCTCGCCGTTCTGCACGTAACTTTGACATACTCTCGTTCTGTACTGTACGCCATCTTTTCTAACATGCTTTGTAAATGAATGTGAATGAGAAAAAGAAAAAAAAAATATGGCAGCAACAGATGGAAATGCAATTCCAAAAGTAATAAAGGCAAATAACTATTCCAAATTTGTCATTAAGTTGACAGAATAGGGACATTTTTAAAACAAGATAAATTTACTTGAGAACCAAGAGAAATTTAACTAAATGTATTGGGGGGTTTATGCTTAAGCCAAGAAGAAGAAAAAAACGATTTACCAAAGGAGTAAGAAAAATAAATGTGCATGTTTCCCCTTTGAAGTATTTTATTTTATTCTATTAATGTAACTACATTTTGTTCGATTTCTTAGAAATCAAGACTAAATATCTTATTTCATTTTGATTCTCAAGTAAATGTGTCATGTTTTAGAAAGATTAGATACTGGAAAACAAGACTTTGAAATGCATGAACAAGGGAGCAAAAATTCAGAACATGTAAACAAAATGAAGCAGATGGTCTTTGTTGAATATTTTAAAGCTTCAGTGAATTTTAGGGTCAAATGGTGCTTTCATACATTAGTGACATTTGTTTATGCATTTCAGCCCTTTTAAACATTTCAGGACAACGCAATTAACTTATCCACTTCCAGTTATAAATAAACAGGTCTAATTGACCCTTTGCACCTGTTATTGTGGTACTTTGTTAATCAGGGATAATGAAAGCAAAAAGTGCCATTCATTGTGAATATTATTGCCTTTGATTAAAAGACAGTGATTTAAACACTCCTAAATTATATTAACTGTTGTTTTATGTGTGAGCAAAGCATCAAAGCATCAAAGCGGTAACTAATTGGCAAGATTTCAAAGTTCCAAACTTAGTACAAGAATCTATTTCTGTGATAGTTATTTATTTTTTCCTGTACACATGCATAATGATACTCTGTCACTGCATAGTCAACAGCTCAAGCAACCTGCCCTGCATACTTATGAAGGCTTTTTCCCTGGCTAATGCAAATTAAGCAACCCATGCTTTCCTCCAATGACACCCGACGTGATTAGTATGCAACAGCATGTGATTGGATGGAGCAGTGACTCTGGACTCTGCCAGTGGTCCAGGTGTCGGGTGCAGTCTCCTGACCGGCTGCCCTCTGACCCCACCTGGCACCTGCCGTATGTGCCCTTTCTGCCACCTTCTGTCACAGAGCCCCCACACCGGCCACCTCCTCAACAGCTGATAAACTTGTGATGCAAGGCATGAAAAAAAGCATCCTCTTCAGAGGAAGATCCTTGTCAGAGGTGGAAAAACACACATTTTTGGGTGAACTATCCCTTCAAGGCTAGCTCTTTGGCATTACTGGTAGTAAACATCCATCTGAAAGCCTCAGTGAAGTGAGTCCAACCCAAAAATCAGAAATCATTGTCTTTTTCAGCAATAAGGTCAGGACAGTAAAATACACATCTGCACTTCTCAATTACACTGCAATAGAATCATCAAGCTCCGTATCACCACTTCCTCCGAAGCCTGCCGGTGGCACCATCGTCTCTGGTGGCCTGACAGGAGTTCGCCAAAGCAATTCTGAAGATAATTAAGTAATAAATCTTCCACCAGAGCCAGACAGCGCCCAAGCCAGATTACCAGACCCAACTCTGCATAATGCAATTTACTCATACAATGATTCCCCCAACCTGATAAGGAAGCAATTCATTTCCTCAGGTATTAAGCAAAGCCTGACACATGTGGTACTGCTCACCTTGGGCTAATGAAATGGATAAACAAACAATAGCCAGAGTGTATAATGCTGAATGATGAAATGGAGTACAGAGCAAACTGGCAGATGGAAACGGCATATGAAGCTAATGGCCGGGAGTTGATGCTGCCAGGAGTTTGCTGGGACGCCATGATGGAATACATCAACAACTGTAATGCTCAAACAGTGCAGTAGACTGGAAATGCAAGTTTGAACAAGTTTGAAAGAATAAAAGAAAAGTCTCTTGACCATCTGTAAAAATAAAAATGTTAAAAACATTCTGTAACTTATGGTATAACATTATGTAACTTCTGGTCATTTTCCTTCTGTGTATGAATGCACTATTCATACCTCAAATACTTTCAACAATATGTGTAATGAGAAAAAAAGCCTTATTCAGGTTTTCTAAATTATTTTAAAGTTTGGAGAAATAATGATAATATGTTTAATTTTTGTAGCGCCTTTACAGAGCTCAAGGATGCTTCACAATAAAGAACAGTAACAAATAAATCATATAGATAATCATATGGACAGTGGACAGTTGCCCCGTCTGGAACAAAAACAAATGCAGTTGCATTAAGCAGATCAGATTGTGCAATCAATTAGACATATCAATCCAGTACAAAAGAACAAATAACATTGTGTAGACAGTTGAGAAAGTGTAAGCAGTGTAGGCAGTGGCCCAATCAGAATACAGACAAGCGTACAAATACAATGAGCAGTACATGAAGCATATACACATTATGACTGATAATATTGGGAGAACAAATAGGTTTTGGGCTGAGATTTGAATTCAGAGATAGAGATAGTAGTTCGGAGAGCCAGGGGATTGAGTTCCATAGCTTAGGTGCCACAACAGAAAAAGACCTACCGCCCATTGACTAAAGGCGGAATCTAGGAACAAGAAGAAGTTCGAACCCAGAAGATCGGAGTGAGCGAATAGGAATATAGGGAGAAATTAAATCAGAAAGGTAAGAAGGAGCTAGACCGTGGAGTGACTTAAATGTAAGCAGGAACATTTTGTATGCAATACGGGATGCGACAAGTAGCCAGTGAAGGTAAAACATGCTGGGAATAATATGTGCAGATCGTTTGGTGTATGTTAGTACTCTTGCAGCAGAATCTTTAATATATTGCAAGCGAGAGATAGAGTGCTATTTGCTGGTAGTCCAGAAAAAAAGGTGTTGCAGTAGTCAAGGTGAGATGTAATAAATGCATGGACTAATGATTCAGCATCTTTCTGCTGATACGACGAAGTTGGAAAAATGCTGCTTTAGAGAGTTTGTTCAAATAGGATCTAGGGTCATTGAAGTGTCAAGAATGATACCCAAGTTTATGACTGTGGCAGATGGTAAAATTAGAGTAGCATCAAGGTCACAGGGGACATTTGTTAGATTTTTTGTTAGAGTTGATGGACCAGTAATTATGTTCTCTCTGTTTTGCTCAAGTTTAATCTGAGAAAGTTGGAGTTAAGACAGCCCTTCAATTCATTGACACATGAGGATAATGAGGCAGTCTAGTGAATAGAATCTGGCTGGCAAGCTGTATATATTTGTATATCATTGGCACAGCAATGTTAGTTAAAACCATGATGTCGAATAATTTGTCCAAGAGGCATAATGTAGATTATGAATAGTAATGGACCAAGAACAGAGCCCTGAGGAACACCTTGTTTGAGTGGGACTGTGGGGGATTTGTAATTGTGCATAGATATGTTGTACTGCCTATCCTTGAGATATGAAGAAAACCAGGATAAAGCAACGCCTGAGATACCAATCTCTGAAAGGCAAGAAAGTAGAAGTTTGTTGCACACAGTGTCAAAAGCTGAGCTGAGGTCAAGTAATAAGAAAATGGAGAGATTGCCCGTGTCACCAGAGAGTAAAAGGTCATTGACAACCTTTACTAGAGCAGTTTCAGTGATGTGATGTAAGCGGAAGCCAGATCTAAATATATCAAACAGATTGTTGTGAGGTAGGAATGTTTGTAGCTGAATGGCAACAACCTTTTCCATGATTTTAGAAACAAAAATTGGATGATAGTTTGAAAAGTCTGCTGGATCTAGATTAGATTTTTTTGAGAATAGGAGTAACAGCAGCTGTCTTGAGTGATATTGGGACAGTGACAGAGATAAGAGACATGTTCACAAGGTGTGAGATAAGAGCAGAAATAACAGAGGTATGGTGTTTTAGAAGAAATGTGGGTGCAGAATCTAGCCAGCACGAAGAGGAATTAGATTTCTGTATTATGTCGCTAATGAGGGAGGGGTTTTTTGGGGTAAAGTTATTCAAGGGTTGGATAGACTGATCAAGCTCAAAGTAGAAATGGTCAATTCGTCACCAAAGGTCTCACATAAAGCATCCAGCTTTCCCTGAAAGTGATGCAAGAAGGAACAGCAAGTGTCATCAGATTGGCAAATACTGTGCCTGGGTGCTTGCACTAATTTGTTTACCCTTTGTGGAGTGAAGGGGGGCGGGGCCGGGCTGGAATGTCGCACGCCCGGTCCCCAATCGGCCTGATGGGGCACGCGAGGGATAAAGGCGGCCGGTGATGACGGTTGAGAGAGATCAATCACGGACATTTCCTAGTACTTTAAGCTTATTGTTAGCTTTATTAATGATGTTGGAGATATAAGTAGAGATGCCACTTTCAAGGTACTTTTATAATGTTCCGAGAATGCTATGAAATGTACAGTTAGGCCCGACATCCTAAAAAGTCGTTCAAGTTGTCGGCCTTTAGCTTTTAGAAAGCACAGCTCTAAATTAAGCTGCGTTCGCACTGCCAGATACTTTGTCGCTGCATGTCACCAGTGGCTGGCAGTTAGGTCGCTAGTGTTGTGTATGGAGAGTAGCCTTTCCTCCATATTTCCGTCACTGCAGGAGCTGAGAGACAGAAGGATCACGTGAGCTCTACCATCTTCTCTCGTATTGGCTGTCGCTTCCGAAAGTCGCTCTACATTTGCATAAAGTTAAACATTTCTCAACTTTGTCGCGTTGCTGGACATAATATATATATATTATTGAAGCATGAAAGTTATTCAACACCTATATCACCCATGTGAAAAATGAACTGCCCCCTTGAACTTAATAGCTGGTTGTGCCGAAGAGTCCCGTGACGCCATGCGAGGTTCGGACTTGTGAACGGCGAGCTCTGTGGTTGTGCCACCTTTAGCAGCATCAACTGCAACTAAAAGCTCCGGATAACTGGACATCAGTCTTTCACAACGCTGTGGTGGAATTTTGGTTCAGCCGCATTGGAGGTTTTTGAGCATGAATTGCCCATTTAAGGTCCTGCCACAGCATCTTAATTGGGTTCAAGTCAGGACTTTGAGTAGGCCACTCCAAAACTTTAATTTAGCTTCTTTTGAGACACTCAGAGGTGGACTTACTCCTATGCTTTGGATCATTGTCTTGCTGCATAATCAAGCTACGCTTGAGCTTCAACTCACGGACTGATGACCAGAAGTTCTCCTTTAAGATTTTCTGGTAGAGAGCAGAATTCATGTTTCCCTCAATTATTGCAAGTCACCCTGGCCCTGAAGCAGCAAAGCATCCCCACATGTCACACTACCACCACCATGCTTGACCGTTGGTATGATGTTCATTTTGTGGAATACTCTCTTTGATTTATGCCAGATGTAACAGAGCCCCTGTCTTCCATACAGTTCCACTTTCAACTCATCAGTCCACAGAACATTCTCCCAAAAGGTTTGAGGATCATCAAGGTGTGTTTTGGCAAAATTCAGATGAGCCTTTATGTTCTTTTGGGTTAGCAGTGTTTTTTTGCCTTGCCACTCTTTCCTCATCATTTCTGGAATTTCTTTCATCCTTGGCATAGTGAGCTACTGGGTGAGACCTTTTAGCCAACT
Source organism: Moxostoma hubbsi (assembly GCA_032164185.1). Lineage (NCBI taxonomy): Eukaryota > Metazoa > Chordata > Actinopteri > Cypriniformes > Catostomidae > Moxostoma > Moxostoma hubbsi. Next base: position 7,749,153 of record JAVLUX010000201.1, on the reverse strand, counting down.
TCATGCTGCTGAAAAGGTTATATTTAGGTGTTGATTTGATTGAACAGGGCTGCCGGTAATCAGGACTGGCAGTTTCATAGATTTGGAAATTTAGTAACTAGTAATACTTTTTCACACAGGTCCATTTGGTATTGGATAACGTTTTTGCTTCAATAAATAACATTATCAGTTAAAAACTGTATTTTGTGTTTACTCAGATTACCTTTTTTATGTTAGATATTGTTAGAATTTTTTTAACAATTTAGTATGAGATATACACAAAAACAGAGGAAATCAGAAAATACTTTTTCACAGCACTTTATTTTTTGTTGGATAGCTTGAAATTAAGTTGCATATGCAAGTGATTAAATCACAGAGGTACGTTGAATGACCCCTTAAGTGGCACTCCCCTAGTGCTTCCCCACTCTAGGCAAATCACACTTTGCAGGCAATCTTTCACACACAGCTCTAATGAAACTTTCAGAGAGAGTGAAAGCCGTCAAATATACTATAACCATGTCTTGATTGATGCTGGTCTTCATTGTGTGTAAAGTGAAGGGCCTGGAGTCAGATTGTCTTTACTTGATGTCTGATTAACCTTGCTTGTCCTGTTGATGCAGAGCTGCAGGGAACAGTCAATGTGTGCCAAGCATAAGAGAAGGGTAAAAGGCGTCTTTGTGTCTTCAGCTGCCCAGCATACAGTAGATTTATTTTAAAGTCAAGTAAGTTCTGAGAAAAGCTCTAGTATCTAGGGCTGGGTATTGATGCAGATTTCTCGATTCAATTCCAATTCACAAGCTCTCGGTGTGAATAGATTCGATTAATATTCAAGTTATAATGTCCATTTTGATTACTTAAAAAAGAAATTCTCTCTCAGATAGATATATCTATCAGCATTGATTTGTAGAGCAGTGCCAAATCGGTACTAACACATAGGCAACAGCATCTCCCTCAACCGCAAAGCCCAAAAAAGTGTGGTGCGAACTGCCTGAGACATCATCAGAGGTGAGCTTCCCTCCCTCCAGGACATCTATACCAGACGGTGTGTGAAAAAAGCTCAGAGGATCATCAGAGACTCCAGCCACCTGAGCCATAGTCTGCTCTCACTGCTATCATCAGGCAGGCGGTATCACAGCATCAAGACCTGCACCAGCCGACTTCATGACAGCTTCTTCCCCCAAGCAATAAGACTTTTGAACTCTTGATCGCTCACAATACTTATATCAGCAAAGCACATTAGTAGCCTCAGACTAGACCACATTTTAAACTTCAATTAATAACACACTGGCAACTGAGTATCAACAGACAAATTAATTGTCAAACTGCTATGTTACTTGGAACTGCACCTAAGACTTTCACCCACTGTTGCACTTCTGTATATGGTTGAGTAACAATAACGGGATTTGGTTTATTGTTCAATTGGGCATTTTAACTGTTCATGAGCTGGATAGCCTGAGTAAAAACCTGTTCCTGTGCCTGACGGTTCTGGTGCTCAGAGCTTTGAGGTGTCGGCCAGAAGGCAACAGTTAAAAAAGGTAGTGGGCAGGGTGGGTGGCATCCAGAGTGATTTTTACAGCCTTTTTCCTCAATCTGGAAGTGTATATTTCTTGAATGGAGGGCTGGGGGCAACCAATAATCCTCTCAGCAGTCCGAACTGTCCTTTGTAGTCTTCTCATATACGATTTTGTAGCTGAACAAAACCAGACTTATTGAAGTGCAGAGGACAGACTCAATGACTGCTGAGTAGAACTGTATCAGCAGTGGCTATGTAAGGTTGAACTTCCTCATTTGGCGTAGGAAGTAAAACCTTGTATGGGCCTTTTTCACAATGGAGTCAATGTGGGTCTCCCCCTTCAGGTTATGTGAGATGGTAGTGCCCAGGAACCTGAATGAATCCACTGCTGCCACAGTACTATTTAGAATGGTGAATGGGGTTCAATACTGGGGTGTTCCTCCTAAATTCAACAATCATCTCCACCGTTTTGAGTGTGTTCAGCTCCGGGTTGTTTTGACTGCACCAGACAGCCAGCTGTTCAACCTACCTTCTGCATGCAGACTCATTGTCATCTTGGATAAGGCCAATGACAGTGGTGTCCTCTGCAAACTTCAGGAGCTTGAGAGAGTGGTCCTTGCTGATGCAGCCATTTGTGTACAGGGAGAAGAGTATTGGTGAGAGCACACATCCCTGCGGGGCACCAGTGTACAGGTGCTGGAAGTGAATTTCCCCTGTCTCACAAGCTGCTGCCTGTCTGTCAGAAAGCAGGTAATCCACTGACAGATAAACGTGGGAACAGCAAGTGTGATTAGAGGTAAATGTTTATTTTATTTTGTAATATCAACAACTTACTGTAAAGAATAGAAAGGATATTAAAAGAGACATTATTCAATGATGAATGGATTGCGTAGATCTCAACACATGGTCAAACTAAACTTTTAAAACCAAAAGCTTTACTCTCAATTCACGTGAAAGGATCTTGATGCTGAACTTCATCGGCATACTACTCAATCACTGGTAAGTGAAATCTGAACATTTACCAGCCAGGGTCTTTTCACAGAAATCTTTAGTCACATATTTTGTAAGTGATTTACACATTGTAGAGGGTTGCTGCATAGAATAAAGATTGATCTTGATATAAGAATTGATATTGAGTTTGTGAAGATGATGATTGTTATGCATCAGACATTCAATATTTTAGTAATTTGTTTGTAGATGTCACTTGGTTTGATATTTTGTAATATAATGCAATGAAATGCATGCATTTTACATGTGTTCAGTGTATCAGTATTGCACATTCAGGCTACATGAAACAGTATTTTTTTAGTCATTACTTAAGTGAGATTTAAACTCAAATCACTTGGGAGTAAGAGGTTGGCATGCAAACCACAAAAACAGGCCACTACTATTGACTGACGTGTGATTTGTATCTTTGATTAAATAGTCTGAGGGTTGGGGGTCGTCAAAGAATTAGAGGACTCTTGACATTGCTTTACAATAACCAAGTTTATTTTGTCCATAATGTCTTAGCAATGCCAGCCACATAATTTCAAAGGCTCTTGACTAAGGCTTTCTTCATTATGTGTATATTCCTGGCATGCTGTTTTCACATATTCAGCATCAGTTGAAAGTTCAGAGATTTAAAGGAGTTGGCCTACCTTTCTATAAAGTTTATACCTAAATAATAAAAATAAAAATTCCTCCCCTTTTTTCTCCCCAAATTGGAATGCCCAAGTCCTCATGGTGGCATAGTGACTCGTCTCAATCCGGGTGGTGGAGGACGAATCTCGGTTGCCTCCGCATCTGAGACCGTCAACCTGCACATCTTATCATGTGGCTTGTTGAGTGCATTACCACGGAGACATTGCATGTGTGGAGGCTTCAAGCTATTCTCCGCGGCATCCATGCACAACTCACCACGTGCCCCACCGAGAGCAAACCACATTATTGCGACCACAAGGAGGTTATCCCATGTGACTCTACCCTCCCTAGCAACCGGGCCAATTTGGTTGCTTAGGAGACCTGGCTAGAGGCCTTTACTTGCAGAGCTACCTAGGCCCATTTATAAAATTCTTTTAAAAATAAAAAACTTCCTCTCCTCTGAAAAATGGACGAATAAAATAAACCAAAGCAACTTTTGCATTCTGGGTCAATGCAGAGTACAATACCAACCTTATATTTAGTGGGCAGTCTGATCATAATTCATCAAGCTCTGGAAAAGAACTCTTCAAGGCCAAGATCATAACACTCTCCCCATAATAACAGTGTTTATGAATTGTTCATCCCTTAATAAGTGTGCACGAGAACACTTTAAGCCCATAATGTATCACACATAAGTATAACTCGCTCTCTCATGACTGCCCGGCATAAAAACAAAGTTTAGCTCCCTTTGTCTGTTGCTCTTTCGTCCATTTCAGTCAAGCTTCAATTGCATTGTGTGTAGAGATTGTGATAGACAGTGTGAAATGGCCTGGGAGAGGGATGATACAGGCAGCTGCGAAGAAACTTCCTGAAAACAATGCTGGGAGATAGTCCACACTTGGTTGAGAGTGGAAAATAAGAATCTCAATTGACATCTTCCCCGTATGCAAAACACTTTCACGGCAATCACTTCCAATTTTCTTATTTGTTTGTTTCTCTTGCGGAGCATCCCTTCCTTCCCAAGCAGCCAGGCTTAAAAACGTGTCTAATTAACACTTGCACATGGATATGGACAAGCACACACACACTACTGCGAGCACAAATTGTGAAGCTCAAAGCCGCCTTTGCTAATGAGGGGTGACAAGATGTTTATGTAACCCCAAAGCCCTCCAATCCAGATGAAATTAAAGGCATGGACATCCTGACCCAGGCCCCCCTAGTCCTAGTGCCCTGTCCCAGGGGGCCTGGGCTGCTAACAGGGAGCTGGTGTGAGAACTTTCACAGCTCCCCCTGATGGACATTTGAGGCTGCTAATCCAAAGTGACAGGCAGAGCGGGGGTAGAGCACCCCAACAGCAGGCAAGAACCCCAGAATGGAGGGAGCATGGGTTAGAGCAGGGTAACGGCAAGAGGAAACATATGGAGAACAATCTTGCTGTAAAGATGCACTGTATATAAAAGCAATACAAATTCATTATGTAGAAATTACTTGCTCTTTTATACGTTTACATATAAACCTAGTTATGCACCAATGAATAAACCACCAATAGTTATTTATGAATTATGTACCAAATTAAATGAATATTTCAGGTGAAATACAAGTAAAGCTCAATCGACACAGCATCAGCAGAATACTGTTGATTACTACAAAAATTAATTTTGACTCGTCCTTCTGTTTCATTACAAAAAGCAAAAATTTGTGATAAAGTGAGGCATTTACAATAGAAAAGAAAAAGGGCCAATCATCAAACTTTAAAATAATAATTTTTTCAAAAGTACAGCCCCAAGATGTAAACAATATGCAATTATCACGTAATTATATTTAGTTTTTTTTTTGGTTTATAATTTACAATAAGTTTCAATTCATTAACATTAGTTAAGGCATTAGATATTATGAACTAATAATGAACCATACAATTTTTACAGCATTTATTAATATTAGGTAATAAAAATACACTTGTTCATTGTTAGTTTATGTTAGTTGTGCATTAACTAATGTTTACAAATACAACTTTTAATTATAAAAATGTACTAGAATATGTTGAAATTAACATTAAGATTAATAAATGCAGTTAAGGTATTGTTCATTGTTAACTAATGATTAACTAATGATGTTAATTAGTGTTAACAAATGGAACCTTACTGTAAAGTGTTACCAGTTTTTATAATTATAATTATGTATCTTTTATTGTGGCTCTGTTCAACAGATCTAATCAATGTTCCATGAAAAATTTTTATTGTTAAAGCTATAATATAACTTTTATTCTCTTTCCTAATAAAAACAATAATATAATGACAAAATAAGGTGAGAAAGTGGCTTCAAATAAAGTGAGTAAATACAAAAATATTGGTATTATTTATTTATTTATTTATTTTTTTTAGATGAAATGGTTATCAACCAAAATGTTCCTATTGATACATTCTTGGGCTGGGCAAAATTAAATGTTACAGAGAATATTACCGCTGTCTTTTATATCAGTCTCCGCGTTGTTAACCTTTCACATACAATTGAAGCGTGCCACACACGTGCAGCTGTTCGGATCGGGAGCGGCATTAAGACAATTGCTATGAATTCTTTTTCTCTTCCTTATTCAGCCTTTGGTGATTTACAACTTATCTAATTATAGCATTTGCTAATTTTTTGCCATTATCTAATTTTCTCGGTTAAAAAAAATATTATATAAAAAATCGTGTCAAAATTAATCTGAGAAATTCTGTGAAGGTTAGCCAATCATATCATTCATTCATTTACATGTCTATCCATCTCATTCATACTGATTTCACACTAAGCATATGTACATATTATGTCTTACCTGTTTAATCGCCTATTTTTATTGCAACACATTTGCACAATCCTATGCTGCACACAACTGATGCAAGGCAGCTAATCCTTGCACAACTATCCTATACTATCAGAAACAGCCTGTATAATTCTAAGCATCTGTGAGAGGGAGGAAACCGTTAATCTAAAAATGAATTATGACACTGCAAGAAACCTTGACTAACATTGTAAGTTGACTTTGGGGGGAAAAAATGAATAAGACTCCTTCATAAAATCAATTATGTTGTTTTAAGAAATATTAAAAAGGCCATTCCAAATGCTGAAATATATAATGAATGCTTTCATGTTTAGTCAAAATCTCATCATGCATCCAGGCTGCTTTTATAACCAGTCATGTAACATAAATGTAAGCTCTGAGTCGAACTGCACAAATTATCGTCTGTTCTCCAAAGAGAATACGCCCACCTATAAAGCTAAGGGAAAGAAGTTGGATTTCATTTCAAAGATGTGTTTCAGCTGATTCAGATGAGGTGAATCTAACAACCCTTCTGTTTTCAGCTGATCAGACATTTCTTGCTCGGAGAAACACTGACAGCCTCAAAATCCAGCTCCCATGGCAGTTCCACATATATTCATAAGTCCCCTAAATGTCTCAAGTGCACTTAGTGTAACTGTTGAGAGACTGCATGTAAAAAGTTGAAGTCTTTACTGGAACTCCCTGTCAGTTTATGAGACTGGGTTTGAGTCCACCCTTCTCCACTCTGAGACCTGCGGTGCACACATGCATGTTTTCAACTGGTGTATTTCTGCGACAATATTTACATGAATGCATTGTCTCTACGCATACATTTCTGCATTAATTAGATTCTCATAGTTGACTGCATGCATGCATGTGGGCCAGTGAAATTTGTTTGGAGGGAGTACTCAAATAGTTTGAGTCTGTTAAGAGTGTGTGTGCACTCAGCTCAAAGCTTTTATTTTTAGTTATATAAGGCTATAATATATAAGGTTATATAAGCGTTGTGTGTTTAACTGACTCTCTTTTCTCAGTGTGATGGTAAAATACTGAAATCTCTATACGCTTCCAGCTCTCCAAACATTGCTGCTATCATGTAAACACTCCCAGGATTCAAAGGCGCATCTCTTCCAGCATGCTTTCTGTACAAAAGACTGGCTTAAACCTCCCTTTGAGAGCCGCAAATGATGGAGAAGTTTTGAAGTTAGCAATGTGTCTTGACCAATTAAACTACTGTCGAGCTTTAGAAAAAGCTGCTTTGTTAAGCTAAAGTAGGGATGGGTCTGATCTGTCTGTAGCCAGCAGGGATGAGGAACTTAAAATAATGGCTGACTTAGTTTGAGCTACTAAGAGTTAAGAGTACAGATCTGGCACGATCAACCGCACATTTTTTCGAGACACATCAAGAACAAATCAATGCTGTAGTCTCTTGGAAATAATTGGAACACGGTAATCAAAAACACAATCGCATGAGCGGAAAAACTCTATTGTCTTTGTGTCTGCTTTTAGTATGTCTTCCTGCCATGGCCGTTGCTTCAAGAGGGGAACAAGTTTAAAGTCTAATCAGTAGCAAGAAGCTGTTTTTCGTTAAAAGTAATCACTGGCTGGAGAAATCGTAGGCTCCGGATAATCTGTCCCGCGATGGTTTGGGTCCGATTCAACGTACATCACGTTGAATTTCTGTGAATTATGTCTAATCTCATGGTGACATGGCGGGATGGTCGTGTGGTTTTTGTGAGCCAGAGAATGTAATTAGGATGTAATCTGCACGTAACAGATCTGTTTAACTCTCGGTTACACATGATGAGCTCACACAAATGGGACTATCTGGACTTCAAGCAATCTGTGAATGAATCTGTGGAGTCGAAAACATCAAGATGTCCATGCGATACATCAAAAGGGTTTATATAAGAAGAAAAGGTTATGTGAAAGTGTAAAAAATGGATAAACGTGCATATTACGGTTCAGACGTTCAATACGCCGAGCTGTTGAGTTATTCGTTACATCATTATTTACAGTGTTGATTATTTGTATATCTGAGGATTAGAGTATTAACTAAAGATTGATGATTGTGAAAGTGATGAGAAACTTTGATGTTGTATAGCCTAATTAACCCTAACACTCAGAACAGTATCTCAACAATAGATTTGGTAAGAAAGTCACAAAATTAGCACATCAAAGCAAAATACGCTTAAAAATCAAGATTTGTATAATCAAAAAAATATCTCAATGCTTGGGTCTATATGAGGGTTAATATAATATTACCACTGGAGTACAGGAGAGAAGTGTGCACCACAATTAAAAAAAAATGCTAATTAAATCAGGAACAAGGAAACAAGACAACAGATAAAAAAAATACATAAAAAATGCAATTTACGACTTACCAGCCTGGTTAGTCGTGATGTTGACTGATGCATATTGGGGCGAATAAGGGCTCTGGTCTGATACTCCGTTGACGGCCTGCACCTCGAAAGTGTACTGCGTGTGGGCCAGCAGGTCGCTTATAAAGACTCTGGTCTCGGTGAGTCCCAGCTGACGTGGAATAAACTGCACATTGTCCCCGCAGCGTGTGCAGCCACCCCGGCCACCTCCGCAGCTCTTGCAGATGATGTTGTAGACCACGTCGTCGCGCCCGCCGGTCTCCCGTGGAGGATACCACTCCAGCATCAGGGATGTCTCGTTCACGCTGGAGATTACGGTTTGAGGGGCCGACGGCACGGCTGAAGACACACATAGAAACGTATACAAATTAATAGTAATAATAATAATAATAGCAATGCATTTTTGTGAATTCTATTGAGAGGACTGTAGAGTGAGAACAGGAAACCAAGGAGGAGAAGATGGGGATGTGATCAAGACATTTAACATTATTTGTACTCATGTCACCCAATTGGTGCAGCTCAATATAATGCAATAGTACCTGTCCTCTTTTTCAGCTGTCTTGGTTCTGGTATTTTTAGTTTGTTTTTCACATTCATTATTTCCATAGAGATTTAATAAAATCTTTCATAAAAGAGTGGACACTTTTCAACTTTTTTTAATTAGTAAAAAAACTAAGCCATGAACCAACCAACGCCGAGGTGAATCATAACATCACAAACATCGATTTGAAGCAAAAAAGCATTTGAAAATCTGACAAAAAGACAAAAATAAAATACTGTAATGAAATACTTTCATTAGGGAATGAACTACAATACCATGATGCATTGCAAATTATGTAATCATATTAAAAAAAAACAGTTTGAAAGTGTATGGAGACTTGATTGCATCATTACAGTGTGTCATGGAAGTGGGCAGTCGCTGCTGAACGCTTTTGGCGTGATTTGGTTTTGCGATTCTCTGATTGGTGTCTTTTCCTCTCAGAATTCTTGGGGTAGTGTAGTTTCTTCACCAGGAAATCCACTATTATTATGATTTTTATTGTATTTTTTAATGAAGAATAAATAATGCAGACTTTTGGCTTAAACAGAAGTACATACTATCGATTAAGAGCTCACGGTAGGTCTGTCTTTAAAGGTTTTGTAAGTTATCGTTTATGTTCAATTCTGTATGAAGTAAATGAATGGGATTTTTACTTCCTATTTGTCAAGAACACTTTTTAGTAATCAATGAAACATACAGATATTATAATCACAATCATCAATCATTAATATGCCTACTTTATGGCCTTTCCATCAGGATCCTATGATGCCTTAAAATGCTCCCTCCAAAGCAGCTCATTAGGTTTTGAAACAGAGCAAATGTGCGGAACATGACAGAACACGTGCTAACCAAAAGGCCATGGGCATGGCTCGTTCATGGCTTGATTTTCAATGTTTGATGGGTTGATTGCAAAATACAATGAAATTACAAAGTTTTAAATTTGCACAACTGTGTATTTTCATCATGTTAATTAAAGTTATGACAAAAATAATGATGGTGAAACTCATTCATCCACACATGAGGATTCACATTGCATGGGTTGCATGAAAAGTATATCTGAATGAGAGTGAGAGCAAACCAAACAAAGCACACCTCCGAGACCTCCCTCTGACTGGCAGCCAACTAAAGCTAACAATGTCCTGTGTTTATCCTCCACCGGCATGTGCTCACAATTACTGTGGGTGATCCTCTAGGGGGCAAATGAGGTAAACAAGATACAACCCTCCGCCCCTTGCCCTTTTAAATGAAGTCCAAAAATGATGGAGTCTCCAATCGATAACTTATTTACAGCTGTTTTAGCCATGAGGCCATAAAGAGGCATCCTGGTCTTAAGTTACGGCTGTTAAAGCCCTTTAGTCGCATGCAAAGCTGTTTTCTAAACATCCCATTCCCAGGTTAGTGGGCGGTAATGGCTGCCGTTAACAACTGCTGTCTCCTCTCTTTACTCAAGCCAAGGCCCACTGAGCTTCAACTCCGGGACATGATGCTGCTCTCTTATTTACAACAGCTGCTCTTCTCCCAGGGCCAGGTTTTTTTTTTGTTTTTTTTTTGTCGAAAGCCCGAATTATCTTTCTGTCTCGCTTCTTGCTTCATTTCTCCTCCTTCTCTGCCCCCACCTCCCTTCTTTCAGTGAGTGACAAAACCACGTCACTCACAAATGCATAGGAGCCATCAACCTCTTTGTTTTCTTGGCCTCATCGGTCTCAACAATAGGGCAGTGGCTCTGTTGAACTCAGCCTGACCAGAAGTCAGAAGGTATGACATGGAAAAATATGACTTCCTTGATTAACCAGAAAAACCATACTGGACAACCAGCTGGTGAACAACGTGGTCCACCAGCACTAAGCCTACATTAACCAGCATAAACCTGAATGGGAATTGCATGGTTGTTAAGCTAGTTTTTACAGTGTTGGGGTATGGAGTATTTAAAAGTAGCAACGCTAATTACTTACAGCTTGCTACTTTTTCCATTTAGTAACTTTGTAGCATAATTATTTGCACACAATGTGACATAAAAAACAGTTATTTTTTTATCATGCTGCACCACTACTAGGGCTGTCACAATTATGAAATTTGACTGTCGATTAATTGTCAAACAAATAATTGCGATTATAATGATTAATTGTCTGTTTTAGGGCTATGACGAGTAATTGTCTCATTTAGGGCATTCACGATTAATTGTCATACATTATGTTATATTTATCTTCAAATATATAAATCAAATCATAAAATAGAGGTATATGATTTACTTTTAAGGCTTTAAAAACGTATAAATGATAACAACAAATACGGTTTTAAATATCAAAAAATGTCTAAATATTTAAAATATGTCTCTCTTTTTAAAACTTTAGTTTTGGTCAGTTAAACTGTTGTTTTTGGAACTCATATATTTGTATTATTTTTTATATATTTATATTATACTATAGTATATTATTTTACATCTTATTGTGCCATAGTTAAAACTAAATCTGTCCTATTTTCTTCACTTTCACACGCTATTTTGATTAAACTCTTGCTCTTTGATTAAACCCACGAGCCCTTATTTCTCATGCAGCAAAACCTTTGAGATTTCGTCTCATCCTTTTATCACTCCACAGTTATATAGTAGTGTGCGTCTCCTCCGTGTTACTGCGTGTCATTAACACTGTTTGTATAAAGTCCTAGAGGGATAAATCTACCTGTGTTGATCGTTTATTGCCTAAAATGTTTATGACCTTGTAGGCGTTTATGTGACCAAACATGTTGTTGGCTTATTAAGCATAATCAGTGTAAGATTGTTCATGTAACTGATCTCAGTTTCAAAGTAGCTGCAACACCAGGTTGGCATGTGGATGGATATAAAGCATAGAACATACTTGTACAGGGCATCTGTAAGGGGTCTGAATCCGTGCGGTAATATCCATTTCGGCAGACGCAGTTGGTGGCTCCGTCATTGGTGGTGCGGCTGTTGATTGGGCACTGCAGGCATTTCTCGTCACCTTGCGCCGTCTTGAAGAAACCTGAAGGGCATGCTGAAACAGAGATAGAGAAAGCAATGAGACAAGATACAGGGAAGAGAGTTGACTTTTTAATATTACATGATTGCCAAGGGCTGTAGCACGCCAGAAACATAATGGCCCACTGGAGTCTTGGTAAAACACACTTTAGAGCATTCCACACATGTAAAGTGCAGCGATACAGTCAGTTAAATACAGTTCATGTGCAGTATATAAGCTAAATAATTGAAATCCTGGACTCTTGCGTGTTGCGTGAAACCGCTTCCTTTGATCTGCTCATGGGTTTCTTCACTTTCAGAATAAAGCAAGAAATATTAGAAAGAAATAAGAAAAAAGGATGGGGACTAGCGCCAGAAACACTATGCGAGTATTCAAACACAGATATCGTTGCGTTATGGTTGCGGTCACAAGGGGAAAATAGAGTAACCCTCAATTGTTTGTTCAATTATTCTGGACGAAGCCTTTTCCTATCATTCAGGTAGCTAGGTAGAAATCAACATGTAAACATTTTAACTAACTTTAACTTGCTTAGCAACATTCTCTTCAAACGGTTCCTCCACCATTGACAGAAAACTGCTAAATCGTTGGGAATTCAACGTGTAATTGCATTGAGTTATGAATTGTGTTCTAATGCATTTTGAAACGCATCAATGCACGAAATCGGGCCTGCACAGCTAGAAGCATTTGCATTCACGTACTTGCATAGAGTACATTTTTGGCATAACTCCCGAATAATGCACAGCACAGCTTCTGCCATTGTGGCCAAGATATGCACGAAACAGTCTGGATGATTGTGACTCAACCTTTCTTCCTTCCTTTTGCTGAATCTTGCACACATGTGACACCCCCTATCTCTGTTGGTGCCGGAATCCCTCCCAGAATTCAATGCACCAGCAAAGGCACAGTGTCAAGTGCTGTTTTTATTTTATTTGTATTTATTTTTTTTACTTTTTAGGCCAGAACAGCTGGGTGAGAGAGTTTTGTCCAGGTAACACATACAAACACTAAGAAATGTCAGAAATAAAACTTTAATTGATGAATGAATATTATCTGTAAAATATACAGTAAAATATTGTAATATATTTTAAAAGACAATACAGTAATTTTTAACAATACAATTTTTAGATGTAAAAAAGTATGATTTTCCTGTATAATTAATATAATTATAATGAAATTTACATTTATTAACAAGACAGTACATGTACTTTTTACAATTGTTAAAATTACAGTAAAAAACATATTCGGGCGTTCCCGCAATTCCCTGCATGGCCCATCATATTTCATTATATTTGATGAGGATAGTTATGTTTCTTCATGTTTTTAATATCAGATATGTACATTGGGCTGTTCTGTGTTATATTTGATTTAGTTTAGTTCATATTTAAATCTCACATGTGTTACCCTGATGGTGTTAGTGTTTGTGAGAGTGACACTGAGCGCTGTCTCTACATGTTTATTGGTCATTGTTCCTGGAAGAGCCACTGTTGGTGAACTTCATGTCGTCATGTCAACAATACCTTATTAAGTAAAAAGATGATTTTTTACAGTTTCAGAAGGTCAATATCTAGTTTATGAAAACAACTAGGCCTATTTGATCAATTTAACAGAATATCTTTTTAAAATGCCATCGTGGTCATATAAATTACAACAGTTTTAAACTGTAAAATGTATAGGTTACATTTCTACTGTATTTTTACATACTTATTTTGGCAACTACAGCATACCAGTTATTTTTTTTATTTATTTTTGTATAAACAACATTTTTATACATATTTTTTTTATATATATTTTTTTCAGTGTACCATCTCTCTTCATCACAAGTTCACAACACCTATGTATTCCTATAGGGAATTGCGCCATTTGCAACCCATTTTACAAGAATAATGTGACTTATTTCAGAATTAAACTTAATATTCAATAAAGAATAGGACATGACTTGATTTATTCATTGGAAACCTACTGGATCATAAAACATTTTTATTTCAATACCAGAAATGTAAGCGCAGCGTAGTTCAAGCGGGAAGACTAGCAGCTGTACATCATCGCACCATTAGCTGGGTAATTCCCAGCCAATCACATGTAAGCCATTGCTTTATAAGTCTGCTCACAATCTATCACATTGCTGTTTCAGTGTGCTAACACGGCAACCTCCACCACCCCACCACCACCAGTTGAGTCCCGTCCTGCATGGGGGTAGGCTCCTCACTCATGCCTCTTATCTCCAGCAGGATATGACGGTTCCGAGTGCAACTCCCTCGGACTGCCAGACGGGGCCTACGCCAAAGAGAGACATTTCTTTTCTGTTTTATATTCATCAAATAAATGTCATCTTACATTTCCCTCAAGTCTGTGAGTCTTCCTGATAGACCTCCTATTCATCTCCTCATGAAACACCATCGAGACACACATTTTGTTTATTTAACTTTTTTTCTTTATGCTAAAGATCAAGTTCATATTATCTAAACATGTCCCACTGACAACACTTTTTTTAAAATCTATCTAATCATATTATATTACTGTAAAATCATATCATAATCCAGCATTAATTTACTGCATTATGTATCATCATGATTTCAGAGAGACTGCATTACTTTCAACAGTAGCCTTAAGCAATATCTAAATAAATATTTGGCTATTTGGAAAAGATGGTGGAAAAGATGACGTTAGCTGAAAAGGTAAGTAATATCATATTATAATATTGTGGGCAATGAGACCAGGAATGTATACAGTATACATTTATTGCCCTCAGCAGACTGTTGCCCTGTGATGAGTTAATTTCAGATTTCAACAGAGTAGATATAAAAGAAAAAATCTGAGATAAACTTAATAATGCAATTCTTGCAAAAGCATGTTTACACAGACTTTAAAGACTTTTGAAAGATGTTTACATGTATAAGTGCAATTCAATAATTGGTCCTAATATTAAATAAAACAATAAATAAATAAAAAGCATTTAATCCACAAAAAAGAAAATCCACAGATTACAACAAAACCCCTTATCTAGGCCTATCTTTAAATACACAACACCACAAGTATACGATCTTGTATAACTTGTAGTGCTGTGTTTTGTGCTGTAGATTCAAAAGAGCCAACTGATAAGATTCATTCATTCAGGAAATAGACTACACTGGTCATGCTATATGTTTTGCACTTAAGATTTAAAAGAACTAACTCATTAGAATTATTTATTTGGAAATCGAACTATACCGGGTGTGATGAGAAGGAGGGCTGTATGTTTTGCACTGTAAATTCAAAAGAGCTGACTCATTAGAGTCATTTGTTTGTGATTACACTGGTCACAATGCGTTTTGCACTATTGATTCAAAAGAAGCAGCACATAAGAATCATTTGTTTGGGAATTGGACATCACTGGATGCGCTGTTTTTCACATTGTAGATTTAGAAGAGCTTACTGATAAGATTAATTTGTTCGGGAAATGGACAACACTGGTCATGCTGTATGTTTTGAACTTTAGATTCAAAACATTCTGGTTACGCTGTGTTTCATGTTGAAGGAGTTTTCATGTACAAATACTGGAATTCCCTGGAGGGCTTTCAGAACTGGCAAGTTGTCATGTTGCAGTTTCCCTTACCAAACAAACAAAGCACTTCCCAACCAGTGGGAAAACTAATGAGCAGTTGGCAACGATGAACAGCACATTGCTGTATAGTGCATCGCTCTACACTTACCCAGCCCTGAGATTGATAGAAAAAGCCCACATCAGACCAGAGCCCGTGAAAGCCTACATCTACACACACATCTGGAGGGAAAGACCGCCTCGACTGGCCAAGTTTGAAAAACCCATCACCCTATTCCTGATGGGTAACCTTGCTTACACGCCAAATGGCTTGAATACACCTTCAATATCTCAACCACTTTAAGGGAGATAAAAGCAATAAAGCACAGACACTTCAGCCTCTATGGTCTTAGCTGGCAATCACAGCAAGGATTGGAGCAGCAGGCGGGCCAAGGAAAATGTCTGTTGGCCGGTATATTTGGAGAAAGCAACTCCAGTCATGGTTCAATCGTGCTCTTTAACACGTGCAAATAAGCTGGACTGTACCTCCACAGAGCCGGTGAGATCGCATTCTTTCAGCTCAATTACAGGGAGCAGAGGTTAACTAGTGCCTAGTGGTCATTTAAGGGGAGCTGTTATTTCAGTGAAATGCTTCAGACAGAAAGGGCGCTATTCCACATTTCCTCTCACCTACTCGCTCGGACTGGTTCACTCGATCCCATTTCAACACCTCTGTGAACCACAGGACCAGCCCAGCATTCAGAAACACTTTACACTCCCACACAAACACACACACATATATGTTTTTACATTCCGTCTCTGCACTCAACACATCCGTGCTCTTTTTCTTTTTGTAAAAACACCCACACACTTTCTCCCTCTTAAGAGCTTAAGCAAACTTAGTCTTTCCCAAATTCAGCTGACAAGCTCCAATAAGCCTGAACCAGGAATCTGACAGCTCTCCCGCATTTAGCACACACATGTATGCATGAATACACACAAAAACCACTTGCGATATTTCACAGTGTAAAAGCATGGCTAAAAAAATCCATTGTTAAATCCCACAATCCCATCTGAAAAAGAGTATATAATGAACGTTTAGCAATGGACTGTTCGAAAAAACCTACAATGTGAAAGTGAAAGGGCACCTCAGGTTTAAAACTAGCTTTGACATGTTTTTCTTTCCAAATGATGTATGGCAAAACTAGCCACATGTAAAGTGAAATATGAGGCTTGTGCATCCGGAGAAATTTTCATTGGAGTCACCAAGACAGACTGCAAAGTTTCATGACTTAGGTTGGAACTCAAATTGCTAAAAACGGAAAGAAAGATAATCAAATGCAGCAATGGCGAACAATGGAAAACAGAATGGGCCCACATGAAATAAGGTCAAGGAGAGAGAAAAAAGGGATAGAAAGGAAGCAGAGTGAAAACTGTAGAGAGAGTGAGTACTTAAAATATGTAAAAACAGTTGTTTTAAGACCTGATCTCACAGGCTGACGAACCCTATGGTGTAAACTAGTCCTAAAAAGACATCTGTGTGCCTACTGAAAGTCTTTAGTGCCTCCAGTGGCACCAAACAGAATTGCAAAAATAATGATTGTTTTCAAACAGGTTTCCCGAACACATTTTTTCCCCAAAATCAACCAAGTAGCTTACTTAAAGAGTTGTTTATACATATAAAGATGGCATATGGGTCAATGACATGACAATTTTTTTTTTCCAGATCTATTACATTTTAAAATACTGTACATTAAAAAGGCAATTCACACTAAACAATTACTTGAATACACCTCTTTTATGATGAACATGTTTCAATTACTGAGCTCAAAGTCATTTTGATATTTTCTTCTGGGGCTAAAAATTTTTATATGATGTAACTGTACAGAGACTGAAAGATGTAAGTCTCATTAAAAAAATAAAAACTTGAAAACAAACCTCCCTCCACAAACTCTGCCGGTATCCAAAAGAGGGTTAGCCTATGCCACATTGATTAAGGTTGGAGGAGGAAGGCACTGAGTGACCACCACTTGCTGTCTTATCATGACCTTGCATGTCTCCCTACTTGCTTCCAGATGGTTCCATCCAACCAATTGAAACGTCTGCCGGCACAGATCCCCGCTCAAAATGTGGGAACCGTGTTAAACATGGCTGCTGAAGCGTGCATGTCAACTTGCAGATCTAGTACATGTTGTAGATGTGGCAGCCCAGCTTAGAAGAATGCAATTTGAAAATGAAGAGAAAAGCAGTGTCAGCTGTAGCCCTAGGGACAAGAGAAATCCTGATTAAAGAGCACATCCTAGCTTTGATATAGCTCATATCCAAATTAGAAACTGTCACGTTGTTTGATCACAATGTTTCTCTTTTTTTCCTGCTTTGCATTTTGGTGCAAAATCAAAACCTGTTTTTACTGCAGACGACAAATAAGGATACTTTTGAGGCATGTTGGACCCTTTGGTCTCTTTTTGACGTTTCTGATGAATCTGATTATTTTGCGAGGAAGAGAGGAAGTCATTTCAAAATGCCTCAGATTTAATTTTAAACTCAATTTGCTCCAGATCGCCTCAAAGGTTCAAAGCCTGGTGTCGAAGAAGAACTCGACTGTCGCATTTCAATGACTACAGAACACAAACCGCCTTCTGCTCTTTCAAACCCTCTCTTGCTTGCGTTTATTACTTTTAATAACATGTGCATACCGAGAAAAAGGTAGCAGTAGCATAATGGGAGGCTTAGTGAACTGAGTGAGTGAATTCCCGTTGTGATGGTGTGCTTGGGTGCCAGAATACTAGTCATGTTTTATTACAGGTAATTTGCTGGTGATTTCAAAGATTGCCCGAGTATTTCATCCAGGCTGATTTACGTGGGTGCTAAAGAAATAGTCGTAGACCCAGATGGCTGCGTGTGTGCTGGATCTGGTTGGTGGCAGGGCAGGAATGTGTGTGTGTATATGTGCCGGCAGATATGGCTCCTCCAGCTGCGTCCACTTCAGGAGCTAATCGGTGCTGAAGCCAGTAGTGCAAATAATGGCAGCAGCGCAGCAAAACCTCTCTGCCTGGCATTTTCATCATGGCTGCCTTGGCGCTGCATAGCATTCTCTCCAGACGCTGCTGGCTGTACACAGTGACCAATCCAACCATTCAGGATAAATGCATGACCTGGTCACTAATGCACACACGCGGACATGCAATGAACATTTGTATAACCCAACCCATACCCTCATACTCCAAGTCCTCCATTCTCGACCAGAACAAAAAGGGCCCTTTGTCTGGGGGTGACTTTAGCTGTGACAAACTCCCCTCCCCTTTTTTTCCGCAGACTGTCTATTCAGCCACTCAAAACTGGCTTGAAAATACTGCATTTATATAAAGCTACATTAAAGAGAGACAAGGGATAGAGGTGTACTTTATATGTATGTGTGAATGTGGGTAAGGGCCGATGTGTACAAGAAGAGAAATGCATGGGGGGAAAAAAAGAAAAATGAAGAACCAATGGATGCCTGGTTTTGTAAGCACAGCAAAAAATCAGATGAAAGGGAAATGAGGCAAAGGGGTTTTCTCATTGGATGGTTGAAGTATTGTGATGGGTTGAATTTTTGTTACACATCCTTTTGAGACTTTAGACAGTCGTTATTTCTAAAGTGAACAGAAGGAGCGGGACTTGCGATGTAAATGCAGGCTAATAGACCTGCTGATGTCAAGTATGTTGTTAATAATCAAGCAATCAGAAAAATCACTATTTGCTATTGGCTGAAAAACTTTAGCAGCTTTAAAAAGTATTAATGTATTCTATCTAATAATAAAGTTTTGTCACATTACTTATTTCAATTTCTTAATGTTTGAATCCTTGATGCTGCAGTTAAAAACTTAAAGCACAGTCTTCCTAATTTGCATCTTTGTTGAATTGTTTTGATTTGTTCTATTGCATGTAATTTGTTTCTTTGTTCTAATTGTATTACTGACTATTACTTAATATAATAATTATATTAAGACTATTACTGTCTTAAATAATAATAATAATATTTACTCAACAAATTAGTTGGTAGTACTCCACATAGCCAGAGCACATTTACTGCCCTTTAGAACAGCTTTAGGCTTTAATCACACATAAAATAGGTTACATTTGACCCAGAAGTGACCCTGTATTTTACAAACATATTTTCCAAAAATAGTGTGAGATACTCAGGAATGATACCTGAATTTGGAATACCCAATTCATGCATAGTGATTTGCCTGGACGAATCTCAGTTGCCTCCATGTCTGAGACATCAATCCGTGCATCTTATCACGTGGCTTGTTGAGGCCCACGCTATTCTCCGCAGCATCCACGCACATCTCACCACGCACCCCATCAAGAGCAAGAACCACATTATAGCAACCACGAGGAGGTTAACCCAACATGACTCTACCCACCCTAGCAACTGTGCCAATTGGTTCCTTAGGAAGCCTGACTGGAGTCACTCAGCACACCCTGGATTCGAACTTGCGACTCCAGGTGTAGTAGTCAGCATCTTTACTTGCTGAGCTACCCAGGCTCCCGAGCAATCTGCATTGACAATGTTTTCAGAAGTAATTTTAAATTAGCATGATTACATGTACACCAATACGCTGATAACTACCAAAAATCAGCATATTAAAAAAATCTGGCAACGTGAAAAAATTTAAGACCCTCTAAAAAATAGTGCAATTATGATAATTGTAACAAAATTAAGACATTAGTAGTGCAGATTTCTGTCTTTTGCCTTTCAGCTCACCACTTGTAAGTTATTTTCTCCTAGAAAATCAGAATATCCACATTATCAGAGGAGAGGGCGGATCTTTTAGCATTGACAATGTTCCCTGCTGTTAATATATTACTCCTATTGTGTTCATCTTCGCTTTAGCTCTGTCTGAGCTTGCAGCGAAAGGCTGCTTGAACGGCATGTTGAGACAAATGCACAGACTACTTATGTTTTGCTCCCATAAGCTCAAGAGACACATGGATGATGTTGCTGAATCATATTGTTAGATGTGCTTCTTGAGACATGCCTGACTTTGGTAAAAGAGAAACTACACACGGCCTTCGTCCTGTTCACTACTTGTTGACTAGTATTACTGTAGTTTACTGCGAAACCATAATGCTCCCAAACAACAGATTTTAGAGACAATGGTGTGTCTTCAATCTCTGGCTTAGTTAAGTCCGACATATTTATATATTGTTTAGTTCCATCACAGTTGAGCAAATAGCAAGCTAACAAGTATAAACTTAACATGCATTTATCTGATCTGCGGTGTCTAGTGTACCGTGTGACTCTGTTCTGTTTTGGTTCCGTGCGGTCCCGTGTTGATCCGCAATCTTTTTTCATTTACTTCTATGTGGTTTGTGTTGTTCATTATAATAAGACTTAATATTGTTTTTACACATGCTATAATATGAAATCATTGTTATGACTGTGTGTACCATACTGAAGGCCCTGTATCCATTTGGTTCAGCGCAGATACATGTACCGTTGCAGCCCTACCTTACACGTTATTGGCTTACTATGCATAATTGGTCTAAGATTGTGCATGTAAACACACTGAAATGAGTTGGCAATTCGAGGAGTCATGAGCAATGGAGACCATTGGCAAAACGACAAAGTTGAGCTCAACTTTGCCATATGGTTACAACAATTGGAGGGCAGACAGTGAATCTCAAGAGGTCCGCCTCCTCCTGATATAGTTACTACAGTTACTACAGCACTAAGTCAACCAACACTAAATCAATTTGGCTACCTTCAGCACAGTAGTTAAAAGCATTTACATTTAGGTAATACATTTAACAAACGAACATGCAGGAATCTGTGGAGCTTTCTATGGAATTGTGTTAGTGCAGTGGCCTAGTGATGATCTACAAACACTAAATGATGATGAAAAGTTTAACGGTCAAAATCACTTTTGAGAGAGAGAGGGTTAGAGAAAATTAGAGAGAGCTAAGTTTGGAAAAGCATCAGTGGGCCTCAGAATTCAATTAAGGCTCAAGCCTGACCAGTTAATTCAATCAAGACTGTGTGAAAGCAATTAGACAACTGGCATTCGACTTAGCCTCCACACAGGCATAAATTACAAATTTATTTCCCTATTAAGGTCCTCTTGTCTGATGCAATTAAAATGCCAGGAACGTGTCTGCCTAGTCTGTTAGTGTGGGACCAGGCCGTGGTCCAGGGAATAAAGCAGAGTATAAGTGATCTTCTCAAGGTCTCAGACTTTCTGTGTTAAAGGGATAGTTCACCCCAAATAAAAAAAACATAATTTACTCAGCTGAGCCCATATGATTTTCTTTCTTATGCGGAACACAAAGGAGATGTTTTGATTAGTATCAAAGCTGTCTTCTCAATACAATGGCAGTGGATAGTGACTCACTTTAAAGCTTAAAAAGCATCCAAAAGTATCACAAAAGTAGTCCATGAGACTCGATGATGTATGAATGATGTATTAAATTGCAAGTCTTCTGAAGTCATCAATTCAACTCATCTTTCAGTGAAAATCTGGATGTCTGTTGCGCATTCATGAGCACTGTAGTACGCGTGTACTGGAGTTGTTTTTAGCACTAAACACATGTGCAACTGTGTACAAGCTCATGCGCTCATGAACGTACAAAAAGACGTCAAGATTTTCACCGGCAGATTACTTAAATTTGATTGGACTGCCATTGACGTCAACTACAAAAGATAATAGAAGCATTGCATCCTCGCTTTTGAAAGCATACAAATGCATATAGTTGCATTTAGCATTGTTTTTCCTTGCGACGCCATCAAAACAGACATAAAGAAAATGAACAGACTGGGTCAATAGATCCAATCTTTGATGAGTAACAATGCAACAAAGTTGAAGTTCTGTATACATGAAGAGTCTTTAAAAGTTTCCAATAGTACCCACAGGGTTTCCAGTCGATTTCTATGCACTCTTTAGCCTTCCATGTGGCTTTCTGAGTTGCAGTCCTGTACATTCACACACTGGGAATAATAATGTTACATATGTCTGAATATTTAAACATGCCAGTGACTCATAAATACAGGCTTATGGATTCGTGAGACTTTTAGGAAGTTTGAATGCACTAATTTGCGTGAAATTCTGATGTACACGAGCAAAGTTCTCATCACAAACGAGGGGACTCATCTCATTGTGTGTGTCCATTTCAGCCCCTGTGCAGTTGTTTGAGCTCTTTTCAGATATGATCTGTGGCCCAAATCCACTCAGCAGGCGCCGTCGCCACAAATTAAGAGCACCGGTGGAGTTTGTGTGGAGAGAGATTACAGGGAAATGTGTGTGGCACCTGGGAAAAGAGCTCTCTGAACGGCTGCAACAGCTGGAACGTGCATATGAGTGCGTGTGTATGTGTGTGCCGGCATATGTATGCATTTGTGTAACTTTCATGCCTCACATTTTAGATCCATCCATGGTCCCCACATGTTGCAGTCAATAAACATGTCAAGAGAGAGAGAGAGAAAAAAAACTTGCAAAATCTATCCCAGCTCAAAGGACGTCATCTACCAAGATCTTGAGGTGACTGCCGTATGTAAGAAACCGTCTGAAAATTCCACCCACTGCACTAAAATATCGGCGGGGTCCAAGCATTCACTCAACTGACTTGTGCCTAAAAGTTATATATTAAAACTCTGAAGGTTGTAGTAAGCTGCCAGTGGATAGACTGACTTACTGCATGTCATATTTTCCCAAAATGTTAGTGCAGTGGGTGGAATTTGATGGTCCCTTAAATACGACAGTCAATGAAAGCACATCTAACATCTATCTAACATCAGATTTGCATATTCTTTCGTAAACATCTTTTTTGACCAATGCATTTCCATGGCTTTCATTTATTTTATTTTTTTTACATTCAAATACAGTCTAATTTCCCATTGAATTATTCATAATATCAGTTATGCCAAATTTGTAAATGTTGAATAATTGAAAAGAACCAACTCAAAAGTACAATTCACTCACAAATTGGACGTCACCTTAACTTGTAAGCATGTTTTACTCTAACACAAGCAACATCTAGCTGAAGAATGTTTATTAACTATAGACATGTCCAAGACTTTTAAAATTGTATTAATTTCCATGACTGTTCCAGGCCTGAAAAACACTATATTATGACATTTCCAGGTTTTCCATGACTGCTGGAACCCTGAATCATAGAGATTTCTATGTCCAGTCTGTCATATGGATCTGTTTAGTAGGTAAAAGGACAAAGAGGGCAGTAGGACACAACAGAAACGCTGGCTCAGCTGCATTATAAGCCTTTACCGTAATGACAGAGACAAAAAGGACATCTGATAATGGTTCACTCTCTGAACTCCCTTTGGTTGTAGTCCGTAATTTGAAAAAATGGCAATGGGCAAATGATTATTTTAAAGAGGAAGATGGATTTAGACAATCATCAGATCACAAGTATCCACGAATTGGAAAAAGGAAAACACATCTAATGAAAGGACAAGATTTCAAAAAGCTATACATGTAGCACAATTTCCTCTCACATTGAGCAGAGCTGTAGATAGATACTGTCACAATTACAGGGACCTGAAAAGGCTGCTAAGAAACAGACACACAAGGATCATTTCACGCAGGCTGATTGGTTGACAGAGGTCACAGGGAATGTGTGACTAAATGTAGACAAAATCCCTGCACCACCACACACACACACACACACAAACGCACACATTTTGTATCTGCTCCCTCAGTGGATTGAACTGCAGATGGTGGGGTAAGGGCAAACCTCAGCAGTCACATTTATCTCCATTAAAGATGAATTGTCAATCACAGCAAGCTGTCCAGTGAGACATAGATCAGTGAAGACGTCCTGCAGGAAATCTTGAGTGATTCACACATTAGTCAGATGGGGGCCAAAGAAGGAAGCCCAAAAGACAGGCACACGCACACACAAACACACATGTTGGTGCAGCTATCATTATGAGGACTCTCCATAGACATAATGATTTTTATACTGTACAAACTATAGATTCTATCCCCTAACCCTAACCCTCACAAAACACTTTCTGCATTTTTACATTTTTAATAAAACATTGTTTAGTATGTTTAAGTGATTTAAATTATGGGGACACTAGAAATGTCCTCATAAACCACATTTATAGCATAATACCCTTGTAATTACCAGTTTGTAACCAAAAAAGTCCTCGTAAACCACTTAAAACCTGCCCACACACACACACACACACACACACACACACACTTACAAATACATGCTTTCTTAGCTATCAAAATGGTGACATACCATAGACTTCTACTGTTTTTATATACAGCTAATTATGACAACTATAGATTAAGCCTAACCAAAACCCTGAACCTAACCCTTACAGTAAACGTTCAGCATTTTTTGACTTGAAAAACTGATTGTTTTTCCAACCAGGTCACCCAAAAATGTTCCCAAAGGTAGGTTTTTACCACACACATTTTACCATATTTAAATCTATTCCGCAGAGCTTGCTCAAAATCAGTGTGGAAAATACCGAAAAAGTCTAAAGATTCTTTCTGAACCTTGTGATTCTGTAGCCTCACACTGATGCTCCCACTTGGACACCTCAGACGATCTTTGAGAAGATCAAGCGACACAAGCATTGCATAAGACAAGCATTGAACCCAGCTTCGCCTGGTACAGTGATCTGGACTGAATGGCCAACAATGGATGCTTCTATTGTGTTGGCAATGGTACAACAATTTGTAACTGGAGTGGGTTCTTTCTTCGCCTTGTCCTGTCCTATCTGATGGCAGTGAGTGAAAATGAAAAGACGCGATGACTAAAATTATCATATTTTTCAAAATCTTTGTTTCCCTTTGTGGACACCCCCTTTTGTGCCATTGGGAATGGATTACAATAGACCACGCCCACTGATACACAATGGCACAGGCAACAAAAGTTGATTCACTTGCTTTCAATGCTTATAAGAATAATACTAGACAAATGATGAAGTGACCCAACGTAGAAGGAAATACAAAGATCAAGCTCTTTAATAAGAAGATTGCCTAGGAAATACAGGCTGATGAAACATCTGCTAGGCTATTTTGAAGCTATACGCTCAAAATTTCAACCAGAATCACCTTATTTTACATCCATTTTTGCAAAACTATTTCTATGTGGCTAGCTGTACCTATCGCAGCAGGTGAAATGAACACTAGAGGTACTACAAAAGCTATGACTTTTATTCACTTTCACACAAATCTTAAGAAAAACGGTATATTATCAGTTAAAAAACACTTATGTTTCGCCCTGTTTCTCACGTAATGCTGTCTTATGTCATGGAAACATGGTATAGAGCATTGCACTTGCAATGCACATGACATCATGACATTCATCTTCATAACAGAAGTTTCATTTTTGGGTGAACTATTCCTTTAACCTTTAAAACCTCATCTGTTTGGGAGAAAATTGAACTCGCTTTTAGTGCCACACAGTGGAGAGTTCACCTCTAAACTGCTACAATACATGTTAGGAACCATGTAATATTATTTTGAAAAGATGCCGCAACAATCACTTCATTTTCATAAGATCAGGCTAATTTGGTGAATCATTATAATAGGATGCTTTATGGGTTTAGACTGTGTCTGTCAGAACCTTGGCCCCCAAACTCCAAATGTGCCCTTTCCTCAAGGACAGGCAGTTGCCAGGGCAACCACAGCCGTTGCCATGCAGGGCCCTCCCTGGTTGTGCATGCATCCCATGTTCTGGTCAAAGGCATGAGATGCCTCTTTCAGGAGAGAAGGAAGGGGAGGAGGGGCAAGAGTGTGGTTGCTAGAAACCAAGGTGTAGATGGGGGTGGAACAAAGAAAGAGAACCAGTCTAGCACATTAAAAATGGGCCTTTTTTTCAAAACTAGTTTTCTTACATGCAGCTTTCAGACAGTGTAGTATTTCGTGGAAAGAATGGGAGGCAATTCTGAAACCATGCCATCTCTGTGCTTTTCATCTTAATGCTTTAAACTCAGCCAAACGTACGAAAATCAATACAAACACAAACAACTCTTTCACTAAATAGACGGCAGCTCGTTCCTTGTGAAAATAATAGCTGCAAAGTGGGAAGTCGGCACATGATGAGAAGCAGCAATGAAGAGTAAGGGAGCGAGCGAGAGAGAGAGAGTTAAGGAAATGGAGAGAGAGCGACAGGCAGTGAGACAGACAGGAAGTAAGAGGGCTCTATTGTTACCGGCAGATGCTGTGTCTAATTGACAGGGACTGACTGTGTGCAGCGTCCAGTGACAGTGGCGGCCTCAAGGTGGGGTGCGGAATGATGGGCAAGCGGCATAAAGGAACTGTGTGTTCCCTGTCAGAGCAGACAGCAGGAGAGAGAAGGAGGGGTGGGTGGAGGAGCCGAGGATCTAGAGAGAGCAGCTTGTGTCCAATCCTGTTGCGGTCCCTATACGATACCTTCCTACAGACATAAACATGGATATGCGCAGAAGTACGCAGTCGCATATTCCTGCGCATTCACACAAATACAAATGGAATGAGTAGAGTGACGTTCCTTTGATTCCTGTCTTGTCTCTGCCACAACTCCCAGAAGGGTATTTACTATTTGTAAGATTATATCAGTTCTGACCAAAAGTTTAATGAGCCTTTGGGGAGTCTGAACTCTCTTATCTGTTCAGTCTGCAAAAACAACAGCTGCATAGTACCTCCAGACACACTAGCATAAATGCACATAACCTTACATGGAACACATGCACAACTATTTTTCATATGTCCATATTATATGAATTTAAGTATTTGTCTTATGTCTTTATTTGCATGTTTCAAAGTTCTATTTAGTTTAATAGACCGCAACAGCCCCCAACCACTTTTTCAGCCATCTTAATTGCGGAAGTGTATTGCAAATTATTCTGATATACACCAATCAGCCACAACATTAAAACCACCTGCCTAATATTGTGTAGGTCCCGCCCGTGCCACCAAAACTGCGCCAACCCGCATCTAAAAATAGCATTCTGAGATGCTATTTTTCTCACCACGATTGTACAGAGCGGTTATCTGAGTTAGCGTAGACTTTGTCAGTTCGAACCATTCTGGCCATTCTCTGTTGACCTCTCTCATTAACGAGGCATTTTCGTCCACAGAACTGCCACAAACTGGATGTTTTTTGTTTTTGGCACCTTCTGTCAATTCTAGAGACTCTTGAGCGTGAAAATACTCATACCAGCCCACCTGGTACCAACAATCATGCTCAAAATCACAGAGATCACATTTTTCCCCATTCCGATGGTTGAGGGAGGGAAACTTGAAGCTCCTGACCTGTATCTGCATGATTTTATGCACTGCAAACACACGATTGGCTGATTAGATAATCGGATGGATGATTGTTGGTGCCAGAGATTACTGGGGTCTTTTTCTCTGAGAAGCACGGCCTTATGCAAGTCCATTTTCTCTCCATTTATCTCAGTGTTAAGGTGAACAATTGAGAAATAAAAGATATCTCTTTTGTGATTCTTCTTACTTACTTGCATTCATACGTTGACATCACTGAAGACTCTTCTCCAAAGGAAGAAAACCTTGAACGACTTTTCAAAGACTCCTTCAGAATATACACACTGTACTTTCAGTTTGATAGTACACGTTCCTAACAACATTTAACAAGATGTTGCGTGGCTTCAAGCAGAAACTCCTATCAAACCGTATCAGAGAAAGTCGTCGATATTGAACGTTTATTGTGTGCTTCCCTGAGGCATCTACACCTGCATTTTCCAGAGCACTTATTGTTAGGTGGCGGTTCATTTGAAGGGTTTAATGGTGGCCATTTAGGGGCGGAAAACATCATAAGTGTCATTCATCAAGGAGATAAGAGGTTGTGCTCCTTGAGTGCATAAGCTTTATGTGCATTGCATCAATTAATTAGCCTATAAACGATGTGTTTTAGTGAGAGAGAAAAAAACACTCTCCACGTTTTACACTTCCCCAAGTGTCTTTCCCCTCATCGCTGTCTGCTTAACCTTGTTGCAGAGACACTGGGACCGGCTCTGCACTCCTGCATTTGTACCAATCAATGGAGCCTTTTAAAAGCAGACCCTGGGGGTCAGGGAAATTAAGCAGCTCTGCTTGTGTGGAGAAGGGGCCAAACCAGCACAACGTTTGCACGGGGGGGTTGGGGTTGTGGAGGGGGGTGAGCAATGCTCTTCTGATGCTATGGTGATGGGGTGCCAAACTACTATTCGCCATCTCCTCTGTATTGGACGAACGGCCATTGAGAAAAATGGCATCTCCATGGGTAGAAAGTATTGTTAAGAAATTGAGATTTTTGTCTTTAAAGGGACAGTTTACCCAATCATTTACTCACCCATAATGTTGTTCCAAACCCGTATGACATTTTTTTTCCTCCCGTGGAACAAAAAAAAGATGATGGTGGGAAGAATGACAGCCTCATTTACCATTCACTTTCATTATATGGGGATAAAAAGGTGACTGCGGCTAACATGCTGTGAAACTTCTCTTATTATATTCCTTTTTTTTTATTTTTAGATGAACTGTTCCTTTAAACAGATTCCTTTTTGTCATTTGTGTAAGGGGTTTAAATGAGTTGTTTCAGGTAAAGCGAAAACAATACAGCCATGATTCGGTTCTTTTTTAGGTCAAATCAAGGACTCCCAAATGAATGCTTAAGTGTGTTTTTATTCTTTGTGGACCACACACATTGAGAGGATGGAGTGACTGCTTAAAATCACTTCATGCTGAAATGAAATATAGGACCATTTGTTTCCCACAAGAGATAATGTGTGTTTGCTTTACTGTTGTCAGGGGACCATCTCTCACGACAAGACTGCTGTAGCATTTCCGCACACTCCATTGTGCTCTTAAAATCCATCATCAAAACAATAATCGTCATTTATGAGACCACAACACAAATCTTTTCCGGAGTAATGTCAGGGAGACATTCACCGTTATATTCTCTTATCCACACAAATCACACAAAGAATATGGTACTTTTGGGTGCATCTTTAACTTTTCTTATTGACCTATGAAACCTTTTAACAATCCTTTATCAATTATGTTTGGTACTTTTCAAATGCTTTTTTATAGATTTTACAGCGTTAGCTTTGCTCCTGACACAGACTTTCAACATTAAAGGAATATTCCAGGTTCAATACAAGTTAAGCTCAATCGACAGCATTTGTGGCATAATATTGATTACCACAAAAATTAAGTTTGGCTTACCCCCACCCCCAATTTCCTTTAAAGAAAAAGCAAAACTCTGCTGAGTGACTTCAGCAAGGTTTCCTAAACAGCCAAATTGGCCCGGTTGCTAAGGGGGTAGAGTCACATGGGATAACCTTCTTGTGGTTGCTATAATGTTGGTCTCGCGCGTTACCGTGGAAACACAGTACGTGTGGAGGCTTCATGCTATTCTCCGCAGTAACGCGCTCAACAAGCCACAGATGCACGGATTGACGGTCTCAGACACGGAGGCAACTGAGATTCGTCCTCTGCCACCTGGATCGAGGCGAGTCATTACGCCAACACGAGGACTTAGAGAGCATTGGGAATTGGGCATTCCAAATTGGGGAGAAAAGGGGAGGGGAAAAATAAAAGGAAAAAAAATCTGGGTTAGAGTGAGGCTCTTAAAATGGAAGTGAATGGGGCCAATTTTTGAACGTTAAAATACTCACTTTATCAAAAGTATAGCCACAAGACATAAACAATATGCGTGTAAACAGGATTTTAGCCTGATAACATCACTTACTAACCTTTTCTATGTAAATATAGCGAATTTAACAACTTTACAACTGATGCTGTAATGTCAACCCAAAATGACAGTAAAAATTACAATTTAAACAACTTTAGAGCTCAAATAATAAATGGGTTATAACAGAAGAATTAATGTTAGTGCTTTTATAAAATTATAGGCTTCAAATTTCTGCCTTTATACCTTCCAAAAATTGGCCACATTCACTTCCATTGTAAGTGCCTCAATATAACCACAATTTTTGCTTTTTTAAAGAACAGGAGGAACTACATTTTTGTGGTAATCAACATTATGCCATACATGCTGTCAACTGAGCTTAACTTGTACAGAACCCAGAATATACACATTTTGACATGTTCATCTAAAAGAGAGAAATAAACCATTGATATTTGTGTAAATAAATTCTATCAATTAAAAAATTACAACTGTACCACAATTTTGGCGTAATTTCCACCACACCAAAGATTTTTCCCACATTATTTTTTTATTTTAATTTTTTTTTAAAGTTAGTGTACTGTCAAACAAGTTGACAAAGTATCAGTGAAAGAGCATGTTTGACATGAAATATGAGATAAGGGATGTTTTTATTGGGCATCTATATCTATTTTTATTGGGCATCATTCCAATCACACTGTGATATTTCCAAATTATACAAAAAGTGTAAAAATATTATTTAAATATATTTATATATTAATACAAATAATATTATCATTCATATTTATTGAAATATTGCTAAAATATTATTTGTGTGTATTTAAGATACATAAAATGTTATGGAATAAGCCTGGGCAAGACAAAGGACAACGTCATTTTATGTATATATATATATATATATATATATATATATATATATATATATATATATAAAAACAAGATAAAAAGAAAATTAATTTCCACCACAGACTTCTATTAAACACAATACAGGATTTGAGATGTGCTGGATATTAAACTGTGGTGGGAATGTTTGACATTGTTAGAAGATAAATGTAATTAACCAATGAGTGATTTTTTAATAAGACTTTACTTTCTAAATAATCCAAAGTGCTAAAGTGCCCGAAGTTCAAGAAACACTCTTAAATGCATTATCACAGCATGAACCACAGGTGTACATGTAATGTGAATGTAAACACGAACATATTAAACTGTCAACATGGCACATCACAACGAAATGAGCCAAACCCCAAATGCAAGGTGATCCTTCTCAGCAAGATGGGAGAGCTGCCAAAAACATTCCAACTTCCAAAAACACCTACAGAACTCATACATGGGGTCTGCGTTACCATGGGAATGGAGGCCAAGGAAACCTCAGAATTCAGTGGCAACTGATTAGGGTGGGCCAATTAGGGCAGGACCAGCTGTCAATAGCCCTAAACTGTGATTCCATAATCAATCAAATGCAGAATAAAACAAATAAAACGTACATGCGATATTCACATAGCCCGGCAAAGAACACAACACTAAATCTGTGACAGCTCATTACTGTAATATGAGCTCATGCTGGTCACTTTTATACTCTATGTGTGAAGAGAGTGTTTATATATGGCTTTTCAACATATTTATTTCTTTGCACTACATTGTTCAGCTGAGGAATTTTAGCATCGAAAAGAGCAGTTGAGTCAATATTGGGTGTGGGCCAAGTAAAACACATATACTTTTGTGTGTATACGCACAGGCACACACGCTGGCATCGATACACTCCTTTGATTTTAAAATCCAGTATTGTGACCGCAAAAGTTCGCTTAAACTAAACGAAGCGTAATGGAACCCCTGGAGGCTCCGCCACCACCACTGAGAAACTAGCTGGATTAGTCTTGGGTTTCTGGAGCTAGCAGGATTAGCCCACAGGGTCTGACAGGGCTTGCTGGACAGACACACTTAGCAATAAAGATCTTTCTCCCAAGGATGAGAAAGACATGACAGTTGGATGCTGTGGGGAGGGGGGAAGGGACATATGGCTAGCCAGGAATTACCGCTCATGAGAAAAACAGCAAGGAGTTCAAAAAAGAACAAATGGAGGCATTCTCACAGATCATTTAAAGGAGGCTTTCAGTAGATTGCATCAGCGAACTTCTACCAGTGTGACGGAATTTTAATTCGGGGTGGACCGTTTCATTCTAGCTATGGAGTCCGGATGAGTGATCCGTGTCCAAGCGCAGCTCTGGCTCTACTTCGAGTCTTATGTACGCTGGAGAAGTGTATAAACACAGAGGCCTCAATCATTCTTTACAATCTGTGACAACAGCCACATTCTCTGTTTGGCTGGACCTGCTATTTAAGGTTCAGTGACACCAAGCTGAACCAAAACAATTAAGCGGGCGCCTACCGTTAGAGGCACATGGTGCTTTTAGGAGAACATGCTAATTGAGTCTATTTCCAGAGAGGCTGAAGTAACCTGGGCCTCCCAAAGGGTCAAATACCTGCTTATCAGCAAAACTTACAGGTCATGCCCAGACAGGCTCAATTAGCCAGCACTTCAGCTTTGTATGGGATGGTCATTGCTTTCAGCACACACTCCATATCAACAGAACCAGGGCATCAACTGACGAGCAGAACCCCACAATAGCTTGTTTGTGGCCTGTGCTGAAAGGCTAAAGTGGGATCCTAGATGAGGGATGGATTGTAGCTACATGTCCGAGACAAGGAAGAGGTCATTGTCTGGGCGTGATGCACATGCAGCTAACACTGCACCTTTGGGATTAAAGGTTTAAGAATACTTCTCAAATGTCAAATGTTGCCTTGGATGAGATCTCATTAATGATCTTTCGATATGAATTAAAACCAGGGTTTGCTGCAGTTTTAAACTGAAATTTAAGGCCTTTAAAGGAATATTGTGAGTTCAATACAAGTTAAGCTCACTCTTCAATGTTTGTGGCATAATGTTGATTACCAAAGAAATTAATTTTGATTAATAAAAGCAAAAATCTGGGTTACAGAGACACTTACAATGAAAATAAATGGGGTCAGATCCATAAAATTAAATACTTGAGGTTTCAAAAGTATAGCCATAAAGTCTGATAAATTCGCTTAACCTTTTCCGCTTAAAGTTATATTCAATTGTACTCTGTTGCCATGGCAACGTTGCACCATAAACCCTTAACTTAAACTGTATAAAAAAAAAAAAAAAAAAAAAAAACGATTTAAAACAACTTCACAGCTCAAATAAGTATTAACAGAAGAAATAATGCAATAAATTGTCATTAAATTTAAAATGATATGTAATTTTATATTTTATAAAATTATAAGCTTAATATTTCTGCCTTCAGAAACCCTCCAAAATTGTACCTATTCACTTCCATTGTAAGTACCTCACTGAAACACAGATTTTTGCTTCTTTTAAAGAAAAGGAGGGATTAGTTAAAATTATATACAGTATGTGTGTGTGTGTATATATATATATACACACACACATACATACACACACACAGTACTGTATACAAGCCTGAAATACAAAAGGACTCTTCTACAGATAAAGGAAATTTAATCTTACAATAATATTCAGCATATTACAATTTAAACACTATAAAGTAAACACTTTCGCATAACAAATATAAGCAGTGCAGCAATCACTTGCCATACATATCCAGCACTCACTGATGGTAAACCGCTCTGAAACCGCTGGAAACCCTGAATTACCATGAGCTCCCTGCATGCTTGGAGAATAAACTCATTCACTTTAAAGCATGCAGCACATGCTGACTATTTATTTCATTAATTAAATCCCAACCTATGGCCTTTTAATAATCACAGTAGGCCATATCTCGATAATTTTGCGTTCTCAAATTTCAGAATATTCCAGGTTCAATAAGAGATAAGCTCAATCGACAGCATTTGTGGCATAATATTGATTATCCCAAACATTTTCTTTAAAAAAGCAAAACTCGAGGTCTGAGAAGCTACAGTATAACAATACACGTGAATGGGAGCCCATTTTTGAATTTTAAAATACAAACTTTTTCAGAAGTAAAGCCACAAGACAAACATAAACAATGTGCGTGTTAACATGATTTATGTGTGATAAAATCACTTACAGTTTCTGTGCAAAATTTTAGCCAGTTTTACGACTTCGTTGCCATTACGATGTAATATCAACAAACCCTAAAACCCTAAAAAGACTAGGGATGTGTGAGACGAGTCGACTAGTCCACTAAACGGTTCTGGTGCTGCTTGTCGACACTAGAATTACTAGTCGGTTAATATTTCCCCCCATTAAACATAATTTTTACACATATACGTTTGGCTTTATATTTTTACAGATAAATTAGTCATATTAATGTTACATATTTAAATATAGAATTAATAATACAAATATTATTTTAAAAAGAGGATATCTGGAGCAGATACAGAGTTTCATTTCACCTCAGGCTGCGCGTGCTTCTTGCCTCTCTCACTCGCGGCGCACACAGGAAAATGTCCTCTCGCTTGACAAGCAAACTCAGCAAAGTAGCTGTAGAAATCACTTTGGTGGTGGTGTGGGAATCACATTTTAAAACATTTGAAAGTCACTATGGATGGTTTCATCATGCAAATCTGTTTTTCTGCTGAGCAGGCTTTTTCAAGTGCAGGATAGCCGCCTCAGGTGAGTCAAGTCCCATCTTCCATGACTACGTGTTCATTTTGCTCATCAAAAAATGTATGCTTATGAGTAAGTAGCCTAAACATTTTTTGTTTATTTTCAACGAGGTGCCATTTAACGGTTTAAACTATTGTTAAATGTTTAGAGTACATCAGGTTTATTGTAGGCTACATCACAGGCCTATTTTTTCTATCCTATGGCTACTTTTTATAGTTAACGTCTATAGTTAACATTGTGAAATACACGCAACTTTTCAGCACATTGTTTTTTCTCTCATAGATTTGGCTTAGTCTACCTGTAAATAATTTTTAGCAATGTCCTGACTGTTTTAATGTTAAGTAACTTTTACGTGGTGAATTCCATTTAGAACCGGCTGGGTTGCTCTATTGGTCCTGCAATAGTTTTCAATAAATATTCCTGTTAAATATTTGCTAACGTTGATTCAGTGAATGCGTGTCATGTTCTATAATAAACAATGATCATAATGCAAGGTGAGCACATCGCAGATAAATGCCCCTTTTCAGTGGAAATTTGCTTCAGATTTGGAATAGATGAAGTATTTTAAATGGGTTGCATAAAAAATATTATAATTTATTTTCTATGTTTTCTGAAGTTTGGTGTCTTTTTAGACTAGTTGACTTCAAAATTTGCATTTAAATGTCAGTGAAATCCCTAAAAAAGACTGAAGAATTAATGTAAGTGCTTTTATAAAATTCTAAGTTTCATATTTCTGCCTTTGAACCCTTCAAAAACCGCTAACATTCACTTCCATTGTAAGTGCCTCATGGTAACCCTTAAAGATATTTAACCTTTTCATGAGTAGGGTCTAAATTTCCCTGCAGTGCCCCCCCACACATATGTGTGATGGCACGTTTGAAAGGGTTATGACTTTTTATGGCCTTAAATTTGGTAAACTAAGGACCTGTGTAAATCCTGTCAAACCTGTCATTGAATACTTTAAACAAGTTATAATATTTTAGCTCTATATTCTTACTGTATTTCAAAAATGGTCTCTGGATCCACTAACAGAGGCATTCGCTATGCCAACAGGTCTATGAAACAAATAAACAAAAACATGTTTACAAAGCTTACGACCAATCTGAAGTGTCTTGGCTTGTGTGTATTGAGTGCTTTGATGCACTCTCGATGACTTGCCTCTCTTCCTTCATTTCTCTGGCAACAGCAACCAAAGAAAAACAATTATATTGGCATGGAAGTTGAGGCTTTCTTGAAGGATATCGTAAAATGTCAAGTGCACAATGCTATGCAAGATTTTTTGCAGTTGTTTACAAATGTGTTTTCAGACCACAATCAATGATTAAACAACTGATATGTCACTGCAACTGTTGCTGAGCATGTGATGAAATTTATTCTTTACTGCCACATGCATCTACTGCACACATTCTTGTAGTATTATTCTAGTCTTATGGAGCATAGCAAAAACAGGGCAGAGAGGGAGAGACCTGGGAACGTTTTCATGGGACTGTGATGTATTAATTAGCGGGATTAGTTGTGCATAAGCAACCATCATTACAACATGTAGAAGATATGTCCACCACTGTTGAGCAAATCATTCAGATGCTTGTGGCCCATTGCTCGGACTTTGTGACAGAGTCGATGTGATCTATTGGCAAAATAGGTCACTGTGTGAAAACATGTCATGAAATAACTCTGCTCCCAAATCAATATGTGACATTCTATTTATGGTAACAGGGTCATGAGCTGCCATTGCTGTATGGGGAGGGATGACATCATCAGAGCCTTGTGAGCTTCAGAGTAAGTTGGCACTTATTATAGATGCACATGACTTCCAAATGTCTCCTCAAGTAAAGACTTCTTTCCAGTGAGAGTGAAAATTCTCCCCCGCTGCTTCTGAATGTGCCAAATTTCACTCAAAGCGTCATCCATCGGCCGTGCCGCTTTAAGCACAGTTTCAATTTATTACACCTGTTGTTCACTAATCACATCTCATTTTTTGCTATTGATAGTAATGATGAACTGAGGGGAACATTTCTGAAGAAATTCCATAACTATTATGCACACTTCTTCGCCTCAGCTTATTCAAGGCCGTTAATAAGACCACAACACTCCAGCCATTTTAATCTTTTCATGAGTAGGGTTTAAATTCCTCAGCAGTGCCCCCTGGAGTGAGTTATTTTTGCACGTGACACTGCACAGCCGGTAGAGGAGGCAGAGTATAGATGAGAATTTTTTTGCATTTTTTTATTTTAATTTTTGATTTCTTGTCATAACAAAATACAATATATTATATAGTAAACATGTGAAGAAATGGGTTATGCCAGCTGTAATTTTTTTGTTTTATTTATTTTGTTTTAATATCTGGAAAAACAAATGAACAAATACTATCAGCAGTCCAGTTTGCCTATATGGCATGTTTGACATCTCAGGCATTGTGTGTGTGTGTGTGTGTGTGCACATGTGTGTGTGCGTGTGTGTGTGTGTGTGTGTGTCTGACAAGCACTAATGTAAACAGTCTTGGCTGCGTGCATGGATAATTGCGCTCTGCCAGCATGTGTTCACTATAAGTACACGAGTTTAAATTGTTATTGTGTTGCATTTGTTATAGTTTGGCTGTCTCTTTCAGAAAACAAACATATTATATGCCTAAAAAGACTGTTTGAGTTGCTGTTTGTGTGAATGAACCGCATCTGCACCTAATCAGTAGACGTGGCTGCATGCATGGGAACATCGCGTTTAGATATGATGGCTGTGCATATACAAGCTGTGAACTGTATCGTGGTACTTTGGTGACTGACAACAGCTACTAATGTAAACAAACATGGCAACACATATCGGAGGAAGATCACGTTTGAGGCATTGACTGTGCGTATAAAGCTGTAAACATTATATTGTGGTACTTTTGTGAAGATTTGTATATATGT
This sequence comes from Moxostoma hubbsi, assembly GCA_032164185.1. Lineage (NCBI taxonomy): Eukaryota > Metazoa > Chordata > Actinopteri > Cypriniformes > Catostomidae > Moxostoma > Moxostoma hubbsi. The sequence goes on along the minus strand of JAVLUX010000201.1, from coordinate 7,711,630 downwards.
ATATTAAATTAACTTATTCTGTGGTTCAAAAGACTATGAGTAACTGTTTGAGCGAATATAAATTACAGACGCTTGACCAGCACAGTCTGTGTCAGTGCAAAGCCGATCTGAATCTGGCAGCTTGTAACGTAACTTGCTGTTGCAGAAACACATATGTGTGATGCTACTCAGCAGGGCCATTATTAACTGTCACATATGTGTGATGGCACATATGAACATGTTAAACAAGACTTGAATGGAGGGCACATAGTGATCCTTTTTGATCACCAAGAGCTGGTCAATAATGCTAATGTGTTGTCCTGTACAAAGCAATACAAAGAGACATCTGCCCTGGCCAGTGGGCTGTTCCAGTAGGAGAGAAACGGAAACTGGGAAGACCTTGAAAAGTAAGCAAAGCTAATTCTGAGTGGGAATGGATGCATTTGTACCGATGACAAGCACATCAAGACTTGTTATTTATTTGTTTGTTTTAACAACATTGTTAAAGCTGATGTCTGTAATTTGATTAATGTTAAATTGTCAACCTGGTCTCATTGAATCATGTTACTATACCTACAACAGCAAAATAATATTTAAGTGGCTTGTTGTACATATCACATCAGTTTCTTGGTGTAATCAACCACGTAATCTTTGCAAAAAATATCAGAAACAGTCATTTGTATGAAATATTGATTTCAATGTTGTTTTCAATGTTGAACCAATGCATGAGTTTGGGGCAGCACTATCTGTTTCTCTTCTTCATAGCATTGTGAAAAAAGCAATGTGGCCTCAAAGCATATTTGTCATTGTTGGTTCCTCTCAACCAAGCTACAGGGGTTTGCCTTTTTTTCTGGCTGCACCAAAAAGCCTTTATGGCAGCCTTATTTTCATACTTAGCTAGCAAAATGCCAGAGAGACAAAAGAGAGTCATTAATAACAGGCTCTAATCCATTCCTGCCGGTCCTCCTGTTCAAAAGCGGGGCTGCTCGTCTGAAGCAGGCTGCCAGCTTGGTGAGAAGCAGGCTTGGTGAGCCACTGTGGTGCCACCACACAGTCTTCTGGCACTAGCTTGAGAAAAGTGAGCCGCCTCGACAACTAGCATGTACAGGCGCCTCTTCACCCTGCCCAAGCCTCCCCAAATATCACTACAGTGCCAGTAGCCTTGAGTTGACAACACTGGACTGAAGCAGTCAATTCATTCTTTAATATACCGCAGTACACTAACCACCCTGCTCTATATTGGTGAACAAACATCAGTTAGTTTAAGCTACTTACCACAATCCTCACTTATTTCAGTAAATATAAATGTACTTTTCCTTGAAAGAAAAAAAATACGTATCATATTGCATAAACATAGTTAAGGTCTTCCGCACTGGACACATCTTGTTTTCAAGCTGGTACCACCATCATGTGGCCTCCTTACAGAAATCCTGCCCCATATACTGCAGTTCTCCAAGCACATCACAATCCTCAAGGCCACGGCGATTCATAATTGGAGATTGTCCAGGCCTCACTTACCACCCCACATTCTATTCCATCATTAGAAACTGGTTATTATCGTATTAGTCTTGGAATGTCCTTTTTCATGAGAGTAGAGTTAACCATCCACCGCTGTTCCACATGCAGCGAGAGATATTGTATATTCAAATGGTGATCGCACCAAATTAGTTCAGTCTGGTTTAAATATTAAAGATCTTAAAGCTGAAGAAATGCCAGCAAATCATTCAGTCATCTGTTTTCGCCATGGTGTCCGTCAGTCTGCTAGCAGGCCAAGAAACTGCAATGTTTTTCAAAGACAGTTCTGTTCGGTATGTGCCCAAATTTTTTTAGCTGAAATTGAAAATCCAAACAAAAAGAAGAAGAAAAAAAAATAATGACACATTGCATTTATTTATACTGTGTGTTTGTTTAGCATTTACTTTGGAAGGAAACAGAGAGAAGGATTACCTGGCATTTATTGCTAGTTTACAAGGAACACAAGGCTATTCATTATGTGCAGTTCTGCAGATGAATGCACTCCAGTGGCATGCTGTGTGGACCACACATATCTGTAATTCATTTTAACCATACACAAACGTATTCATTAGTTTCTATTATTTTTCGAAGAAAACATTAGCCTATTAGAATCTTATGCTGTATAAGCAAATTAGCCTCAATGTATAAAAATGAAACAACGTTTTAAACGGCACCATGAATAAAGGCCTTTTCAAGCCTTCAAAAAAGAAACTATACACAATACTGTGCAAAGATATAAGCACTCGTGAAAAACTTTCAAAGTGAGGATTTCTTAAAAAAAAAAGAATGACAGAAATAGTTTTCATTAATCAATTAATGTCATACAAAGTCCAGTAAAAGGAAAAAAAGCTAAATCAATATTTTGGCTTTTCCTACTTACACCTGGACACCGTTTTTCTTGCTTGTCTCAATTACTTCTGTCTCTTTGTGTAATCCCAGACTGACCCGATGTTCAGTGGGGAGCTTTGTGAGGGCCATGCAATCTGTTGCAGGGCTCCCTGTTCTTCTATTCTAATCTATTCTATTTGTAAAAGGAATATTTGGGAGTATAAAATGTATATTTCCTATATCCATATATCCTGGGAAACATCTTAAGACTTTTGCACAGTACTGTATATATATATATATATATATATATATATATATATATGGTAATTTGGTGTGAGCACTAATATGGTAATTTGGTGTGAGTACTAATATATATATATATGGTAATTTGGTGTGAGTACTAATATATATATATATATATGGTAATTTGGTGTGAGCACTAATATATATATATATATATATATATTTGAACATATAACACAGGATGAGGCAAAGCTTTGATTAAAACAAGTTCTCCTCTAGTGGACATTGTTTGCGTGTGCCAGATAAAACCACAGACAAGTGAGAAACAAATAATTTCTCAGGACAGGATGGATTTAGTGTCTGCAGAATGTTGAACTTGGCAAGGGTTGGCGGCAAAAAAAATTCAAACTGAGGTTTGAATTAGTTGCTCTATATTTGCTTTAGCCCGTCTAAAATGGAGTCCAAAGGAGACTCACTTTATATTTAGATTTATCTATCTCCAGGCAAACAGCAGGTGAGAATGTCATGATATCCTCTAGAATCTAGATGAACCCCTTTTCCTAAACAAAAGTACAGCACACGGAGTTGGTGTGAAGATATCCATCTCGCAGCGTGAGGCTCTAGAGGTGTGCCGAGCCTAAGAATAGCTCATTAAATTGTGTAATTTATTTGCTTTCCAGAGCTTGGGCCAAAAAAATTTTACATCCTTATGCTTGCGTAAACAAAAGAATTTACAAGCCTATTTTCTTCCTTTATAACTTCATCAAGGCATGGTGTAAAATACCATGAAATTAGATACATTAAGTGCATCTAATGAGAAAACATATAAAAGAATAATAATAAAAAAAGAAAATTCTGTCTAAAATATGTACAACTTCATTTCTTCCACGGAACACTAAATAAAATATTTTGAAGACTGATCGTGCTGGTCTTTACCATCTAATGAAAACATTCAGTGGCCGCTCTAAAAAGAACAAAAAAGCACAAAACTTCGTCCTTCCTTGTTATTTTAAAACCATAATATAGCTTTGTGTTTGGTAGCTCTCAAATCTGTTTAGCGTTCAAACTCGCTGCATTGTGATTGGTTATGACACTGGCAAGAAACAAGGGAAAGTGCAACAGTGCCTGCCTAATTTTTCTACCATTTTTTTTTTTCATAGGGATTGTATAAAATCCTTCATAAAAGAGCTCTAAGCCATGAAACAAACCAACCAGTTCCGAGGCGAATCACAACATTACAAACTATTATTTGAAGCAAAAAAGCATTTAAGAATCAGACAAACAGGGGAATACAATCCCATGTTGTGTTGCGAATGACATCAAATTAAAAACGATTTATTTAAAATGGTTTATTATAAGTATAGAAACAATACATCGTAAATTTCTTGCAAAATATTCAGATATACAGTATACAAATATATACACTACCATTCAAAAGTTTGGGGTCACTTGTCTGAAATGTTTCTCATGATCTTAAAAATCTTTTGATCTGAAGGTGTATGCTTAAAAGTTTGAAATTAACTTTGTAGACAAAATATTATTCTGCCAAAACATATACATTTATTTAATTACAAATCTAAAATTTCCTAAAAAAAAAAAAAGTTTTTGAAATGGATGACTTGGATCAAAATATGAAGAAAAGAAGCCAATAAGTGCCCAACATAGATGGGAACTCCTTCAATACTGTTTAAAAAGCATCCCGGGGTGATTCCTCAAGAAGTTGGTTGAGAAAATGTCATGAGTACATGTCTGCAAAATCTAGGCAAAGGGTGACTACTTTGAAGATGCTAAAATATTACATAGTTTTGGATTTATTTTGGATTTTTTGGTCACAAAATAATTCCCATATTTCCATTTCTATTATTCCATAGTTTTGCTGACTACTATTATTCTAAAATGTGAAATAAATAAATAAATAAAGAATGAGTAAGTGACCCCAAACTTTTGAACGGTAGTGTAAGTAGTTTGAAAGTATACAGACACCAGCTCGATTGTGTCATTCGCAGCGCTTCATGGAAGTTGGTCTCTTGATTAGTGGATTTTTCTTTGGGCAGTGTAGTCATTTTCTACAAATTTATACCATTTATAATCTCATGGAGCTCACGGTTGGTCTGTCTTTAAAGGTTTATAAGTTATTGTTAAAAATGAATTAGATGGAATAAATCAAATCACCTGTCTTGTCTTTGTTTATTGGGTCACTTTCCAGTTCGAAAACAGTCAGCTTTTTACAAATTTCTGGTGTGATGTGAATTTTAATTTTTTTTATATATATATATATATATATATAAAACATAATTTTCTAATGTGACTGCAGTAAGAACCTCAAGGCTGTTCACGTTACTCATTCTCAACTGCAAAGCTTTAAGTCCTACAACTGTAAGAATGCACAACTTTCTACCAGTGGTGCATTTCAGAAAAGAGTGAAGTGCAATGATGGAACTTTAATGTAGGCTATTGATCATGGAGTAATCTGACAGTAATCCCTCGAGGTGTGTTTCCCAGTGATATCAACCCACTAAACTTCACTGAGGAGGGTTTTATAGGAATCAGCTTTATTTCAAACTGAAAAGTTAGTCATAGGCAACCCTTGAGTTGTGCACAAGCAAATCCCAAAACCTACACTGTCTGTGCAAGTTTAGATTGTATGTATAAATCATGCAGTTTGCTCAGAAAAAGCTCTATAGATGTGATGGCTGGGTGGTGACTGTATGCTAACAAACATAAGCAACAGTTCTATCAATGAATCCAAAGGCAAACATTTGTATCTCTATTACAGTTTATGTGGCTTGGCAGCAAGTTGGTCTCTGTTCAACTCGCAATGTTTATAGCATCAGGTCTTAATTGTCCGAATTTCTACCATGTGTTGGGCTTTTTTCCTCTTTGGTCCCTAACTCCCAAAGCTTTTACAACACACTTTAAGCAACAAAATACTGTACGCTGAGGGAGCTCGCTTTTTGGAGAGCACTCTCCGAGAGGATAGACATACATTGTCTGAAGAGTTGACTGCTGATATTAAAGCAGTACGTCATCCCAACTGTGAGGCGTCCATTACGGATGATCCTGTCAAGGGGTGAACACATGCTCTTATCTTCTGCCCTTCACCCACTTTCTTGTTTAATCTTTAAATCACCATAAAGGCGGGAGGGGGGGGTGGAGACATCATGGAGGGGCAATTTTTGTCAGCAATGGTTTCTTATTTTAAAATCCATTACTACTCTGGGTTACCATGAAGGGAAGAAGGACATATGTCTTTTGGCACAACGGTAAGTATCTCTGAGTATCGCCTATATATATATATATATATACAGTGAGACTGACAGATAGATAGACAGACAGACAGACAGATAGACTATATATATATATATATATATATATATATATATATATATATATATATATATATATATATATATATATAGTCTATCTGTCTGTCTGTCTGTCTATCTATCTGTCAGTATATATATATATATATATATATATATATAGTCTATCTGTCTGTCTGTCTGTCTATCTATCTGTCAGTCTCACTGTCTATCTATCTAACTGTCTGTCTGTCAGTCTGTCTGTCTATCTATCTGTCTGTCTGTATATCTATCTACTATCTATCTATCTATCTGTCTGTCTGTCTGTCTGTCTGTCTCCCTGTCTATCTATCTAACAGTCTGTCTGTCTCTCTATATGTCTGTCTGTCTCTGTCTGTCTATCTGTCTGTCTGTCTCTCTGTCTATCTATCTGTCTGTCTGTCTATCTATCTGTCTGTCTGTCTCTCTGTCTGTCTATCTTATCTGTCAATCTATCTATCTGTCTGTCTGTATATCTATCTATCTGTCTGTCCCTCTCTGTCTGTCTGTCTATCTATCTGTCCCTCTCTGTCAGTCTGTCTATCTATCTGTCTGTCTCTCTGTATATCTATCTATCTGTCTGTCTCTGTCAATCTATCTGTCTGTCTGTCTCTCTGTCTATCTATCTAACTGTCTGTCTGTCTGTCTCTCTCTGTCTATCTAACTGTATGTCTGTCTGCATGTCTGTCTGTCTGTCTGTCAGTTTGTCTGTGAAAATAATTTGACAATGCAAAACATCTTAATGGTCCTAAAAACAGGGTTTACTTTCATCACTTAAACTCTAATTTCCAAGTATTATTATTTATTTTCATTTTGGGTTGTAATATGACATTTCTTGACAGTATTTCATGAGATTCAGCCAACAATATTTTCTCTCTCTTCTGATATATAGGACAATGTAGCTACAATTGATCGACAATTGCTAAATCAGTTTATTCATCAGTCAGACATCAGAAGACAACAGAGGACAGTTTGGACTGCTGAGAGGATTATTGGTTGCCCCCTGTCCCCCCTTCAAGAACTGTACACTTCCAGAGTGAGGAAAAAGGCTATAAAATCACTATGGACCCCACTCACCCTGCCCACTACCTGTTTGAACTGTTGCCTTCTAGCCGTCGCTTCAGAGCTCTGAGCACCAGAACCGTAAGGCACAGGAACAGGTTTTCCCTCAGGCTATACATCTCATGAACAGTTAAAATGCCCCATTGAGCAATAATTATGTGCAATACACAGTTTAAGTCTATTTATTTACATTATCCAACATATCCTCTTCTGCCATTACATACATTTCACTGTACATAATATACTGTATTTTTGTCATTTATAAAACGGATTTGTAATAGATTTGCACTATGCGTGTGTGTATGTGTATGTGGGTATGTATGAAGGTGTGTGTATGTACGTATATGTATAATTATTTATTTTCATTATTATTTTTATTATTTTTGTTTTTAATTATGTATGTATTGCTGCTGTTTTTGTATTGTTTTTGTATTGTTGTACACTGGAAGCTTCCGTCACCATGACAAATTCCTTGTATGTGTAAGCATACGTGGCAATAAAGCTGATTCTGTTTTATTCTACTCTTCAATGAGACTGTATCCAACCTCTACTAAATGTTCACTTGACTCACATATGGAGTGGATTTCACTGAATTACTGAAGACCTTAACATACAGTGTAATGAGATCTCATAAGTGATCTTTGTGAGGTCATATGACAGAGCAGGAAACGAAACACTTTGTAGCCTACAGCCTTCTGTGTATGGCTGAGGGTCAACAGAGTGCGAACAACTGGAATCCTCCAGCGAAGATAATCACAGCATGACACAGATAGCAGCCCTGGCCTCAGACTGGAATGAGATCCATCTTTCAAAATCTTCTGAAAAGGCTTGAAGTGTAACAAATTCCTAGCCCTTCACTAACCTCAAATGTCACTCAAGGTTAAGGAATTGCAATTTATTTTGGCTTGCATGTCAGTTGAATTCATCCATCACCAGTCTCAGTAGTAACGGCACAACAGCTGTACTGCTATTTGAGCCTGATTTCTTCACCAGAATCGAATGGTATTTGTGACAAAACATGCCCTCTTTTCTCTAGTCCCTTGTTACGTATTTGCCAGCGGTTAGCAGACTTTTCAGAAGACAAATGCCTTGTTGCTTTTCTCTGACCCATGGAGAACTGATACTGTATCCTGTGCAGGCCTTCCAGTGGCACATCTGGCAGAGTATGAATCTGAAGAGATGAAAGAGAACTCTGGCATGCTTGAAAGAGGTCGTATGTATGACTGGAATTTTTTTATTGTTTTTTACATTTTGGCTTCAGAAGGGGATCAGAACCTCATCTCCCCTTGGCCTACCCATAGGAAATAAAAACACAAATGAGATCTCATTAATGTCTTAATAGTTTCTCCTCAACAAAATTGAGTTTAAATGGGAAGCCAAATTAGATTTTTGCACAGGTCTCCTGCTTCTTTGATGTTTCTCCTGAAAGAGATGCAGCAATTTCATGTGTCCTCGAGAGTTTAAGAAGAGATCTCAACAACGTCTCAAACTGTGCTCAGATTTGCCAAACTACCAAGATCAATGGCAGTTTGTGACAATGCTGGTTACCACAAAAATGTATTTGTCTCTCCTTTTCATTTTAACAAAACGCAACAATCTATGTTGCAGTGAAGCACTTATAATGGACGTGAATGGGGCTAATCCGTAAACGTTAAGTACTCGGTATAGCCACAAGACATAAACAATATGATGTTAACATGATTTTAGTGTGATAAAATCGCTTATGCTTACTAATCTTTTCTGTGTAAATGTATATCTAATTTAAAAATGTTGTTGCCATGATGACGTAGCCTAATGCATAGCCTAAAATGCCTGTAAAAAGCGAAGACTTCAGAAACTTCACAGCTCAAATAATACTGTTTTAACAGAATAATTAATGCATTTTTTATAAAAAATAAAACAAAAATACATGGATTTTCCCTCCAAAATGGCCCCATTTGATTCCATTGCAAGTGCTTCGCTGTAACCTCCATTTTTGCTTTTTGGAGGGATGAGTCTAAATTATTTTTGTAGAATTCAACATTATTCTACAAATGTTGATGATTAAGCGGAACCTCTGTAATGTTCATTTATGCACATTTTATCCCCAATTCTCATTCCTGTAACTGTATTACAGTAAAAGAGATGCTGTTGTTCGATGATTCTTTAACATTAAAATCATCAGACAAAGTTGATATTTCAGTGAACTCCACCGGGTTTAAGAGCAAAATCTGAGAAACTTTTTTTCCCCTCTGTGTAACTGTGCTGGGAGAAAACCATTTCATCAGCATACACCTATTCTCCGTTAGATTTTTGTCTGCCTTGAGCTCAGACAAACGTCCGAGATGGCGACCGGCAAGGTGTCCCGAAAGAAAGACAGGCGTGAGTAATCCCTCTCATAGGGCAATAATCAGAGACCCACAGAACAGCGATTTCTGCCTCTGAAGATGGGCCGCCAACAAGTCAAATCCCAGTGGAGATGTGAGCTAATGACTGGCTGCTCGGAGATGCATGTGGAACAAGTTAACACATCATGCTCCCTGAGCTCTTGGCCATTCCCAGTCGTTTCAGTCTGGCGTTATCACTTTCAAGGGAGTGATGAATGTGCAGAGAGAAAAACGACAAGCGCTCTTCAATGGAGCAAGTGTGGGTGAGCGAGTGCTGGATATCTTTAGCTTGAGAAATGTTACATCTATTCTGCTTCAGAGAGGACGATAAAAAAAACACCTGGACAAGCTGAAATCTCCATTACAGCTAGGCAACAAGAAATAAAAATGTATCACTACTCCCCTGAGTCTTAGTAGTGGGTAGACTGCTCCTATGATACGTGTGATCCTAATCCTTGGCTAGCGCAGAGGAATCTTTACTTTCTGGCCATGAGGCCGCAAGCAACATGTCGTGTGGACTTGACTTGTTTGTTTTACCGTGTGTCTTTGAGCTCTTTGTTATGCTCCCAGTCGCAGAGCAAGCTCTAGAGTGAACAATTCAGCATGACAGGGTTTAATTTCACTGCTTAATGTCCTTTACTTTCCCAATTAGAGGCCAGGCTACAGGGTTTGCAACAGCAGTTACACGTGTGGATATAAGCTGTCTGAAATTGGCTGCTGGGAGGCCAAATTGTAAGTGTTCACTAGGTGAGGGACAAGGCTGAAAAGTGGAGAGGTTTGTATTACATTGTGGGCATGCTTATTTGAAATGTGTGCATGTATCTGTCAGCATGAGATAATGCAGAAAATTGCTGAAGGGGAAGTGCGGTAAGAGCCCACTTCAGTGAAATACAGTTAGAAGCCAATGCTTGCACTTGAATACTGTCTTTTGACAAAAAGCATTTTTATTCATATCCAAAAATACTTATAATACATTAAATATTATTTTGTTGTCAATTTAAAGTTAAATCAACATTATGGATATCGCAATTACTCGGCATAAGTTTCCCAAATACAGTAGGCATGAGAGCATTAAAAGACATTTTAATGGAGTCTCTGATTTAAATTTCAGTATTAAGCATTCCGAAAAGCTTATTTCAAACAGTTCATTTCCTTGAACCGGTTCAAAATTCTGTTCGAATTCTGTTTAGAATGCTTTAGCAAAAATATTTGAAATATCTGGGAAAATACCTTGAACTAACTGTTTCTTCTTGCTTATAATATCTGAACCTACTTGATTCAATAGTTATTCAATAGTTATTAAGTATATATGAACATTTCAGGATATAAATATTAAACAACATATAAATATTTAACCATATTGCCCTGACCTACAATACTTTCAATTTGTAAAAGCCATCTATTATTTTAACCTTGTGCACATAATTCAAACTTTTGATATAGGCAAGCTTCAAGGTAATATGCAGTTTCAAAAAGAGCGAGAAAAGTTCATAATCAGGGTATTAATAAAATGGATTATTCATTCTTGTTACCAATTTAACACCGGAGATATCTGAGGCCATGTCTACACTAATTCGTTTAAGTTTGAAACTGATTAAGTTTAAGTTTATATCGGGTTTTCGAAAGTCTTCGTTGTCAATGGAGAAAAAAGCTGTTCTAGTGTGGATAGAAAGTGTGAAAATATTGCAAAATCAATGCATTTTCAAAAGAAAATGGATTTGTGTGGACATGGCTTGAGCCGTATTGAATAGAAACATCAACTGGAAAACTGTCTGGAAAAAGTAATTTTGTGTTAATACTTCAATGTTTCCTTTTTTTAAAGAAATGCTTTAGTTTTTGTTCTACAACATGACAGATGTGTCGTGACATATTAAAACCAAACATTCATTTCTATGGAGATGGTTTGATCGATTGGGGAAAATGCCTCTGCAAAGCCCTTTATTTGATCATGGACGGCTGAAAGAAGATAATGGGACAAATGTTTATTTTGCTTCATATTTTGCACTGATCTCCTGGGATTTCAGCTTGGCCAAAATCACGGCAGTGTCCCACGCCTACTGTTAACCAATCAGAACTATCATTAAAAGCAGATGCACCATGGGAAATAAAAGGAGCCACAGTGGTGCCTTGGGATCATGATGATTTCTTCTCTAAAGCCTCATCCATATGGAAGATAGCCAGGATCATGAATTCAGAGGGATACTACTGTTCTTATTTAATGTCAGCATCTTCCACGGTCCTTTACTCCTGCCCTCGACCTCGTAATTCATGTAGTCATGGTTGTGTTCAGGTTTTTATCTGGACTTACTGTAAGATTACTGCAAAGCCAAGTGCCTTAATCTTCTGGCAATGAATGTGCCAACACTCAGTTGTCTCCTTGTAATTCAAGCCCGAAGTTGAGATGGGACGGCAGAGTTAGGTTGTGAATTATTCATAGCGTTGTTATTTATGTTTTGTCCTGCCACAAATCCGTCTGCTTTAGCATTTTACCATCAATAGCTTTGAGGGATTTCCTGTGTATAATATGTCTTAAATTTGGATGCCATAAATGTAATGCTTATATCGCAAGAAACATATTTCACTTTGAGGGATGCTATGCTTTATCATTGCTGGGTCATAAATAAATTGTTGTGGATCTTGATTGTGTTACCACCACATTCCTGTATGAGTAATGTTTACCAATGCTTACTTTCTTTCATCAGTAATGTGACGGGGATGGCCTGGCTATTCCTTACCGACTCGCATTCACGTGAACTTCTTAACAGGTGGAGGGTCTGCACTCTATCAGCTTTTCCAAAGCAAGTACTTCGTCTTTCATCGACAATGCTATGCAGCTTAAAGTACCTTCGCCAACATGTCAAAGTGCATGATTGGAGAGTCCCCCGTGCTGCTGCATTTGATTGTGTTTATCTATCAACTGATAGATGTTTATACATATTGGTCGTGCATTGTAGTACATTCCAAATGTTCTCTGCTCTCTATAGTGAGCAACGAAGTCCCAAAATCTGCACTAAATCCAGTGTTCTTCAGAAGTAGGTGATCAGATTACAATTAGGACAAATATATGAATATTGTTTGAGGAGCTAGAGCCCTTAAGCATGAACTTGTCTCCAATTATGAGAAGTCTGCTTCCATTTCAAATGAACACATTAGGTCTGTTTCAAAACGTAGTGAGCTGCCTCCGGAGGTTGTATTTGAAGGCATCACTCTCGACACAAAGCCTGTTTCAAAAGGTATGTAAGGTAAGATATGCTACCTCAAAAGAATGATCTAATATGGCAGATGAAGCAATATAGATTTTGGTTATAAATATACTTATAATCCATTCAATACTGAAAAAAATACATATCAATTGATTAAAACTGACTATTTTACCCAAAAAGTTGAGCTAGCCTTTATATTGCATGTCAAATAGGCCACATACGAGGCTCTGTTTCAGTTAGAATGCTACCTAAGTAGGGAGTGAGGCAGCACACATGGTTTTGGAAAAGACCCAATCTGTGAACAAGACCCTGTGTGTCTCTCATGCAGCTCTAAATGAAATCAGATCTGTCTTTATAAAGTGCATTTCTGCTCATGGAACCTGGCTTGCTTCATTTATTTCCAGCACCTCCCTGAAAGGAAATGCAATATTGTTGGTAAAATTATTTCAATTCACTGACAAGAAGCCAAAGCCATCACAAGCATAAATAAATTGGTATGTTGTCAATATTTTGATAGACGTCATGGCAAAGATTAATTAGCTGTTGAAGCCATTAATTGAAACATGCGTAATTACATGCTCTGTCATAGCGAGGCGTTGCAATAAAGTGTTTGCAGGGTTGCAAAAGGAGCTGTGAGACAGATCTTTCATCTGCAGATCTTATGATTGCTTGATGACCTCCTTCAACCCACAATGTAAGGGGATACCACAGCACCCCAGTGCAAACATCTTTCAGAAATCAATTAATTACACCCCAACTCTCGGCAGTTAAAAAGCACCTCTTTCTTGCATCAACCCATTCGCCGATCCCTGACCACAGTCCTGACATTGTCTCACGCAGTGGTATCAGCTTTCCTCTGCCAGAGAGATAAATGGCTGGATGAATTAAAAGCAGACCTCGATCAAAACCACTTAAGTATAATGGAGGCAGCTGCTGTCAATAATCTTTTTTCATCTTAAATGATTTTATATTGTTTTCTTTGTACTTTTTTTTTGTTCCAGCTAGAGCCTTGGGCCTCATAACTTTTGAATGTCCTCATAAATAACAGCGCATTTATCTACCACGCCACCACGACATTCTCATTCAGAGCATCCTCTTCTTAGAGCATTCCTCCTACCCAGATTGATTCTAGAATTGGCTAGGACCATCTATGGAGTGATGACAACACATCCTCAGACATCGGGCGACGGTAGAGCAATTGCAGAAGATGAGTGCCTTTCGTAAAAGCAGTCCAGGACTAACAGTTGCACATCTGGAGTTGCATGTGTACTGCATCTCAAATTTAAGCTCCGATTTTCTCAGCTAAGCAAGCTTGATTTTGTGCGTAGTTGCGTTCAAAAATGTGTCTGCAATTCACACACAATGCAAGTACGCACTGCATTCTCAAAGCTGCCGCAAGGGGCGCTATTGTTGGCATTAGTGTGAACTTTCTGCTTTTATGTTGAGTTTTCTCTTCAAGTCAACTGCTGTCTTGGCGGTGCAACAGTTTGATGAGAATTGTGTTTAGCAAGTTAAGGTGAAGTCAACATATTTATAACAGCTTACCTGAATAATAACAAATCCAGTGTAACGGCACAGACTTTTGAAGGTAACTCCATCGCCCCCTTGAGTACCAGGTTTGTTACCACCACAGTAATGCAAGAACAAATGTTATGAATGGTCATTTGGATTGCACTTTGGCATTGCATTGGTTGGCCAAGTGCTTGCATCTGCATACATGTACTTGTCTAAATTATTTTTCTTGCAAATAGGGGTGGAATTCAGCAGGTTCCAGACAATACAATAATAATATCAATATCGTGGTCACAATACGATAATATTGTAATTATGTTTAGTGTACCATATTTTCCAGAAATAAAGTCGCACATAAATATAAGTCGCACCTGGTAAAAAAAAAAAATGGCATTGTTAAGAGGAAAAAGACACAGATAAAATGGACTGGCAGAGGTTGCATGCGGCAGACATTAGGACCAGGGAATCGGCAACTTCCCTGCCCTTTATTCGCTCAGTGTGTCAGAGGTGCTCCGTGAAGTTTACCTCAGGATCTATGCATCGTATCACGGTGTTTTGGGGCTTGTTTTAATCGAGAACTTCTACTTTTAGTAATCGTGTGTAACAGAATTTCAAATTCTGTTTATGTTTCATAAAAAATACTCAGAATAGTCTACTTTATAATGCTACTACTGTCTCTATGACTGCATTGACATTATATGGGACTATAAATGGTAATAAAGGCCTGATTTGCACTCTATCACCCATTTGCAGTCAGGTTCTACTGTTGTGCAATATTATGAAATATTGCTCAATACATTAATATCTCATAGGTCTATATGAATATGAGCTAAATGCTCAGTGATAAGGAGGATCATTATTTTCTCAGTTAGGAGTAACAGTCTGTCAGGAAAACACTGCTGGTGTAACACTGACGTGTGAAAGTCTTGTTTGATTTTGTTATGAGCTTCACCATTAGTCGTTCACAACGTAATTGTTTTTAAATCCAGCAGTTTACAAAGATACCTCAGTCCAAGCAGACCCTTGGGATATCAAAAGCCATAGTAAATTACATAAGGGTCAAAAACAACCAAATGTGTATAATTATGTAGGCTCTTCAATTTGGAGTACACTGGTCTATGATTTTTTTTACAAGCAGGTGCTCCTGACAGAAGATTGTGACCGTTCTCGTGAACTGTCATTGAATGCATATCGGCAGAGCGCCACCCTGCTAGTGCCTGCAATGAGCGGCTATTATCACAGCTTATCCTGGCCGAGACGGGGAACTGGTGTGGTAATTACAGCCAGGCTTAGGAAGAGATTGAGCGAATGTGTGAGTGTGCGTCTGTATTTATGAGAGAGTGCATGTGTGAAAAAGAAGAAGGGGGGGTGTGTGAACGCAGGTGGGCATTTTATTGTGTCGTCTGTGTCAGTGTGGAGCCTGTCTGCATGCTGGCGTTGCTGTGGGAACAGGACTCGCCGTCGGGCGAAATGAGAGCTCCCGCTGCAGAATGAGTTGAATTACAGGTGAGGCAGGCTGAAGGAGAGGAGCACTGGGACTCAGCTAAGAAACAATCGATACGCTCACACACTGACAAAGAGTCATCCTACATCAATGCTGCACAGGGATATTGTAAAAACAGCCACATGAAGGTGTCTGAGTTGCCTGGGAAAAACTACAATATTCTGAAAATAGCGGGACATTTCTAGAGCTCCTGCATGCTTAAAATGAGCTCGTGGAAAAAATGCACATGCATTTGAGAAGCCTAAAAACATGAAGTGTGATCAATATCATTTTTTGGCAGTTGTTTTCCAAATGGTAGATCCAAAAACCATGCTTAAACAATAACCGCTAGAATGTTCTCCTCTGTCGTACTGGTGCAATATTGTGATGCATCAAATTCATCATATGCATTTGTACTCACACTGATATAATGAGAATACAGTAGTACGAACCGAATTCAATAATTCAAAGACCACAGACAGAGAGAGTGTGTTCTGTTTCTCAATTCCTCAGGATCATAAGCAACCATGACCTAACAATGAGTTTTGTGCAACATGAAAAGATCACTACAGATTAAGAGACGAGAGAGCTTACCTCTGCAAACAGTTCCATTGTCCACAGCCTCATGACCAGCTTTACACATACAGCGGCCAATAGGAACCATCCACTCTCCGTCACCATTACAGTACAGCTTAATGGGAACATCGACCTCCTCGGCATTAGGGATGCAAACTCCCCTCGCCGCCACCAGGGAGGTGCTCTCGGCTCCTGAAAGCGTCTCCTGAAATATCGCTCCATTCCGAATGGTCCGGGGGCACTTCCTGTAGAACACTCGCACGGCAATCAGCGACATGCATCCGCCATAGTCCTGAAAGGCTAGGTAAAAACCATTACGGGAGACAGGTCCAAAACTGCGTACCTCTGTATTAATCTTCATTACGCGTCCACCCAGGTCTACTTGTGAGAAACTCTCGTCGGCTGCAATGGTATCCACCTTTATCCAAGGGTTTTCCATCCAAGGGGGAAATACTTTGGTGGCCGTGTCGGAGTCCGATTCATAGTAGTACAGGTTAAAAGTTTCTTTACAGGAACCCGGAACTCTTGGGATGCTGCTGCAGTCTCGCACTGAGAATTTCATCTCTACGTGAATGCGTTGAGCTCCTCTCCGTCGGATGTACTTGGTGCGCACCCAGTTATTTTGGTTGGCATCGAAGACATTACACACCTGATAGGTACGAATGGTGTTCATATGCTCATCGTAGCCACTCACTTCTTCCCACTAAGAGATGAAAATAGAAAACAAAGAATAACACATTTGTTTTGTAGCACCAACACTCACTATCAGGTACAGGTAGAACCAAATAGCTTTTATTCAGTATCCCTGCTCTGTCTTAATACATATGCACTGCTCTTACACTTTAGTTTAGAATGGCACTAACACAAGCGGTGTGATACACACAGTGAATCGTCGGAGTGTTGATGATGTCAGACCTTCAGTGCACATGGAACATCTCTCGTCCAATCAGATTTGAGAACCGGAACTAACTGCTGTATATATATATATATATATATATATATATATATATATATATTTTTATTAGGTATAGGCATTTTGTTAATTTTGTCTACTGAGTACTCGAGGGGAAATGACATGTACATAACTGTATATAAAAACATGTCTGACAAACATCTTTGGCTGCTGCATCTTGTTTTTCCAGTGTATCGTCTATTCATTATTATAGGTTGAAGATTGCATAATCCAAACATAAGGTGTCATATTTTGTCATTATGTGAAGATTCACTGCCTAACTCAATGAAAGAATGCGCAACTCCCATCTGTCTGTTTTTCCTTCAGGCTACCATAGTGATCTTAGTAAGCATGCACCAGTGTGTTTAGTGACTTTCTGGACCATCTATTTTCAAATCGTGGTTGGCCTAACAGGAAACGCCATAACCATTGCGTTTTTAATAAATTGCGTGTTAAGCTGAAGTTCAGTTTTGAAGATGCTACATTCTGTTCCATTTAGTTAAACACTCGACTGCTAAATGAAGTGCTTCTTCAGTCCACTGCCACACACCTGGTGTGTGTGTGTGTGTGTGTGTGTGTGTGTGTGTGTGTGTGTGCCCACAAGTTGTTGTTGCTGTGATGATTCATGAACTCGGTATCGGAATTTTCACCTTTCAACTGGGGAAAATGCAATGACTGACACTTTATGTTGGACGTCTAACTTGGAAACTCATGCAGAGAAGCAGGTGTGTGTTATGTCACGCAAACATTTCAGCACCCAGGGCAGGGAGGTTTATAGTCAGTTTATAGTCAACATTCACTTGTATTAAATAATATCAATTAACGAGTGAAAGTTCTTACATTAAATGATAATAAAACGTGTTTAGCAAACATTTTGCAGAAACAGGTGTTCAAAACACGGTTAATTAAACTCTCTTTTGATTATCGTAATGATAGCATTGCAGCGTCATATATCAGTGTGGCACGGTGGAGGGCGGGACCGGGGCGTGATTACGCACGCCCGGTTCCGTATTAGGCTAATTAAGCCGTCAAGAGGGATAAAGGCCACTCGCGGATGGCGATGCAAGAGAGAGAGAGATCATTCACGGACATGTCCGTCGTCTTATGTGTTTGTCTTTTGAGTTTACCATTAAACCTTTAAGTTATATGTCAAGCGGTTTCTCGCCTCTTCCTTGTCCGCGACCTTGATCTGATTTACAATCAGTTTGGTTGGTATGAGACGTTTCTGACAATCAATATACCCCTCAAAAGCACAACGTAATCAATCTCAAAATTTAAAATAAGCTCTGTATTTAGATGTCAGGTAATTGTCACTGAATTTTGAATTAAGTGAAAAGTCACATCATGCATTATCACCATCGATCATCGTTTTCATGATCGATCATTGCTGCCACATCCAAGAAGCCGAGTACTCGAGCATTTGTGCCCATCCCTAATATATATATAACATAACATAACATTTTTTTTACAACATAAGTTAAAAAAATAATTTATATATATATAAATTATTTTTTTAACTTATGTTGTTTCACACACATGCTCTCTCACTCTCAGACAGATGCAAACAGATGAGTTAGGGGCTGTTAAAACACTGTTTTTTAATTGTTTTTCTATGTAAACATGCACTGGACGATTGTTTTTGACAGTTTCGCCATTTCTCTCTGTTTATTCAGCGCCTCATTCAGAACCGGCACATTTTTTTATATACTATGTCAAATAAAAATGTCAAAAACCTGAAAACTAAAAATGTTTTGAAGAAGTTCGGGTTGTAAAGAAGATTTTACATTGTTACATATGTCCGAGTCAGTATCTGGATTAAAACTTGACGGTACCGGTCGGGTCAGGTCGGGTCACATGGGCTTGAGTACAGGCCGGGACCTCTAGCTAATATACGTGCATCTAGATTTTGAAATTACAAGACAGCACATAAATGCTTGAATCCCTGCAGTAAATCGTTGAGGTTGTCAAAGATATTTTAAGAAGCTCTCCTCACATGCACAGGCCAGATTACAGGAGGCAGAAAGAGGGAACTAGGGTAAAATTCTCTTGCAAGCCTGCCAGCAGACCCTGGCACTAGGCATAGAGGCGGCTGGCACTGGCCTATGTTTTCTGGAGACCCCACATAGTTGTGCCAAGTGATCCTGGCCTGTGCTTTTTTTCTGTCACACTCTCTCTATTTCTAACTCTGTATGGGAAGATGTTTTATTAATATAGCTCAAATTGAGACAAAGAACAGGTGATAGACTCTGATGTTTATAAAGTCATTCATGTTATGCTGCGCTGCCTTGTTTCTGTCCTCGGGCAGCATAAAAATGGATCCAGCATTAGCATAATTTAATTTCTTCCATCATGCTAGACAAAAAAGAAAGAACTGAGCATAGTTTTACAATTGTGTGTGTGTGTTAAAAAAAAGCCATTCCACAAAAAATACATAAATTAATTAATAATAATGTCATCATTTACTCACATCATGTCGCTCCAAACCCACTTGACATTTGTGGAACAAAAAGGGACACATTTTGAAGAGTGTTCATGTTGCTCTTTTCCAAATAATGAAAGCAGCAGGAACCAGGGACTATCATGCTCAAAAAATGTCAAAAGAGCATCATAAATTCAACATAAAAGTTGTCCATATGACTCAAACGCTACATTCGACAGCCTTGTGTGAGGAACAGACTGTAATTTATGCTATTTTTCATTAAAAAAAAATAGTCCCCTCCGCTGTAGCTCTCAAATCTAATTCACATTTCTAAGTATGCTGTGCATTTGGTGTCACTGACATCTATTTTTGGAGCTCGACAGCCACCGTACACCTTCGTCAAACTAAGAAAAAGGGTTTGGAACGACATGAAGGTGAAATCAAGTCTTAATTCCATTTAAAGAAAATGAACAGTACAAACAAATTTCTGCATTAATCAAAGGGAAAGAAAGAAAGAAAGAAAGAAAGAAAGAAAGAAAGAAAGAAAGAAAGAAAGAAAGAAAGAAAGAAAGAAATACAGACCTAAGATAATCAAATTATATGGACGACCGTTTGATAGAGTGAAAGACACTTCTTGTTAAGTTTACAAGTATATATTGCACACACTAAAGCAGAATGGTACATGCACCAGGGACTTCACTGCCTGGCCTAAAGTGACTCCAGATGACTCAATTGTGGTTCCCAGCCAACTTGCCAGCGATCAAGACACAGGCGTTGAGCACTAAACAACCCAAAGAGCAGCCACAGAAATGAGTCCAAGTCTTGACCTTGTCCAACAGGGAAAACCATTTTCTTCACCTTCAAAAGCTTATCGCAACATGGCCTCAAAGTTTAGCAAGCCTATGATCACCCTAACCCTCCCTCCCCCTCGAGTGTCCTACTCTTCACTTAACAGCTGACATAATTTCCCAAATTAGTTGCTGCTTAATAAGGATTCTGACAAGAGTTTTGACGGGGCTGGGGGAGAAAGTCAAGCCTCTGCGATAACTCCTTTCCATCAAACGAATCAAACGACTAATTAAAAAAAGTGTTCTTTTCTTGCAGCTTTTGTTCTTTATTCCCATGTAAGTCAGCTGATACAGACTGAAATGATACCGGGTAGGATTGTGGTCATTAACACTTGCACTATGTTAGTGGGACTTGCTAATTTAGAGGAATGTGGATGGCTCAGACATGTATCTGAGATGTGTTTTTATCCATCACTTTAGCTTGATCCTTTTCAATAGGCAGATATTTCTTGGGTCATGGGCAGCCATTGACCTTACCACCTTCCTGGATGGCCCATTCTTCCATTCTTCAGAAAGTGGGGTGGGGATGAAGGGGGTTTAACAAGAGAAGACAGAGTGTAGCATCCCCTTGTTTGTAGCCTGTCACTTTGACTAATCAAATTAGGAATAAATAAAAAAAAGACGGTTGGTAATGACAGACTGCGTAAGCAAGGGCATAGCATGATGGAAGGAGGAGAGGGGTGGGCTAAATACTTAAAAAAAAAAAAAGCCCTTTAAAGAAAGGGCTCCCTTTGTGCCATCTCAGCATCTTTACCACTCTTTCATCAGTGGTAAATAGGAGAAACAAATGAGATATAATAAGAGACAAGCGATCAAGCACTGAGTGTGTAATTAGAAGAAACGTCTTAATTTCCACAGATTATTCCATGGAATCTCGTTTGGAGTGTGGCTAAAGGGCGACTATGTGTTTTAAGATATAAAAGAGCGATTCGGCATTCAGCAATAATTGGGGAGTTCAGCCAAGGTTTAGGAAAGTGGCAAACCAAAAAATAAATAAAAAATGCAATGCTCCAAGGCCTATTTTTTATTAACTATGGAGGGTTGACGATTTTAAAGAGGTCAATTGAAATCTATGATGGTCAGAAGAAAATACAATAACAAAATGTAAATTGAATGGCTGTGTGTTTGTATGCTGTAACCACAATAAACATTAAGGGGGTGTAATAATGTAATTACATTATATTTTGTTTAAAAAATGGCTAAAAAGACACTAGCTGGGTGAATCTCACAATATCTGTCAAGAACATGTCCACATCATTTTAAAATAAAACATTTTTACTTTAAATTTTAGAAATTACATTTTGCATAAATAAAATAACATTTTAGGTAGGGCTGTCAATCACTTTTTTCACAATTACATGGTGTCCCGCATCATGTTGCATTTAATTGCATATACAAATATTTGCAGAGAAAGCCCCTCATATACCAATAATTCAATATATAATGATGAAATAATTATACATAGTTATCTTTAAATATTTACAAATTTTAGAATACAATGTATTGTTTACTACCATATTATTGATCATAAGCCAATCATTGGCATACAGCTCACAGATATCCATTTAACAAGTGAATTTTTGTCAATTAGATTTATTAAGAGGGCTTGTTAAGGACCCATCAAATGTACACCTGCATCAGACATGCTTGTGTAGCGTCTCGGGTGTGTTGCGTCATAAACATACAATTTTTAAGTCACTGTGTCAAGATAAATATAGTTTAATACTTGAGATCCCTTAGTTCGAATTTACACTCCATCAAGTGTTTTGAACGCAAGAACGTAACGCATGTTTGTGTTGTGCTGTCTGCTGGATGGTTGTTTTCATCACTGTATAAACTGCGTGTTGCTCACACAGCTGAAGTTTCACTTGCTGCCCTGTTATTTTTTATAAAATTAATCAAACTGAATTAACATGTTAAATCGTCACCCCTAATTTTATGACCAATAAGACGTTTTGTATTGTGTCAATATTTTCATGAAAATTAGGCTCCCCATTACTGCAATGCATAAGAAAACATGTGCTTTTTTTTTTTTTTTTTTTTTTTTTTTTAATAATTTTAGCATTATACTGAATTTCAACTGCTGTACTAAATTTCATTCATGGTGATTGTTTTTTTTTATTTATTTTTTTATCAATGAAGTATTATGATTAATATAAAATAATAATAATATTTATTTATAATATTATTATATTAATACATTAAAATATTTTACTCAATTAAAATAATAATATAAATATATATTATTATATTCGTATAATATTTAATTATTTTTCACCCAACTGACATCAAAGAAGATGATTCCTTAGACTCCTTGGACTTCTTCCTGAATCTATGGGTAATGTACCTTTCGCGCAAGTGTTTATAGACGTTTATCGACTCAAGTGTGTTAGGACACAAACGATGAGCCTGGCTGCTCTCTTTTGAAGTCTAGGTTAATAGGTCAGAACGTAACATAGAGATGCCCTTTAGAGTTAGTGCACCTCTGGTTCATGGCCCTATTTACTGGCACCCAAATACAAAAAGCACCAACAAAATGATGGCGCCATTAGGTCTAAGTGCTCGGGCCATGCTTTGAGGGTCACACGCAAATATGAGGAGGACCATAACAGAGACTGCTAGAGCACAACCTAGAGCTTCGGTCCACTGGATGGGAACACAACCTGGGACTTATGAACCCCACATGATTCAGATATGTTGATCCTTTCAATCATGAAAACAGAATGAATGGATTCTGTGTTCCTCTTTTCTTAACCTTATATAGTCCTGAGACAGACTGAACATTGATGTCTATGTTAGTAAGTAGTATTTGCTAAGCCATGCATCACTAGTCAAATTACAAATGTAATTTATGTGAAAAATCGGAATATCGCAAAAACGATATACGCATAAAGCATTGCTTCCATCACCGTGTGGTTAACAGAACAAAATAGTAACTTTTGGGGAAAATGGCACAAAGTAGAAATAAAAATGGGATTATACTGACAATATTCTCAAGGCAAATGTATTCACATGGCTTGTTGAGACAAATTCCCATTACTTTTAATGCTATAATCCTATATATTAATATAAGTAATATATTTGGTAAATTTGCTTATTTATTTACCTCAAGCAAGCATGTACATTTTTGATGCACATTTTGTAGATTTGATTTGCATCTAGGTGTTTCAATCCAGCATTCCCAAAATGTGCATGAAAATATGTGGATGGAAACCCAGTTAGTGCTCCTGTTCCTACTGGTTGGGGTTGTGGAGAAAAGCTTGTTGAGAAAAGGTGTGTTATAAGCGATCAGATGATTTATACATGTAAGACGATAAATTGAGCAAAAAAAAAAAAACATTGAAGGAAGGACCAGAGTATCATTTGGGGGTGGGCTCTGTTGTGACCTGTTAGCCATCCAGATCAGCCTAGCAACCACATAGTAAAACACACACACACACACACACACACACACACACACACATACAAACAAAAAGCACTCAAACGTGGCAAAGGCAAGAACTACATCAAATTTTGTTTGATATATTTAAACAGCTAAACTTTTAAAGACCTATGCGCACTGGCCTTCCGTCTTACTGTTTTTGCATGCAAGAATGCGTCCTCTGAGAACGCCCCTTAATTTATCCTTAACGATGATGATTTTTTTGGCTAGTGTAATATTTTAGCTAGCTATATGACTAATTGAATGTAAATAGTGTCTTCATTTAACATCATATTTAAATAAATGGTGATTAAAAAATTGGAAGTCAGAATTAAATTCGAAATGCCTTGTAACTTGCACTGGGAGAAAGAGACCTGTGATATATTACACAATGTTTTTGTGGAAAGAACTTATGAATCGATAACTCCCCTGCCACCCAAGAAGAGAGAAAGTTCAACTGAGCTGTAATCTATAAGTCTGCCTGACAGAGGCTCTCTCAACTAGACTGACACAGCCGAGTGGAACCGCGTGCTTATACTGAATTATGAAACAGGCTAGCTCCAGGGGACGAAGATGTTGGCCACGTTCACGGTTTCTGTTAAATTAATTGCTCCGCCGTGACACGGCTCTGAACTTTTATTTTGACCAGTATCTTTTACAAATAAACAGTCACAACCTTGTGACGTATACATGAAGCCGGCAATTAAAGCTCTCCCAGGGTTGTCATTTGTATTACACCATTTATAACTAGTTGAATGGTGCTGATGAGGCCTTCTATGAAAAATGCTGACTCCACATCCCATTGCAATGCTGATGGCCTGTGTGTGAAGCATTCTTGGACGCAGACAAATACATTGTAAATCTACATAAATAATTCACGCAGAGGGGAGAAGGGGAGCATGTATGACGGCTCCTCAGGGACAGTTACCCAATTTGCAGTTGTGGGAAATCTGACAGCCAGAGACGCATAGAGATATCTGTCCTGAGGGGACGTGTGGGACAAATGACATCCAGATATTTGAGTTAAAGTGCAGTGGGACTGCAACCCCAAGTGAGGTACTGAGTTCCCCACTGTCAGTAAGAGTGACAGAAAGAGAGAAAGTGATTGAGAGAAAGGCAAAAATTTTGACCTGACCTATAAACTGAGCTGTCTTTGGCAGTCAGCTTCAATTACCTCCATCCACTGGTAATGCACAACATGTGAAGTTAGAAAAACAAGCTTCCTATTGCGTCTTTAACCCCTGTCTCTATCCTTCTGGATCACTTTTACATATCTCCCATCATATAAATCAGGGACATGACAAAAGTGTCACACTGCCAAGGACTGCGTGTCTTAATCTTGACATGTGACCACACGGAGATTTGATTCTGTGATGAAGGGACCCCGTTACTGTTTTATAGACTAACTCAAATTGATACAGGGCATTCCGCAGTGGAACTGATTTCAGGACATGTCCCACAGCAAATGCTTTTTAGGCAAGGTCTAATACGTTTTTGGTGGTATACATATTATAACCAGGCATTGACGACATCATGTAGCTCATGTCATGTCATTCAGTAATACTACAACTGCATGGATTTCAATAAAAGCACAACAACTCTTTAAAAGATTGGTTAATAGAGAACCTTTCTTTTATATTCACTCATCCATGGACTATAAAAGGAGATGGTAGTCTCAGCCACCACTGCATCTTTTTCCATACAATGAAAGTGAATGGTGAACGAGGCTATATTTCCCCAAACTTCCATTTTAAAACTTAAAGTTTCCTTATGTAATCTGTTTTTTAAAGTATGTGGTTTTAGAGAGCCTTGTGTGGAAGAGAGGTGTAAACATAGTGAGGTGGTGGCATAGTGGCTAGAGCACAGGGCTGCTAATCAGAAGGTCGCTGGTTTGAACCCCACGGCCACCACCATTGTGCCCTAGAGCAAGGCACTTAACTCCAGGTTGCTCTGGGGGGATTGTCCCTGTAATAAGGGCTCTGTAAGTCGCTTTGGATAAAAGCATCTGGTAAATGTAAATGCGTAAATGTAACATAGCCAAATCAAATTAAAATGTATTAGTGTGGACATGGCCAAAATGATGACAGAATTTCCATTTTCAAGAGACTGTCCCTTTAACGGCAGACCCAAATTCATGTTAATAGCAAATGTCGGTCAAATTTCATTCCGTTGTTCATTATTACTAGAAAATCAGATGGTAGCTGTTCATTAGCATGTAAAGTCACAGATGATTCATGATAGTGTTTTGATCTGAACCTAGAGGCAGTCTCGACGGAGCCACACCATCACCACAATTAGTCACGCAAATGTACTGGCTTATTTGCATGTTCTGCATCAGTAAGCAACAAGTCGAGATGAATGACCATCACTGGGTTTTAACAGACACATTTATCCACATTTGTAATGTCCACTGTAACAGCGTTTTCTAACTAAGCCGGTAATGGTTCAATTTGCAACATTATGAGGATGTTCACACACTATAGCAGTTACAAATTAAGATTACGTTTTACATACCACAGTCTTTAGACATATTTGGACCCTTTTCGGACTAGTTTTCCCAGAGGAGGTTTGGGAAATTTGTGTTTCATAGACGTACTTTGTCAGACGTAATCTGACAAGTCTGTGTTTTTCTTACAGAACCTCTGTAAACATTTCAGCGCAAATCTGTGAAAACACTTTCAGTGCCGCATAACAAGCCACATGACAACGTAGTGTGTTTTTCGATTAATCCTTTTTACGTGCCCTTGAAGTAGATGAAACTACTTCAAGTTTTTGCGGAGTTAAATTGTTAAGAGAAATGAATTGAGAGGTTCACATTTATCTCTGTAATATAATCCACAAGCCTGCTCGGAGATGTTTTATTGAAAGCTCTCTCTAAAAGAAGATTTTCTCAACCACTTTCTTTCAGATTGTTTTTAGACTGAACTGTAGCTGACTTTCTGCTGTACTTGATTCTATGCTTTTATGTGAAATAAAGACATTTAAAGTAAAAAATAAATAAATGTAGTCGAAGGAATATTGCGGGTTCGATACAACTTCATGCTCGCATTTGTGGCATAATGTTGATTACCACAAATATAATTTTGACTTGTCCCTTTGCAAAAATTGAGGTTACAGTGAGGCACTGACATTTACATTTGGCAAACGCTTTTATCCAAAGCAACTTACGAATCCAAAAGCTCTTATTACAGGGACAATTCCCCCGGAGCAACCTGGAGTTAAGTGCCTTGCTCAAGGACACAATGGTGGTGGCTGTGGGGATCGAACCAGCAACCTTCGGATTACCAGTTATGCGCTTTAGCCCACTACGCCGCCACCACCACCACTTCCAAAGGAAGTGAATGGGGCCGATTCTTTGAGGGTTTAAAAGTCAGAAATGTGAAGCTAATAATTTTATGAAAGTTTGTGTTGCTTGGCAACAAATATTTAAAATAGATATGCAGTAACTTTACACAAAAAAGATTAGTAAGTGATTTCATCACACAAAAACCATCTTAACATGCATATTGTTTACACCTCGTGGTTATACTTTCACTGCGAGTATTTTAACGTTTACAGATTGGCCCCATTAACTTTCATTGTCAGTACCTCATCGTAAACCAGACTGTCTTGTTTTTTAAAGAGGGACGAGTCTACATAATTTTTTGAGGTAATCAAAATTATGCCACAAATACTGTGGACTGAGCATGACCTGTATTGAACCTGGAATATTCTTTTTAAAATGTCAAGGTTTCCTTCACTATCTAGGATGTAGTCTTAAAACATATTTCGGCCCAAAAATGTCAATAAAAGATAATCCTATCAAACATTTCTTTATAGATTTTCTTTAAGACATCCAAAATGTTAACATTAAAGTTTCAAAAGGTCTGATGATGTGCAGGTCCCAAAAAGTCTCGAAACTCAGATCCTGACGGAAGGCGATGACAGCAGGGGAGAGGAGCTTAGCTTACCCCTTACAACAGGACGGGACCTAAACTGGTGGTGTTGGGGGAAACCAATGCAACATATTGAACAATGAGAGACAGCTGTTTTACCTTATAAGGCATAGGCTAGATCATGATTGGATGAGATACCAGAATTCAATAAATGGATGACGTAATGCTTACTATGAGTCCTCTGCGAGAATTATCACGTAAGGCTTCCATTTCCATCTGCATAAAACATCAAGAGGTTGAAGTACATAGCACAGTTCACAAGAATGAATGAATAAATGACTGAATGAATGAATGAACCACATCTGGATTTTTTTTCCCTTAACAGCTCTGCAAAGGGGGTTTGTTTTGCAAAGCTATTCAGTGCCATGAGAGCCAACTGTTGATAGAGTGCTCTATATTTTGACTGACACTGATACTTTAGTTAAGCCTACAGGGCTCTGCATGGGAGTAAGACAATAACTTAAAGCCTCTCTCTCTATAAGGTTTACACAATCCCACCTGTTTAGTGCTACTGCAGGGAACCACCATTCCCCGGCTGTACTTAATGTGTGCTATTTCTACTTAACAACTATTCCCATCTCATTTCTATCGAGAAAATTTATCCACTCTTTGAAAGTATGTGGTATCAGTAGGGTTGGGAACCGAGAACCGGTTCTTGTTCAGAACCAGTTACATTCTTTAAAAATACCAGTATGATTTTCGTGACCTTCTGTTCCATTAACGGTTCTCCAGCATGCAATTTTCCACCGATGTGGCTGGAACACCATCCTCAAATACTCTGACAGTGTTTCCAGCAGTGCATCTCTGCAGCAGCACCCTATACTAACTCTACAGCATCACACAGTTTTCTAGCAGTGTATTTAATTCCCAATCGAACGAGTCTCAAGTCCGCTCTTACAGCATGAAACATGTGATTCCTAAGTGGACTTTTATAAAATAATAAATGAATTAATGAAATATGCCATCACATTTCATGCTGGTTTAGATTTCTTTATTTAAAGTAGAGTAAGGATCTATTATTGGATTGTGATATGGCTGTTGAAAGTCTGCAAACACATCTTTTACAAGAACTGTATTAAATTGGACTTTGTTATATCTGCTCTCTAGAAATCTGAATTGATCTCATTATTTGGTAACAGACATCAGTGTGTAGTAAATAAAATATGCATTTATATTGCATTTATCTAACAATATATTGGATTTCTCATTTCTAAATAATTCTTAAAAAATACATAAAAAGTATAAAAAGAATTACTGGAATAGTTATTGGAACCGTTAAGGAATTGGAATCATTAAGAGGAATTGGAATCGAAGAATTCCTTACAATTCCCAACCCTAGGTATCAGGCAACAGAATAAATGAAGACTAGGGTATGTGGGACCGATCACCAGCATTCCTTGCTGAAGAATCCATTTCATC
Source organism: Moxostoma hubbsi (assembly GCA_032164185.1). NCBI lineage: Eukaryota > Metazoa > Chordata > Actinopteri > Cypriniformes > Catostomidae > Moxostoma > Moxostoma hubbsi. The sequence goes on along the minus strand of JAVLUX010000201.1, from coordinate 7,682,528 downwards.
AAGAGACATTGGGGCCATTTTGGAAGTATGCATTGTGTCAAAACCAAGTATAACTTCTGCATTTTAACACATTTCACACTTTAAATTTAAACATTCCTTCTGACGTGTGTTGCCATCAACAACGGTACTGAAATAATTGGACTTCTGCAGTTTTGATTTGCAAGGATGAAAAAGATGTGGTGAAGCAAAGCATGTGTAATTCCATTTCTTTTGTTATAGAGAACGAGGAGAGGTGAATCTTATTTTGTACTGATTGAATCCAGATCCTCAGACACTGAGACTTTGGACCGCTTTGTTCTTTTATATTGATTGCTCCAATCAGTACAGAAAGCTAGCTGCGTGCCCTCAGGTTCGAAGAGAAGATGGTGAGCAAAATTATATCTCAGGAACTTTGAAGTTGCACAACCACAGTTCTCTATCCTCTTTTTCTCCCTCACTTTTTTCCTTTTTTCCTCACAATCTTCCTTTTTTACGGCTTCCAGACACACACATGGAATAATTTGAACCATCCCTCAAAAACAGACACAGAAGCAAAAATAATTGAATTGAATAGGGAGTGGTTTTTCAGAAATGCACCAGCAAATTGCTCAGGAATACATTTTCCTGATCCGTTCGGAAGAACCTGGTGCGGGGGAGGAGACAATGAATTACTACCTGACCAGCAGGTGCTGACCAGGCATGAATATAGATGGATGAAACCCACTCTTTGGGGCACGATCTGGAAATAAATTGCATATATTATCGATCTAATGATCAACAAAGATGGATACAATAACAATAATGGATATTTTCACGCCTGTTTTAAAGGAACAGTTCATACAAAAATGAAAAATCATCAAAAGGAAGAGTTAGGCACAATATTAGTCTCAGTCACCATTCACTTTTTCACTGCATCTTTTTTCCATATAATCAAAGTGAACAGTGACTGCAGCTAACATTCTGCATAACATCTCATTATGATATGCAAGTTTGGGACAACAGCTAGATTAATTACAATTGCAGTAAAATCTCAATATGAGCAAATGCAATTTCTAAATCGAGCAATATGCAATCTGTGGTGTTTAATTCACTATTCTGACTAATTTGAAATCTCACTAATCAGAATGCAGTTTGCATAAAAAAGGACCAGCGAGAGAATAGAAAAGAAATCAGGAAGGTGAATAAAGAAACTGTTGATGCTGTTTTCTATCACTTATGCAAAGACAATTTTTTTCTCTCCTGCAATGTGTTTTTGAAAACTGACATTTTTTATATAAAATGTATGAAAAAAGAACAACATCTACCAAAATTGCAATTAAAATTGCAATATCTATAATAAAAAAAAAAAAATCACAATGTATATACAGTGCCTTGCGAAAGTATTCGGCCCCCTTGAACTTTTCGACCTTTTGCCACATTTCAGGCTTCAAACATAAAGATATAAAACTGTAATTTTTTGTGAAGAATCAACAACAGGTGGGACACAATCATGAAGTGGAACGAAATTTATTGGATATTTTAAACTTTTTTAACAAATAAAAAACTGAAAAATTGGGCGTGCAAAATTATTCAGCCCCTTTACTTTCAGTGCAGCAAACTCTCTCCAGAAGTTCAGTGAGGATCTCTGAATGATCCAATGTTGACCTAAATGACTAATGATGATAAATAGAATCCACCTGTGTGTAATCAAGTCTCCGTATAATTGCACCTGCTCTGTGATAGTCTCAGAGGTCCGTTTAAAGTACAGAGAGCATCATGAAGAACAAGGAACACACCAGGCAGGTCCGAGATACTGTTGTGGAGAAGTTTAAAGCCGGATTTGGATACAGAAAGATTTCCCAAGCTTTAAACATCCCAAGGAGCACTGTGCAAGCGATAATATTGAAATGGAAGGAGTATCAGACCACTGCAAATCTACCAAGACCCGGCCGTCCCTCTAAACTTTCAGCTCATACAAGGAGAAGACTGATCAGAGATGCAGCCAAGAGGCCCATGATCACTCTGGATGAACTGCAGAGATCTACAGCTGAGGTGGGAGACTCTGTCCATAGGACAACAATCAGTCGTATACTGCACAAATCTGGCCTTTATGGAAGAGTGGCAAGAAGAAAGCCATTTCTTAAAGATATCCACCTGGGAGACACACCAAACATGTGGAAGAAGGTGCTCTGGTCAGATGAAACCAAAATCAAACTTTTTGGCAACAATGCAAAACGTTATGTTTGGCGTAAAAGCAACACAGCTCATCACCCTGAACACACCATCCCCACTGTCAAACATGGTGGTGGCAGCATCATGGTTTGGGCCTGCTTTTCTTCAGCAGGGACAGGGAAGATGGTTAAAATTAATGGGAAGATGGATGGAGCCAAATACAGGACCATTCTGGAAGAAAACCTGATGGAGTCTGCAAAAGACCTGAGACTGGGACGGAGATTTGTCTTCCAACAAGACAATGATAAAGCAAAATCTACAATGGAATGGTTCACAAATAAACATATCCAGGTGTTAGAATGGCCAAGTCAAAGTCCAGACCTGAATCCAATCGAGAATCTGTGGAAAGAACTGAAAACTGCTGTTCACAAACGCTCTCCATCCAACCTCACTGAGCTCGAGCTGTTTTGCAAGGAGGAATGGGAAAAATTTCAGTCTCTCGATGTGCAAAACTGATAGAGACATACCCCAAGCGACTTACAGCTGTAATCGCAGCAAAAGGTGGCGCTACAAAGTATTAACTTAAGGGGGCTGAATAATTTTGCACGCCCAATTTTTCAGTTTTTTATTTGTTAAAGTTTGAAATATCCAATAAATTTCGTTCCACTTCATGATTGTGTCCCACTTGTTGTTGATTCTTCACAAAAAATTACAGTTTTATATCTTTATGTTTGAAGCCTGAAATGTGGCAAAAGGTCGAAAAGTTCAAGGGGGCCGAATACTTTCGCAAGGCACTGTATATATTTGATATCACTGATGGGTGATATGCTGATGGGACTTGGGACAAAAGTTCATTCCTTCATGTCTTTTGTAAGTCAGCATTTTACCACATGGAGGGTCTGTTGATGCCCCCCTCAAATGTAACTTTGTACACATTGCCGTCGAGCTTCTGAAATGTCAGCTAATGATAACTAGACAATTTAAAAGAATAATACTTCCATCGGCAGTGCCGGCGCTGAAAGCAGAACAAGACAAGGAGTTCAACGCGGCACTTGCTGCCCCAAAACAAATCACGTGCATTAAATATTCAACGTGAAAAGACAGCCTGATGATGATAAATATTGTGGAGGATGAGGATTTAAGAGATTTAATGTGCATTGCAATAAATAGTAGTTCTATCAATCAGCCAACATCGCACTTAGACTCTGGCAAATGTTTCATGTTAATATAATTGATGCTATTTTAGAGAATTTTCCATATTTCCATATTGCACAGCCTTATTTGGAACAACATGAGAGTAAGAAAATATTAGTTTTGGATAAACTATGCCTTTAAGTGCATCTTTGGGAAACAAAGTAGGAATAAAAAGGCGATGATTTTCTAATTGCATTAGAAATGGACGCTTGTTAATTTAGAGATACATTTAAAAGAAGACTTACACTGCTGTCACTTGTCCCCGACACAGGATATACAGTCCAGCCCAGCTCTGCGGTCGCCGTTGTGGAGTCCATCAACATTTCTGTGAAAACAGGAGTAAAGATACAAAGGTTAAATGGGATATTTCCAGGTCATGCTCTGAATAATGGTCAATGCCTGCAAGTTCATAGACATAACAACAACGATTGCAGCCAAATTATCTTGCCATCTATCAGTGTTTCCCATTAATTACCTAGACTGTGATGGCCCTAATTTGTCCGGCCACAGTTTCATAATGAACAGAAAATATTTTTACACTTCTCATAATAACAGAAAAGATCTCTAATGTTGTGTTTTGCGCCGTTGCTTCGGCAAAGCATCTTTTTTCACTCTCTGTCAGTAAGAACCAAGACATTTTAAGGACATATCGTTTGAGGTTAGTAACATTAACGTTTCAGTATCCACTGCAGTTATCCACTAGTCCAAACACAATTTTATCATTATCAATCAGCAGGACTCAACATTAACACTTGTCCGGGACAAGTGGATTTTGAATGGGCAAGTGAAAGAGAATTTTACGACCGGACAAACAGACTGATTAAATGTCAATAACGAGAAATAACCAGCTATACTTGTGATAGCTTAGGCCTGTATCACTTATTAGAAAGTTCATATTCATATTCTGCTGTTGAAAGTAATTTTATAATTCGCAAGTGATCTAGTAACAGCTGTGGCCTCTTTGATTGACAGACGGCCTATGTGTGTGTGCTGAACCTGTGCTGCGATCGAGCCAATGCGTGCCTGAGCGGTCAAATACATTTCAAAAGTCCTCCAAAATGCTCGTCTTGGTGAGGTATTCATGTAAACACAAAGAGCAATGTCTAAAGGGAAAGTAAAAAGTGGGGGGAAAGTGGATTTGTATTCAAATTTAAGCTAATAGACCTGCTGCCATCTAAAGTGTCTAATTATAATAATCAAACAACCATAACAAGAAAACGAGAAAACACTCACTGCTCTTGACTGGTGATATGGCCAAAATTGTTATCACGATAATCTTTTTCATATTGTTCGATATCGATATTTATCATGATACACATTTACATATTGCACTTTCTTTTTTTATTTCAAAGTTGACGGAAGAAAAGAAGAAAAAATTAATTCCAAACAGTCAAAATAGTCTCGACAAAACTGCACAGGGGGTCCAGAGACGGCCAAAGCAGTGGGGTCTGCGGGATCTTTTACCAAAATATTAAAATATTTTACTGTTTATCAATTGAAAATTAATGTTAAAAGATCATCTGTTTGTAGTGACAGCAGTCCAGTATTTGTTGAAATATTTTTACATTCAAATGTTTTTTACATTTTACATTAAATGAAATATTTTTTATATTTCTTTAGATTCAGATACCCAAGTATGGGGCATTAAAGCCCTTGTGACTGTGGAATGATGCTGAATGGGGGTTTCAGGGGTGTCCCGAGAGAAAATTTAGAAAATGTTTTTAAAAAAAATGTAAAAAACATATGTATATTTTCATTTACGTGAGAGACTAGTCTACCAACTAGTAATTGTACACATCACTGTTGTTCTGTCGTGCTCTTCACTAAAGACGATGAGAGGGCGCAACCGTTGTCATGAAGTCTTGCGGTGCGGATGGAATCAATCCAGTGTCCGATGTAGCCTAATCGACAGCAAGGCAGCTAGAATTAGCAAGTTCATCCAGTCTGACGCTACTGGTGCATTGTGAGCGAAGCTGAGAGCTTTTTCAATTAATTCCTATGAAAGCCGAGCATCATGCTCGCAAGGTGGATCGTAGGATTGGCAGCGGTGTGGAGGAAGCTCTCTACTAGCGCTGTGAGCACCTTTGAGCGGATTTCGTCCCCCCAGTGGAAACGCAGCCCGAGAAAGCCGAACTGCTTGTGTTATAGCGACACGCAGTAAATATAAAAAAAATCCTCAAAAGCTTATCGTGGATTTTCTTTATCGTGATATACATCGATATCGTTTTATCGGCCAGCCCTACATAAAATTATTATCATATTACAATAGCCTCCTACCCTACCCAGTGCAGTTTACATTTCTGTTGCAGAGAATTGAGCCGATTGTATAGGTACACTATTAGTTTGGGCATCGGTCATAATTTTAGCTAATTATTTAACGTTAACATTATTACCAGAGGCTCTGACTATGTAACTATTTTCAGCATCTGAGGAGCAAGTTGGTTCATCATGTAATGATAGGCTATTCGTAATGTTAATAATCAAATTGAAGTGATGCTACTGTTTTAAGCTTAATGTTTGTACCCTCAGATCATGAGCATTTTAGAGAAGAGAGAGTAAAATCCACCACCAGATGAGGAAGAAACAGCTACAGAAGTAGCTAGCTAGGATAGCTATTATAGCTAGATGCAAGTCAATAGCCAAACAGAATATTCATTGACTTTTGTCAAGAAATAATCTGGAGTAACAGTGGAATTTTAAAGTAGCTTGTTTATTTGTGCAGGAGAGACAGCCTCAGTTGACTCTCACAGAGGGACATACGTACAGAGGGGGGCAGCAGGGCAGGTACTTCCCATAGGGGCAGCAGGGGAGACAGCCTCCCATGAAGGAGTGACAGCAGGTGATTTTGACTTCAGAGAAAGGGGCAGTATGTCAGAGTATTTTCAGTTCAGTTTTTGAACTGTGTTAAACAGCATCTCGTTTATCATGCTTTGTGGGTGTGACTTTTTTGCCGTGTCATCGCCATTCATATCTATACAACCAATGTGTTTGATTAAATTACTACTAGGGCACAAAATTGTTTACAAGAGCACAAAGTTCTTCATAGATCTAGCCTCTTAATTTTGCTCTCAAAGTGCACCAGATTGATGCATTTAACTTTACAATGTACAAAAGGGCGCCTTTCGCCCAATGTTAGCTGGGATAGGCTCCAGCCCCCCACGACCCTGTACAGGATAAGCGGTTGACGATGGATGGATGGATGTACAAAATGTTCTTATGGGCAGAACACCCCTGGTCCCCCTATAGGGTCTGAGGTTCAACCACCAGTCTCAAAAAATCCTGTGGGAAACACTGCTTCTATCTATTATCAATGAACATAAAGTGAAGTCTTTTCATCCTCCTCCTAATGTTGTCTCAACTGTTTCTGAGAGTTTCCTAAACTACAAATATCCCCAGAAACCAGATCCAAATGAGATAGAAAGAGGTTCTGACATTAACACCAAATATAGAACTTTAGCTTTTTGTCATCCTCAGTCTTTGCCCATGGAAATGCTGAAGAACTATAATAAGTTATGAATATTTCATAACTCACAGTGCATTAACATCATTCTTTATCCAGACATTTATAGAGGCATGCGATTCCATTTAACCAACTGCTCCATAAAATACTATCAATATGTTTGACACGAATCAGCCTTAAAGCTGCTTCGATATTAGAGCAATCTCCAGTAGTAAAGATGAAAAGTGCTGGAAAAACGGGAAGGGAAAGGAAATAGTGGGTTAGTGAGTTCTGCTTCCCCACTGTGTGATTCAGCCAAGATATTTTAGAGACAACAGCCAACTATCTAGATCTGCCATGGCAGAGGTTACAGGATATAGGTTAGCAGTTGGACAAAGATGAGATAACCACTGTACACACAATGTAACAGCATACTGATAGTGGGAAAAGCAAATCTTCTACAGACTTTCCTCATTTTTCCTTTGCCTCTGCAGGCAAATGGGCATGAATATCCACAAATATGCATAATGCACGGTTCTAGACATATCTACCAATTGGAGACACTAAAATTGTGTTCAGACTTCTCTTAACATAGAGCAAAGCTTGTTTTGCACTGGAGGCAACTATAAAGCTAAACATCATAAACAAAATAACACAACATAACATTATCAAGGACTGGGTAAAACTAGAGGATATTTATACAAAAAGGAACTAATGAGGGAATGGAAGACAGGTGAGGAAGATGAGGAACAGATGGCAGTGATGAGGGCAGTGCACTATGGGAGATGTAGTACGGGGAAACATTTCAAAATAAGAGTGCTTAGGAAAACATGAGGGAGACAGACTGTGACAACTGTATAGTTTATTTTGTATGTACTTTCAAACCAAATAAACCCAAGCACCACAAAACTGGCATTTAATTTGGTTTGTGTAAAAACATGCAAGCTGAGGTTCTCAATTACTGTGACTTTCTATAATACAATACCGTAGCTTTCCAAAATATATTTTGAGAAATTACACTTACGTTTAATATTCATAACTTAACAAAATATGCAGACTGCATGGCATGCATGTGTCAGTGAGTATACAAGTGAAAAAAGAGCTATAAATTGCAACAGATTTGCTGCTGGCTCTTATCCAAAAATTTAGCATGTAAATTTTAGATATAATGGCATGTAAATAACACAGAGCTAAATAAATAGCCTCTCTATGCAGATTTGCATCAAAAATCATTAACTCTTCTACAGTTTGTAGAAATATAGAGAGACAACTTTTCTGCATGTCTGCATTGATGCTGAAGCTTTCAGTGGCACTGAAAAGGAGCGAGAATTGAGAATTGTAATCAAACAAGTAATCACCATTTGAATCAGTAGTAATAAGTAATGTTCCATAATCCAAAAACAATCACTTCAAATACTCCAGCTGTTCTACGTCAGGTCAGACCTCCAAGCAACAGTATTAGTCAGCCTTTCTGTAGCTCTGTGGTGAGACACTGGGTCAGAAAAAGAATTCTCCTAATTACTGGAGGCCAGTTACTCTATCCGCTTCTGATTAGTTGGTGTTAAAGAATATTTGTGGTCAAAGAGAACACATTTTGCTACTCTGGGTCCTCAGAGGCACATGGATGATAGGATGGCCATTAGACATCCCCTGTGAATAATCCATTTTATAGCATTGATGGCTTAATTAATTTCGTCTAGTAATTAGAGTAAGAGAAAGTTGCTAGGATTTTGGAAACAAAGTCGCTTGATGGGAATGGAGGAAGTTTAGGTTTTAATCGCAATAAAAGACAGCTGTTTTGATTTTCCTTTTGCAAGCATTAGAGCACAAAACTCCTTTCAGAGGCTCAGCTTGAGGCCATCATAATTACTTGTTTTAGCTATTGGAAATACTTATTAATTTACACACTTTTCATTAATCTTGCATTAGGGTATTTGAGCATTTTAAATGTGCTTTAGAATGCTTAGGACGGGGGGGCTGTGCTGAGGAATGAGTATGTAACAGATAAAGGATGGGCAAGGAGGAGGCGGGAACCGGCTGAACAGTAAACATAAAGTTTAATAAGAAACTCAACATAAATCAAACATAAACAAACACAGACACAGACACACATGCAACACGGCCACGTGCGTCTTTCTTTCTCTCGAACTGGCGCCTCTGGCTCCCCTTTATCTCGCTCTCCCGCTGATCAGCTGATTCAGCGCCGGCTGTGCATCATCACGGCCTGGCCACACCCTCCTCCTCGTCACAGAGTAATTTTGGTGGCCTAATCTCATGAAAATTATGGGACTGTGGTGACATTTTTGCAAAATGACATTAGGTGGTTAATTACACGTATTACAGCCATTGTGATATGTTCACTGTGTGGTTCTAAAAGTGAGTTAAATGTTCTCCCTAATAAATTGGGTATTTCAGGTAAACCTAAACCGATAATAAACCTAAACCTTACACCTAAACCTCACTGATAGTGTCATATTAGGAAATGCAAGATGAAAAACGCAATTGTTAAATCAACCACGTCATTTTGTGGTGCTTCTTTGACACTTTCGGCTAACGTGTCAACTTGCATGCTTTTCTGGACTCTTTGCATCGCAAGTGCAAAGATCTGCTATAACGCAACTTGACGATCATGCTGAAATACGCTTGCAAATTTAGTCTAGTTGGTTATGTAATGCAAATGTACCAGCCTAAGTCATGCTCTATAGTAAAAGTGTTTTGATGTCCTAAGATAGCATTGTGTGAGTAACAGAGGGAAAAGTACATGTTTATGAAGCCTCTAGTGTGCATTTCACCTGGAAAATGCTGCAATATATACAACTAGCCATTTTGCTAAACAGAAGGTATAGTAACGTGATTACAACGGACTAGGTTGCATTTTGGGCAAGTCTATGCACATCAGATTCTCTTCTTATATTGTAGGGAAATCCTAAGCTTTCAATGAACAAAGTACACATGTGCCCAATTTATTTTCACTGACATATTCCATCTCTAAGAATCTACGCCAGCATATTATGCATTACATTCAATTATCACTGATCATAAAATGTATACTTAGACCAATCAAACTGAGTTTGTATAGCCATTGATACCATCATGTTAGGTGGAGCTCTGCCTTAAGTTGGAAGGTGGTGGATTCAAAATACAATTACAGGTCATAATGAACAATGGCCTATAAAAAAAGTACATTTTAGAGATGGTCCTATATAAAGCACAGTGAGTATATTGCCTAGTGGTGAGGAATATTCTTTCACATTCTTTTTGTGTCGGTCTTTCATAAACTACTGCTATTTGCAGTCTGGAAGAATGATGCACTGCCTCTCATGTACTCTACGATGGATAACCCCCCAACCAGAGGCCTCTCTGCTCACATAGCCAAGCTTTAGATTTATGACTCCCCACAGTTTCGGCCATACTTCACCAGTATGTCTTACTTCCTGCTCTACATCCTTTGTGATGAGGTAAACCAGGGGGTCTATCAGCTCCAAAGGACTCTCTTGTGCACTCTTTTTGAAGACAGTGGTGGATACGGCACTGTGAGGATTAACTGTGTTTACACTCACACCGTTTCTGGAGGTTAGTGACAAAACATTCCAACCTGGGCCAATGAATAAGCTTGAGTCATAGTAGAGCTAAGCGCAGTAATATCTCAGACTTCATAAGACTCAGGGGGGGACATAAGTTTAAGCATTTCAGCAGGGATGATTTTTTGGAGGTGTGCATTTCCAGGCAACATGAATATGCAATGAAGGGAGGAGGTTTTCAATGGCTTGCAATAGTGAGCGCTGTTCTGATAAAACTGCCTAAACAAAAAGCATGCTAAGAAATTCACAATGTGAAGGAGTTGTTTGTGTAGCATTAGATATTCCAAGGACTTTCACAAGGTGTTTAAATTAAGCACTCCTTGCTCATTGCAGAGCTGTTCATGCAGTTCTTCATGGCATTTCAAATTAAGGTTAGATAGGCCAGCTGTTCATCGCAAGGCTGTAAACAAAGGGAGACTTTGAAAACAAGTCCACTTTAATTGATAGGAAACAGGATCCTCTCTGACCAGGGATTACAGCTAAGGAAATTGATTGGTTAGCAGCTACAATCCAGTTCCAGAAAAAGAGGCACCAGTTAAAAAAACTACTTTTGAAAAGGCCAAAGCAAGTTCTTTGGGGAACACTGGCATATAAAATGGCAACAGGCATCATTAACGGGAGGTCTGTTTATTTGGAGAAGTGATTAGGGTTTGGGCAGTAGACTGTCACAGAATGCCACACACACTTTTTAGATGCACAGGCAGCACTGGACTATGTGTACCTACCTCATGCAGACACATTATATATATAGTACATGTCTAAAAGTTTCACAAAAACATTTGTCTTAAGATGCTTATTTATATATTCAGCTTTAGTGTGAAGTAAGTTTTAGACTCCTAAACATTCCTTTTGCAAATAGAATAGAATAGAAAGACAGGGAGCCCTGCAACAGATGTCATGGCCCCCACAGAGCTCCCCAGTGAACATCGAGTCAGTCTAGGATTACATGAAGGGACAGGGGCAATTGAGACAGCCGAAATAGATAAAGTAACTGTGGCAAATTCTTCAAGAAGCTTGGAACATCCCGTCTGCCAACAACCAAGAAAACTGTGTCCAGGTGTACTGTGTATATATATATATATATATATATATATATATATATATATATATATATATATATATATATATATATATATATATATATGAAAAGTATGCAAAAAGAGTGTTTTTTTTTTTTGTTTCTGTGTAGGATACAGAAAATGTTAGCTATGAAATTAGCCTTAGCAAGAAAAAGGACTTTTTCATTTTTATTTTTTTCAATGTAAAATATTTATTTTCTATCATGGTCATTTCCACCACGGTCATTTCTACCACTGAATTCTAATAAACACAATACAGCTTTTGAGATGTACTGGAAATGACAATGCGATGGGAATTTTCATGACTTTTGGAAAAAAATGACAAAAATTCTATAAATCTCCTGTGTGCACATACACTGTTAGACATCGTCAATAGAAAATCAAAAAAATCAAAAGATTGAGAGTGTATAACAATTCTTCTAGAAGTTCACAGTGCTAAAAATGTGTAAAAGTGCTGAAAGATGAAGAAACACCCCAGACACATTTTCAAGACTTCGATGATAAACTTTTGGGCCTGTTTCCAAGTTAACATCAAGAATGAAGGCTTGGCATGATGTTTGTCCACTGCTTGGCAGTTGCTGGTATCTCTATGACCTGGGCATGTCTGCGTCTGATTTTAAAAACTGTCTAGAGAATTCTACCTCTGGAATGACTACCTCTGACTCTGACTCAATTATGTGAGTTTTGGGTGGGCTGGTTATGACTATGACAATACTATTCTGCTAAAACTTGCAGAGGTGGATGTGGAGAGACTGACTAAAATGTTTTGGCAGTGAATGCTAAACAAACCTCCCCTTGCCATTAGATGGCCCATGGCGATACATCCAACAAGTGCCAGCTTCAAAATAAATGCAGAGCTTTAAGTCACAGACCAGCATTTAGAAGCACACATCACACTAATGACATATTTATTCCCAATGTGCATCATTTTCCTGTGAGAACACAGAATGAAGGCTAATGATTAAGATCCCCTCCCACAATTGCACTATGATTAAGAGTAGCAGCTCCCTTTGTAAGTTTGGCTTGGAACGTTCGTAAAATTAGTAGTGCAATGCGGTGTGCGATTTGCTTGGAACAAATCCTTTGATGTAGAAACATTTCCTCATTAGTAGCAGCAGTACGTCTCCCTCACAAAGGAACATGTAGGCCTGTAGCAGCAGGCAAAGACTCAAGCACAGATTAAAGGAGTCATCTCCACTATGCAGTCATTTGTTCCTCATGGATATGTTCTCTCTTAGAGACACACCTGGAAAAGGAAAGCTATTGGATTTTCTTAAAAACAAAACAAAAATGATAGTTTAGGCATTCTTTCACATACATGGCAAAATCACACAGAAAAAGTCATTTTTGCAGGGTCAGTGTAACACTAGGATACTGTTGCAATTTACTGAAGGGGCCGGGGAAATCATTTCATCCAAGTGACGTGTGTAGTGATAATGGCGTTCATATGTCACGGTGAAGGGCAAAGGCCTGTGTGGTTGGGATGATGAGTGAGCGCCGCTGCAATGTTCTGATGTACCCCTAGCCATCCAGAAATCTTTCAGCACAAAGTGGGTCAATTATTTGGAGCACACATAACTACCACATTACAGAATGGCTTTGTATTGCAATTGAGTCCGTATGCCTGAGCATACGGCACCCAGATCGTACTTTGAGAATGGGGCTTAAACCCAGAAGGTGGCAGATACCCAAACCTCACCAGAATTACTATAGGGGCTTCGGAAGAGAAGACTCTGCTACACTTTACATATGTCCATGGAAAGGTCTCACTCTCTTGAGGAGATTTATGAATGCTCTGGGATTACTCGTGGGGTACTAAATGCTGAATTCAGGGGTCAAATGATGATGTAGGGAAGTGTGGAGTGATGTGCCAGGCCAGGCAGAAGGAAGGCGGACTTAGCCAGCACAGAGTATCAGTGTGTTTCAGAGGAAGAGGAAGCAGGCGGTTGATTTTGGCAGTGGGTGATTCCATGTGAAATATGCTACCGCACAGTCGGCGGAGCGTTCCTGACTGCTTGACAACATGATGTAGCTCTGAATTCCCAGGGTTCAGCGTGGGACAGGCTACAGTAATTCTCCTTCTTTAAAAATCAGACTAGCACATCATTCAAGAGGGCTAAGCATGTCGAAGTTGAACAAGAAGATATAGAGGAAAGTCAAGCTTTTTATCTCTTTCTCACACACAGTAGTTAAGTTTCCATCCAAGGTGAATGTTGTGAAAACCATTAGCGAATGAAGAAGCGTTTAAGAGAACAAAATCGACACTTCTGGGGAAATAGGTGGAAAATAGAATTGTAAACGTAAGTTGAAGTCACTTTGGATCTTTTATTAAATGTAATAACAAACAAAACACTCGGATAAACTTCATGTTTGCTAGCATACAGCGAATATGTTTTGCGCTGTAGATTCAAAAGAGCCAGTTCGAGATTCATTCGATGGGCAATCAAATACAATGCTAGAGCTGTGTGTTTTCCTCTGTAGAGTTAGTAGACTCTACTGCTGCAGAAATGTGCTTCTGGAAACACTGTCAGAGTATTTCAGAATGGTGTTCCAGCCGCATTAGAGGAAAATTGCTCGCAGGAGAACCGCTTACGGAACTGAAAGTCACGAAGATCACACGATTCCGGTATTTTTTAAAGAATGGATCTTGTTCTGAACAAGAACCAGTTCTCGGTTCCCAAACCTTGTATCAAATAAATCTATCCACTTCAACCAAGCAAAGTAGTTTATGCACATTTTGGAAACTTTATTTGCACCTTGGCCTTTCCATCCAGTGTTTATGCAATATCCCAAATTGGCATAAAAATAGGTGGATGGAGACCCAGCTATTGACAGACAGCCCAGGATGTGCGTACACATACTCAAAACAAGTAAGACGTCCTTGGCTACTCTCTAATTTGTGTCTGTCTCAAGGCCAGTCCCTCAAATCAATAGCAACGCCTCTTTAGAAGCTAGCTTAAATGGGTTGGTGTTGCTTCGGTGAAAAGCTTAATTATTTACTTTCAATGTGTCTCACAAGGGGACCGCAAAATGGTAATTCCAAGCTGTGTTTGCTCTCTCTCTCTCTCTCTCTCTCTCTCTCTCTCTCTCTCTCTCTCTCTCTCTCTCTTTCTCTTTCTCTCCATACTTCAAACCCTCTTGCTTGTTCAAAGATCTGGCATCAGATGATTGGCTGTGTCTAACAACACAACGGAGAGTGGAGAGATTCACAGCTCATGCTGATAGACAGACTGCCTTTCCAACTGATTGCTATTCCAAAGCACATCACAGCAACTCGTTCCGCAAACGCTGGACCTTGCATCATGTTGGATTAAAACATTCTATTCTTGCACAACCATTTAAGAGTGCTGAGCTTTTTCCATGTTTCAAGAATATGTTTTTGCAGTTAAGGAGGCTCAATGGTGTGCCGCCAAGTTGTGAGACACTAAGGGCCTGAATGTGTTTGGTTTTGAGAGAACACCTTATTTAAAAATCACTACAGCTGTTGCAATGTAAATCAAGTGTCATAAATAAAAGCATTCCACAGTTTGATTACATGTATAAATTTACTGACGGTGTGCGGGATGATTTGTTTTTCTAAGTGAATGATGAAATTCCAGGCTGTTTAAAATCAATGTATTTTGACAGTCTTGCATCACAGCAAATATACCTGCGAGGGAACCGACATTGCACGGAATCACAGAAAAGTATCTACATCAAGTTGACAGGTTTAGAAACATCACAGTGCATTGAGTTGATGAAAATGATAATTGCTAGCATCCTACTCCTTGCCCACAGGCCAAAGACCGAAGCAGTAAATGATTAATAATGTGTACATTGTGCATGCATGAACACAGAGGAAACCAATTTGACATGCCTGTGTGGTTTGGAGGCTTGCATTACATGTTGGTTCCTTTCTTCTGGATGAGCTTGGTTTCCTAGAATCACATTACTACTGTATACCTACAGTTTTTCAATTTTTTTCGCTCATTGTACGTATCGCAGCAGTTTCCTGGAGAAATGAACACTAGAGGCGCTCCAACAACAACAACTTTTATTCACTTTCACAAATTTCATTGGTTAGCTTTCAGGTTTCAAGTTCACGGTAGGGAGGCAGGTTTTGCTGTTTTAAAACCTCATCTGTTTGGGAGAACATTTAACTCTCTTTTAGCACCACTCATTGGACATTTCACTTTGGAACTGCAGTGATACGTGCAATGAACCAAGAAATGTAATTACCAAAAATGTCGCCACAGTCACATAATTTTCATGAGATCAGGCTGGATCTATGAAGCCAGTGAGAAGTCAAAGAATCTGAATCTCTATCTGGCTGAGAGTTATTCAATGAAAAGCCAAGCATGACCCCACTTACTGTCGTCCAAATATCCTTCACCAAATTGTCCATGAGATTATATTATAACCGGTCAATTCTGCTTGGTCATTAACCTGCCAAAACAATGTATTTTACTACCTCATTTATGATCTTAAAGAGCATATAAAACAATCAGTAATATTTGCTAACAGTATGTGTAATTCTGTGCTGGGCTCTTCACGTGGATATGGGATTCCCAGTGGAACCTCTGTAAGTCGTCCATCACATCCAGCACGAGCCGGGAAAGCTTGCATGGTGGAGGAAGCCACAGATGGGCCTGTCGCGAGCGAGCTGTCAGAAACAAACGCTGTTCTACAACACCCGGTTATGTTCCAAAACTGACTGCCGGCTGATAAATATTCATAGGCGTGAGACAGTGGGTATGGGTTTTCCCTCTTCTATCCTGTTGAATATTTAAGTTCAGTCATAAGGGAATGTGTCCTTTCCTGCACTTTCAGGGTTAAACTAAAAACAGTTTTATATCCAACAGTTTTATATATGCACAAGAAATGCACTGCTAATAAATAAATAAATAAAAACCATGCATACTTATTAATTATTTAAGCCTAGTCCATGATGGGAACACAAGCAATGGTAATATAAGTAAAATGTACTTAAATAAGCGAATACTGTTTTAGGATTGATACTTTATGAATTGTAAATATAACAAACAATCAAAATATTTCCTTATAAGCAAAAGCATTATTTCATGTTTGAATTGATTACAATTCCAACAATGCACTTAATTTTTTCAAAGTCATGCTTAAACTTATTCAATGTAGAAAGTACTTAATCTTTTCTGCTATATTCACTTTAAGGCTGTCAAAATTAAGAAAAAAAATGCACATCCGAATGCTCAAACTGTGCATTCCAATTTTGGATGTGTGCCAAGCACTGACGATGACTTCAGATCGATCGCATTCTTGCGCTACAAAGGGCTTGACACAGCGCAACAAATACGGTTTAAAAGAAAGCAAGTGTCTCAATATGCTTTTTAAATTTCTTTTTAGTTGGACACAGTGTCTAAAAAAACAGCGTTCCTACACGAGATGCTAAATAAACAAAAACGAAGCAAAACAAAGACGTTTGTCTAACGCATTTACAGAAAATAACAATGGATGTCTGCAAAAGCGTTCTGTGAACAGCCCCTTACAGTTGGTGGAGGTAATTGGCCGTTGCGTCTTGCTCTCTTATAAGTGTTTCTCAGATTAAGCAATGAGTTTTTTAAACGCTTTGAACAGTCCTTGTCTGTGCTCATAATCTGAGATGCTTCACCACCGAGTTCAGCCGAATAAATCTGGGAATATTGCTACCCTACATACAACTGTACTCAATTAAAAAACTATTTGGAATTTCGCTGTCATTATGAAGCTTGAGTCTGGGGTACTGTGACATCTGTGTAAGACTAACACCATGTGGACTGCCTATTGAAGTGTTTACCCCCCTCATTTTACTTTTGACTTAACATCTGAAAATATGGGCAGAATAAAACTTTTTATTTATTTATTTTTATGCACATTAGTTGAAAATGGAATGCTCTTTTTTTAACAGCCAGGAATGTTCTTTGCAATAATATAACTGTGCTGTAAATTTCATGTATGTAATGCACCCTCTTGTGGACTCAGGAAACAACGGCAATTTAAAAATCAGCAGACTTTAAAAATATTGTATTATTCTAATTTCTAAAATATTAAAGGAACTATTTCTAATTTAGTTCCTCTGTCCAATAGACAGCCCTAATTCACATTATTATTTTATTTTCAGTGTCCCTTTTCAAAATTTGCTAAACAAAAATTGCTTTTATACAATTTCTTTATATGCTAAATAGGGTATACCATGGGGAATAGAGCACATTAAAACCAAGCTCAGCCTGATTCTCTGAAATCTTACTTCATATTCTAAAAATATAATGATTATTCACAAAAAAATCATGGGAAAATTCTAAAAGTGGGGGGAAATGTCCCACTGGTTATAACTGAGCTTATTTTATAATTGACATGCATTCAAGAAAGGACAATGTATTGCTAGATGGGTCATTGACAAACAAGGTTTTCAGGTGATAAAAAAAATGGAAATCTATTAGAAGGATTAAACTAATGTGTCAAGTTCATAGAAATGTAATATGTGTGTCCATGTTGGTTTCACAAAATACAAAAAAATACAAAAAAACATTCAAAGCATTTTTTTATCATATGTAATTATTACAATTTATTAACATTTATTGAATGACTTTACTGTAAAATTTCTTGTGGCGTGACCATCTAGTAAAAGGTATATATACATATATATACCTTTATTATATATATATATATATATATATATATATATACATGAGAGTGCAAGGTGCAGAGAGTGTACGCTTACTCATTAATTTCAAAAAATACTTTATGGTGATATGGTTTTTTTTATTATTATTATTATTATTTACAAATATATACATTTTTGAGTCAATAATATCAAGACGTTTTCTCAGGGTTACACCAAATGACCGGAAAGAAATTCAGATGCCTATTTAAAATAAAAAATGACAAAATTTTGCTCTCACCTAGATAGCACTTCTACACTGGTAGCTGTATCATCTCTACAATAAAAAAATGTGAACACTAGCATAATCTTGAATGGTTCCTGTGGCAGCAATGAGACTCTACTCTGAGCCAACAATTAAAACAGCACCAATCAAACCTGGAAGTTTACTGTCCAACTGTGACCAGAAATCATGATGTAAATATATATCACAGCAGCCTGGGGCTGGATGCAGATGGTGGGGAGGAGGGACAGTCAGTCTTATGCATGCAAAATAGCACTCCGTACAAGATGCAATGCCATTGGAACTTAAAGGTTTAGTTCACCCAAAAATGAAAATTCTGTCCTCATTTACTCACATTCATATGAGATTTTTTAATTCCTGGAAGACAAACGGAGATGTTAGGCCGAATGTTAGCCACAGTCACCATTCAATTTCATTTTATGGGAAAAAAGAAGCAATGAAAGTGAATGGTGACTGTGGCTAACATTGTACCTAAAATCTCCTTTTGAGTTTCAGAGAAGAAAGAGAGTCATACGAGTTTGGAATTAAGGTGGAGTATTATTTAGTGAACTATGCTTTTAAGGTTGGATTTGTTAAACCTAATATATGTAATCTTTTTTATTCTCAGTGGTGTCATTATCCGTACAAGCATGTTTCAACATTTATGTTCCTTTCATATTTACGAGCATCCAAAACTATTTTAAAAATTAATTTTCTTTCAAACACATGGAAATTTGGAATAGGATTACATTTTTAGGACAAGTGGTGTTCATTTTAAAAGCTGTAAAAACATGGTCTCGCCTCTGTAGTGACGAGGGACGAAGGCGAGAAATATGAAGCTGTAAATGTTTAATGAATAGCAAATAAATAACTAATTTCTTCATATGCAGTAGTCTCAAACATTCAAGTGCTCCCAGTGTAAGCTTTACATGCAATCAAAGGGGTTATTTACAGAGCATGCTTAACCAGTGTTATATAGTCTAATACGAAAGGCTTATATTCCACTTTTTCTGAGATAAGTCAATGTCTAGCAGGCTTTCTTTTCAAGCGCCATGTGCGTGAGAAACCATGTGTGCAGAGGAGACACTTCATTACCTTTCGCTCTTGTTTGCATTAAAATCAGTGAATCGAACACAATGTTTTTCAACATGCACATCTGAAAGGCCAAGCTCTAAAGAGTTTTGAAATATAATAGTTCCCAAAGAACGCATAAAATGGAACTAATGTGAGTCAGATTTTATTTTGTATTAAGTTTTGGTTAAAAAAAAACACAGCAGAAAATAAATCACTGATGGTTGACTGAAACCAATAATCTACTTAAACAATAGAAAATCGCACCATTAAATACGCTTAGTTTAAAATTATGAGGTAAGCAAGAGACTTTTGAACTTAAGAGAGCATTCAGAATCTATCAAACAAAGAATCCTGGATGTAAAAGACAATCTAAATTATGTTTGGGTTGAGGTTATCCAAAAGCCATTCAATTGACACCGCATATTTTGGAATCCAATGCAATTAGAGGGCAACCAGCCAAAATAATGTTGGCATTGGCAACCAGAAAAAATATGGTACATTGTACTAGAAAGTAGAGCTGATTAAGAAGTCACGCACTGATTATATTGAACATCCAGGGCGATCTTGCTCAAATATCTGATTGGAATAAGTGGCATCTGTTTTCGTTTAAAAAGGGTCATCATCACAAACCGTAGAGTCAAAAAAGCCAAAGCCAAATATCAAACAAACAATGAGGCTTAAATCAAGAGAAACATCTTATTCCTGCGAGTATATGTTCAGCAGAGACACATACCCAACACTAACACCTAGCATAATTGCTGCACGCTAATTAGCTTTGCAACTAGGCAAAGGTGTAATGAGACGCCATTTAGAGCAACAGCTTTTACATCCGCTTAATAAAAATTAAAGAAGTGCCCTGCTGGGCTGGATCACCCCCCATAATCCATAACCATCTCCCACATGCAAATTATTCAGTCTGCTACAGTACAGAGTGTGCAATGACACTCAGTATGTTCACAATACCGTGCCCTCGTTACAAAATATGCCCATCCAGCTGGCTTTATTACCTTTGCGTGGTCTGAACGTAGTGCAGCTGTGATTATGAACTCATCCTTGTAAAATGGCGATTCTCAGGCTTGATATTCTGACAGAGAGAGACAAATCTCATGAAAATTACATGACTCTGGTGATGTTTTTGCAAAATGGTATTATGTGGTTCACTACACATACAGCAGAGGTTTATAGGTTAGTGCTCTATTGAGTTATAAATCAACCAAATTTACCTCCCTAACCAAAATCTTAAACATACACCAACCCGATAGTGTAATAAAAGCACATGTGAGATAAAAAACACAATTGCTGAAGCAACCTACTGCAGTATGTAAAGCTGGGCGATAAAATAATCTTGATATTTATCTGAAAAACAAAATGATGTCGATGATAAACTTTTGAGTAATTTTCAATATTTAACCTATGTTCTATCTAGACGATCAGGTGTCAATAAAAATGCAACTGAATCACAGTCATGAAATCAGCTGGGTTGGAGGTATTAGCTTGCTGGCGGCTGCCTGGCCTCATTACTGAGGTACACAGGGCAAGGTAGCCGCCAGCCAGCTAATACCTCCAACCAAGCTGATTTCATGACTGTTGCATTTTTATTGCATTTATTTTATGCGGCTAATATGATATCGTTGTGTACCAAACAAAACTGAATGAATGAATGAATGATACACTTATATAGTGCTTTTCTGACACTACACTCAAAGCACTTTACATAGTGAACAGGGGTTTCTCCTCAGCCACCCCCAATTGTGAATTGGATAATGCGATGGCAGCCATAGTGCGCCGGTATGCCCACAACACTCTAGCTATTGGTGGAGAGGAGATAGTAGAGTGAAATGCAGCACTGACAATGCAATACAGCTATCGACTCAACTCAACAGAAACTCTGACATCAACACCATTGCAGTTTATTAATGTACTATTAAGGTAAATGTGTTTTCATGATCCATAGCATGGTCATGTCCGCAATTTTTTTAACAGTCTTTCAGTGGACGTAATGACTTTTAGGCTACAGCACTTACGTCATGTTTAGATTACGTAGCTGACACTCATTGGGCCAAAATGATGAAGAAGAACATTGTTGGAAACTTTGTTCAAATTCAAATGAATGACCATGAAGAGTGTGAAACGTCTGCTGAAGACAATAAAATAGTGGAGAAAAGAGGTCACCTAACACCTTCTGGACACCGTATAGGATTAAACCCTAAACTGAGTACACTTCTTAAATTTGGAGTTACCCTGTGAACATTAATTCTTAAGGTCTAACAGACATATGAAATGCATTTTCTTCCTCATAAATGGAATGAAAAGTATAATTTGATTAATATTGATATCAAACAGCAACAACAACAACAAAATTATTTTGGCTATTTTGCCCAGCACAAATTTTTTTGAAACTTTCGCTCAGCAAGCCTCGTACAGGTCCTTCGCATCTCAAGTGCAGCACTCTATCAGTTGAGCATGTAAAATTAATTTTGCAAAAATAAAGGTATAGTAATATGATTCTTTGAAAGTGGTTTGGTAGATTTTCAGGTCTGAATTCACAGTGGGATGTGCACAAAGGCATTGAAAGCAAATTGTAAGGGGTCTGACGAGACGAGATGATGCCCTGCCGATCGATGGAACTTGTCTGCCAAAAAACACTTCATTGATATTTGTCAGCATGTAGGCCAGGGTTTCAGTGCATAATCAATGGAAAGCTTTTCCTCGCTATCTATTGTGATCATAGATGGACATTAATTAAGGAAATGAACACATATTCAAGTGTGATGAGTTGGCTACAAGCCCAGAAGAGAGGAAGTGTGAGAGCAGGAACAGTATTATAGATAAGAGCGATAGGACAGAACGATTATGTGCCTTTAAGCACTTATTCAGACCACAGACTGATGTATTTATCTCTATGGGATTTTTATGAGTGGACCATATCAGTTGCTACTCCATCATGTTCTCAGACCCCAGGAGAGAACCAGCATAATTCTTCCCACCCATGACCACTTAACCAGGATCCCCCCACCAAGGGGTTGCATGTTAAAGTGAAAAGAAAAAGCAATATCTTGCTGCAGATTCCAGGCCAATGGGTTAGCTCATCCTTGTGGGATGAGTTATGACTCCCAGTGGTCCTCTGGGAACTATCAACAAGAGCCTCCAGGGTAGCCTCCGCTGCAGACCACACGCATTGGATCATTATGCGTCCACTAGCCCACTGCACCACCCAGACATCAATAACCAAACCCAAACACAATTTGGGAAATGGCAGACAAAAAGTGCTGCAGGCTCCAGGTCATTAGAGTGACCTGTTACACCACTTTGCCCCACTGTGTCGAACAGAAACTAGCTTTAGCTTTGCTTAGATACTTGATCCCAATGACAGAGAGTTTAAACCCATTGAGGGCTCTTATATGTCTAGCACTAATTCAATGCTTGTGGAACAGAAGTGAAGAAAGAGGCCCATGAGCATGCAGGATTTCAGGGCTGGACCTCAGTGCAGCTGCAGAGAGGGAAACACAATATGTAGGACAGCAAATTTATCAGGAACTCTGCTTGGAAGCCCCTTAACTGATGAGTCTCGGTATGTAAACTCCCTCGGACAGAATGACTAACAGCTGAGGAACACAGCACCCATGTGAAATCAAACCCCACAAATATTTTGCAATATCATAGAAGTGTCATCCAAGACAAACCGAGCTTGTGTTTCTTTAATTACTTTGGACTTGTGACGTAATGAATTGGAACCAAAAATCCCATATGAAGAGAATGCTGCTTGATCTTTAAATCCTAGACAGTTAAAAGACTATCAGACATCGGTGAATCTAATCAGTCGTAAAACTGATGAGCCTCATTGCGTATCTAATGGCACGAATCAAGACTTAAGATCTTGCACATGGCAGACACCTCTATAATTCAGGATCAGATTTTGGACGTCTGTGTAGGCTGGAGTAGGTCTGCTGCTCCTGTGATGAGGGGTCAGTCAAGTGCACTCAGATTCGGTACTTCTAAGCGATCAAGTTGTTGAAGCCTTTCAGAACTGAGCTCACCCCTCACCTGGAGGAGACTTGTGCAGCTCAACAGCTCTTTCCGAGAGCAGACTTGAGTTTAGGCAATCTTGAAAGTGGTATAATATTGCAAGCTGACAGAGAGCCGTGCAAACAAAACAGGGTTTCAAAATACTAGGGAAAGTATTTTCTAGGGTAAGAAATTTCCCCTGAGAAGAAACAAATCTGTCTGTCAAGCCTCTCTGTCACCTGAAATTATCCTATAAAAGAGTTAGCAGAGAGCAGACTTACTCTTCGACATTAAAACACATAATCGTTTGCTTAAAACATGTGTAATGTTCAGACATTGTGTTGGCTTGTTTAAAGTCTGGAGTCTATGTTCGTTTTGTTCTGTTGCTTGGAACGGCCAACGGCCCCTCGTTTACATTCCTCAGTGTTTGCTCGCGGTCGATTACAGTCACATAAGGTGATTTAGAGGTTTAGTTTGCTTATCTACCAAGAGGCATGAAAAGATCTGTGTTTTGACTGCCAATCGCACAAAAAAAGTGGCATCAAAACTTTATCAAATAGCATTAATGTTTAGTGCTCAAACACCGCACAGATTACATGCATAATGGTAAACAATTAAATCCTGTGCTAACTTCAAAGCATTTAAAAGATTAAAATGTGCTAATAAACACTTATCATGGCATAGCATGCATATTTATTCGGGTGTATACTTTTTTCTTTTTACACCCTCTTCTGCTAATGAATGATGGACCGTAATAAAAGTGTCAGTAATGTCTGGCAATAACAAATGGCTAACAAAGTCATCCAAGAAAGAGATAAAACCAACATTGTTTTGGCAAACCACAGCAACGCAATCAAATAAGGTGCTTTATCAGAGTCGGAGCAAGGGAGAGAAGGGTTATCTGGGTACACAGTCCGCTACAATTGCCAAGCTAAAGAAACATATACCATTTCAAACCAGTTTGACCACATTTTAATCTTGCCATTGAGGAATAAATAAAGTAAAAAAGTTTAAGCTGTATATTTTAAACAAATTCAACCATCAAGACATCTCACTTACAGTTGTGCTTCGTAATATACTGTAGCTTTATGATTTCCTTCTTCTAGAGTCTTTATGTACTCTGTTTGAAGTGAATGATTGTTTATCACCTTCAGAAACAAATGTGTTGCCAGTTGCTTATTCAGAATAAATGGCAGCTTTAAAACTGAGCATACAGTGGATTTATAGGTAGCCGCTACACCGCCAACAAAATTTCACAGGTAATGTTTATGACAATTATACCCTTCTGCCAATATTTTAATAGAGACTCAGAATACTGACCATTAAATTAAATATAAAACGTCATATCACAGTCTCTCTCTCTCTCTCTCTCTCTCTCTCTCTCTCTCTCTCTATATATATATATATATATATATATATATATATATATATATATATATATATATATATACACACTACCAGTCAAAAGTTTTGAAACACTTGACTGAAATGTTTCTCATGATCTTAAAAATCTTTTGATCTGAAGGCGTATGCTTAAATTTTTGAAATTAGTTTTGTAGACAAAAATATAATTGTGCCACCATATTCATTTATTTTATTATAAAACAAAAATGTAATTAAAAAAAAAAAGTTTTGGAAATTGATGACTTGAACCAAATAATAAAGAAAAGCATAGATGGGAACTCCTTCAATACTGTTTAAAAAGCATCCCATGGTGATACCTCAAGAAGTTGGTTGAGAAAAAGTCAAGAGTTCATGTCTGCAAAATCTAGGCAAAGGGTGACTATTTTGAAGATGCTAAACTTTTACACAGTTTTGATTTATTTTGGATTCACGGTCTGTTGCTCACTTCAATATTGTGTCGAAGAAGCAACACTAGGGGTCTCTCTTGAGGGCCTTTTGCATCTCTGATCTATGAGAAAAGGCCAATGAGAAATTGGCATACAGAATTTGCATGTCCCGCCCCCAGACATATGGTATAAATGGAGGGAAATGTGTCTGTTTCATTCAGAAATTTTCTTCGGAGCCGACCGGTTGTGTGAGCAGCGAGCTGCGAGTCCCAATTTGTTTTCCTCCCATCTCTGAGCGATTGCTGTTGGATCTACACCGCATATCAGTGGCTTTCTCCTTCTCTGCACAGAAGTCCAGCTTTGCACCTGGGTGCTTCGACAGCGCTAGTAAAAGAGAAATTTTCACTAAAAGAATGTTTTCTCTAAAAGAGCAATACACAGTGGCGTTGAGCAACCTTTTCAGGACGTGTCTTTATAAAGATGCCTTTCCGTCCCTGTGTAGTTCCTGGATGCAGTAGAGTGCTCTCCGCTCCTGACGGTCACAGGCACTGCCTCTGTCCTCCCCACAGCCTTTGCGGCTGGATGACTGGATGACACAACGTTGAAGTGAGCGTCAGATGGGAAACGTCTAGGTTACGGATGTAACCTCCTTTCTCTGATGGAGGGAATGAGACGTTGTATCCTCCCGGCCACGTAGCTGAACCGAGCCACTGTTGCGGGCGAACCTCATTGTCGGCTCCTCAGAAAAATCCTGAATGAAACATTTGATGATGCATTTCCCTCCCTTTATACTCGTATGTCGGGGGGGGGACCAGTCGTGAGATATATATATATATATATATATATATATATATATATCACGACTGGTTCACCACTTGCAGGTGAAGTCTTCATTCTCCATAAAGTAAATCATCTCCCGTGTTTATGATGCCTGGGCATGCGTCCACACAATCCGTTTCTGTGCTAGGATGTGCAGTTGAGTCAAGTGTGTACCTCCTGAACATTTACTTATGCCAACTTTAGCCACAAAAAGTGGGAAAAAATATTGTTGAAGTTTTGCCCATTGTACAAATGTGCCTGGGTTTGTTCCTGGCAAGCAGCAGATGCCCTAACCTCACCCCCAGCCTAATCGGACCCTGGAAGGTTGAGTAGCCTGCATGGAACAACTTGGGACACCTTTCTCCTGTCGCGTGAATTTCATAAATGGAGACTACATTAATTGCATAAATTTTTGTAATAAATTAAAAAATGATATCTAAAATGTATTCTTTTTAATAGCTGTTTCAAAATAAGAAACAAAATGTACCTGTGGCTTTTCAACACTCTGTCTTCAAGCTCCACCTGAGAAGCAGATCTTGTTGTAAAGACTTTAGTTCTTCTATCTTGTGTTACATTCCCATACTCATAGAGCATCTCCTGCAGGAAAAAGCCCTAAAGCAGACAATACCACACAAGAGGGAGTGCAGTCTTTTTGTTCCTAAAGGACACAGGGGTAGGGCTCTGTAGCCTTTTTAAAGAAGTGGTCATTTCTTAAGAAAGTCTTTAATGCCAACATTCCTCAAAATAGACAGAGACAGGAAGTGAGCGAGAAAAGGAGTTTGAATTGAGTGTGTGTGTGTGTGTGTGAGAGAGCGTGTATTACTTTGTGGGGGCCAAATGTCCCTGTAAGAATAGTAAAACCCGAAATTTTTGACGTTGTGGGGACAATTTGTCGGTCCCCATGGGGAAAACAGCTTATAAATCATCCTAAATTATGTTTTTTTGAAAATGTAAAAATGCAGAAAGTTTTCTGTGAGGGTTAGGTTTAAGTTTAGGATTAGGGGATAGCATATAATGTTTGTACATTATGAAAACTATCATGTCTATGGAAAATCCCCATAAAACATGGAAACCCAACAGGCGTGACAGAGCTGTGGAGGATGGAGACGGAGATTGAATAAAAGGCTTGAATTTGGGTCTGTTCATCAAAGAAAACAGTCTGAAGATTTCGATTATAGCTAACAAATGTATGGATTCAATTTATTGTGGTTTTATGTTTGATTTTTGTGGTTTATTTTATTTTTTGGCATATTCTGAAAACTCCTTTTATGTCCCATGGCAAACAAAAATAAAATAAAATGTTTAATAAATGATTAAACCATTACAGAGTTTTTATTCTTTTTAACAATTAAAAGTTTAGCAGAACGCTAGCCTAGGTCACCATTCACTATCATTGTGTGGAAAAAATGCAACAAATGTGAATGGTGACTGAGGCTAACATTCTAACTAATGTCCCCTTTTGTGTTTCCACATAAGAAAGAAAGTCACATGAGTTCAGAACAACATGAGGGTGAGTAAATGATCCCTTTAATGGCCACTCCATTTAATGTTTGCAATGTTATAGCTATGTTTCTATTGATTTTTTTATCAACAGGTGCTTTAAACACATTAAAGAGAAGGGCTGGTTGATATAGCCAACAACATTATCATAATATATGTATATTTTTTTCCTATCGTTCCATCTAGTCATTTATCACGGTATACATTTCATACTATTAATGGGGGAGGACATGCATTCCACGTTTTTAGGCCTTAAGAATGAATGCAAACATAAAAGTATTGTTTAAAGTAAACTCCACAGGGTAACCTATAACACTGAAGTTCAAGAAATGTAAGCGCAGAGTAGTTCTAGTGCGAAGACTAGCAGCTGTGCATCATCGCACCATTAGCTGGGGAATTCCCAGCCAATCACATGTGTGTTATTGCTTTATAAGTCTGCTCTCAATCTATCACATTGCTGTTTCAGTGTGCTAACACGGCAACCTCCACCACCCCACCACCACCAGTTGAGTCCCATCCTGCATGGGAAAGGCTCCACGCCACTGCCTCCTATCTCCGGCAGGATATGATCTTTCCGAGTACAACTTCTTCAGACTGCCAGACGGGGTTTACGCCAAAGAGAGCCATTACTTTTCTGATTTATATTCATCAAATAAATGTCATCTTAAATTTCACTCAAGTCTGCAAGTCCTGATTGAAGTACTGTATACTCAGGATTTAATCATACATAAAGTGTATGTGACCCCTTTTGCATAAAATTTCTAAGATGGATTGCCAAGCGTCAATAAACACCTCAAGAAGAAGAAATACTTTCTTTCCTGCTTCAAAAAGTTAGCAGATGTGACAGCACTATGGACATTTAATATAACAGTACATAATGGTGTTGATGGCTGTATTGCATTGTCAAGGCTGTTTTGTTTGGTACACAGTATTAGCTGGATAACCAGCTTACTAACTGGCTGATTTCATGACTGTGATTCAGTTAGCTAGTTGTGTGTATAACTTTGTCGAACTGCTTATATATCTATCCAGTATATGCCTCTGTTCTATATCTTTTGATGAATTTCAATATAATTTTGTTACCCAGTCCTAGTAAGCTTTATTCTGCGTACTTACACAAACACATGCATGTATTGCGCATGAACAGATACGCCCACGCATGCATGCCAAATGCCGGAGCACCGGCATTGTGTATGATTTTCAACAAAGCTGACGAGTGATTTATGCCCCTCAACTGAACATAATGACGGTTAAAAGGAAAAGGAAGAAAACAGGCAAAGAGCAGAAAGCGACCAGTATGACTGAGCGATTCAGTGCACACATATCACGCCCAGGTGCACGCGGTCAGCTGGACAGAGAGAGACAGAGAGGAAAAGAAAGGACAAGGGAAGAGAAAGCAAGGACAGATAGGGACAGAGGGTTCAATTCACTGGCTTGTCCGGGCAGTGGCCTGGGTAATGCTGGGGAGAAAAAAGTGTGGATTGGCATGCAAATCAGGTCTGCATGTGGACGCGCTGAGCTTTAAGGAGGCCATCATTTACCAGCGTTCACCTCCCATTACTATCACACGCTGTTAATGAGGAGCTGGGGGGAGAGTGGCGGAACAGGTGTCGGCGCAGCCACAGAATGGGAATAAAGGGGGCAAGAGCAGTGATCCACGAGGAATGCCTGTGTATGCTGGGACTGGTGGGGTGGAGAGAGAAAGCGAATGCTCCCAGCTAGGGGGATTCGCTTGGCCCACAGGAAGTTTAAGGCTTGTTAAAAATGCATGCTTCATGAGTGAATATCCATTCGCAACCATGCGTACTATCCATATTTTTATACAGTATTACACAGGTGTATGTGCTCTCATGTATGCTAATTTAGCAAGGTTAGTGTAGCGTTTTGAAAGGACCTTTTTGCGTTAATCAAGGCTAAAGAACACAACAGTCTGGTTCCAGAAGTAAAAATCCCACTCCTTTTTTTCACCTTGGGCTAACTGATTTTTAACGATAACTTATAAACCTTAAAATACAAACCTAGCGTAAGTTCTGAGGTTGTTCATTGATGGTTAATGCTTCTGCTGAAGCCACCATCCCGTGCTATTTCAACTTTTTTAAGGAATCGTTTTTAATAGTGTAATTCTTGTTGAGGAACTACAACCCCAATTCCGAAAAAGTTGGGACAATATGAAAAATGCTAATAAAATCAAAAATGTGTGATTTGTAAATTATATTCACCATTTTCTATATTCAAAGCACTACAATTACACATTATTTGAAGTTTTACCTTGTGAATTTGATTTTTTTTAAATGTACAGTCATTTCAAATCAGATGATTGCAACCCACCCATGATTGCAAAAAAAAAAGAGTTTACCACTGCAAAACATCACCATTTCTTCTAATAACATTTATTAAGCATTTAGGCACTGAAGACACAAGTTTGTTAAGTATAGAAAGTGTCATTTTCCCCCAGTCATCCATTATGCTGGTCTTCAGAAGCACAATTGTATGGGATTTTCATTGCCGTATGGTGTGCTTCATAATGCACCAAATGGTGATGGTCAGGGCCGCAGGCAGGCCGATCTAGCACCCGCACTCTCTGCTTATTTGGGCAATATGTGGTTTGACATTGTCCTGCTGAAAATTCCGGGACGTCCCTGGAAAAAATGGTGCTGGACGGCAGTATTTGCTGCTACAAAATTTGCACATATCAGTCTGCATTCATGGTGTTCTCACAGATGTGCGAGTTACCCATGCCATGGGCACTGACACACCCCTGGCACATACAGACACTGGCTTTTGGACCTGATGCAGATAACAGCTTGGATGGTCCTTTTCCTCTTTGGCCCGGAGAACATGATGGCTGTGTTTTGAAATGTGGTCTCATCGGACCAAAAAATACAGTTCCACTGTTCTACTTTCCATCTAAGATGAGACGGTAGCGCTTCTGGACAGTGTTGATGTAGGACTTCTGCTTTACATAGTAAAGTCTTAACTTGCATCTGTGAATGCAGCGGCGAGTGGTGATGACTAACAAAGGTTTAGTAAAGTTATCCCAAGCCCATGTTCATGATATCCATTACAGATGAATGACGTCTGAGGGATCAGAGATCATGAGCATTCAGGAGTGGTTTTTGTCTACCGAGATTTGACCAGATTCCTTGAATCTTTTAACTATATTGAGCACTGTAGAGGGTGAAATCTTCTTTGGGGAAAATTGTTCTCAAAGTGGTGCATTATGTGCTGAAGTATCTGTTGGCAAATTGACAAGTCTCAATTTATCCTTGATCTTGAAGGACTAGGCTGTTTTGGGGGGCTTATTATACAGAATACAGTACTATGATACAATTGCCTCACCTGTTTAACATCTCCTGTTTCACATCGCCTTGTTATTTTAACTCATCAAATTGATATTAGTCTTAAATTGTCTACATTTTTTGGAAGTGTGTTGCAATCATCTGATTTGAAATTGCTGTACAAAAAAAAAAAAGAAATTCACAAGGTAAATATATATACATATTATATATATATATATATGTATATAAAATGTGTAGTTGTAGTGTTTTCAATTTAGCAAAGGGTGAATATACTTTACAAATCATTCTTTTTTTGCTTTTATTAGCATTTTTCATACTGTCCCAACTTTTTTGGAATTGGGGTTGTACATACCCATAATCCTGAGGGGGGGAAATCCACTAAATTATTGCGGTGAGCAAAGCACGGTAAAAGAGCTCAGCAGCGAACACCCAATCCCATGCACTGCGACTGAAGCAATCAGTTCGGCCAATCTACACTCTCAAACAACTCAGATATTTGAATATATCTGAACATTTTTAATATATAGTATTGTTTCTATACTTATAATCTTATAACTTGAAAAATCAATAGTTTTTAGATTATTTAAAAAAATAATAATAATTTGATTACACCATTCGCAATGCTTAATGGGACTGTAATGCTTAATCTCCCTCACGAGAGATGTCTTGTACCTTTTATTTTTTTGCTTCAAATCAAAGTATTGTAACGTTGTGATTCACCTCAGAGCTGTTTGATTTGTTTCATGGCTTACAACTCTTTTATGAAGGAATTTATGAATTCCCTATGGAAATGAATGGGAAAATGAATGGGAAAAACACTCCTGGAACAAGACAGCTGAAAAAGTGGGCAGGCACTCTTACGCTCTGTTTCATATGTCTGGTCATGTGATCAGTTTCTCGTAGGCCATTGAGACATCTTTGTGATAAAGGTAAATGCAAAAGAAACTTTTAACAGTGCTGTCTCTACCTTATGGGTTTATGTGCAAAAAAATATCAGAATAAAGAATTATACAACATCCTCATGGCAATCTGAGGTTCATGCCCCCTTAAAAAGCTCAATGAAAACAGAAAATGTTTATTCCATTTTTGAAAATGTCCATCAAGGTCTTCTGTATTGTTTTACCATGTTTACAATCAAACCCTTCACAATTTACAGTCTCCACTGTACTGTTAGCTAAACCGTAGTCCATAAAGTATGTTGTAAATTCAAAATAACAATACAAAACTGCTTCATAAAACTTGAAATGGGACTACAAGGCTTAGAAACACTAATTTGATATCCCCTATAACAGCATCCTTGGTCCGTCGCCCAGTCCTTCGCATTCCTGTCGTGACAGGGTGTGCACGGCTGGAATACAAGATGAGGGTTTTGGTGCCAACTTTTAGGATGAGATACTTAAAGAGGATAACAAGTTGAGAATCTGAACAATAAAGAATCTTTCAGGGGCTACGGAAGAAGCCACACATTCCATTGTCAGCTGAAAAGCACTTAATGACTGACTTCATAAATCAATAAGTGACCATAGACTCCAAAACAAACAATTAAGCGTCTTTCTCGGAGAGATCTGTTGCTAGGTCATCACTTATATGTATGGCCTGTGTTTCCTGCTTTTTATTATCATTGTGTGTACTGTATATGTACTGTATGTGTAAGTGTGTTTGTGTATCAAAACAAATAAACAAAAGAAAGGATGTGAAGAAACGTGCCATGGCTCCCGTTTGACATGCAAGGCTAGACACTGTCAGCATTCAGACAGAAAATCTATGGTTTGTTTTCACAGTCCACATTCTTGTTATGAAGATGCAGTGGAATAAAACTGTAATGGTAAATGTTAACCCTCATCCGTGCAAAAAAAATATCAGAAACTGCATTCTAGCACGTCTTCCTCCATCAAAAATTAACCTGCCTACATCATCTTGGGTTCCTCGACAATCAAGTAACACCACGCTATAAGAGCCCACTCAACTAGAAAATAAGCTCAGGGGTCAGCCAGGTCCAGCGCATGAGAGAAGGACTGGTGGTTTGGTTTTATGGAGCATTTGCCATCACACCATGTGCTGGTCCCACTCCCCGGTGACCAGCAAAGGTGTCTGCACTGAATAACCACTGACAAGGCCAGCATTATGATGAAGGCACAGAGGTTAATTGAGTCTCTGAGCTGTGCCTTCCTCTGTGTAATTTACTGTGATTAATGCAGCGAGGTTACTGTCAGACTCATTTTTGCAAATCGACCAATGCACAAAATAATTAATTGCGTAAAAAGAGCTTCAAACTGCAAAAGTGGTTATACCAAAACACTCCAAAATATTTGAATATGCATGTCATTTAAAAGGAGACACTTCTTTAATAGCTATGCTTGTCAACATTTGATTTTAAAAAGTATCCGCGACCACCCCCATCGCTTCAATCGTTCACAACCTCTGCAAACACATTATTCAACGATATGTCAGCCTATCCAATTGTCAGCAAGAAGCAGAGAGAATTGTCTGATTTCTGACTGTTAAGCTACATTCACACTGAAAGATCTGCTGTATGACCACTTTGATGTGTGGAAAAAAAATGGATCCTAGGGATGTCCGAGACTAGTCGACTAAACGGCTCTGATGTTGTTAGTCGACACTGGAATTACTAGTCAATTCATTTTGTTCCCCATCAAAATAGAATTAATAATACAAATATTATTTTAAAAAGAGGATATCTAGAGCAGATACAAAGTGTCATTTCACGTCAATCTGTGCGTGCTTCTTCCCTCTCTCACTCGCGGCGCACACAGGAAAATGTCCTCTCGCTTGACAAGCAAACTCAGCAAAGTAGCTGTAGAAATCACTTCGGTGGTGGTGCGGGAATCGGGTTTCCAAATCCTGGGCTTGAATATCCATATGGATGTTTTCACATTTGAGTTTTCTTTAAATATGTGTGTGCTTGTAAGTTATTTTTACAAGCCAAATCCCGTCTTTCACAAGACCATGTTGACATGTTAATTTTGCACATCAAAAATGTATGCTTTAGTAAGTAGTCTAGAAAATGACTGTTTTAGGCTAGGCATGCCATTTTGTTTATCTGTTGAATAAGTAGGCTATTTCCAATGAGGTGCTGACTACTTTAACAGATTAAAATATATTTTATTGCACGTCATGTTTACAATACTTTAGGTTTATTGTAGGCTACATCACAGGCCTATTTTTTCTATCCTATAGCTTTTTTTATTATTATTATTACATCGTAACTATTATTGGTTAACGTTCTTTGCAGAACAGCAGTCATATTAGATAAATGGCTAATGGCTAATGTCCTGCCTGTTTTAATATGTTAAGTAACTTTTACTTAGTGGATTCCATTTAGAACAGGCTGGGTTGCTCTGCTGGTCCTCCCAATTGTTTTCAATAAATAAACCGGTATTTGCTAATGGTAAATGTGTGTCATGTTGTATAATGTACATTGATGTTAATAATGCTAGCGAGCACATCGCAGATAAATGCCCCATTTCAGTGGAATTTAACATTGGATTTGGAATACATTCATTATTTTAAATGAGTGGCAAAAATGCCATTTTGGTTTGACTGATTTCTGAAGGTTGCTTTCTTTTTAGACTAGTCAGCTTCCGCACATCCCTATTAGATATGTCAGAAGTACACAGAGTACGCAGTTTCAGTATTTCTTAAACTGCATAATAATGCAAATCCAAGCAAGCAAATCTGAAATAATTATAAATGACAGTTTTCTTACCTTACAAATATGTAATATAATTTTTCCTGGTGCCCTTCGATTTTATGTTTCGCTCAAAAGTAAAATTATATTCTTGAGTTTCGATGATAATTACATCAAACAAAGACTGCATATGACCTATTAATAAACCATCAAGAAATATTTATAAATAACTTGCTGATATTCTATTTGATAAACTGTATTAAAAAAACTAAAATAAAGGCTAATTATAATGTAATTGAAATTTAATTAGAGAAACTTATCCTATCATAATTATGAACAAAATGCCAGGGTTTGTTGCATGCTCAGGGAGTTTTATAAGCATGCGAGTCAATTTAGGAGCAGCAGCTGTTCTGACCCATATCAGATATGGGCTACATTTAAAATGTCATGTGAACAACCAGTTAGTTCTCACTGAAAGAGAGATATAAACTGCATATTTCATGGAATTTCTATTTTTGATAAAAATTCCCCAATTTGTATGGCAATATGTGACTAGAATTTAAAGTGTACAAAAATCACGATCTGGCGATTAATCAAAACCTAAGGATCCATTTTGTGTAAAATGTTTACCCAATTTTGCATTAGGGCTGGGCGATTTTTATTTTGAAATTTTATTTTCAATTACGATTTTGGCTTCCAACGATTATGAAAACAAGATAATTGAGATAAAACGCTTTATCCGTTTCACAATGAAAGACCGGCGTTATAGCTTTAAAGCATCCCTTATTAAAGTTCAAATAATGAGGAAGCGATTTCTGAAAATAAACTTAGAAACCGGCATTTCTCTGTGTGATCAGTTTATCAAGTGACCGGGGAAGAGGCTGAATCTTCTGCTGGCTCATGCACACTCTAGCGCAAGTTTTTGCTGCAGCTAGACTATAACGTGATGTCTCGAAACATAGTGAATAATAATATAAGTGTCACGTTCACTGTGTGTTACTTTTCATGAAGAAAATCGGCGATACTCAGCTCTATTAACAAGAGAAAACATTTTGTGGGTAATGATGGATCGAAGTGAACATAAAGGTGAGAGAGAGTGTAGTCTTAGCCATTATACACTGGAACAAAATACATTTTTGATGAGTCTTTTTTGGCTTGTCTTCCAAATTATCTGAAACTCCTTTAAAACAACGTACATTTACATTAAAAGCTATACTGCAGAAGAAAGAATTGTTATCGGATAATATTGAATACAATATTTAATCAGGGCTCAACATTAACACTTGTCCGGGACAAGTGGATTTTTGAAGGGGCAAGTGAAAGACAATCTGACTTGACCGACCGGACACGCAGACTGATTAAATGTCAATAATGAAAAAATAACTGGCTATATTTGTGATAGCCTAGGCCTGTTACACTTAATAGAAAGTTCATATTCATATTGAATGTAATCCAGAGCATGTCATTTTATAATACACTAGTGATCATGTAACAGCTGTTTGATTGACAGGCGACGTATGTGTGTGTGCTGAACATGTGCGTGTGTTCTGAAAATGCTCATGCTGATGCGCCTTAACGGTCAAATACATTTCAAAAGTCCTCCTTCTGTGTTATGTCTAAAGTGAACATTAACAGCAGGGAAAAAAGTGGAATTGTATTAATATGTAAGTAAATGTAAGCTAATAGACCTGCTGCTGGCTAGTGTGTCATTATAATAATCAAACAATCATGACAAGAAAAAGAGAAAACGTGCACTGGTCTTGACTGAATAACTTTAGTAGCTTTAAAAAGTGAGGGCCAGTAGTAGTTTTATGTTAAAATAATCGTTATTATGATTTTTTCCATAATCGAGCAGCCCTATTTGACATGCATTACTGTTTCATTCTGCTTTCGAAAGACTGCAAATGAATTTGAATGGATAATGATTATCTTCAGGTGTATACATCAAATATTACTCTAACAGTGGGTAGGAAAAAAGATACACTGTTAACGTAAAACAAAGTAATCAATTTCAGATAATATTGTTTTTTTTATATAATTTCTTTTGGCTTTAGTAAAATAACAACATAAAACCCAATTTTTTGATTTTGCAAAAACGTTGTCATTATACTGTGATTTATACACTTTACTGTTTTTCTAACATATACATAAGAGTCTTTATACATGAAAGTATACAGTAGCTGCCATTTTATATTTCAGGAAGGGGGTCCCTCACAAAGGGATTTGAATATCTTTGTCATTAAAAAGTTTGAAATGACCTGCTATAGAGAATGGCATGATCTGATATTAGCTTTGGCTTCAGGTTTAGCCTGAGATGGGAGAGGGCAGAAAGCAAGTGTATGCAAATATTTCTGAGAACGTCTTCGATCTGTGAACTGTGATGGTAAATGGGAAGGTTCTGATGGCCTTAGAGAATGAAAATGAAAAAATGAAAAAAAAAAAAAAAAAAAGGAACTGACAGAAGTATCTTTTCTGCTGGAGGGCTGGCAGAGACCTCTATCACCTGACTGAGACACCAAATCCTGAAATTTTCCACTGGATCTTTCAATAGCAGCTCAAACTTTACTTCAATGAAATTCTCTGAAGGCACAAAGATCATAGTGCCGTAATGACAAAAGCCTTCCTGCTCAACAATGTCATTTCCAGAGATAATGTTCCAAGTGTAACATTAGTCTCGTTAGCCTGTCCACACTTTTTCCTTCTTGTTAGAAATAACAGAACAAATGTCAGATGGAGAAATCGGCTGGAAATATCATGCCGTTTTTGTGTGTGTGTGTGTGTGTGTGTGTGGGGGTCTTAGTTTTTCTTAAAAGGCACCTGTTTTCTAAATCTCATGCCTGCCAAGCCATATACTCCAATCATTATCTTTCCCTGATGAATATTAATCGAGGAATGTATCTCATGGCTGAATAAGTTACACATTTTGCAGCTGATCAGTTTTCCAGTGCGTTCCCTTAGCAGCATAGTGTGCCTACATAGATGTGTGCATTTGCCAGCACCCTCAATATAGCCTAGTGTGCAAATCTCTGTGCATGTGCTCACCGATAGGTATATTTGTATGTCTACCTCTTTATTTCATGTATATGTTTATTCTTATATGGGTGTATAGTACAATTAGACTCCTGATTTCTCTTTTCGTTTAGTAACGGGAGGGGATTTGGCAGCTTTTTGATGCAGGTCTGATGAAGGAAGGTCTTTGCTGGAGAAACAGAAATCTGAGAAAACAAACAAGAATCTCCTCGGATTTCCCTCATTGTGAAGCTGACCTAATTTTACTCACTTTGACAATCTAAGAGGCTGCAAACGAAGGACAAACTACTAAAAGATAGAAACTGAATTTCTCGGCACACATGCAAAAGTTTCTCATCCATGGAAAATGACAAGTAACATGAGTGGGTCGTTCTCCCCATAGCTTAACTTTAAATCTTTGTAACTTGATGTGAGCGCTTCAGCAGGCATTTATCATTAACACCTGTTTACCAGATAAGCTATTCAGTGTGGGGTGGGACGGTTTAGCAGGGCTATAGTTGCATGCCATCTATTTCAAAATAATCATTCACTTAAAGAGTGACTGATTGTTTACTCTAATCATACATTTTGCTAAAACCCACAGTGAAATCTGATCCTTGCCGTTTGGACAAGACTTGTTTACCTGTGATTTCTACAGTTGAAACGTTTTGCCTACAGGTGTGTAACAAGGTTAATATGGTAAAGGAGGAGGCAGGAACCGGCTGAACGGTCACAATATTGTTTAATGAAACAAAAAGACACACAACACAAACGCACACACACGGCAGCTGCATGTGGCTCTCTCTCTCTCTCTCTCTTGAACTGCCACATCCTGCTGCACGTATCCCTCTCCTCGGCTGATAAGCCCGATTGGGGGCCGGGCGTAGCCCTCCTCCTCGTCACACTTTGCCTCAGTACGGGAAACCCCCGGCATTTCATATATCCTCCCTTCCGGCCCCACCTGCCGGCAAGGTGGTCCTTACATAGTCAAATACGCAGTACTGTTTGGAGAATTAAGTCATATTTTGTGGTGGTCACTAATGCAAGTTTAACTAGTGTTAAGGGTTAAGAATTAACACTATATGTTAAACTTTGGTGCATACCCCGTCCAGCCACTTATGCACTAAAAATATGAATGCTACCTCAAATAACGTACCTTGTGTGCTATTAATGTTTTCTAAGGAATCAAGGAATCAAGTTGACGGTTTTTGCTTGGCAGATGATTAGACAGGTGAAAAATGATGTCGAAACTAGGGACACAAAAACATTGAGCACATTTCCACACATACCTATATGCTGAGAACTACCAACTATTATGGGATTAAAAAACCAACAACGCATCATCGGATTGTTCTCTGCATTTGACATCAAAACTTAAACAGTCATGTGCACAATGGCCAAAAATCTACCCGTGTCGATCAGTTTATCATTTAACCATTTATGAGCTTACACCTAATAAAAGCACGCAGTTTAAGACTTTTACATGACCATACACGTTGACAGCTTATTAGACATATAGGTGTAAGATAGTTTGTGTATACATGCTGGTACATGTATACACAATATAATATTTGCCCCTGGATTTTTTGTCTTATAGGCTACATTGACTTCAAGTAAATCAATTCATTATTACAATTTGTTATTACCTCTTACCCCAACAATTAAATCAACATCAACTCATTTCATACTATAGAATGAGAGGACCGTACTGT
The DNA here is from genome assembly GCA_032164185.1 of Moxostoma hubbsi. Lineage (NCBI taxonomy): Eukaryota > Metazoa > Chordata > Actinopteri > Cypriniformes > Catostomidae > Moxostoma > Moxostoma hubbsi. Next base: position 7,643,370 of record JAVLUX010000201.1, on the reverse strand, counting down.
ATTGTAGAACTGGGACTACAATACAATATTAATAACTATATCAGATGTTACAAATAAAAACAAAAGAATTCATTACAAGTGCATTTTTTCCTCTGCATTTAGGATTGCAGGGGTATTTTTGGTGGTATTTTTGCCCAGAGCCTCAATTCCCTCAATTTAACTGACCACCTTTAATTTCTAACCCTGCATAGCAACCACTCAGAACATCTTAGCAACCTCGTAACAATGTACTAAAAACCAATTTGACCACCTTAGCAACCACACAGCATCACTCTTGTGGAGTTGAGTTTTGCATGGGTACTCACCACTCACATTTCCTCCAATCTAGTTTTTTAAAGAAAGCAAAAAGAAGAGCTGACATTTAGTTGCAGGGAGCTCATTCACATGCTGAAGGAATGGTAGAGAGAGGGAATTTATGTCCGTGGTCCTGCCAAATCTCCGTACTGTAGAGCGAATAACCAGCCACACTATGCAGAGCTCTTGAGGGAGAGAAATTAGGAGAATTGTTGTCCTAATTAATTATGATGAATTTGCTGGTAGATTACGCCGGAAAATGCTCAAGTCATTACAACATAACTGCCATTTGAGGTTTGAGGTACAGATGCTTTGGTGTCGGGTATGTGTGTCCATGTGAATAGCTTGTTTTGTCCCTAGGGACCGTGAGTGAATGGGAAATGGGGGTTAATTAAACAATCAGATGTAAATACATGGGCAGGTGGTCTACTGTGAAACGGAACATGAAAATCCAATCAAATACAATAACAGCTCCTTAATCCATAGCCTGACATGTGCCGTCAAAGCGCAAATGCACTTCAGTTCATTTTTCTGTCTCATTTGCCCCTGATGCAGTCTACTTAATTCACGGCAGGCCAAAAAATCTGGTTTCAAAAGCACCGAGGTACCTGTGAGAGGGCCACAAAAGTGCTAGTTAAAATGTTCCATGAAGCAGAGAGTCCCTGATGCATTTTAGAGAGACTAAAACCTCGAGTTGATGTTTCATTATTGGGGGTTCAATTGTTTGCCCTTTAACGTTCAGCGATGCAGAACCACGCTCTGGGCTATTCGCTCGCGATGAAACATGGCACATGGCACGCATTCCAGTCCTATCCCCGGCCCTCCAAAAAGTGGACAAATGTTTGCTATGTGACGAGCCCCTAAGCCTGCAGAGAATGACACCTCTTTCTTCACCACCTCGCTTGCTCTCTCTCTTCTTTCTTTCTCCATCAAACTCTCTCTCTCTCTGTCGATCTGGACAAAAGGGATGAAAATGCAAAATGCTTGACCATTCCGCTAGCGTTTTCCCTTTGCTCAGACTTGCTCCTTTTGTCTGATTAATACCTTCATGTCTTTCATAGTGTCCCCTTCCCCCTTGCCCACTTTAGACTGGGCTCCAGACCACCCCCCCCCCCCCCCCACACACACACACACACACACACACACACCCCTAGACAAGCCATGCTCCTCATTATACTGCCTGCTTCCATTCTAGTTCCCAAGATTAGGCAAATGAGCCGCTCAACACACTCTATAGACTCCCCTCAAATTGCTAACTCTTTTTAAAAAACTCCAGCTCTAAACCACAAAAAATGGGAAGGACTGAATAATAACGACTCTTCTGTTTGTCCACCCGAGTCACAAAATGTGAGCTCTTTGCGGCTATTGAGGAAACTGTTAAAGCTTTAAATCAGTCTTATCGCATCATCTGAGGTGAAACAAATTAGAAATCTTTTAAAAATCTAGTTTAAATACATGTCAAGATCGTAGAAATGCAATCTTTGAGTCCATGTTGGTTTAATGAATTTTTGAAAAACATTTATAGCATTTTTTAAACCAAAATAAAACTTGATTTAATGACTTTGTAATCATTCACTCACCCTCATGTTGTTCCATACATATATGACTTTCTTTCTTATGGCGAACACAAAAGGACATGGCAGAATGATAACCTTAGTCACCATTCACTTGTATTATATTATATTGGTAAAAAAGATGCAATGAAAGAGAATGGTGACTGAGGGTAACATTTAGATTTTTCTCTTTTCCACCAAAGTAAAAAGTCATACCGATTTCAAACAACATAAGGGTGAGAAAACTCTGTTATTCAGTAAGAGTGTCAGAGAGAACACACAATGATATGCTTTGATACACTCCATAAAGTGTGACATAAACAACACCCAAGCGCTTGTGCATCTGAAATGAGAAAGATGTCATAAGTATGACAGTTTAAAAAAAAATGAGAATGAATCGTCTTCAAACCCTGTCCAACTAACAGGCATCTCTCTCTCTCTCTGTTTCTTATTTCTAGATTGGTACTCTGCTGACAAGGTCATAGGTCACTAAGCAGCAGCGTGTGCATGAGTGTGTGTGTTATGGTGCCTCAAGCAGCAAACAGGGCTGTAGTAACTAGAGAGATGATCGCAAAACAGAAGACAGGCAGGAAAATCTTGACAAGGAGCATAAAAGATTTGAAGCTTTTCACTTTGATGAAAACATTCTGCTGATGGTACTATAGCGAGCTTGCACAGACAATGTTTCTCTCCAATTCTCATTACCGTAACGGATGTTTTACTTTTGATAATTCTCATTATTGTAACTTATATGTAATGGTCTGCACTTATATAGCGCTCTTATAAAGCTTAGCGGTTTTCAAAGTGCTTTACACTGTGACTCATTCACCCATTCACACACACACACACACACACACCAATGGCGGCAGAGCTGCCATGCAAGGCGGTAGCCTGCCATTGGGAGCAATTTGGGGTTCAGTGTCTTGCCCAATGACACTTCGGCATGTGGAGTCATGTGGGCCAGAAATCGAACCGCCAACCCTGTGATAAGTGGACAACCCGCTCTATCACCTGAGCCACAGCGACCCCTGTAATACTGTTTTAAAGCAAAAAGATAAATCAGCCAAAATGATAGGCAGTTATCATTGAATACAGTTACATTCAGAAAGTATTTTGATTACTGAAGAGATTACTTTGCATTTTATTGTCATTTGTTTAATTTAATGTTTAGACTATTCAGTTGGAAAACATTTATCCACATAAACGATGCAATCTGAGGAGCTTTCGAACAGCCGTTGAAACACATTCTTAAGATGTGTTACATTCATACTGTTGTGAGTGAAAAGGTGGATATGAAGCTACATCATGTTTCTACAGTTTAACAAGAAAACAGTTAGAAACACTTTGACAGATGAAACATAAATCAAATAAATACACAATTACATGCCTTGTCAATGTTTTTATAAGGTTAGGGTATTTTTACAAGAAATGTTAACCAATGTAGCCTTTAACGTCGTATAGAAAGCTACAACCAGGGCTGGACTGGTAATTTGGCATACCAGGCATTTTCTCGGTGGGACGATGCACTTTGGGGCCGATCAGCCCCAAATTTCTGATTTTCCATCGGAAGAGGCTAGCAGGCCGGTGGCCGTGCCGCGATAAGCTAAAATGAGCCGGCGTGTTATGCAGAACGGACCACAAAACGACGCCGCGATATGCAGAGAAGGACAGTGAACGCCCCCCACCACACCCCTCAACTCTCACCAACTTTAGGTTCAGCAGCAATTTTTTTAAATCATCATCATGCTTTTCCAAACCATAAAATGGACATTTTATATTCAGAGGATTGCAAAAGGACAAGTTTAGCACAATGTTGATGCTACTCTTTTCATATAATAAAAGCATCTGATCAGGTGAACAGAGACTGTCCAAAATAGTTTACATGAATTTTCATTTAATAAAATAAATAAAATGTCCTGCTGATTTGGAATGACCTGAAGATGATTAAATGATGAATTAAAATTTTTGAGTGAACAATTTCTTTAATATACAGAGGGTTTTAGAATCTAACATTTATTTCTCAGCTAAGTGCACACATAGTAAAAGTTTATGCTTGCAAATGTATTTCATAAGAGGTTTATGCAGTTGGAAAGTGGGCCTCTCAGGAGCTTAAATTGTTCATCAAAAAAATCCTTCACATCTAAATCCAACAGAAGTGATGTGGAGATTGTTCAATCACGGACAGACCACTGTCCTAATCCGTCAAGAGGGCACTTACCACACACAGACAGTTTCCTGAATAATAATCAAATTCACATTGCACTGAAGAGGTGTCTATGGCTTGAATTGAGTGTGATATTTTGATGGAACATTAGACGTCATATACATTATATTTTACCCAGTGTAAAATGTCAAGTATCTCAGTACCACTCAGACGCACGCTCCCATCTTTGGCCGAAAGAACGCAAATCTGGAATCCTCTCTATATTCCAGCATGGCCATTGAGAAGATAACAATGGGCTCGCTGTGACGAGAAGTTCTGCTCTTAAATGTTCATCTACACGTAAATTAATCAGTCAAAAAAGCTCTCAGCGAACTTCAGCACAAACCCGGACATACCATTTCGAGAGGCAACACCGCTCTTTAGAGTGAATGATGAGCATTAAGAGGGATGGAGAGTGAGAGAATGAATGAGAGATGAGAGAGTGTGGTGATATGTTCCCTGCTGAGGTGATAGATGCATTTATGCGAACTGAGGGGTAAATCAGCAGGGTCTTGTCTGGCCTGCTGTGCATAGGCAGATCATATGTCAGATTACATTGTGTTGAACTGGAAAGCATGCTTGTCCAGGTGAATATAGAAGTTGGAATTAATATGGGAGTGATCAGTGCCAGGAGGAAGGGAGGGCGAGGAAAACGGTGTGAGCTGAGGCAGTGTAGAAGACAGGGTGAACCCTATTTATCACACTCAGCTGAACACCATTTTCGCCTGAATCCAGTCTGGAATGGCGCCAGCGCAGCACTCACATAAAAGCAGGAGACTGAGAATGGAGACACCTTTGCGTCCTCGAGTATGAATAAATTCAGCCGTTGGCACATAAAATCCTTTATTTTGTGTCTGCAGTTGTGGATGTGGCACATAATGCTGTGCAATGTCAAAAAAAGGGGATATTATAGACAGCGTTATTATTATGTCCTGTACATAATTGCCACATGGATGATATCAGCTAAGTCTAAGTGACGTGCAATAGAGTGGAAAAACTGTAGCACATGGCTAAAGTCATCATCCAGATTTTTTTTATTGCAGAAACATCTTACTGCCACTGTTATTCCAGCCAGGCTTGAACTCAGGTCACACAAATGAGCACCACAGCTCAACGGCTAGGCCACATCTCCAAAACAAAGTGCTTTTAAATTGTCTTTGAAGGAATATTCCAGAATCAATACCACTTAAGCTCAATCGAACACATATTTCATCCCTCCTTTTCTTTAAAGAAGCAAAAAACGTTGTTGCATTGAGGCACTTACAATGAAGTGAATGGGGCCAATCTGTAAACGTTGAAAAAAACTCACCATTTCAAACATTTAACCACAAGACCTAAACAATATTTGTGTTAACATGATTTAGTGTGATAAAATCACTTCCTAACCTTTACTGTGTTAAGTTAAATCCAATCTAACAACTTCGTTGCCATGACAACATAACGCCGTAAACCCCAAAACGATCATAAAGAATATAATTTAAACAACAGCTTTTTTTAACCATAAAATTTATAAAAGTGCTTTTCTAAAATTATTTTATACATTTTTTATAAACTTCTATAAATTATAAAACCTTTGTTACGTTTGAAGACTAGATCACAGCCTTCTCAAATTACCTACGGAGAAGCAAAGGCCAGAAAGGAGTAATGAGGTTTGGATAAATGGAGGATATTTTCTGTTCAGGCTGAGTAGAGTCACTCTGTGTTAATGATTAAGAAAGTCTTTCTGAGGCACCTGAATTACTGTGGGTCACTTTTCTTAGATAATACATTTATCATCAGTACTGACCATAAATCGATCAGTGTTGGTTTGGCCTCCATTTAGAATGCAGCCCAGTGCCGTGCCAATAATCCTACAAATTACAGAGTAATCCTCCCACTGCTGCTGTTAACTTCATTTGAGTGAATCACGTATAGATTAGGTCCCCATTGTGACCAGAATGGGTTTTGTGTCATAAAATGTACATTCAATAGCTCAAGAATAAAAAAACGAGCCACGTCCATATCAATAGACCCTCTTTGTACAGAAAGAAAAGGTCACAAACTACATGATCACACGCGAAGTCAGCATGACTTTTCCAAAAGTTCCGGTACCCTAGGATCGGCAACAGTATGCCGACTCACTGACATGCCCGATCTCCCATCGGACATATTTAGAACGGCTCAACAACAATTACATTCCCTTGTGGCATGACTGGTAACGTGCTGTGTCAGTTGCATGGGAGACCACAGTTCAATTCCCATTCAAACAAGGAAGTTATCAAGTTTGTATAAACAATCACAAGCGTGATGAGGTTGCATTTTTATCCCTAACATTGCATTTTGGCTCTACTAATGGTTAGGGTTAGACTTGGGTTTTGGGTGGGGGGGTAGATTAAATAAAATATGCATTTCTCTTTACTGGTTTGCACCTGTTCAGCTGAAAACAATTATTTTTACAACTGGCATCTGGCAAACTCTCCTGGATATAAATGGATGTCACCCTTGTTTATATGCTCTGAAACACTTACCGCTTTAGCATTTGGTGGCAGAGTTTTCAAATTCGATCAATGTATACCAATTTCGGCTAAAGAAAAATCGGCACACACTTGCCTAATTTTATGTGAGATCAGGCTTGCCAATTCATTTGCCAACACCCCCACCAGGATCTGTCCAAAACTCAATTTGCATGACCTGCCCAAGACATTCAAGGTCTGTTTGAAATCAGCGCGAGGCAGGGTTATGCTGTAATGAAGGAAATGTGTCTGACAAAGTCCAAACTCTTTTCAGCGATGCTAATTTTTTTTAGCAAAGCCAAGAGCAGTAGGCATTCCTCAGACGAGCTAGGCCAATCAGTGCTAAAGTGAGTTTGACTGAGTGAGAGTATTATGTATCTGTCTCCAAATTGCTGATGATTAGGCATTTGCTTGATGTGTGAACATAAGGTTTCACTTATTACCGAGAAGTCCTTGACTAACATCAAGTGTAGTTTTTGTGAAAATACAGGCCTTTCCTAGTGTGATTTGTGGAGGAGTGTACAATCACCAGGAGCGAATGATGGGGACAGGGTTAATCAAGGCCGGTGCTAAGACTAACATTGTGGGTATTATTTGGGGTGTGCTGAATTTAAAGGAGGCTTCAGGCTTCACGTCCACCTCCACGTTCTTTTCATTTGGAAAAATACCACAGTACAGAAAAACTGTGAACAAAAAAGATTTTAAATATACTTCAATAGAAACAGCAAGCGCAAAAGTAAACATAATATTTGAAGAGATGATTACTAAAGGTCCAATCATCTCAAATGTGTGATAAAACATCAGAGGCTACCAAGCCTCTTATGTCACTAATCAAGTTTCTTTTATTTTACAACAGAGCAACAACAGATTTGGGCAGGTATGAACCTAAGTTTCCAACATGAGCTCCACGGCTCAACATGTCTGGTGCATATGTGCTAACCGCTACACCAAGTTTCCTCCGTGACATTCTGTCTTATTTCACGGCTGTACACCATAAACCATACTGTGAACAATCTGGCGATTACATGGGAGAGTTGCATCTTTCAGGCTATAGTCTTTCCTCTTCTTCTTCAAGACTGACAGCACTGAAAGCCTCTGAGGCCATTCCAGGGCAGATGGACGACACTGTCAGAGTGCAGATGAGCCATGGTAAGACATCAGTGAGGGAACTAGTCAAGCAGAGACTCCAATCTCCCAACCAGGCAGAAATCCAGCTGCCACACTGCCCAACAATGTCCAATCCATTACTAAAATAGCTGTAATGGCTTGAAAATAGCACATTGAAAATCTAATTTTCTTCTCAGAGTGTGTCCCACTGCCTGAATCCATGTATATCTATTCTTGTAGGCAAAATGGGGTTGAAATTCTAACTACACAGCAGCTCCCCAGTCAAATCTTGGTCGCACTCGCAAACGGGGCCAGCGTTTCCTTCAATTGACACTATAAAGAAAAAGGTAGCCCTTTCAGGTATTAGCTGTACTGTTGGCTTGTTTTAGAGGGGACCATCTTAGGCTGGTTTAAGGTGTGTTTTTGGGGGGGGGGGGTTCAGCAGGGAGCACAGACAAAAGAAGAATCCCTGCCTTCGTTTTGACTTTATTACTGCCAATACTTCAAACATTTACTATGAATAAAATTCTACGCTCTCGCTCCTTACTCACAATCAATGGGAAACAGATCATTGAAACAACAAGTCTGACATATATAATCCTTCTGGGCTAGTATGCCATAGAGCGCTAGTGCTGGATTAGATCCAGAAGAAACATAACCAGTGCTTCAGGCAAACAGTAAAGTAAGTACATCTCTGTCCCGATTGATCTCACTTCTTGGTATCCATTCCATTTTTCCTCCATGCTTTATAGTATTTTTTGTGCCAGCTGAGATGCTGAGAGCCAAATAGATTGAGTTGCCATAGGTCTAAAATGTGCAAAATGCAATAGCCACCACATACATACCTTTGTGCCAGTTTTAAAGATTAAAGTAATACTTTACACAAAAAAGATAATTCTTTCATAATTTTTCACCATTATGTTGTTCCAGACTCATTTATTACTTTGTCTCTTGCACAAAATTTGTTTTTGTTTTTTTCTTTATAGAGCTACGGTTAACGCTGGCCCCGTTTTCGGAGGCCATCAGAGATGTATAGATGCACAACTTGGAGATGTACATAGTTTAACCGAAGTATCATTCTCTGTCTATGAGTGAGAAGTCACTAATTCTTACAAATTGGGTGGCTCTTTGTGAATTAAAGAACAACACATCTGGTTCCAGTTGTCTTGACTTACCTAATGCAGAGGTAACATAAGGCTGGCTAAATCTACGAAGACTTCTTCGCTGTATTTACCATCCGTCATCAGGCACCGCAGGGAGAGGTTTGGAGAGTATCAAATGTGGTCCAAATCTAGTCTTAATTAGCAGGCTAGAAATGATTTTCCTGCACAGAGCTAATACTCTGAACACACTTGGTCAGTTTAATGCATTGCCCTTCTCCAGTATGCCAAGAAGGTCTTGAGTAATGTGCATATTAAATTTGCTACTGACAGAAGAGATCAGTTTTGAGCATTCGTGTAGAACTTGTTGCTTTCCAACAAAAATATTTGATTATTGTTTGCAGAGAGTCCCTCCGATTTCCCAGACCAGAGTCCTGCACATACAATCTGTCATGAATCAAATAGCTGCATATGAGCCCACAAATGAGAAAGGCAGAGGTCGAGGTGAATTCTTCCTGGACTGGGACACCCGAGAACCTGCAATGCAGATCTTAGCATCTCTCTCTTCTGTCACTTCCATAAGTGTCCTTTGCTAAATGGGCTCTAGGATGCAGTTGGTTTGTTAAGAATCTAAGCATTACCACATGCATAAGAGTACACTCAGTGGAGAAGGTGGCATTTATATCTCTGAATTTTGTTTCTGAAAATTATATTAGGCTCCCACTCACCAATATAATCAATATATCATTATTGGCTGCAAATTGGAAAAACCCACCAGTGCGGTCATACTAGTCAATAAAGTAATAGCGATTATGATTATGGTTGCCTTAACTAATCATGAATACTTATGATTACAGAACGTTTTTAAAGTATTTAAGTCTTCTCCTGTTGCATCAAATGTGCTTTTGCAGCTGAGTATTCTAGCTAATCCCAGACATGTCCGTTAAGATAAAACAACAATGGCGAATCAGAAATGCTTCAATTATTCTATAGTCCCATCTGTAATGACAAACGATCCTAATGCACATTTTTTAAACAGTCTGATGCCCAGATGCTTGCTTTATATTTCACCCATTTGCGGTTGGCACATTAAAATTAGTGCTGAAGAAATGTTACGTAACACTCGAAAAGAATCATTCGAACAAAAGCGAAAAGCATAGTCTGTAATTTGGAATTATTAGCATTTTGTTATATGTCGTGCTGTAAGTAAAACCTTTCGAGCCAAGCCAGTCCACTCGGCGGCCATTTTGGGATTGCTCCTGGACAGCTATTTTCTATGGATACAAGTGGCAAAAAAATACAGCTTCTGTCTCTTTGAATGAAAGACCAAAATCTCCAAAGCAGTTGGTGAAGCTAGCGATCAAATAACGTATTATTAATAATCAATAAAATCCGACACCAATGGTCTCATAAATTGTGTTTCTTTAGCTCAGATTAGGGATGTGCACCTGTAATTGACTAATCGAGTAATCGTTCTGCTCCAGAAAGTCAATTATTAAAAACGCTACTCAAATATTGCAAATTGATTTGCCATCGGACATCTGCCTGATGTGAGCAGCGATTAATTATACTGTTCTTTCCCTCTGAATCTCTCACCAAATCTCACAGTTACATTTGATAAATCCACAGGTGGGCATTGTGGGTGTGTGTCATTGAGGTGTTGGATGTGAGAACAAGATACGCTGCTGTCAAGGCCAAATGTGGCAATACTTGTAATATTTTGATTCTTATTGAATAATACTCTATTGGTATTTGGTTCTTGTTGGAGTCATGCAAACCAATGGACAATGATCTGCTTCTATGGTGGGAAAAAAATGCGTGCAGTATGAGTATGAATTTATATATGTGCATTACACTAAAGCCATCAGAGTTGGTTTCTATGTAAGCTCTGAGTGAGCGCAAATGTTTTTACTGTTATTTTCAAATATATTTAGTTTATCTTTTCTATTAATGCATATTGTTCATTTCATTTTACTTCCCCCCAAAAAAGCATATTATCAGGCTAGTCCATCTAATGCGCATGCACATTCTCAGTCAGAGTTCTAATATTGTCACATTGCTCAATTTCTGCAATAAAGTTTTCTTAGCTCAACAGTTTGGTTTAGATGTGTAGCATACATAAAGAATATGGAGTGGAAAAAAGTACTGAATTTAGGGTCTATGAAATAACATAAATAATGGCAATTATATTGGGTGGCATTGGGTGGTCGCCTCACAGCAAGAAGGTCCTGGGTTCGAGTCCCTGCTCAACTAGGGCCTTTCTGCGTGGAGTTTACATGTACTCCCCGTGTTTGCATGGGTTTCCTCCGGGTGATCTGGTTTCCCCCACAAGTCCAAATACAAGCAGGTTAAGTGAATTGGAGACTCTAAATTGCACCGTGTGTGTGTGTGTAAGAGAGAGTCCCATCAGGAAGAGCATCCGGCACAAGTAAAACTCGTGCCAAATCAAATATATATATGCAGACTATCACGAAGCAGACCCTGCACTTATGCAGGACAAACGCTAGGAAAGAGAATGGCAATTATATTACCAAGAGAAATAATCTGCAATCATGATTTTTATCCTATTCATACCGCCCAAAGTCATACATAGTTATACAGTGTTTGCCATTAATTACCTAGACAGTGACAAGCCCGCCACAGTTTCATAATAAACCAAATATATTTTTACACTTCTCGTAATAACAGAAAAGATCTCTGAAGAAGCAATGGCACAAAACACAACATTAAAGCATCTCTCACTCCCAGTCAGTACAATATTAGGTTGGCCATAGGTCATAATTTACAATAGAAAAATATACAACATAAACTTTGACATGTTACTTGAGCATGTAACTTAAATGTCCTTTTTTACTCAGGACAAGTGAATGACATGACATTTGTGAACTGCGTTAAACTCCGTCTTGTTTATGCTTTGTGGGTGTGACTTTTTTGCCGTGTCATCACCATTCATATCTATTTAACTAATGTGTTTATGATTAAATTACTAATAGAGCACAACATTGTTTGCAAGAGCACAAAGTTCTTCGTAGATCTAGCCTTTTAGTTTTGTTCTATACATTAAACTTTACAATGCAATACATTTTCTTATGGGGGAGCATGCCCCCGGACCCCCCTAAAGAGTCCGAGGTCCACCCACTACAGTCTCACAAAATCCTGTTGGAAACACTGGTTATAAACAACTGATTTTACGTGTCACACACCTGCCATATAGGACTTGTGTTGTCCATCAGTCCAAAAATGAGTACATACAGCTTCACTGTGTCTACATGTGATTACATACTCAAATCGCCTGAGTGAATACTCAAATGGCCCCACCTGAGCAAATTCACTGCAACGTTCCTTAAAACACAAAAACAATGGACATACATACTGTGACTTTTCATGTTAAAAATGGTAAATGGTCAGCACTTATATAGCGCTTTATTTAAACTTAGAGGTTACCAAAGCACTTTACACTGTTACATTCACCCATTCACACACACGCTCATACACTCATACACCAATGGTGGCAGAGCTGCCACGCAAGGCACTAGCCTGTCATTGGGAGAAACTTGGGGTTCAGTGTCTTGCCCAAGGACCCATTGGCATGTGGAGTCGTGTGGGCAGGAATCAAACCACCAACCCTGCGATTAGCAGCCGACCCGCTCTACCACCTGAGACACAGCCACCCCATATGATTAAGAAAAATCCTGTCATCAAGGTCTTGAGCAAAACATTTTTATTTTTATATATTTGTCAATATTTTTCAAGGTTTCCAAAGCTTTTTCAAATTGAAGTGGATGATGAGTTATGAGGACAAATTTTAACCTCTCAAAGGTAAAACAAATGGCCAAAGAATTACTTTCGAACTTTTATTCTGTTTTGCCTTTTATACTGCTTACTGTCTCACTGAAAAAGACCAAAAAGCTTTTAGAATACATCTTACAAATAAAAAACCCTGCCACATATGGAGAAGACTCTGAATTAGGTGTTTTTGAACTCAGGTGTAAATTTATTTATTTATTTATTTGTGAGTATTGTGTTCTAAGAAATGAATCTAGATACCAATCTCCTTTCTCTGCTGAGCTGTATGAATGAGTCCTGAGTTTTGTTTCTCGGCTGATAAATCTATTGCCATCAGGACATGGACAGGGTAATGTCTTAGTCTCATTTTGAATGGACAGAGGGGCAAAAGGGAGTCGAGGTTGAGAGAAAAAACAGTTTATTAGAAACCATACACTGTCTGTGTAAACCCATAAAAGCCAGAATGCACATATTTTTACCTATTTTTAAGATTAAAAAATGTCAATTTAATAACAAATTTCCTTGAATTGCCTAATCTTTAACAAAATAAAATGTATAAATCTTATCTTACATTTTCTTCAAGGCTATTCAATTAAATTTGATGGAAATTTGTTACATCTTAAAAATAGGCTAAAATATTTTTTTCAAGTGTGACCTACAGGGTGTTCAGAAAGAAAATCGCTACTTCTTTTTATTATTTAATAATAATGTATTATTTTAAATTATTTTATTATTAAAAAGAAGTAGTTGGCTACTTTTTTCCATGTGTTTACTTGTAATATATGTGGATAATTCTGACAAAATCCATTTGGCTGTGTAAAAGGCATTGCAATCCCATTTATACTATTCTCTGAACCACAACCAATGTTTTATTTTAGTTTTATTTATTTTTTTGAATATCCTGTATAATTCAGGCACAATGTGATAAAGCAACAAGCAATAAAAGCTCTCTTTCATGTGACTCACATTATTTGTCCAAATCAGTCGAGACAGAAAATGCAACAGGAATTGTTATTTAATTGTTTGTGATATTTCTGTTATATAGATGTATGTTTATCATTTACATATATAAAAGGTACTATTAACAAGTATTTCCATTGATTTGTAAAACACGTTGTAACACAGATCATAATTCATGGGCAAGGAAGAGGCGAGAAACCGGCTTGTCAACATAAATCATAATTTAATTAAGAACTTAAAACAAACATTTAGGACAGCAGACGTCTGCTGATTAAGCTCTCTCTCCCGATCGCCGTCTGCGAGTGGCCTTTTAACCCTCTTGCCGGCTCAATCAGCCAGATACGGGACCGGGCGTGCGCAATCACGCGCCGGTCCCGCCCTCCACCGTGCCACACTCCTCCCCCGTTCTCTCAGGCTGGGGACCCCCGGCCTGACGTACATCCCCTGGGGGGGGGGGGCGCCTCCCGCGCGGTCTGCCGGCGGGTCATCCCCATCAACCTGGACGAGGGAGGGGGCAAGGGGAGGGAAACAACCATTAAAAATAAGGGGGGGGGGAGGGTCCCTGCACTGGGCAGTACCTCCCCCTCCCATAAACACCATAATTTAAAAAAAAGAGGGAAAAGGCCACCGCAGAGCGGTATCGAGAGAGAGAGGAGAGAGAGATTAAAGAAACGAAAGAAAAAAAAAACGTACTCGCCGGTTCTCTGATACGCCGTAGCTCGTTCCTCAGCCACTTCTCCACCCTCTTCAGGACAACAGCCGCGCCTCTCCGGGCAGATCGGAGGCAGTCCTCAGCCCCTAGCGGACGGAACGCCCCGCCGCGTTCCCGGGGTGTCGAAGGGGCCTCCCCCCGCCCCTGGCAGCGGTTCTCCCGCTCCAGGCGGTCGGCGGCGAGCCCCTCCCCGCACGCGGTCGGCAGTCTCCAACCCCGCCGCGTTCCAGCGGCCAGTAGGGGACTCCCCCGCCCCTGGCAGCGGCCCTAACCGCTCCAGGCGGTCGGCCAGGAGCCCCTCCTCCCCTCGCGGTCGGCGGCCGTTCCTCCGCGTCCAGGCGGCTGGGCTCCTCCGTCCCCCGGCAGATGGCCGCGGCTGCTCCATTGAGAAGTGGCGAGAACTCCGCTACGGCGTATCCCTCTTCCTTCCCGGGTTTCGGCACCAATGTAACACAGATCATAATTCATGGGCAAGGAAGAGGCGAGAAACCGGCTTGTCAACATAAATCATAATTTAATTAAGAACTTAAAACAAACATTTAGGACAGCAGACGTCTGCTGATTAAGCTCTCTCTCCCGATCGCCGTCTGCGAGTGGCCTTTTAACCCTCTTGCCGGCTCAATCAGCCAGATACGGGACCGGGCGTGCGCAATCACGCGCCGGTCCCGCCCTCCACCATGCCACACACGTGCTGAAATGGTACTGTCTCTTTAAGAATAGTGTCAGTTGAGTGTTGTCTAAAGTGTTTTGGTTGACCACATTAATGAGAGTGAAGTCAAATGGCTTTACCGCATCCGTGCTATGTGTGATTAGAATTAAATCTCTGCATTTTAAAATGGGATAGGAAAAAGTATTTTAACACAAAAAAGTTACAAGTTATAAGCTTTAAGAAACAATGTCAAGATTGTTCAAATGATTATTATGAATTGCTTTGTTACAGTTTAATTTGTAGTTTCCCATAATAATTCACTGTTTTAATAAACTTACGTGAACACATTACATTTACATGTCCGCACGGTCCGACTTTGCTTTTGGGTTATTGTAAACTGTTATATTTCACATTCAGCACAATTTATGAAAATATAGAGAGAAAAAAACTAAAATGAAAATATGCTATATGGAGAAAATTTGCAACAGCCTTTCATCAACATGAGGACTGCACTTCACAGGCGGATCAATCCTCTGGCCAGTTTCCTCTTTAGACATCGGATGCCTCTGCATTATCTGACATAATGTGGGTTCTATTGTTCCCAAGACGAGTGGGGAAACACTATTATGAGTATAACGGTTGAAAACGTGTTGAATAATGCATGGCGAGTTAATTAATTCAAGGGGTGCTTTGATCGAACAGTGCGTGTTCTTACCACCCTTCCCTGGAGAAGGATTTCAACCCTGAGTCTCAACCTCCCCAGCAGGGAGGCCCTCCCCTCTTCTCACTCACACACATACACACACTCGGGAGAGCAGACAAGCAGGCAGGTTTGCCACGGAGCCTAGATGATTGTCATTCTCCACCTGTAATCCTTCCCAACACACGTGCACACACAATTCTCCGCAGCCACAATTGGGAATGTGGCAACCCCATAGGATGGGCGAGGTGGCTTAGGCAGTCTTTCTTTCTCTGGACCCCACCCCTTTTTTACGCTCTCTCTCCTTTGTTTTGTGGAGCCTCGCTAGTTCTTTTGGCTGTCTGGCAGCTTAAGAAGGTGAGAGGAAACCCGAAGCGTTAAAACTCCCACATCTGGCCCCAGTACCTCAAAGAGAACACATGTTTTGCGATGGCCCTGGGCGAAATCGTGTCTAACTGACGTCTCAAGCCAAAGCTCTTAAATCTTTTGGCACTGATGAGGTCTTAATACAAAGCAGAGTGACAAGTAATGTTTCCTCCACATTGATCCTGCCACACTGGACTAGTCCTGTTAATACTTCACTCTTTGCATAAGCAGAGGGAGGAATAAAAGCATTAATGCTGTTTTACTTTCTCATCTTTTTTTAGCTGAGAAAGGAAGACTGTATATGAAAGAAACAGAGAGGGAGAAGAGCGGATAGAGACCCAACAATGGAGATTGAGGTGGCATCTTTGAGTGAGTGGATTGTGTTGTCTAAGAGGTCACTGAGCATTGCCCTCCAGCTACACAACTCAAGTGAGGCAGCTTAAGACTCTTCTCTTCTCTCGATTTCAAGGATTTGAAGATGCCGTCTAGTGGGTGCCAGCAGCAACCAAAATAGTCCTTAAAAAATCTGACGAGCAGATGCTTTGTTTGTTCACACCTGAAGCGGTTTTCAAATCTTGAATGCATTGCTTAAGACTGTAGTGTAAGCCAGACCACTGTTCAGTGTGCAAACAACAGTTTACTCCAGAATTTAGAAAAGACTAACCCAGAGCTTGCATTCCCTCAGAACGCTACGGTAAAGTGTATTGAAGGGGTTAAATGGGAATCCATTATGTGGAGCAGGGGTGCTGCCAAATTCATCTCCATTCATTTTAAAAAAAACATGGACCAACATTATTTATGATGTGCAGTACATCTATGCCAAAGACATGTGCTTATCATCAAGCACTGAAACAGCCAGTGTTACTGGGTGAACCACATGACGCCACATGAGTTTAAAGAAAATCAATTTGTATTTCATGTACATATGAATGTGTGAGCGTTTCTGACCTGACTATGCTCAAGGGACAAAATTCCAGATAAACGCCTCCAGCAACGAGCTATATCTGGAAAAAAAAGCGTCATGGTTACTGTTGTAACCTCCGTTCCCTGAAGGAGGGAACGAGACATGTGTCGAATGAAGTGACACAAGGGGTCTTCCTGTTACACCAAACATACCTCTGAACCTGAGAAAATGCCAATGTCAATTTGGCAGACAGAATTTGCATGCCCCGCCCCAGACATACGGATATAAAGGGAAGCGGGGCAGCAAGTGCCAGTCAGGATTTTGCACTGAGGAGCCGAAAATAAGGTACGGCCATTTACAGTGGTAGGTCTAGTGTTGTGGCAGGAGGGACACAACGTCTCGTTCCCTCCCTTGGGGAACGGAGGTTACAACAGTAACCATGATGTTCCACTTCTGTCACTCACTCGACGTTGTGTCGAATGAAGTGACACAAGGGGTCCCATATAAAAAAGACACGCACTGACTGTGTTACGTGAACTGTCGAAACAGGTGCAAGCAGGCTACTGTGCTAGAGGCACCAGTCCCGGCTGCACGTAGCCCTCCCCAATGCCCCCAAAGAGATGTCACATACAGACCTTAGGTTCCCCGCACCCCTGGAGGGGAACAGGCACTACATGACTAGCATGGAAACAAGCCCAGCAGCCATGCCATTTCTCTCATAATGTCTCTCACATAGGACGTGAAGTGGCTGGGGCCATCTTAACGCTATGAATTGCATCGGGGAAGGCGGTCTTTCCCGGTCCTATTCTTTCAGGGGGAAAGAATAGGACCCTGCGGAGGCCATATCCTGCCCAGTCTAGGGGGAGGTAACGTGGTAAATACACCACAATGTTTGTGAAGCCGTACGTTGGAAATGGTGAAGTGATAGGTCCAGCCTAATGAGGGGGGACTCTACAAGCACAGCGACCGGGGCAGCGGGGCTGCCCAAGGGAAACGTGGGTCAGCCAGGGAGTTTGCCTGAAAAGGAAACTATGCACGTGGAGCCCGACCCCAGTACAGAGCACTTGTGACTCGTAGTGGGTCTGGACAAAATTGCTCCTCTGAATTTGCAGGCCAGAAGGCTAGGGAGGAGAACATCCAGAGAGCGATGCTTAGTGGCTAACCTGGGATAGAAGGCGCACTTGTTCAACTTGGTGAAGGGCGCTGTGTGAAAGCGGAACACCCGGTCTGTTGTGCTGCGTTACCGAGTTCTAACGGCTCGGACCTGACAAAACATGGGACGAGACCGACTCAACTCTGAGATTGTCAAATCTGGCAAAGGTATTGGGTGTTGTCTGATAAGGAGGTGCCATGGGCCAGTGCTACACTTCTCGTAGAGCAGCGCTTGCAGGTTCACGACCTGGTCCCTGAAGAGGGTCATAGGAAACTTGGGCACGTAGCCTGGTCGCAGCCTCAGGATAATGTGAGAATGAGCCAGACCGAACTCTAGGCAGGTGTCTCTGACAGAGAACGCTTGCAGGTCCCCAACCCTCTTGATAGAGGCTAACGCGATCAGGAGGGCCGTCTTCAGTGAGAGGGCCTTGAGCACAACTGAATCAAGCGGCTTGAAGGGGGGTCTTTGGAGGACCAAGAGGACCACTGAGTGATCCCAGGAGGGAAATGGGCTAGGCCGGTGAGGGTTCAGTCTCCGGGCGCCTTTCAGGAACCTGATAATCAAGTTGTGTTTACCTTGGGAATTGCGATCTATTGCATCGTGGTGGGCTGCGATAGCAGCTACATACACCTTCAAGGTGGAAGGGGACAGCCTCCCCTCCAGCCTCTTCTGCAGGAATGAAAGCACTGACCGAACTGCACACCTCTGCGCATCTTCAGCTCTGTCAGAATACCAATTTGTGAACAAGCGCCACTTTAGGCCGTAAAGTTGCCTGGTGGAGGGAGCTCTGGCTTGGTTGATCGTGTCTACAACTGCAGGTGGTAGATCCACCAGATCTTCTGCATCCTGTACAGGGGCCAGACGTGGAGATCCAGAGGTCTGGGCGTGGGTGCCAGAGCATGCCCCATCCCTGAGAAAGGACCTTTCCTCAGTTGAAATTTCCATGGAGGTGCTGTTGCGAGGAGCGTAAGATCCGAAAACCAAGCCACCAGGATGACCTGTTCCTCGTCCTCCCTGATCTTGCACAGCACCAGTTTAAGAAGGCTCACTGGGGGAAATGCGTACTTGCGCAGCCCCCGGGGCCAGCTGTGTGCCAGCGCGTCTGTCCTGAGAGGAGCTCCTGTCAGGGAGTACCAGAGTGGGCAATGGGAGTTGTCTTGGGAGGCAAATAGATCTATCTGTGCCTTGCCGAATTGGTCCCATATCAACTGGACCACCTGTGGGAGGAGCCTCCACTCTCCGCTGGGAGAAACCTCAGTAGGGCAAGAGATACAGCCAACAACTATAGACAGTTGATGTGCCAACGCTGCCGGGGTCCTGTCCAGGGGCCAGCGGCAGCGTGCCCGTTGGACACGGCGCCCCAACCCTGTCAAGAGGTGTCTGTGGTTACCACGACAGGCCGAAAGGGAGGACCTTGTACTGATATGCCTGGCTATCGAACACGAACCGTAAGAAGGGTCGGTGTCGAGGCAGAATGGAGACGTGGAAGTACGCTTCCTTCAGGTCTACCGCCGCTAACCAATCTAGCTGTCGAACGCAGGTAAGAATCTGTTTCTGCATGAGCATTTTGAACGGGAGTCTGTGTAAAGCCCGGTTGAGAACTTGCAGGTCCAAGATTTGTCGCAACCCACCGCTTTTTTACAGCTGGAAACGCGCCGTAGATCCAACAGCAATACTTCTCGCTGACAGAGGTGAGTGAAACAGTGGTGAACTTCAGCTTGCTTGTTGCACAACCGTTCGGCTCTGAGGAAAAATTCTGACTGGCACTCGCTGCCCCGCTTCCCTTTATACTCATATGTCCGGGCAGGGCATACAAATTCTGTTTGCCAACTTGACATTGTTTTTTTTTCTTAGGTTGAGGTACGTTTGGCATCCCAGGAAGACCCCTTGTGTCACTTCCTTCAACACAACGTCGAGTGAGTGACAGAAGGGGAAATGTATTTTGGTGATGTCCTAAAAAGAAACATGGTTTAATAAAAGGCTAAATAGTATCTTTGTTTACATCTGAAAAAAACACTTTTACTCAATATGAATCACGATTAGCTTAACTTTAGAACAATAGATGTCATCAGGGAGTCTCAATTAAGAAGTACTCATACATATGCATGTTTTAAGTAACTTTTGGCAAAACTTAC
Organism: Moxostoma hubbsi; assembly: GCA_032164185.1. NCBI lineage: Eukaryota > Metazoa > Chordata > Actinopteri > Cypriniformes > Catostomidae > Moxostoma > Moxostoma hubbsi. Next base: position 7,623,256 of record JAVLUX010000201.1, on the reverse strand, counting down.
ATTGTTATGCCTTAAAATCTAATGGCGAGTGGATCACAAGTTCACTCTTTAGTCATCGTGATAAGTTTAAGAACTAAAGTAAAACATGTGTATGTTTGCTGTAACATTTGCCAACTTTTAAGCTGATAAATCTGAGAAATATTTATATATTCTCCATTGTTTATATGAGATCTCGCCTGAAAGAATTACCCTTCATCATCGTTCTTCAACAAACTATGCAATCTGAGCAGCATTCATCTGAGCAGCATTGTAAAACTGTATATGATCTTATATATTAGAGTTCCGTAAACAAAATGAGCCTGTCTCCAAAGTCTATTTTTAAAAATGCTTCATTTTACTCTGTACGCTTCCAGCGATTTTACAGAGAAAAAAGCTTTTTTGTTAGATCATCTTCAAATTTAAAACATAACTTCTTTAGACTTAAGGCTTTGAGAACATTGTATTTCTGGGTTGTCTTGACACTTTTATTATTGTTGTTTTAGATTATAAAAACATGTTCAGCACAAAATATTTCCATTACTATAAACTTCAGATTCTCTAACTTTAAAAAATAACAACATATATTAATTCTCAAACTTGGGACATAAAGCCCAAAGTGTCTTCTTTCAAAATATACTACAACTGTGTCCATACTCCAAAGGGTCCAGTAAATACAACCATTTAAGTTCAGGTCATTTTCATGGTTTGTGCTCAAAAAGGGGGCACACGTCATCAGGTTAAACAGTACTGCATTTTGTAAACAGTCAAGTAAAAAAAAAGTAAAAAAATTAGTCTGAAGGGCTCACTGACTTTATAAGGCTTTAGCTAGCATAGCTGCAGTGCCTGATGTTGTGTGATATACATGGTGAGCGCATACAAAATAGAATCTGATTGATATATCTGACTGATATATGGATCATGTGTCAAGAATAGTGTTTGATGTTTGCAAACACTTCTAGGCGGCACCAATGTTTAATTGCTTAATTAAAAATGATGGGCCGCTAACATATGGTAAGTGATGCGTACATGTCAGCCTGTCAAATCTGGTAAATTTATAGATTTAGTATAGTGCTATAATTATAATGGTCCACAAAAGCATGTGTGTAGCTGAAAAGCATTATAAAATTATTATTATTATTTGCAGACTTGTACTTGGTACAGTTCATGTTCTAAAGCTTTCTCATTCCCAGTGTTCCAACTGATCTTGTGTCAGCAAATATTCAAAAACAGATGCAATTTGACAAGCAAAAACATATTTAACAAATGCAGAATAACAGAGTTCAGTTTGAAGCACACCGTTGTAAGGCCAGATCACACCAATCTCCAGCAAACTTCCAATGATTGTTAGGTTTTGTTGAATCAGTGTGTTATCCCTGCTAGCATTCGTTGGTGTTTGTTTTCACTGACTGAACATGTTCAATCAGCATTTGTCTTGACATGGAATGTTTGAGCAGTCTGGTATGATGTTCCAACAAACCCTGACTTCTCAAACCCTTCCTTTTTTAGGCCTAATTTAAAGGTGAACGACACTACCCAAAGACACCAATACAAGTAAAACCTTGAGTTATCTGTTGGCTGTTGGGGCAGCATGAACATTATGAAAGTTATGTTTCCCAACATTCTAACTATAGTTGTAAAGTTGGCTGAAAACGGCATCCTAGTGTAGGAGAGATTATTGTGTTTTACAGCAAAAATGTTTTAGTGTGGACGTGGCATAAATTCAACAAGCAACTTTAGGAATGTTTGAAATGTAAAGTGAAAAAATGCATAGATGGTGCATTTTAACTCAGCGGCTGGAAACAAACAAAAAAAGAAAAAGAAAATAAATATTTATCCAAACCATAAAGAACCAATTTTTCATTTCCCTTCAAACCAATCTGCATTACTGGCTTTTTACTTCATTGAACAATTCCTAAGTGGAGGCTTTCAGAGATTTCAGATTGATTTGTAATGCAATAGGTTCAGACCACTGTTTCAAATGAGCAGTCTGTAAGAGGCAACAATAAATTGGCAGTCTACAGTAGAAAATGACAGATGCACAATCTGTTTGCTACCATTTGAAAAGCTTTGAAAAGCATGATGGCCATAAGTGTGCCAGCCATCTTGGCAAGGCATGGAGGGTACAATTCCAAAAAGTTTAAAGGTGTCAATTGATATCAAAATGAAAATGCTGGGTCAAAAAAGTGGCACATGCCTACGCCTGGCTGTGCAAGAAAAGTACAAAAACACACAGTATGGAATCTGAGGTGGGTGCCCTTTGTGGCTGGTAGTTCAAAGGCTAGCAGTGCCCTTGACCCTGTGTTCACACCTCCTGCACTAATCCAAATTCAGGTCTTTCGTTTCCACACGCCAAGGCGAGACGTGGTCTCCCAGCCCGATTCTGCCATATATCACAACGCAACAGCCTGAGCCATATGGTCCCCACAAAGAGCGGCCTTGCATGGTATGTTTAAGAGGAGAGGTGGGCCCATTTTTCATTCCCGACAAAGGGGGGGGAACTTGTTGGAATAAGTGGCCCTTCCAGCCTTATCACTCAAAAGATCCTGGCAGCAGGCAGAGGAGTGATATTTAGGTAAAGCCTGCCATACTCTGCCCAATCTATACACAGAAAAAAGACTGGGTGTGTAATTAAGAACTTGTTTTTCCAATCACGAGATGGGCCCCTCTAATGGCGAACCCATCAAGGGACTTGTACAGTTACCACATGCATGCAACGTGTCTGCCACATATCACCACAGGGCACAGAAATAGAGAGGGGGGACTTAAAAGGAGGGTGAACTTATCAAGAAACAGTCCAGTAGTGGGAATACGCCATCATATCACCAGTTCCTTGTGTGGCTCTTAATAATTCTTTCTGAGCCCACCGTGCAGGGCTGCAACATCAAACTCAGATTTATATTCTCGTTTATTCACCGGTTACTGTATAATTTAGCTGATAATAAAAAATACCCTCAGACTGACTGATATAATACATAACTGCCTCGCCAAAAGGAGCACAAAAAAAATGTATGTTTCATATAAAATATTTGCTTGTACCAGTAAAACGGCACATGGCAAGGAATCAAAGGAAGGAGTTTTAAAGGGTAAGAATTATCTTAACAATGAGAGCCAAGGCTTAAAATATCTAAACTTAGGACAGTGAAGTCAGCATAAATCTCGCTCATCTAAAACAGAGCTGAGCATGTTTTCTCAATGTGTGGCTCTGACAGGTTTTGCAGCACGCAAGGAACAAAGGAGAAATCAGGTCCCTCAATGTTGTAATTGATATGCCGGGCCGCTCCCATGGGGACGGGGGTTTCATAAACAGGGGGAAATTGGCTGGGTGGTATTGTTTATTTCCCTAGACTGATTAAGCTCAGTTGATATGAACAGTTGTGATATGAACAGGTAGAGATTCCTACCATGAAAATACTGGTAAAACCTACAATGATTCAATCCAATTTAAAGATTATTCTATAAGATTGGGTATCACAACTTTGATCTTTTACTTCAAAGGTTGTTTGAAAGATAACCACTAGTTGATCTCGTTAGTAGATCAAAAGGAAAAGAGAATAGAGAGAGAAACTACACAAATAATGAGAAACTTAAAGATCACTTTTTATTTCCTCACTTTGGTACCCACACGCTGTTGGACTGACTAGCAGATGGCTTATTTGTATTGTTTTTATTTGTTCTATTACAAGTTATTTCTTTGTTCATATTTTGTTAATGACTGTTTGCTTGTCTTATAATTACTTGATAACAAGAAACAATGTTTACTTAAATTAATATTTAGTTGTGGTATCGCAATTGGAATAGAGAATCATCAAATTGCTTTCATTTGTAAGCAAAATAGTCATTACTGTAAAACCAAAATTAATCAGAATCGAATCAAATTGAATCAAAATTAGAATCAAATCAAGAGATTGTGAATTAGAATCCAATCAAATCTGGAAATCTGTATACTGTAGCTAACAGGACCCAGACCAGAGCCTGAGCATTAAAGTCATTTCTTTGCAGCATATTGTCACCAGCACCCCCCAACATTCACATTAGCACAGCCACTGTTGTTGACTGTGATTCTGATGGATTGTGGGTAATGCTTGGAACTGACAGCTTAGCTAAACCCATACACATGGCATCTTATGTTAGCGTCAGATAAAAACGGTATTCAACATATGCAGTGTGAAAAATAACATTCTGCATATTAACTCTGTCATATGACTTATTCATTTTCATAGTACAGCCTCAGTCATATCCTCTTCATATCTACTCCCTCGGGAGGCTGTATAGATTTTCCAGCTGCCTGCTTGGATGATCCATGATGATTATTATCTGAAAGGTAGAGCTGGTGGAAGGTATGGAAAATAGTCATCACTCTTTTCTAAACATTATATTTTGCTCCTGTTTCAGCAAGCAGTGTTACTTCATGGCTACAATGATTCCAGACATTGTTTAACCAACCCCAGTGGAAGAATATCTCATTATCTTGGCAGTGTTGAATTTGTGGTGGTTTGCCCTGTATCTTGGAGCGCCTGCTAAAAATCTTTCATAAAAAGAGACTGGAGGGACATATTTAAAAAAAACAAAAAACAAATAGGCCGTGTATTTGTCTGCCCTTTCCTTTCAGTTCTGATGAGTTGATTTCACTTGTTTTCATTAAAAGGGAACAAATAGAATGCTCATTACAGAGGCCTCATATTTTCCATTGATTATTGCTGCTGTATCAACCCACTCTCACGGCGCAATCGTCTGGGTTCATACAACTTTTCTAAATTTGGCTAATTCGTATGATATCGTGTAACTGCACTCGTTTAAATTCCTATGGCTTTCACTACAGCCAATGAAGTCGATGGACATCGTTTCCATCTAATGAACAGCAATTACTTGCTTCTGTCACACACAACAACTTTCTATCATGTTTACACACTCTACTGATTGGTTAAGTTTAGATAAGGGGTTTGGGTAAGGTTATAATATTAATAAGCATGTCCTTAATGCCTCGTGCGCAAGAACTCAAGCTTACTTCCGCATTTGACATCTGGAAATTTGCACAGTGATGAAGTCATACGAGTTTATGTGAACAACATCATGCAAGACTATACGAAAGAGCCAACTCGTAAATTATGTAAGATTTTCATGAAATTGGGTTGGCTGTATTCTAATTGATAGGCACATTGGTGTGCATGGGGTGAAGGCACGTTAGAAAGTGCTAGCATGGGCCGCAGTGAGAAAGTTTGTATACTACCAAATAATACCAAGAGCCAAAGGGACCTTGGCCTGAAAAATGTTGAAGACCGATGATTGAGAACATTCCAAAAGATGTTTTAGACACATTTATTAAAAATAAAAGAAGTCTTAAAGGATCAATAATTATTTGAAGCAGCACTAAACTACATACCATCACACCCACCTGCTGCCCCATGCTACGCTGAATCCTCCCCTAGGTACCAGGGTGGGAAATTAGCACCCGCCACCCGCCGAGGGCGGGTACTTTTTCAATGTGGCGGGTCACTTTGCCGTGTATACCAGCCACAGTGGCGGGTGGATTATAATAATGCTGCGTTCGCACCAAAAGCGAATACAGTTTGCAAAAATTCGCATCCACCGAGGGACCAGGACAGGACCACCAGACGCGCGTAAACGCGTCTTTACGTTGACTTAACATTGAATGTATTAAGTAGTAACCAATAAACAAGCTGCGAGTGATTTCATTGTACGGATTGGACAGCCTTTGTCAAAGAATGCGGTTGCTAAGTAACAATAATACACTTTTTTCGAGTAACTCTTTTGATTGGTTTTCAGCGCTGTGTGTCACGGCGCTGAAGATACCGTTATACTGTATAACTTATACACATAGCTAAGCTGAGAATAAATTTTTTTTAAAGTGTGTATATATATAGCTGAGCTGAGCTGGTGCAGAAGAAAGGGAAATTATTTTTTAAAATGTGGCGACATATTCCCGGTGTTAGGAGGCCCGCAGCGGAGTCAGCAGTTATAAATGAACAACTACAAACTGAGGGCGAAGTAAAGAAAACGAAAAGGTACTTTTCTAACAAGTGGCGCATTGATGACCAAGGGAAACCGAGGGAATGGTTATCCTACCTTCCCGACGACCAGTCTATGCACTGCACTTACTGTCGAACCTACGCGTCAGCAGAAAATGTAAATAATTCGTTCGTAAGAGGGACGTCTAATCTTAAATTAGAGGCAATAAAAGACCACGAGTCTTCCAAGTCGCATATTAAGTGCACTGCCATACAGCTGGCGAAGACGGGACCCCAGGAGCAGAGTGTGGCAATGAAGGCTATCTGCTCTATGCAATCTGCGCAGTTGGACCGAATGAGAACTCTGTTCAGAAACGTCCATGCAATCGGAAAAAAGGGCAGACCCTTTCGGGACTACGTTTGGATGTGCAAGTAAGTAAATTAACTATTATTAACGAACTAACTTGAAGTTGTGTTTTGTGATGGCTAGATAGTTTTAGCAGCCGATTATTTTTTTTAAAGGCGTACGCCCGTGAGCACCCACAGAGCGCCTTTCACGCAGGACGCGGAATGCGCGGTGGTGCTGGGCCGCTGGGTTCATAGAAATCATATAGAGACTAGAAGCCCTATTGGCCACTGAGCACCGAGAAATATGGCCGCCATCTTCCGGAAAAAGTGGCTGGTAAAAAATATAAGTGGCTGGTAAAATTGGGCATCCACCAGCCACTGTGGCTGGTGGACAAAAAAGTTAATTTCCCACCCTGCTAGGTACTCACTGGAGATAATTCAGAGAATGTCCACCATGAGGCAGTCATAACTAATTGGACTTCAGTTGCTTAACCGCCATTATGATGTGCCTTTACCATTCTGTTGTTGTGACCCTTGGCATTAAACTTCTTTATCAGCTCACCTTTAAATTGAGCTTTGAATTTATTCTGTTTTATTCTATTCTGAGTGTGCCTGATGCATCTGCTTACCACTGAAAATATAAGATTATGCACAATTAACTGAAACACAACATTTCATAAACATTTCATTATGCCTTAAATACGACACTGTTATCTGGACTTCAAGACAGAACAACAAATGATCACGAACTGCAGGGTTCATATTAGATATGATTTAATATGAATATACCCCCCCACCCCGCCCCCCCCTTTTTTTTTTCCAAAGAGCAGTCAATTCATAGCCATGGGCCAAATCACTCAATTATGTTTACTCATTCCCAGTGTCCCAAGCTAACATTAGATGCAAACACATAACTCTGTGGTAATACCATGTGACACAATTTGCCTTTCAGGTCATTTTGATTAGCTTGGCCCATCTAAAACAGCCCAGGCATTTAGTTAACTTCTTGTGTATTTAATTTGGTTTAAATAAGTTTTCCTTTGTTATGTGAAACAGTTAATTTAGAGGCTTAAATTGCAGGTGCCAACTGGACCTCCTACATTTTATTTCAACATAATTCTGATTCACCAAAGGGACTGTAGCATGCAAACTTTGATTAGCCATGAAAAAGTCACAGGTGGCCAGGGAATGGAGTCTGGGTGTTAATCCTGTAAGGAGGAGGCTGACACATAGCTCAAAACTAAGTTTGTTCGAGCTCAGATTGCATTGCCTTACCAGCCTGCTTTTTCCCGAAAACAAAAATTGAGAAGAGTAATTCAGCACAAGTTTTCTCAACACATCGAAAGCAAAATACCCCAATGCAAAATACTGTGGGAGCAATCAGTGAATATTTTTACTTAGGCATATTAACCAAAGTTTGCTACTTTACTCTAATGCCTACAGTTTGATTCACCGGAATGCAGAGAATTCACAAACTTAATTACGAAAATAGTGGGAAAGATTTTCAATTTGCCTCTCAGCCATTGAGAATCCACTGAGGACCAAAGACTACGAGGCATCTACTAAAGCATTCAGGAGTCTAAACGAAACAAAACAACAAAATGAAAACAGCGTCAGGCATCCTGCGGTTAACAGAGACCCTTGCACTCCTTTCTGGGAAGAGGAAGCTTTCTGTCAGCTCTGTGCTCCTTCTATCAGAGTGCATGTTTTGACCCAGGCCAGTGCAAAGAAAGAGTCATCGTCATAGTGGTTCAAGCCCACTGCCGCTGCTGCCATTGACAGGGATGAAAGCAATAACATCAGGCTGAGTTATAAAGGGGCACAGGTCACATCCCCAAGGGGCTGATATAAGTCAAGCCATCAGCTTCCAGCCTGAGAGAAAGGATGCATGCAGTCAAAGCCTGGCAGATATCGTGTGATGGCGGAAATGCCAGGAGGCGTCAAGTGTGTTCAGACTAACAGCAGTTCAGGTGAATGAGGCTTCCCTTTGTGATGCAGATGAGGATGCAATCAGCCTGCCTTTATCTCTGAAGACAGACTGCTTTCTGGGAGACATACAGCAGCGCCCCACTAGCGTAGATGAATTGTGTTTGTCGAACGTCTTGATGAATAGCACATGTTTAAGGGTGTGTCTGTGTGAACAAGGTCTGACCTCTCACAAGAGTACACAACTTCCACTGACTTCAGTTCAGGTAAGGATTTTTTAAGATTGGAAATCTGTTTGCTCCGCCTGAATTTACTTGCTAGAGTTAGTGTAAAGGGATTAATGGAAAGAAGGAGGTGAGAACAGGCTTGACAATATAAATAATATTTTAATTATAAACTTAACCAAAAAGACAAACACGCACACAGGTGTCGGACAGCTGTTTGTAAATCTCTCTCTCTCTCGTACTGCCGTCTTCGGTCGGCCCTTATCCCTCTCGAGGGCTAATTAGCCTGATTTGGGGCCAGGTGTGCAAAATCTTGACCCCGCCCTCCACCCAGCCACAGTAGGGTAAATATATCTATTTTTAGTATCTCGATATTGATTCTTAAATCCCAAGATCAATCTTTTATTCCATGCGGCAACCCTATACAATGCATGTAAAAACAACCACAATGATAATAAATTATATGTCTAAAATGTCTATGATTTGCCACTGGCTGGTACATTTTCAGATTTAACTCACTAGTGATTGAGTAGTATAATGAGGAAGAAGTTCAGGAGAAGAAATCTTTTGAGAGTAAAAGTTTGGTTTGGCTCATTCCGTGTAGTGTATATGCAATTCATTTCTCATTGAACAATCAAAAACAACAAAAAATAAACATTTAATTCCAATCATTGCATGTAAAAAAGCTGTGTGACTCCACTCACATTAATGTGTACTCAAATGCTGAACTGCCAATATTCTTAAAAAGACATTACCATTTTAGTTCTTCTTCTACAAATCAATGTAGAAACTTGTTAAATACTATATACCATAATACTATATCAGCCACAACATTAAAACCACCTGCCTAATATTGCGTAGGTCCCCCTCGTGCTGCCAAAACAGTGCCAATTGTTGCTAATCTTTTCACCACAATTGTACAGAGTGGTTATCTGAGTTACCATAGACTTTGTCAGTTTGAACCATTCTGGCCATTCTCTGTTGACCTCTCTCATCAACAAGGCTTTTCTGTCCACAGAACTGCCGCTCACTGGATGTTTTTTGTTTTTGGCACAATTCTGAGTAAATTCTAGAGACTGTTGTGTGTGAAAATCCCAGAAGATCAGCAGATGCAGAAATACACAAACCAGCCCATCTGCCACCAACAATCATGCCATGGTCCAAATCAGTGAGATCGACTTTTTTCTCCATTCTGATGGTTGATGTGAACATTTAGTGACGCTCCTGACCCACATCTGCTTGAGTTTATGCACTGCACTGCTGCCACACAACTGGCTGATTAGATAATCGTATGGATGATTGTTGGTGCTAGATGGGCTGGTTTGAGTATTTCTGTAACTGCTGATCTCCTGGGATTTTCACACACAACAGTCGCTAGAATTTACTTTTTATATATTTATTCATTTTTATTTATGTAATAGAATTTTTACACAGGTGCAGGCAAGAAATATTATGTTTTGTTTCTTTCTTTCTTTGTGCTAATTTTATAATTGGGCCCTTGCATTCCCATGTGACACATGTGACCCAATATTCTAGTACAACAATTTCAAATCATATGTGATTCCAAATATCTCAAATATTGAAAAAGTGATTTATGGGGATGAATATGCATGTTAAATTGGTCAAAACATCCTGTACACATACTCCCAAAAATACCAACGGTCACATAACAGTGGTAAAGTGGCCTTGCTTACATAAGTTAGTCTACTATCAGCAGGGCTAGTTTTATGCAATTAGGCTCATTTAATTAGCCCCTCAAGACAACCAGCCAACTGAAACTTAATTAGCTAAACTGCTGCCAGTGCCACGAGCCCAATGTAAAATCACATCCAGGGGTCTACCTATATATATGATCAGAGTAAAAATCAATATTCCAACATCATAAATGTTCCCTGATGTGATGCTCCAGGTGATATTAGAACATGTTTTAAGTTTAGGGTTGCTTGCAGTAAATCATGTACGACTAATTTTTATCCCCTAAGCTCAATTTTTACACTGGGTACATTATTATAATCGCAGAATGAACAATGGAAGCTAACATATGCATGAGTAATCACATTGCACACAGCTCTAAGGAGTAAAGGACCACCTGCATATTTCATTTCGGATGTGTTTTGCAGAATGCTTAGTAAATTGCAGGAGACAGTTTGCTTTGCATTTGGTTACGGTGAAGATAAACGTTCTCGCAAATAAGGCCAATGGGAATGAGACGACCATTGCGGTCCACCAGTAAGCGCTTATACATGCTAAATGGATTGATTTGGCTGCATTAAGCCTATACATTAATGCAGATACAAAATGTAATAATCGAACTATGCTGTGATGTCAATTTGTTCTATGTAAAGTCTCTGGGTACACTCGAGCTCTGGCCTGAAATGCGGCCAGTGCCTTTTCTAGTCCTGCAGATTGAAACAATTATCACCTCAAGGTAGAAAAACACGGCTATCATTTAACTGTTTCAAGAAAAACCCACACAACCTCCAACCGCACACTCGGCCAATCCTAAGTACAGTATTCTGTAACGTACAGCCCCTCATTTATCCTCTCTCTACTAACACAGAGTTAAAAAAGCTCAGGTAATGGTCAAACTGCCATGTTATTGTTATGATTAAAAGATATGCTTCTTTTAGCTCTGAGACATTGTGTAAATAAACACAGAGATAGCTCAAATGTATGAAATATAATATGAAAAAATGATCCAGGCTATTTTAATTGATTGTCAACAGCTGTATTCCTTTTTTGTTTTTGTTTTTCAGTCTGCAAAACTGAAATACTGCCAGAAAGGTGGAAACAGAAACAATGTGTGTGTGTGTGTGTGTGTGTGTGTGTGTGTGTGTGTGTGAGCTTCTCTTTGGATGAAGTGATATCACTTTTCAGACTTAACCAGAGAGAAGGAATGTGGTAGAGAGTGCCTCTAATCCGTCCTGCTCGCTGGAAACTCCCTTTAAACTCACTCTCAAAGCACATGCAGGAAACTGCCTGGACCTGACTAAAATAACCCCATATTATAGCCAAATAATTATAGTTAGATTTACATCCAAACCAGGTGTAACATGTGGATGGCAAAATGTTGAAGAGTGGGGAAACACAGAGGTGGTAATGGGCGAAATAATTTTGGCAGTCATCACTAAAATTGTTTTGCAATTTCTGTGAAATTACTAGTCAAAATTGCATAGCAAGATCAGTTTAACTCTGACGGGCACGTTTTGTAGATGAGATTGCTTTGGCTCAAGCAAAATTAAACTCCCTTGATAGGATGATTTACAACAGTACGTCAATTCCTTAAATTGCTGAGTGCATAGCCACTCACAGAACAAGAAACTGCTGAAAATAAACAGTAAGGGCAGAACTGACACATTTGTGAAACAAAAACCTCCAGGTCCAACAGCAACAAAAATAGCATGCTGTGCCGAGGGCGGCAGGATCTCTGCAAAAAAAAAAAAAAAAAAAAGCGGCAGTGTTTTCGTTCCATCAACCCCATTTCCCATGAGCGTCTGTGTCCAGACTTTCTGCATGGTCAAGGTAGCCCACGGCCTTTCCCTCGAAATGTGACACCCATCTCACTAGAGAAACAACTGGTACCAGCACTAATTGAAATTTTGCATGCAAAGTGACAATAGCCGGGCCCTGGGCAGCATGGATTAGGCACTGAATGGAGGCAGATTCTTTGTGAACGCCACTGCGGAGGCTGGCGTGCTGGCCTGCTTCTGCTCGTTCAGCGGACTGAGAAAACACAGGATTGCGTGCAGCCGCTAGCTTTACCTTTATCTAATCCTGTTTCTGAACCCCTAACGCCAGGCCCTCCACCCCACGCTCTGCCTTTTGTTACACCCCTGAAAAACTGTAACGCTACGTGTCAGTTTACGCCGCCGTGGCCCACACTCGACGTAGAGTTGGAAACGGACTGGTTGCATTTACATTTGAAAGCAGATTATTCAAACTTGGCAGGCATTTCAAAGTGGAAGTGTTGATATGAGGGTTAAAACCGCTATGTTAACAAACAATAGCTTTCATTATCCCTCACTGTACTGTTTAGAGTGTTATGGAAATAGATTGTAAAAGCTTAGCCGCAACAAACTTTCATATCGTACAAAATGTTGAGCCAGACAAACACTGTAGTACTTGTATTTGTGATATTGGAAATTCTGTCCCATCGAATGGAATAGATTGAGCTAACACAGCTATAAATACACCATTGAATCTATTCTACTCATAGATTATAAAATCATCCCAATTGAAATTACTGCATTTTTGATGGAAGCAACACACTAAGCAGAGACCAAAAATAAAATGTTCTTATATCTATATTTAAGTGTAAAGTGGGTCATGAAAAGAGTGATTTTGTACCAACAAATCCCTTGATTTTTTTTACCCTTGAAAAATGTATGAAGATGTTAAGCACCACCTTTACTAGGACATTCTAACAATTTCCATCACAGTGTTGGAGAGCACATCATTGCATATTAACTAATCAAATATTTGCATACATTACATGGAAACAAACACAGCTGCTTATGGGATGTCTCAAAATGAGAAAGAAGGCACATTGTATCATGACATTATGACGGCGAAATGGAATTCACGCTGGGAACATTAAAATAACGGGGAATCTTTTGTACGACTGGTGTCCTACTTACAATAGATGCCAACTCTCTGACGTGGTAAACAAAATGCAGCTCAGTCTTGGCCTTATTGATGGAATATCCTGCTTGATAACATTTCAAAACCGTAAAAAATATATATATATATATATTTGCGATGTGTAACCACATAAAAGTCAGGTGGACGTTCTCTTTTCTTACGTGTAATCATCTATTTTAAAATCTGATACGTCAGATTGTGTGATTACACTCTGGGCCAACTGAGAAACAAAGCGGAACAGCTGGGGGGAAAAAAAGGCAACATCACACATCTTTGATATTGAGAAATTACATAAAAGACATTTTTTACACTCATCACTGAAGAGCCACTGACACAGGGGCTAATGGTAAATTACACTGTAACTTCAAACTGCTGCAGAATGCAAGCTGACATATAGAGAAACATTGTCGCTAAAGAAAACTTCAAAGTCCTTAAGACAGGCGGTATCGTTTGATATAAAAATACAATATGAACCATATTTTGTAAAGTCGCCTGCTGGGAAAACATCATTCTAAATTCACTGCAAGTTTATAAAAGAACTTGCACTGCTTTTTTGCTTAGTCTCAGTCTCAAAAGTGTCCCTATGGTCACACACCCTACACTTCAATTGTATTCTAATGATATTACAGGCAATTACAAGAAGCCAATTTACAAATGAAATATTTGTGACAGCAATCCCTTATCCTTAGGCTAAACACGTTCCATTTGGCACGTCCTCTCAAAGCGACAGTATATAGAGATATAACTGAGATGATTTCCACACTTTGTGAGGTTCAGTACACTGTTTTAGAAGGCTTTATGATGACGTCAAATCTCTGCAACCCATCTCCTCTTCAGCCTGCTATCACTTTGTTTTTAAGGTCGAAGCGGCGCTGACCTCTTTTTCAACTCGCTATTTTTTTTTAATACTATACGTAAGCGGCATGCTTTAAAGCCATTGTCTGATAAACTAGGGTGATAGTCAGAGGAACAATAAGAATCGACCAATCACCACGGATTTTGTGATTAAGTGATCCAAAGGTGATGAAAAAAATCCCTCTTGGTTTGAACACACAAGCATCCCCTAATCAACTGTTCTCTCTCTCTCTCTCTCTCTCTCTCTCTGTGTGTCTCTCTCTCTCTCTCATATATATATATATATATATATATATATATATATATATATATATATACATGCATTCCTTCATACATACACACATATATATATATATATATATGTATATATATGTATATATATATATATATATATATATATATATATGTATAAAATATCAATGTATATATGTATGTATATAAAAATATTTTAATCAGCCAAAGTGTCTGTGAAAACATTAAATGGGCTCGTTAATAATTTTCTTTCCATTTTCAGTATCATGTCATGGGTACTAACAGCGATGAACGCGGAGAGTTGAAAAGAGTCAAATGTGACATATGCTACAGCAATTTTGATAACTGTAAATACAAATTATATCTGTGTACTACAAAAGGCAGAATCTACACTCTTTTCCAGTGAGTAATGTTTGACAACACTGTTTATTCTTTTATTTAATGTGAAGACAGAAATAAAAGGAACATTTACATTATGATAAGGAAAAAAGTTCAAAATTCAATTTTAGGACCTTTATGGTCTCTAAAAGCTATTTTTTTTTCTTTTTTTATGCATTGACAATGATTAAACCACTAAGTCTTTTTTTTAAAATGCTATTATCATTACTGCAATAATAATAATAATATCTGTGTGAAAATGTAATTTCAATTAAATTAAAATTTGGCCCTGGGAATATTTCAACATTTCAGGCATTCTCCTGAGATCTCAAATCAAGTCTAAAAAAATAAAAGTGGCCCTATTTTACCAAGTGACGTTAGTGTAACTAACATACACTCAGATATCTAAACTATCTAGAATTGATGTGCCTGTAGAACATAATTGAAAAGTTATAATTAATAACGTTAGAGTTAAGTACTTATAGTTTACTGCTCCATGAAAAATATTCTGACAAAAAATGTTATTAGTAATAGAAAAAAGCACTGGAGCTCTGAATCACTAACTTCCCCATAAGACTGCAGTGTTGTGTGTCGAATGAGCACTTTTTTAATTAAAATACAGCTGTGCCTGAGTATGCAAATGTGTGTCAGATTTTACATGCATATTTAATAATTTTTTTTACTGCATCACGGTTGCTAGCCATGCACTGTTTAAAACATATTTGATAGTTTTAAATCATGTAAGCTGAGAGAAAAAAAAGGACCCCTCCCTTTAAAACCTCCAGCCTAAAAAATACAGGATTGAGCATGTCCATATTATCAATAAGGTTACATGATGGTAAATAACTATAACTATACTTAAACTTGAAAACTGAAGCCCCAATAGGTTTCTGCAATAACAGCAATACCTACTAATAATTCACTGAGCATAATTCACTGCACACACATCCAATGGGACTGAAACTGTGGCCAGTAAGTGAGAATACAGAACTGTATTCGGTTGTTCTGTATTGTTTTGTATTTGTATCCTCCACTGGAAACCTGTTTCATTGTCCAACATGCTGATTTCAGCATCACCAATTCGGCACTGAATACCCCCACACATGCGGCTGTGCTTAAAACAACACGTGAAAGTGTCACAGGGGCTGAGAAAATATAAACAGAGGAGAATAAAGACGATAGCGGCGGCTGTGTTTAGTATTTCACATCAACTAACGTGCCGTGACCGTAAACTCTCGCTCGCACGGCAAGATGCTGGAGTCGCAAAAACACTGAGAGAAACATCTTACCTTCAACAGCGAGTACCGAGGGTAGTAGTGTCCATAAAATCCATAGGATATCCATCATTGGATTCTTAGGGGTGAATATATAAAAAGTCCACACAGTCAAATAAAACGAGCCCTGTGAGCCATTGATATCAAACGCTGGCGCAGACCGGCAGACTTTTACCTACCGTTGAATGCATGCGATGCCATAAACACACAACTACAATCCAAAGCGAGTATGGACGAGACCAAATGAGGCAGACGAGGGGGGGCGGTGGTACCGTGGACCGTGTGAGATCGGGTAGCGGATAACAATACGCAAGAAACTATGCTTTGCGAAATAGAAATGTACTTTTTAAAGGTTATTTTTTGATAGAAATCAACCCGATCCGATTTCAAACGGAGCAACTATAAAAACATAAACCCAACCCACCCAAAAGAGCGATTTTCCTCTTTCCTACCTGTCAATCAAGGCAAGAGCGTAACTATTCATTCTTATCAGCGGATGCCCGGTGGAAAAATTGTGACTATCGGGAATACAGAGATGTGTGATTTTAGTCAGATTTTTTGATGATTTATAAAGTCGGTGGGAGGAAAAAAAATAAAACAAAATAAAACTATGGTTCTTAGATAATGATAATGGAGTAGAAAATCGCCTTGATAGTTTTTTTTCTTTTCACCATCTTCATATAGCCTACAGTACAGGTAAGATTGCTTCTAAAATTACTATATAACGAGAGGATAAATAAATGTTCATTATTACACTAATTTATTATTATTATTTAAATGTTTTGTTAATTTATTTATGTAGTTATTTGCGAACGCCCAATCTCAAAAGAAGGAAAGAAATGAATAAGTTGCATAAAGAATTAATTTATCCAATTTTTTATTTGTTTTTAATTACTTTTGTCTGGCATTAGGAGCATGTATGTAACTTTGTTTTAGAGACACGGGTGTTTCTTGTGTACAGAATGAAGCTAAATCAGTGAGGACAGAATGAGGTACAATGTGTCTGCTGGCAGCTGTGACGGGGTCGCTAGCCCTCATTTGCAATTTTAACAGTGTGTGTGTCCAAGGACTAACAGTGATTTCAGTGTGTGTGTGTGTCTGCATGTTTAAACTACATTGTGATGACCAAATGTACCCACAAGGATAGTAAAACCTTAGATCACCTACCTTGTAGGGCCCAGCCAGTGGTCCCCACGGGGGAAATGGCTTATTAAACATACTAAACAAAGTTTTTTTGAAAATGTAAAATGCAAAAAGGTTTCTGTGAGGGTTAGGTTTAGGGGTATGGTTAGGGTTAGGGGATAGACATTATCGTTAAATCTGTATAAAAATCCCTAAAATGCATGGAAGTCTATGGAGAGACCAAACAATGACATATAAATAAAATTGCATATGTGTGTGTGTGTGTGTGTGTGTGTGTGTGTGTGTGTGTGTGTGTGTGTGTGTGTGTGTGTGTGTGTGTTTGTGCGTGCATGCATCCACACTGCCTACCTAGAACTAAAGTTTTGTAGTGTGAAAATGTGATGAAAAGTTACAGTTGGGTTACAAAAAAAATGGAACAATAAGTACAATAAAAAGGGCAAAATAACATTCAGATGATTTTTTTTTATTAAAAAAAAATGTGCAATTGGTTTATGAGTCAATGAAAAGAAAACTAATTAGTTCCTCAAATGAAATTACACTGTAGTAAAAAAGGAAAAATATTTGAGAATAAAAAGGTTTTTCCCCAATCACCTATTCCAGCAAAAACATTGTTTCTTGACAAAAGGTGTAGGTTGTATTTGTTCTGTGATTATGACACAAGATCAAGATGTAGGCTATTAGTTAGGGAGACATTTGTGTTTTTTTCTCCTCACTGCTTCGCTTAAAACTGAAATTCTTTTGCAATTAAAATGTATAAAGAAAATATAAAGACTTCTTTGTAAAATAGAAAGAAAGCACTTTCATTCTTATATGTTTATTTGACTCATGCTTGAAAATCTCTCAAAATCCTGGTTCTAGAGTTACCTCTAGTAGTTTATTGAAAAAGCCTTATTTATTTATGAACTATACTCGGCATCATCATTCACCTACTTTTTTTATTTTTTTAGGTTATTTTGCCCTGATATAACTAATACTACGTGTTCCTTTTTATTTGACGAAAAACAGGAGTTTAAGATGGCACATTAATTTATTGCTTACAGATGAATTGAAATAATGAAGCTCTGTGGGTTAGAAGACGCCAGTAAAATCCATTGCTCGCTGGGATTTAAGCAAATTGATCTTTTCAAAAGAGCAATTGCGCAGAAATCGTTAAGGCGTTTTTGCTTTGTTGTTAAATCTTTTACCTAAACGTAAGAATGCGGCCTGACAAAAAGCTTTCATTAATCGCCTCCATTCACTTTAAAGAAACTTCTTAAGCACAGTTGTGTTGTCACAATAAGAAATGAAAGCTGCTGGTGACAGTGGCACCATTTTTAAAATTTAGAACCCTTTCATTTTTCTCTCAGTCAGTGAGAAAATTTTGAACAGAAAGAACATCTTGGGGTCTGCCTCAAACAGATTGTTAATGGATAAGCTTTTTGGCTTGTCAGTTTTAGTTTGTTAGAAATGACAGCTGAATTTATGTGCCATTGTGTGCCAAGCCACACACATAATTTTGAAATGTCCTTAAAGCAATATAAGACTTAAGATTTCCCGTCTCAGCAGCTGGTAGTGCACTCCAGATAATGTATAAGAAAGCATAAAGCATAAAGCATAATGGCCAAAAAATTAGGGCCTGGGCCACAGGCGGGGGTGGACAGACAGGAGGTAAAGTCCAGAGAAGCTGATTCCCAAATTCTCCACACAGATGGATTAAAATGATTTGGTACATGCGACAGTAGCAGGGTAACGGTTACAGACATCAGGTTAAAGTCAGTGAGGCTGCTTTTATAATGCCCAGCTACCCTGAATAAATCATAGCAGATTCTGAAGATCACACTATATCACAATGCAGAAATAGACCTATGAGGTGTTTAAATAACCTGAGATTTACAGGCAGTGATGAGATTAAGTTAGTCCACTCCGTGTTATTGAATTTAGAATCTGCGTTTTGTTAGTCTACACTCTCATGGAACAAGGCTGTTATTGTAATATAAAGAACTGGCAGTATTTTACTTGAAAATACCAGTCAGTCTGAGCAGAAATATCAAAGGATATTAAACTAGACTAATCATGGGAGACTGGACGATAATACTTTGATTTATGTCTACTGGAATATCAAGTAAGAAATGTTTTGAATTATTTTTATAATTTTCCCGTATGGAAACGAATGTGCATTTTGAACTGATACCATTCACTAATATCACTGTGCATCAAAGGGAAAACTACTATATTTCTGGTCGAGACATTTGAGCCTGTTCATTTTTATAAACCAAAGCCTTCATATTACAAAATTAAATTCACATTAGGACATTAAAATCACATCAGCAATGGGGAAAATGTGCTTTCTTTATTTCTTTCTTTCTTTCACAAATGATTGATACGGTTGCAGCTTGAAGTTTTTAGATACAGGAGGTTTCTAAAGAGGTTCATTTAATGGTTTAAGATTTTTGTGTTGCTATGTGTTTTGGTAGTTTTTTTACATACAGAATACTGTGTAGGAAAAAGGAACACACTCTCAAGGAAGCACACACGGGACAAGCACGCAACATGTGGATTACGTTATAAAGGAAATCATAATTTTTAAATGTAAAAAAGATCACACACGCACACACACACACACGCGCGCACACACACACACACACACACACACACACACACACACACACACACACACACACATACATACACACACGTTGTGTTTCAATGTTTTATGGGGACTCTCCATAGACATAATGGTTTTTATACTGTACAAACGTTATAATCTATCCCTTAACCCTAACCCTACCCCTAAACTTAACCCTCACAGAAAACTTTCTGCATTTTTACATTTTCAAAAATTATAATTTAGTATGATTTATAAGCTGTTTTCCTCATGGGGACCGACAAACTGTCCTCACAAAGTCAAAAATGTCGGGTTTTAATATCCTTATGGGGATATTTGGTCCCGACAAAGTGAAACGCACACACACACACACACACACACACACACACACACACACACACACGCACACAATCAGGACACGCATTACATTTTGAAGGGTATACATTTTTTTAAAATTAAAAATAGCAAAACTGAATAGAACGGTTTAGAAAACTGAATCAAATGTATAAACTATATACACAAAAACATACATCACTCAAATATAATTTGAAGTCTTTTAAAATGTATTTCCCCTAATGGGCTTTTACATACAGTTATCAAAAGATTCAAATGAAACTGTAACATGCAACCAATACAACAATATTATAATCTGTATACAACAATATATAATCATTTGAAATGAATGTAAAATACACAGCTTGATGGCTGTTGATTATTTATTGCAATGTAATAATTAATGATTAGGCGTTTCAAAACCAAAACATATCAAATATGCTATCATGTATTTATAATAAATCCTAATTTTAGAGCAAAACATGTTGAATATTATGACCAACAAGTTCAACACATCACACAAATAAATAACTGTATATGATTAAAGATGTGATGACTCATTTTGACTCCTTTTAACACATGAAGGACTAAACTGCTTCAACATTGCCACCTTCAGGTGGGGAGACGTACCTCCATCTTTCATTCTCATTCTTGATGTTTTGATCTTGTCTGACTTGTCACTCTTGAGCCTCTCTAAAACACCCATGCTTAAACTGTGTGCAATGTTAAATAAAATTATTAATTATTTTGAGTTGTATTAGTGATAAACAAATCCCTAGATGCAAGTATGCATGAACAAGTAATTATGCATCATACCTCATGACTCAAAAACAGTTATAAATCAATATTTTGAACCATGGTCATAATTAAAAAAGAAAAAATTCCCAAATTTCAACACAGAGTATTTTGAGTCACTCTTTGGAGAAAAGTTATCCACTCACTGCATCCGCTCAGACACAGAGCCATAAAACACTGAACAACGTTTTACACTATGTTTACATCTATATTTTGTCTTCAAAACCTAATGAAGATGAGCTTTAAAGTGGGCTGATATCTGTTAAGTGTGTTTGCATGATCTCTGACCTTTGTGTCAGATCCTCCCTGATCTCTAATCTGAGAAGACCCTTCAGATGTAGACAAACCCTCGAGGAACACTCCCTCACAGGTCCGAGTAAATAGATAAGGCCTTTATAGTGGCACTTCATATTCAAGGCTTTAAATTCAATTTAGGATTTGCTCGAGCCATATTCCACATAGGGGCTCTTTTGCAGTCACATCCGGTTTTCGCTTCGCAATACACGTATAGAGCCTCTGCTGATAAGGTTCGAGAATAATGTGTGAATGTGTAAGTTAATGAATTCTATTCTTCTGCCAGTGAGCGCAATATCAAACCCATTGATACGCATTGCCAGCTCTCTGTACTTCCCCTGTGGTCAGGTTTAGTTACTTCTTATCCTATTCACTTAAGTCATCCTATTAGTGTTTCAGTGGCTGCCAAAATGTGAATTGAACCTCAATTAGTCTGTCCAGATTTAATCATTAAGCCAGAAGTCCTGTCCCTCTTTAATTAACTTACTGCAGGATTATTTCTATTTGAAGTGTAACTTATGTGATCAGAATTCCTATAAAATACAGCAGGGGGAAATGTAGTGATATCACAGCTTTTTTACAGTGAAGGAAGGTGAAGGAGAGTCATTCTTATAAAGCAGCTTTAACCGTTTACCATACCGCATTACCTCACTTTTGGGTTGTTTTGTGATGAAAACTAAAATGCAAAGTTCTCTGTCAGTGCGTCACTCAACATTCTTGCATCTTTACGGATTTATGAGGAAGACAGGCTTACATTAAAATTTTCCCAGAGACCCAAGCCCCACAAATCAGCCACTGCAATCCATTACACAGTTATCACCAAAATATATCCAAGCCAGTTACAGCAAAACATAGCCTCTGCTAAAATCATTCAAATGACGGTCGCAGAAACGCAAACGCTATCCTTTAACGTCTGTCATTAATCATGTGTCCCTTGGTTGGGGCCACATGAACCCCAAATAGACCACATCCTAATTGATACAGCTCTCTTCACATAAAGTGATGATTGCTCCAGCAACCATGCCGAAGTACCTTGGGGAGTGACTGCGGAGTCAGTCCTCCTGTAATGTTTCTCAGGTGGAATGAGCAGACGTATGCTGCCCTTAAAAAGAATGGCTTTCATTAGCGTCATGAAACACAAGCTCCCTGTCTGCAGCTTTGTTCACTTTCCAAATGCAGATTAGGCCAAATTCCCTTTCAAAGCTCCTGTATGTCCTGTCAGATCTCTTGTAGGCAAAAAAAAAATAATCCCAAGAACGGGTTGCTCTCGTGTGCACCTGTGTGCGTATGTCAAATGCCATATGTAACTCTATACAAAACATGTGCATTTGTTTCTGTGAAAAGTCAAGCATATGTTGATTTTGTGGAGGATTTTTAATGCCCCTTATTTTTTCATTTGCAGAAGATTGTTTTGTTAGAGGAAATTACACAGTTTACACCCCTTAACCCTCATTCACTAATATGTGCTAGTGTTACCAAATGCAATTGCAAAAATAATCATGGTTTCCAAACAGGTTTCCCAAATACTCCCCCAATCTGTTATTGGTCCGACAAACTGACAGTCCCATCCCAAACTCATGCCATTGGTTTACAACGCTTCTATGTCTGGCTGGTTGCTATGCTAAGATCAGAATCACGTACAACCACACCACTCTTTTTTTTTTCTCCACTTACTCCCCAATTTGGAACGCCCAATTCCCAATGCGCTCTAAGTCCTCGTGGTGGCGTATTGACTCGCCTCAATCCAGGTGGTGGAAGACGAATCTCAGTGGCCTCTGCGTCTGAGACAGTCAATCTGCGCATCTTATCACGTGGCTTGTTGAGCGCGTTACCACGGAGATTTAGCGTGCATGGAGGCTTCACGCTATTCTCCGTGGCATCCACGCACAACACACCTCTCTCCCTACCGAGAGCGAGAACCACAATATAGCGACCACGTGGAGGTTACTCAATGTGTCTCTACCCTCCCTAGCAACAGGGCCAATTTGGTTGATTAGGAAGCCTGGCTGGAGTCTCTCAGCACGCCCTTGATTCGAACTTGTGACTCCACGGGTGATAGTCAGCGTCTTTACTCGCTGAGCTACAACGGCCCCCCATAAAACCATACCATTCTTAATGTTTTTGCTGTATTTACTGTATATAGTGCAGATATGGTGAGAGTAGTATGGTAGTATGCTATTCTGTACATACTGTAGAAGCAGTATTTACTCTTTCAGGAGAATCAACCTACAAATGACTTCAACCTAGTCTCATGCCAACTCGTAATAGTTAGTTTGAGATGGCAAAATCGTAAGATATTGAACGACATGGCTTGTACGAAAAGGTATGACTTTAACTCCCATTAAACCCAACCAATAAACAAACCGAATTTCAAGTCGATACAATACAGGCATCAAATTTTGTCTAGTCTCATATCCAACACTTTATTTTTAGAAAGGAAATGTCTGTGAACAAATTTGTTTTGTTTTAGCCTATTTTTATTGCATCACAAAATTCCATAAAATGTAATTGTGTAATGTTTAACTAAATTAAATTAATACAACTTCAAATATTTCATTTTTTTATTTTGTTTTACTAAAGATGACTGCTTTATTATGAAACTAAAATGCATAAATGCATACTCTTCTATCGTCCTGTTCTAAAACCCTGATATTTTCCTTTTAAAATCATGTTTAGGTTAAAGGTATGGGTAAAGGGTTACACTTTATGCATATGTTTAGGTTTGAGGTTAAACTATGGAAAAAATAATAATAACATTGTCTGTTGGTTCCTTAATAGGAGTTAAAGAGGTATGTTTTACTTCGAGCCAACTCATATTATTATTTTGAATTGTCGTGAGACTGGGTTGTTTATGTATGTCTCCATGGGAACGTTTTCTAACAATTAAAAAAAGTGGCACTTCACCTTTAAGTTGGAGAGTAAGTGGCCGTGTAATGAACACAAGCATGTGCCTCAAAACTTCAACCTGAAGCAACAGATGAACTGAGGGATTCAGACACTAATAGGACTGATCACTGTGACTGGGGACTTTTCAGTGTACTGAGACAGCACCCCACCCTGCCCAATAGCATTTACCATTCCAGACATATCTCCATTACTCTGTCCATTCTGCTATACTCTGCATAATCAAAATCCTCTGTTCGGCACTCCAATGAACTAAAGAGATGAAATTCTCCATGTGCCAGTCAAATGAATCATTTCTGGTGCTGCCCTGCAGTCACATGAGAATGCTAAAAATACTATGACCCACACTAACAGTCCACGATGTGGAACCATTCAAGACTATATAAAAACTTTTGACGAGTACTTTTCTATGTTGAAGCATATCTTATTGAAAAAAGTAGTTCGGGCAGGACACATAAAAGGGTCTTTTTTATAGACAATATCCTTTAGCTATCTTTAGCTATCTGTGAATTTGTCATTTGGGAGGGACATTCTCGATCTAGAGAGCATTTGATTGGATAAAAATCTTGCTGTGCAAGACGAGCAATGTTGGGGAGTAGTTAACTAAAAGTAGTGGCGCTACTATTGTAACTTAACTATATTTTTCAGTAGTGTGACAGTAGTTCAGCTTTTCCTTACAAGCTACATTTTCCAACGAGTACTGCTGTAGCGTCACAAAATTAGCGACACGTTGAATTGCGAGCACAGCAATGGAACCAACTCACTAAACCATCCTCTCTTTCTCATGTAGCTCTGGGAAAACAAAATAATTCAAATGAATCGGTTCTTTCGAACAGTACATGTAGATGAACCGGTTCAAGTAAACGGTTCCTTTATATTTGGTGTTGGGAATTCTATATTAATTGGAGCAAGTTGGTTCTTTCAGACGGTTTATGTAAATGATTAGTTCGTAAATGATTAACTGATTCACTTGAGCCCTGAGAAAAAAGTGTAAAAAAGTGTATATTTTGTGTATTGCTGCTGTTCGTCACTTTAGCTGCTTTTCCACTATCGGGCCGAACGGTTGTAAGCACAGTATGGAATGGTTATAGTAGCATTTCCACATGAGCATGGTTAGGCACGGCACGATTATGAATGTTCTCGGCCCAGAATTCTCCACACGGTTAGCTAACCGTTCTCAACCGTGCTGAGAATGGCTTTTGTAGCCTACATGGCGACACTAAGGTAACTTAAACACTTTTAATAGTTTCTAGCTTGCCAAGTTCGCTAATATTTCTGTTTAGTTAATAAAAGTTAATAAAAAAATATTGTACAGTATGTTTAGCATATCTTCATGATTTTATGATGATAGTTTACTAATAGGCCCTATTGTAGCATAGGCCTATATTTATTTTTCTACATGCCTTTTTGGTCAGCGAAGTAGATTATTGGCTCATTAAAACTCAAATGTATCAATATGTTCTCATATACTATTTTCATATAATACTTATATAATATTTTGTCAATAGATATCCTTCTTAGCTGTTCTGGGAAATTTTAGCATTGCATGTTTGTGTCCGGTGGCATATGATGTAAACCTCTCACCGTTTTCTCTTTCCTTTCCTTTTTGGGACATGGACCGTGTCTTTCCTGTGTATTAGCAGAGTAAAAAACAAGGGAAAAGCACTCCAAAAAACTTTTGAAGAGTAGAGTTTTTTTAAGTTTTTTTTTTTTTTTTTTTTGTAGTTTGACTGTAGTTTAACTACTATGAAACTGTAACTTCCCCAACCCTGAAGATGAGTTATCAATATTTTTGGTCAGTTTTCCCAAATAAATTTTTTTTTAATAAAAAATAAGACTGTACTTTTTAAATGCATGTACTGTATCTGCTTAAGGAGGCTATCTAGGAGAAAACCTGCATATAGATGCCCACAATCTCCAACTGGGTCTGCCTATGTAGGGCATGTTCAAAACTTGTATATATAATGTGTTTAATCCTTATTCATTGTTACAGTTTCCAGATACACACTTCACTTGGTTTGTATACTGACTCCCTTCTTTTTCTAATGCAAAGAGCCTGGAGCTAACTGTTTTATAGAAGAAATTAAAAGTATCAACATTTTCCTGAAAGTATGCTAACTCCCTGCAAACTGTGTTTTCGGTAACCACTTATTCTCTGTTCTTCTTCTTTAAGAGATTATTACTGCACTACATCTGGAAGATATTTTCCTGATTTACCATCAGGCCTGTGGAACACTCTCATTTTTAATCACTGTTTCGTGGTCTGAAGGCAGTTGGGTGCACCCATTTCTCACTGGGCTCCTCAGTACCACAACGACTGTAAAGAAATATAGCATTGTGCCCGGGAGCCCTCGACGGATGTTTTATTAATGGATGGGGATGACAGTGTTATGGCCAAGGCAGAGATCTGCCCCTTTTAGAGCTCAGCAATCGCTTTTTCAGAATAATTTCAAGGTGTTTAGGTGGTTACTGCATGTGAACGACTCTCCAGTTTTTCTCTCCCCAGCTGTCATACTTTAAATGGAATTCTAATTGTTCTGCATAAAATGTTTTTATTTTTACAGTTATGCATTAATTAAGAAATACAGTAGATGACATCCATCTATCTATCTATCTATCTATCTATCTATCTATCTATCTATCTATCTATCTATCTATCTATCTATCTATCTATCTATCTATCTATCTATCTGCCCATTCATTTACCCACCCTACCATCCATCCATCCATCCATCCATTCATCTGCTAAAAATAACCAAGTTTAATTTTGTTTTATTTTAATTATCAGGCTGTAATAGCATTATCAACGCAGAATAAATTGCCAAATAACCACAACCATTAATTTGTCCATTGCCTCAATTTATACTTCTCAAATATGGTTTTGTGTGTGTGTGTGTGTGTGTGTGTGTGTGTGTGTGTGTAAGCGACTCTGTGTGTATGACTTTGTGTGGAGCAGCAGAGTTGGGAAATAGAGCAGAAAAATATAAGAGTGACATTCAAGAATCTGGATCATTCTGCCTCAAGATGAGCAGGGGCAGCGATATAACAGTCTGAAGGATCCAGGGGTCGTTCCCATGACAACCTTTGCCCAGCGAGGTTGTTGACCCCTCCAGCCAGCCAATACAAGCAGAGTACAGATTGTACGTCACATATGGCACAGATGATCCAATCGGGACTAATCTGGCTTGACTCAGGATCATAAATTACACTGCAAAGCTGTCTTACACTCAGGCTTATCTCACTGGACAGGTCAGGGCTACAATTATGTGAGTGTTTATGAAAACAATACACACACACACACACATAATACAAGGCAGTTTTGTATAAGAGTAAACACTTGTTAGCATGGTTTAATCTCAAACTCCCAGTACAGCTTTGGCATGTTTTCCTGTTTGTTCGTTTTTGTATCTTTGTTGGTTTATCTTTGAAAAAAAAAAAGAAAAATAATAATAATAATAATAATAATAATAATAATATATATATATATATATATATATATATATATATATATATATATATATATATATATATATATATATATATATTTGAAATACAATAGTACAGAAACATTATCATTATTAAAATATTTTTCCAAATATATTTCTCATCAGAGAATAAAATCAAATAATAAATAAATAAATGGTATTTTGTTAGCTGACATTAAATACTTTTGGATAACTGATGTGTCTAATATTTTTCAAAATAATTTGAAATTGTATTTCTAATCAGAGGAACAATAATTTACACCAAATAATAATAAATACATAAATGGCATATAGGTAGCTGACATAAAACATCAGCTTTTATGACCTTATATATTTTGGACCTTGATATATTTGCACATTAAAAAATTCATTTGTCACACCGCAGGGCCATTTAAAATACTAGTGAAGGCAAAAGTTGATTAAAAGCCATCAAAAACTGGTGACTAGGATGTACGCTTTCCCTAATACATTCATATACATTTTAACCTAACATAATAATGTTTAAAATAAATCTATGGACATTATGCATAAACTACCCATTTATTAATCAAATGGTAACACTTCACAATAAAGTTACATTTGTAAACATTATTTAAAAACATTAGTTACCATGAACTAACAACAAACAATTCTTTTACATTGTTTACTAATATTAATTCATATTAATGTCAGCACATGCTAATACATTTTTTAATTAAAAAGTTGTTTTTGTTAACATAAGTTAATGCACGATGAACTAACATGAACTAACAATGAACAATTGTATTTTTTATTAACTATTATAAGGTTAATAAATGCTGTAAAAAATATTGTTCATTGTTTATTCATGACACGTAATGCATTAACTAATGTTAACAAATTGAACTTTTTTGTAAAGTGTTATCAATTAAACTATCCACTAATATCAGAGACACATCCAAAGCTTAGTGATCAACATCATAGTGAATACTGACAATCTGTCCATCGTCATAGGAACATAAACAACTGAACATCTTAAGAGACAATCGATCAAATTTCGTCTGTATCCCAACTGTGGAGGCGTGAGGGGGAAGGTTAATCTCTTTTGTGTGTGTAAACATGCACGCAATGCTTTGTCTGTGACTGGTAATCGAGACATATACACCTAAAAGGAAACTGTTTGTTTCTACTTACCATCTGCATCTCTGCATTTGAGAGACGTGCTTGAAGTCTGTGTGTTTATTTAATTTGTAAATATGCCGCAGCACTGAAGACAGACTGCTGAGTCAGAGGTTTATGTCTATAGCAAAATGAGATGTTGGGAGTAAGAGAGGAATTGGTACAGAGCAAGATGGCAATAATTGCTGACAGATGGACAGACATAGTCTGTACTTTAAAGCATTTGCCAGATTCTTATTTTTAATTATAGAGTTGTACAGAATGGCAAAACCTTCATGGTTGTTTTGCTTGACAACAGAGCTGCACACAAAAAGTTTAATTTTTTTGTTTGTTTTTGGTAAAATGCACTCATCACAAAAAAAAAAAAGAAGAAGAAAATAATAAAAAAAAAAAAACACAAATAAAAAATTAAATAAAAGTGTAATATTTTGTGTGTAACTCATAGTGTATAATACATGTATATATATATATATTAGAGATGGGCATTTTGAAAAATGTTGTAGTTGAGTACTCCAATGCAGAAAACAAAACTGAGTAATTGATTTCTTGAAATTTTGAATCTTATTAAAAAAATGACCACTAGGCATAAACAACATTTACACTAACATAAAGGGATCCATTTTGTGTTGTTTATTTACTTATTTATTTATTTATTTATTTATTTGTTAGTTAGTGAGCAACAGAGGTGGGTAGAGTAGTCAAAAACTTAACTCAATTAAAAGTACAATTAATATAAAAACAACATTACTCAAGTAGAAGTAAAAGTACTAACATAAATAATTACTTGAGTAAGAGTAAGAAAGTATCCAATTCATAGAGTAGTTAAGTAGTGAGTAATTTATTTATTTCACAAATGACATAATAGACATTAACTCCCCTGTATTCCATTACATAATACACTTTTAACATGTTTTACAGAATTATTATTATTATTCATAGAAATGATGTCATCATTCACCATCATGTTGTTCCAAACCAATATGATTTGCTTTCTTCCATGCAATTCAATAAAGAGATATTAGACAGAATGTTTGTCTGAGTCACTGTTTACTTTCAGTGATTGTGTTTTTCTCTCCATCTTTTGTGCTCCACCGAATACAGAAGTGTCTCGCTGGTTTGGAACAACTTATTTGGAACATATTATGGCTGAGCTATAGCTTTAAAGGGACAGTTCACCAAAAAATGAAAATTCTCTCATCATTTACTCACCCTTCTATGCCATCACAGATATGTATGACTTCCTTTCTTCTGCAGAACACAAATGAAGATTTTTAGAAAAATATTTCACCTTTGTAGGTCGGTAAGAAACAGATCAATATTTGTCATTTTTGCTAGAAGATATTTTCCCAGCCCAGTAGGGGGCGATATGCATGTAGAATGCGAATCACTAAAAACACAAGAAGAATGTGAAAGTGATCTGTTTCTCATCCACACCTATCAAATCACTTCTTCGGATATTGATTTAACCACTGGAGTCTTATGGATTACTTATATGCTGACTTTTGTGATTTTTTTTATAGCTTTAAAATGTTGGCACCCATTCACTTGCATTTTATGAACCAAAAGAGCTGAGCGATTCTTCTATATATCTTCATTTGTGTTTTGCTGATGAAATAAAGTCATACACATCTTGGGTTGCATGAGGGTGAGTAAATGATGAGAGAATTTTAATTTTTAGGTGAACTATCCCTTTAAGGGCTCTTGTCAGATCTGAATGGATTTGTCAATAAGAAGAGAGGTTTGGAAACGTTTCTAGTTTTTATTATGGTGAAAACTTGAGCACGATCGGGCAAGAGAGAGACACAAGTTTACTGCTTCATTCACTCTTGCAATGTTTTCTTTCATGCTGAATGTATTAAATAACTTTTTGACAAATCATTACTTGATTAAAATAACATAATAACATATAGAGAGACAAAACATTTTAAAATCTACAATTTTTTGTATATTTCTACAGAATTTTGCCATTAAGCTGAACAATTCTTTATTTACTAAATGTACTAAAAGGTGATATTATTTTAACAGCACACAATGGCAATTATAATTGTGTGGATGATTTAAATTTAAAAGTCAACTTTTTCCAAAAAGTTACTCAAGTAAATGTAACAGAGTAAATGTAGCGCATTAATTACCCACCTCTGGCGAGCAAGCACGTTTTTTGCAAATTATCTGCAAAAGCTGTGAATAGATTGGACTGACAAAATTACCAAATTTAGACACATTTTGCCTACCTAGAACAATAATAATGCAACATAATTATCAAATTTTTTATTATTTTAACCATTTGGCTCAAAAATCTGAGCGCCACAATTATTATAAGTACTTTTTCCCCAAGAAAAAAGATATGCATACTTTGTGTATTTCTTCAGAGTGTCCTACGTATAGATTTCCTAGACCATAATTCTTTTTCAATAAAGGCTTCTGTAGTTCTACAAGTTACTGGTTGACTGCTCACAAAGTCACAGAGGACAACTAGATCAGCAGGGAAACAGATAAGTGTATGATTTATTTGTCATGTCTTAGGAACAGCACTATAGAGGAGACTCAACTGTCAGAGGGGCCCACATTTATTTGAAGATGGTAGAAAAATATAAAAGAGAAAGTTTAATGCACTCTGTTTTATATACTCATTGAAACATAAGCTCTTGGTTTATGGTCTGCATCTAAGAATGTGTAATTTGTTTATGAAAGAGAATTATTTTCCAAGGGGTCAAATATACTGGGGGAAACACTTTGCATTTACCGCACACACCCACACACACTGATCTCACTAAAACACAGACTTAAACGGTTATATAGTGGTGTCCACTAATCCAGATGTAGTCACTAGAAAAAAAAGGCAGGGGTAGAAATGGAGCTCTCGGAAATGAACAGATGTTACAATTTTAAAGCAAATTAAAATGACACTCATATCAGCCCAGACTAGAAGCGGAGGTCTGTGATTTGGACTCGGGCTCATCTGAAGATGCTGCACATTCTAATTCCAAGCAATGAAATCAAGGAAGTAACCACATATTCAGGATTGGAAGAAATATTATATTTTTAAAGTGAAGTGTGTAATTTCTGTGCCAGTAGCTTCACCAAACAGACTGATCCTACTGTAAATTGGTTTTGCTGCTGAAATTGGTCTTTGCATAACGAAATTCGAATCACTGTCCCCTATTGACAGAAGCTTGAAGTGATGCTGAATGTATGGACACGTGTGAGCTCCAGTTTCCAGGTCAAATGTCCACAGAGTCCACAGAATGGTGCCAAAAGCAGGTTGTGTTTGATTGTGTAATACGGGAACACCCTAACCCAAACCCCAACCCTAAACCTAGCGATCACTGGTGTAAAAATATTATTTTAGAGCACCATTGTTTGTGACATGATTACTTTCTGGTTTCCATGGGACTAGAACTCATATCTCGGAGGTGACATCAGTACAACTAAAGGGAAATATGATCACGTTTGAGCTGATGCAAAAATCTCTGATGTGGGATGGGACTTGACCAGTAATTTGGCTAAATGGGGTTGAACTCAGAATACATGCATTTTTGGATGCGACATGTCGATTTCCCATATGGTCATGTTGCGGCAGTGGCTCAGTTGGTAGAGCAGGTTAGCCACCAATTGTAGGGTTGGTGGTTCGAATCCCGGCCCATACGACTCCACGTGCTGAAGGCTAGCACCTTGCATGGCAGCCCTGCCGCCATTGGTGTATGAATGTGTGTGTGAATGAGTGAATGAGTCAACAGTGTAAAGTGCTTTGAATACTGATAAGGTTAAAAAGGCGCTATATAAGTGCAGACCATTTACCATATCGGTCAACCACCAATCTGAATATGGGGGGGAATCTACAGTATAAGTCTATAGTGGTTATGGATATGAATTAGAGGAAGATTCAGGGTTCAATACAAGTTAAGCACAATTAACAGCATTTGTGGCAAGTTGATTACCTCAAAAGTTTTTTTTTTGACTTGTCACTTTAAAAAAAATAAAAAATCTAGATTACTGTGAGACTTAAAATGGAAGTGAATGGGGCCAATCCTTCCATTTTAAAAGTATAGCCACAGTACTTAATTAATATGCATGCTGTACTGATAAAATTACTAAACTTTTCTGTGTTATGTCCAATTTTACAACTTCGTTGCCATGACCACAAAAATGAAAATTTAAACAAATTTACAGTACAAATAATACACAAGTTTAACTGAAGAATTTATGTGAGTGGTTTATAAAATTATAAGATTCACTCTTCTACCTTTAAACCCTCCCAAAATTGGGCCCAATCACTTCCATTGTCAGTACTTCACTGTAACCTAATTTGCTTTTTCTTTTTAAGAAAAGGATGGACAAGTTGAAATTATTTTGGCAGATGTTATTTGTACCCTGGTGGAAATAATGGTAAATGCTATTTACACCCCAGTGCAATAGCAGCAGATTTTATATGCACCCCAACCCTGGTGCAAATAGTGTCAGATACTATTTGGGCCCATACTGAAATACTAACATACAGTATATGGCCATCACTGCAGTGTGTTTATTGTGTTTATTTGGAGTCCCACAGACATACTACATTAACCCTACCCCTAAACCTAACCTTTGAAAAAATTACCTTGGTTTTACTACAGTAACCATATAATTACCATAGTATTTTGGGTAAAACTTTATTTGGATTGTCCCAAGTAGATATTTAACTGACTATAAGTGACTACTGGCTTGCTATAACTAGTAAACAATGTTTAAACAAACATTCAGTAGACTATCAACAACCTGTATAACAGCAGCAAAATAACAGTTTATCGACTGACTTGCTATAGCTAGTAAACGGTGTTTCAACAAACATTTAGTAAACTATCAACAAACTGTATATAGATCTTTATTAATGAAATTGTAATGAACTGATGTTCTCAACAATAATGTAAGTAGTCATTAATAGAGATCTATATACAGGCTACTGAAAGTCTACTGAATGTTTGTTGAAACACTGTTTACTAGCTATAACAAGTCAGTCGATAAGTCACTTATAGTCAGTTAAATATCTTCTTGGGACCATCCAGATAAAGTATTAATCTTACAGTAAACACAAATGTAAACATGGTTACTATATTACCATATGACTGTAGTAAAACCAGGGTTAACTGCATTAAAACAATGGTTTCTGTCAAAAAACACGGTTACTCATACAGTACACATTCCCACACGCCTTTACACCCCACCCCACTGCAGCGACACCTGTTGTCTATTTTGTTGTATATTCCTATGGTTTCACCAGACTATTGGGGTGCATATAGCTGCACTGTGTGGCAGATGCTATTTACACCGTGGTGTAACCTAACCCTGACTTTCTAACCCAGAACCTTCCTTTAAATATAGATCTTGACAAAGCCTACTTACCCTGTGAATTTATATGAAGAGAGCTCCCTCAGCATAAACACTATCTAACTCTAGTCTAGTCTAACTCTCCCAACTTCTTTCTCTCTGGGTGGAGATTTCATGGATGAACTGGTAATAATTATGAGTGACTGGATTGTCTCCTTTTCCAGTGAACGAGGGCCAAGCGGAAATATAGAAACATGGAACGAGAGGTCTGCCACACAGCAGTTTTAAGGAAAGATGTGAATATCTCTTGGCGAGACTTGGCGGTTGGCAAGTGCAAGCAGACAAAGTCTACAGAGAACGCCAAACACCAAGACTCCATTTAGCCTCTCTGATGGGGAATCAGTAACAGTATTCCAATACCAGACTTGGGATAACTTGACCAGGTTTTTTCAGAGGGGAGGTAAAGGCCTGCAGCTGCAGAATCAAACTAATCTGATTTTTTCATTAGCAGTAATTTGATTTTTCACACGGGATAAAAGTAGTTTTGCGAAACTTAGCGAGATGTCAGTCAGGAATGTTTAACATTTGACATCCCATCTGAATGAATCTGTTTTTCTCCTCCAAGTATGTCAAAGTCAGGTCTTGAAAACTTTTAAACAGCTGCTTATACTATACTTTAGAGTCCATTTGAAAATATTGTATATCCAGCCAAAGACATTATGTTTCAGTATTTTCCTGCAATTTTGTAATTTGCGAGCAAGAGACTGGTTAGTTTATTAAATAAAATATGATGTTTTACATCCTGCATGCGTTCCACAAGTACCACAACAGAGCTACTAAGAAAGTTTGATCTTCACATTTGTCACTTTGTATTAAAATCAAATTATTTCAGATTTTAAAATAGATTTTCAGTAAAAACAAAATAAAAACATTTATCAACATTAAATGTATATAATGAAATGAATGTGTGCATTTTATATGGAAAAAAAACAACAACCATAAAGTTTGTGCCTTCTCAGAAACATACATTTTTAGACATTTTTCCGTTTTACTTAATTTGCATTAATGTGAACAACACAAAATATTAATTATAAAGTGAACTTGGAGAGATGCATGAAATAAGTTAATAATAGTGAGTTGTATGTAAAGTTTAGAAATGTGCAGTTTTATGCACTCTTCTTTAGAGACTCTTTTTTTATTGACTGACCTACAATCAGTCATTATTATCTTGCTGTTAGCTGTGTTATTGCATGTTCTTATCTTTTCTAAAATCATTAGCTGGAAAATCATTTTCAATCCTATTCATGTGACATACCATTCAAGCAAATAAAGTTACACTGACATAAAATAACCATGAGTTGAATTTACTTAAAAAAATGTGATGCAAAAATGCTACTTATATATTTTAATTTAATCAAACACATCATGTGTTTTTCAGTGTAGGTGCTTTTCACTGAATTTATTTGTACAAATATTCAATAATAATTGAATAGCAAAATGTGAATTTTAAAGACAGTTTTTTTGTTGTTCAAATGTCAACTAATATATTATAATCAAAATGCATTAATGCAAATTAATACAGTTCTTTTTGATTATGTTCTTGCAAAATAATCTGCAAAACTCAGATGCTAAACCACTTCTCACTTCTTTCCATACACCACCCGGGTACCATCTACACAATCTGACACAAACGCAGAGCTCTAATTTTTAGGGCACTAATGAAATTAAGCCCGTAGAAACTGAATGTGTTCTCACCCACGGCTCTCATGCACTGGGCCTTTAAAGAATTGTTCGGGTTCACTGAGCAATGATGGAACTCTCTGGCTCTGTCAAGTGCAAGGGAGCATGAAGGATTTCATTTCAGAATCACACGGAGGTCACCTCCCGAGTGTCGTGTTATAGTGAAGCATCATATCTGAAGTGTGAAGGTGGCGGTGATTAGGAGTTAAGAACGAGAAAGAAGGGGGGAAATAAGGGTTAAGAGGACGAGGTGGCAAAGCATGTGGCTTTGATGCTAATGTGAGCCGAAATGCTGCTTTAATGCACGGCTCCAAATGTGAAAAATTGACTTTTTGAAAAGAGGTGCCACACGCCAGCACTCTGAGATGCCGGAAAGGGGCTAAGTGGTGTGCTCTGAGCAGGCAGTGGCAAAGCCTGGAGCACAAGCAAATATTTCATGAGTAATTTAATATCTGGAACAAAAATGCTTCCCCCTATCATGGGTTGCGGTGGGACACAAACAGCTAGCGATTTGGGAGGGAATGGCTGGCAAAGGGAGGAGGGGGCATGAACAGTGTGTGTACTTTTCTAAGGGCCAGTTAAGGGTCAAGAGCACCCGCTTTACTGTGCCGCCCTCCTGCTCCGGGTCATTGCCTGGACTCAATCTGTCTCAGCCTAATGCACCTTGAACAGCGTGCCCGCTCATGGTGGGACCAACGGCAGACGCACGCAACCGATCAGCAGGAGTTTTATCTTGTCGTGCCGAAGGGCCCTCCCTCCATAACTTGATGTGTAACCATTAAAGCAATGAGCAACCATTAAAACAAAATAGCCGATCGTTGCCCTTTTTCCTTCTGCTTGAGTCTGATTGCATGGCTGCAAAGAATGAATTGCTAGGTAAACATGACATGCTATGTCCATAGGTAAACAAGCCATTTTCAGAGTCTTTTTCTTAAAGCTGGGTCAGTAAAAAGACGAGTAGCTCCACAATGGGCCTTAGTCAGTGTAGACTTCATTTAATTTGACATAAATGAAAACGAGGCTGTGAGAGATAGAGATAGATGGCCATGACATTTTGGTATTTTCGTGCATCGTCTTGGCGCATGTATGCTTGTCAAAATCACACTCGCAACGTGCAAATGGGCTGGATTTAGTGCAATTTAATTATACAGTTTTCTCCGGTTATATTGCCACCATCTGCGTCCAAGGGCGTAGCAGCCAGGTTGGATGGAGAGTCCCCCGAACTCTTTAAAAAGTTGATATTTGTCCCCCGCATTTTTCCAAGATAAACTCATACCGAGTCCAAATAGTGGATTTTTTTAAACAGTATTCTTTGCATTTTGATTACATTTACATTTACGCATTTGGCAGATGCCTTTATCCAAAGCGACTCACAGTGCACTTATTACAGGGACAATCCCCCGGAGCAACCTGGAGTTAAATGCCTTGCTCAAGGGCACAATGGTGGTGGCTGTGGGGATCGAACCAGCGACCTTCTGATTACCAGTTATGTGCTTTTAACTCCACTTCATGAGCCGAAATAACCCTTACGTAATATACCGCCAGTCAGACAGCCTAATCGAAGTGGCTCCTTCATTTCTACAAAGTTGCTTTCAACAATGCTCATTTATTCACATATTTTATCAGCACTGATGTTGATCAAAATTCATAATCTAGAGTTATTTCTATCAGGAAGACTCGCAGACTTGGGTGAAATTTAAGATAACATTTATTTAATGAATATAAAACAGAAAAGTAATGTCTCTCTTTGGCGTAGTCCCCGTCTGATGGTCTGAAGAAGTTGCACTTGGATCCCTCATAACCTGCCGGAGATAAGAGGCATGAGTGAGGAGCCTACTCCCGTGCAGGATGGGACTCAACTGGTGGTGGTGGGGTGGTGGAGGTTGTTGTGTTAGCACACTGAAACAGCAATGTGATAGATTGTGCGCAGACTTATAAAGCAATGGCTTACCTGCGATTGGCTGGGAATTAACCAGCAAATGGTGCGATGATGTACAGCTGCTAGTCTTCCCACTAGAACTACGCTGCGCTTACATTTATTGGCATATCGTTCATGATTGGCAGCATAGCATGAAATGCACTGCAGAAAACAAAAACAAAGGACAATCTTCTTTTAAGCACACATTGTAAGTGGAGTTTATGTCAGTGCCGGAGTCTTCATTAAGTTATGTTTTTTAGAGTTTAGAGTTTAGTTCCAGCCCTGCTCCAAAATGCCTCCTTGTAATCCTCAAGCAATCCTGAAGACCTTGATTAGTGTGTTTAATTAGGGTTGGAGCAAAACTCTGCTGGATTGTGGCCTTCCAGAAACTGAATTTGAAAAAAGTTATGCTTTTTACATTATGTTTGTAAGGTAATAGTTTGATCAGTTGTTTTTTCCAATTTAAACAGATTATTAAATCTGTGTTAAATATGTAAAGCTATTTTTTTTTAAAATCAGATCCTGTTTTTTTACCTCTATGTTGATGTGCAGTAACAAACAGTAGGAGCAGTAGGAAAAAAGTTTTTTTACACATGAAAACATATGGACATTATTGAAACTCATTATAATTATTATATTACTATTATTGTTGTCTTTTGATAAAAGTCATGCTTAGCAGCTCACAAACTGTAGGGAAATTATAGATTTGCTTTGTTCTTATAATGCTTAAAACCTCGACTAAAGTCTCTTTGTAGGTCTGTAGACATACAAATTTTAAAGTATTAAATTGTTCTTTTGATTGTTGATTCAGTGACTACCTCATTTCACATTAGACACTCATTTGCCACCACCTTCTGGCATCACCAGAAAAGGTCAATGAATCATTAAATGGATCTGAACTCATTTTGGTGCATGTAGTCAAAACACTCGCGCCACTTGGAGACATTTAAATCTCACAATGCACAAGTACAGAGTAAAAAATACAATTGAGCACATGCACAATTGTCATTATTGTAATTGGTTAAATAATTTATTAAGGACCAGCTTGTGTTCAGTCTCCACAAGATGCCCTTTATTTTTGCAGATAATTTAGCAATACTTGAATCTTTAAATTACTACAAATATTAAGAGTAGATAATACATTTATAACACTTATATCATACTTGTATATCAATATATACTGTAATGTATTAATACTGCAATGTAAGTGTTGGGTCTGTGCGAGCCACCTACTGACAGCACCATCCCCTAAAGCACCAGCGATATAAACCAAGACAGCACATTCATTAGTGGTTAGTAATGTAAATGGGCTGTATGCAATAAATTAATACAATTGGAAATGATGTTCGCTTGTGCATTAAAATGCATTCTTGATGACTGTCGGGCATATTTTTGTGACAGTGACACGCTCCTTTTTTACGCTTGGAAAATGTTATTCTCTTCAGAATTTGGATGTAGGCTCCATTAAATTACAGAGAATGTAAGAACTATTAATTATTTTCAACTACTGACATACAAATCATGGCTAGGATTAAGAGTGATTGTATCGGCACGATTCAAACGAAATGAAAATATAATAAAAATAATGAAGTGGTCAAAAAAAATCATAGCCTCTCAAATTCCAAACATTTTACTCACTCTATGGCAACAGGTGGAAAAATACCATTGGACTTACAAATTAGACCATAAATACAATGATCATTGAAACATAATAATAATACTTGAAAAATAAACCATGACCTATAGGTAGTTTAATACAAATCTCATCCTTTTTTTTTTATTTTTTTTTTTTCGTATAAGACTCATATAAAACTCTGAAAATATAGTGAAACATCCAATTATCCCTGACAATCAGAGTTTGAACATTAATTTTATTACCACCTGCTGGTGGAATCTCCAAACTGCAAATGCAGGAACTGAGTTTCAACTTTGCGTCAAGTTAAGATGTGGTTTTCAAACGTCTTAGCCAGGGGTGTCAAACTCAGTTCCTGGAGGGCCGCATCCCTGCAGAGTTTAGTTCCAGCCCTGCTCCAAAATGCCTCCTTGTAATCTTCAAGCACTCCTGAAGACCTTGATTAGCTGCTTCAGGTGTGTTTAATTAGGGTTGGAGCTAAACTCTGCTGGACTGTGGCCCTCCAGAAACCGAGTTTGACACCCCTTAGCTGTTAATAGCGCAAAAACTCCCACATGCGCTTTGCGCTGGAATGAAAATTGCATTTAGAAATTAGGATAAGAATTTTTGCATGGTCGTTGTGCATGGCGCTGTGGTTTGCACGTTCACAAACATACAGCCCATAATCTTCATTGCCACAGTTTCCCCAAACACAATCCTACATCATGAGGAAACTGAGGAGAACATGCAAATGAGCAACACTTGCTGAAGGTCAACCTCGGGAATGATCTAAATTCAAGGCATGTTTACAATCACTACATTATCTGTAATTATTGTCAGTGTGGCCAGGGAATATATGACTTTGAGGCTCGCATTATTTAGCAAGTTATCAGCGTTCAACACACTTAATTGGAGTCAAGAGTCCTCTGATTAAAAATAAATAACTACAATTCTTGATGAATGTTAAATGCGAAAATGGTCCATTCAGACTGAGCTGAGACCAGTTCTATAATATATTACTTATATAAGATCTAATATATCTAGAATCTAACATATACATAGATATACTGTATATATAACATTCCACATGTCAGAGTTGAGAAATGTTTGAGAAAGCTTGATGAATACACTGCCACCACACTGTGAAAAAAACCTGATCTAAAATTGTATGGCATAGCATAGTAAGAGCATTAGATATGATGCTAGGTTTCATTTGATGGATAATTGTCGTTTTAAGCATGGAACAGCTCTTGATGACATGTTTTGACACTTAGGAACCGAGTGTAAAGTCCACAGTTACATTTAAATAAATATTGTACATTTATTCTCACAGGTGGCCAAAAATGAAATTATATGTTTAATTATTAA
Organism: Moxostoma hubbsi; assembly: GCA_032164185.1. Lineage (NCBI taxonomy): Eukaryota > Metazoa > Chordata > Actinopteri > Cypriniformes > Catostomidae > Moxostoma > Moxostoma hubbsi. The sequence continues at coordinate 7,582,796 of JAVLUX010000201.1, read as the reverse complement.
TAGAAATTATCTTAGAATTTTTACATTTTTTATAAATTTTTCTAACATATAGCTGTAAAAAATATATAATCTTAAAGGTCATAATTCTAAATAATTAAATTATATATGTGTAATTATATAAATGGGCGTTTGATAAGACATTATTGATTACTGTCCTCAAAGAAAAAGAGCAATATTTTTTTATATTATTATTATTATATTTATATAATTTATTTTTAAATTTGTGCATAAAAATACAATTATGCATTAAAATGTTTGTAATTTTGAAAAGCTAGTAAAGCAAACTGTGGAAATTATACTGCAGTGTGACACTTCATCATGAACTGTGAAATAGAAACATATCAAAATGAACAATGTGGACAGAAATACTGTTTGGCATAATGCATTGGTCTGATTAAAAAAAAAGACTTATCATGAAATTACATATTACAATATAAAAAGTATTTTTTTTTTAAAAAAGGTCTGTTTTGTAATGGATTGACTCATCAGATTGCCATCTTTTGGGGATCCTTGGGGATTTTTACCTCCTACTCCAACAGTCTTGAACTAGATGTTTGAAATGTCCCATGTGCTTCATAAAAATAAGATGTCTAAATGTGTTTTATTTTCTTGTTAAAATAGCTCCAGCACAAGCAATTTATCTTCACTTTTTTTTCTGTTGCCTCCATTCTCCTGGAGGCAAATGCACAGGTCATCAGATAACAGCAGAAAGATGTCCAGATTGCACCGTCATTTTTCCTTAGTTCCCTTAAATCAGCAATTGGTCGGTCCCACACTCCTGAAAGCAGCCCTTTTTATATAGCCATATGAATCGCAAACAAACGTGATAAAAAGTAGACATGGACTGACGATGTAGGAAAATAACTATTCATGTTTATGTGAGTATAGAGTTAAAGGTGAAGAGTGTAATTTCTGCACCTCTAGAGGCATTCAACTGATCTTTAAAAAGTAATTTTTTTCAAATCTAGACAGGACCCATTTCCAGCAACCATCACTCCAACACCTTATCCTTGAGTAATCATGCTAAATTGCTAATTTGGTATGAGAAAATCACTTGCCATTATATCAAACATAGTTGAAAGCTATTTGGTTCATTAAATGAAGCTTAACATTGTCTTTGTGTTTCTTTTTGGGTTGTTACAGTATGCAATAGACTGACATGTCAATATTAGGTCAAAAATGGCAAAAGAGAAACAGCTTTCTCTAGAAATGCATCATTCAATCATTGTTTTGAGGAATGAAGTCTAAACAGTGCTTGAAATTGCCAAAAAACTGAAGATTTATACAAGTTGTACACTACAGTCTTCAAAGACAAAGGACAACTGGCTCTAACAAGGACAGAAAGAGATGTGGAAGACCAGATGTACAACTAAACAAGAGGATGAGTACATCAGAGTCTCTAGTTTGAGAAATAGATGCCTCACATGTCCTCCGCTGACAGCTTCATTGAATTCTACCCGCTCAACACGTTTCATTTACAACAGTAAAGAGAAGACTCAGGAGGCCTTATGGGAAGAATTGAAAAGAAAAAAGACACTTTTGAAACAAAAAACAAAAAGAAAAAGTTAGAGTGGGTAAAGAAACAGACATTTAACAACAGATAATTGGAAAAGAGTGTTATGGATCTTAACCCCATTGAGCTTTTGTGGGATCAGATAGACTGGAAGGTGCGTGAGAAGTGCCCGACAACCAGACAGACAGACACATCTATGGCAAGTGCTACAGGAAGTGTGGGGTGAAAGGTCACCTGAGTATCTGGACAAACTGACAGCTAGAATGCCAAGGATCTACAAAGCTGTCACTGCTGCATGTGGAGGATTTTTTGATGAGAACTGTTTGAAGTAGTTTAAAGAAGTTCTGAAATATATACATATATATATTTTTTTTTTTCAAATAGTAAGTTTTCACGTTATTAATGTCCTGACTATACATTGTGATCAGTTGAATGCCACATTGGTGAATAAAAGTACCAATTTCTTTCCATAAGAGCAAAATCTGTACATTATTACAAACATTTGGCCGCCAGTGTATGTGCCAAAAAGCTGTAATTTTAAAGAGCTTTTTAAAGAAGAAACAGAAATGGGATCCAAATACTCCCACCACATTTTGATTAACTCCTAACTCGCCCCTCCCCTCACTTCGTGATTCTGTATTTTTATTTTATTTATGTCCATAATACTTCGTCCACAAATTAGACATGTTGACTTGTAATTGAGAAAAATAAAGAGAGTAATGTTTTTAATCAAAACAGTGTGTGCATATTGAAATATATTCATGCTTGCATGCATCGATGCAAATTTGCCCGAAAACAAATAAAAATTGCACGCAAGAGTGAACGTGTGCATTTGGGAATATCCACGTTTCTGCTACTGTAGTTTGCACGCTCGCTTGCCTGTGCGAGAGGGCATGTATGCAGCTGTAATGTTGCTGTAGGCATTGTTATTTGTAGTATGGAGCCCACACTGATCAGGCCCTTCTGCTGGTCCTATGCCAGACTGGATAATGAGTGTGCGTCAGGGGTCACTGACTGATGAGAGCTGCCCTTATGAACTCAGGGATACAAGTCTGCTACTGTCAATTCTCTTACCCCTCTAGCTGCTCTGCCTGATTAATCTGTGTCGAAAGAGTAAGTGATGAGGGTCATCACTCTGGTGATTTGATGCTAAGATTCGAGCTTTAGCTGCTTGCTCTGCAAAATCAATGCATCAGTCTAAATAATTAACAAATTAGCATTGACTGATACAAAGTGAGGGGTTAAAAAATGATGAATGAAAGCACAACATGAAGAGATCATTCTGATTCAGTTTTTTATTATAGTCAGTGCTGTCATAGTTTTTCATTGCTTTGAATATAACAGTACAGGTATTATGCTTATAGAATTGCAAAACACGACTAAAAAGGTGGCCACGGTCCAACATGAGGAATGAAATAGCTTTTACTAAATGATCACATGGTAAATCATCATGTTACCTTCGAAAGTTCATGTATCCTGAAATCAATCAAATTGAGTTGAATTACTCAAAAGCACTAAATTCCATCAGACGTTTTTGCCTCAATTTCCCTCTATGGATAGTGTATTGCGCAAACAACCTCAGAGACACAGGTTCTGTTCCCATAGAAACCAGGAAGTAATCACATGCTTATAATCAATGGTGAGTGTGATTAGGAGGTTACATTTTCGCTTAAAATACAATTTTTACTCCAGTGATGGTTAGGTTTAGGGCTTGGATTAGGGGGTAGAGTTCAGAAAATATGCTTTCGTGTTGACTGTATTACTGTACATAATTTATAATTAAAAACAACTAACTTTTAGAGCCAAAAGATGGATCTCATCTTTTAGATATACATTAAATGGAAAGAGTCAAACCAAACTTTTACTATCAACATGCAGTGAAAGGATCTTACTGCTAAACTTTTTTCACCTCTATATGAAATCTGAGCATTTACCAGCCAGTGGCTAATCGCTTTAGTTGCATAGAGCAAAATTTAGCTATTTTTTTGATACACTTTGCATATGCAAGTGATTCCCATCAATCTTGGGATTTAAGAATCAATATCAGGAACACTGGAATGAAGATCGTAATGCATTTGAAAACAAATATTTTTGCCCACTGTGAGTGGACATTTCACCAAGAACAACACTACCAGCTTCGGCCACTGGGGGCAGTGATTTGAATTTTGGTAAGCACAGACTGATATCAGCATCAACCGATGATGAATTAACTGAGCGGACAGAAGGAATTTCCACCCCTTTGTATGCCGTACAAATAGTTCAAAAGAAGTTGCACGAAAATGCATGCAGTGACTCTCTGTTCTCTGCTACTCTACTATCTCTCTCTCTCTCTCTCTCTCTCTCTCTCTCTCTCTCTCTCTCACAAACACACACATACATACATTCACAATGCTGTGTCAATGACCTAGACAATATCGGACCGTGATGTTTTGTAGTTTCCAACAGGGCACGTTGAGTCAGAATGCCACTCTCCTAACGAAGGGCTGAAAATAGGCTGAAGGTCAAGGCGACCAAATACAAAAAAGGAGGCGCAGGCAATCAGTGTGGGGAACAATCAATAGTAAAGGTGCTGTGTTCTGTTGGCCCCAAGATGGCAAAGCGAGAGGCAGAGGCCCTTTACTTTCTGCCTCATTATTTTAGAGTCTGTGGCAGCAGACAGCAGACACTGCGGGCGACAAATCCGGCATTCACAACAACCTACTGGGGCATGAGGCGGGGGGCCAACATGGGTGAATACATTGTGTACTACTGAGAGACAAGTGGCAATGGTGTTTTGAATGTTTTCTTCTGCTTCAGCGGTTTTAAAAAGGATTACGCCTAATGTTTAGGCATTCTCGCACAAAACTAAAATGTTCACACACAAACAAAAATTGAGGGTGAGAGAATAACTAGTGTGAAGATTCAAAAACAAATTCACTAAACTTGAACAGTGTTTATGTTAATGTGCATTTACCTAGCTGCGTGGAGTCCATTAACCAGGTTTGAACTGTCACCCTTTCTGTTATGCTATTAGATAGCTGTGTTACGTACAGTGCGATGGACCACTGAAGGCCAGCCCTGTAGTGAAATGATCAAAAATATCATTTGAAGGGGACTAATGAACTATAATGCACTAAAGTAGAGCTACAATACAAAAATGAGCTGTTTTGATTGGCTACCACTTGTAAATGTGTGTAAAACTCGTTTTAAATGCATTTAGGCAATGTGACCAACTCTTAATAGGGGCTTTTTAATTTGCTGACAAAATAAAAGTGCTCCATTTTCATGATTATTTGCTGTACACCAGAAAGAAAAGATCTCAAGTAGAAAACAAATATTGTCGAGTAAAATTATGAGTTTGTAGGTTGTAAACACGTGACTTTTTGCACATTTTGTTTGTAAATTCACGAAACAAAACTATAAAAAGAAAATATACAAGCAACAGGCGCTCCTGATTCAAATAAACCCAAATAAAATGTGATATGGTCAAATAGATCTTAAAATAATCTTAAAGAAAATGTGATGCTTCATCAGATATCTTTTTCATCATCCTGAGGGGTAGTCTATGGTTTCAAAGTGGACCAATCACAGCTGCTGTGTTCTTTGTAGATGTGATGTGTGTTAAAACATTTCTAGAGTAGGTTTGATGCAAAAGTATACTGTATATTGGTTTACATAAATTACATATACATTCAGTACAGGTACATATTGTTATTACTATAGGCCTGCAATTAATAAAAGTAATGTAAAATGTGTAAGACTCTGTAAAATGAAGTGTTACCAAAATAAATAGTTTTAATAGTTAATAACATTGTGAAATTTCCTCTGCTGAGCATCACGAAATGTTTTAATGTTTTACTCGCTTGTCGTCGCCCCAAGGATTCTTCTTGATTATAAATATTTGATCTGGGACAGAAATAACTAATGATATTCATGTGGATGACAAAAGATAACAACTGTGGCCTGGTCTTTGCACATGAATGCCAAATAAAACATTTGGAGCACGGCTGTAAGGCACAGAAAAGCAGCCAGCTCTGTTTTCATTAGAACGGCAAGTTCTTGGGGAAAATGTCTATCATTTCTTTGACTAGAGCTGTGACATTGGTGAGAAACCACATGGTGCTTGTTTGAGAAGAGGCTGACTTTGCGTGCATTTTCTGGTGGATGGGTCCCTGAGGGATGTTCAGACTGCAGAGCGATCCAGAGTTCTCCAAAAATGCTTGAAAATAAATTCTACACTACAAGACGTGATGACCTGAATGATTGAAAATCTTCGCAGATATGATGTTGGAAGAGTTTCCAGTTTACGCTACTTGTTACTTGCTACTTGCAATGACAATCTAAATTCATTTTCAATTTCAATTAAATTCCAACACATTGTGATTAATTCCTTTCTTAACTGAATAAAGAGAACTTAGACAATTACATTCTGCCTCTGTCCCTGCATATATTGATAGGTTGTCTACTATTGCATACAACCCACAGATAGCAAATTATTTACAGTACATTCCTTACTCTATCAGTCAAAAGAAAAAAAGAAAGATTTTTTTTGTTGTTGAAAAAACTGCTTATATGTAATATACAAAAATTAGTTTTTAGACAAATATAAATTGTGCCTGCCTATGAATTTCTTTTCAAATTTGTAAAATTATAACCGTAATTTAATTTAATATATACATATATATATATATATATATATATATATATATACACACTCACCTAAAGGATTATTAGGAACACCATACTAATACTGTGTTTGACCACCTTTCGCCTTCAGAACTGCCTTAATTCTACGTGGCATTGATTCAACAAGGTGCTGAAAGCATTCTTTAGAAATGTTGGCCCATATTAATAGGATAGCATCTTGCAGTTGATGGAGATTTGTGGGATGCACATCCAGGGCACGAAGCTCCCGTTCCACCACATCCCAAAGATGCTCTATTGGGTTGAGATCTGGTGACTGTGGGGGCCATTTTAGTACAGTGAACTCATTGTCATGTTCAAGAAACCAATTTGAAATGATTCGAGCTTTGTGACATGGTGCATTATCCTGCTGGAAGTAGCCATCAGAGGATGGGTACATGGTGGCCATAAAGGGATGGACATGGTCAGAAACAATGCTCAGGTAGGCCGTGGCATTTAAACGATGCCCAATTGGCACTAAGGGGCCTAAAGTGTGCCAAGAAAACATCCCCCACACCATTACACCACCACCACAAGCCTGCACAGTGGTAACAAGGCATGATGGATCCATGTTCTCATTCTGTTTACGCCAAATTCTGACTCTACCATCTGAATGTCTCAACAGAAATCGAGACTCATCAGACCAGGCAACATTTTTCCAGTCTTCAACTGTCCAATTTTGGTGAACTCTTGCAAATTGTAGCCTCTTTTTCCTATTTGTAGTGGAGATGAGTGGTACCTGGTGGGGTCTTCTGCTGTTGTAGCCCATCCGCCTCAAGGTTGTGCGTGTTGTGGCTTCACAAATGCTTTGCTGCATACCTTGGTTGTAACGAGTGGTTATTTCAGTCAAAGTTGCTCTTCTATCAGCTTGAATCAGTCGGCCCATTCTCCTCTGACCTCTAGCATCAACAAGGCATTTTCGCCCACAGGACTGCCGCATACTGGATGTTTTTCCCTTTTCACACCATTCTTTGTAATCCCTAGAAATGGTTGTGCGTGAAAATCCCAGTAACTGAGCAGATTGTGAAATACTCAGACCGGCCCGTCTGGCACCAACAACCATGCCACGCTCAAAATTGCTTAAATCACCTTTCTTTCCCATTCTGACATTCAGTTTGGAGTTCAGGAGATTGTCTTGACCAGGACCACACCCCTAAATGCATTGAAGCAACTGTCATGTGATTGGTTGATTAGATAATTGCATTAATGAGAAATTGAACAGGTGTTCCTAATAATCCTTTAGGTGAGTGTATATATACATAGCACAGTTATGTACACAGTTAGTTCCGGTCCTCGAATCTGATTGGACGAGAGATGTTCCATAAGCACTGATGTTGTGACACCATCAGCACTCAAGCGCTTCACTGTGTCTATCACTCCGCATTCATGCTGTTCTAAACTAAAGTGTATCTGTTAGGAGTTACTGACTTTATTTTTGAAATTACATATGTTAACCAGCAGGTGGTGACAAAAGATCATTTTTGTGTGTAATATGAGCCAGTTGGTGATGTAAAGTGAATCCGTTAGTCATTGTTTACATAGAACAGCGCTCTGTGATCCTCATATTACTAATACATTAACAAAGCTAGGAAATAGCATTGAATGCTTTAAATGGGCAACTTCAGGATTAAGGCTCATGCTGAGAGACACAACAGACTGATTTATTACAGAACTCATGTGCTTACCTTTTATCAGAGTTTCCACATTGGATACATACTGTTTAAAATGGTGGAGGACATCGCTGTTTCTATAGTGAATGACTCTTGCACACCGGCTACCCCAAAATAGAGAGGAATACCCCCGTGTGACAGGGCGGAGGGCGGTGCCGGGTTGTGATTATACAAACCCGGTCCCTTATCGGGCTAATTGAGCCTCGGAGAGGGATAAAGGCCGATTGCAGACGGTGGTGCGGGAGAGAGAGATCGTTTACGGACATGTCTGTCATGTGTGTGTTTGTAACTTTTGTTTACGTTTTTCATTAAAATATTATTTATATCGTCAAGCCAGTTCTCACCTCCTTTCCATTGAAATGCGTTACACCCAGCTTGGACGTATATTTTCCACTGAGAAAGCTAACAGCATCTCTGATTGGGTGATTGCACATCCTCCATCTCTCTCTCTCTCTCTCCCTCTTTCTCACACACACACACACACACACACACACACACACACACACACACATCCAGCCGTCTAGCCTTGTTTATCCAATGAATTGTTAGAAACAGCACAAGCCGTGATACTATTTCTGAAGTGAACTTTTTGAATTACTAATGGAGGTTTGGATGCGTCATTTGTTTTGAACCAAAGAAAGTAGTTTTTATGACCATACTCGGTTTTTCCTAATGTTTTAAAATGTACTTGTTCATTGAACTGTTGTATATAAGCAATATCACACTCGCAATCATGCTATATGTCCCTATATCAGCACTGCTGCACGCATGCCTGCGGACGAATCACAGCAATGCTGATGTAGGGCCATATCGTACTCTTGCTCATGTGATATTGCTTAAATATATATGTATAAAGGAATATACTGGGTTCATTACAAGTTAAGCTCAACTGTCAGCATTTGTGGCATTTTGTTGATTACCATAAATTATTTAATTAATTCATTGAATTAAATGAATACTTTTGAATCTTTAATCCTTTTCTTTAAAAAATAAAATAAAATAAAGAACATAAAACAGGGTTACAATGATGCACTTACAATGTTTAGAATGTTTTTCTAGCCTGTAAACAAAGTTTTGAAAGAAGGGGGGAAAAAAACGTTTCAGCACTTTTCTTACATTCACTGTTCTTTGAGGAGTTTTTAGAATTTTTCTTCTTCTTCTTTTTTAATGGATAAGTCAGACTGGATAATTAAAGGAACATACCAGGTTAATTACAAGTTAATCTTGACAGCATTTCAAAAATCAGGGTTACATTGAGGCACTTACAATGTTTCACAGACTGAAAACAGCATATTTCTATGCATTTTATGCACATTTTCTTACATTCAATGTTCTTTGAGGTGTTTTTAAAAAACTTTCCTGTGATATTTTTTCAACTTTGCCTTGAGTTTGCTTTGAATTTTCCTCAGCCTTCATAGTATTCTGTTTCTTTGGATATGCACTAATGAAGCTGGGATACTCCCAAACACAGGTGTTTCTCTGAGATCATACCAAACCTCAAGTGCACATAGGTGGAGTCAAATTAAGTCATTAAGTAATTATGTGATTTGGAAAAGAAGGGTTTAGAGGCAATTTAGTTGTGTAAAAGCAAGCAGAAAATGGCTGTGAGAACTGATATGCTCCTTCTGATGATGGGTGACACAGAGTGTTGCCTTTAGAGGGCAGCATGCCACCAAACTTACCATTCAAGTGCCCTTTTTGCGTCTCAACGTATATTCTTAACGCCATCTGCTGGTGGTACATTTCACATCAGTTGTAATGTATGTAGACCAACTTGCCTGAGACACACATCAATAAATGTTTCTATATAAATGTATCTATATACAATTGTATTAAGTACAAGCTACTCCCATATTATAATAGTTATCTGATATAATTTGTAATATTTCTTAGTTTATGATTTTTGTGACACTTGAGTAGATCTGACAACTCAGAGAGGAGATTGTTAGACCAACATGTGAAGGAACCAACCATAGTTTGTTTTATTTTAAAAACTAGATACCACAAAGAACACTTTTCACAAACATTAATGACGCGTTTCTGCCTCATTTAGCATTGTAAAAATAAATAAATGAATTAATAAATAAATAAATTACATATATAACATGAGCTCCAAGGTTAATCAGTGGAACTGTATATGCTTATACTGAAGCATCAGTCTGAGTTATTTTATCTTAATTTTTTAAAACATAATAGCGTAAATTCTGATAAATACATCAATCAGAGGATTGCACCAAACAAAGCGTACTTAACGAGCTCTGCATCGACTGCTTTTTTTATTATTATTATTATTATTGAACTTTAACAATACAAATAGAAAGAACATGCAAAAAAGTCATTAATACAGAATACAGCATATTAAGTCTGCATCGACTGCTCACTTCCATGATGCACTGCGAATGACGCAATCGAGACATTCTTCTCTCTAGAATAAATATTTTTAAATCAAACATTTTTTTATTTTTTTTTTATTTTTTTTTCAATATTTTTTTATTCCATTGGATCATTCATAATGATTCATGGGATTGTAGTCTTATACCTTTGTCCTTTTGTCCGATTTTCAATTACTTTTTTTTTTCTGTTGCTTCAAAATTTTGTGATGTTGTGATTCACCTCGGAGCTGGCTGGTTTGGTTCATGGCTTAAAACTCGTTTATGTAGGATTTTATAAAAGCCCTATGGCATAAACAAATGTGAAAAACACTTCTGGAACACAGACGGGTGAAAAAATGGGCGGGGACAATTGCACAATACATACATTTACCCCGTAGTAGGTTACTTTGATATTGAACAACCAGAAAATATATATCCATAATAGGCTCCATAATAGACCGGTGTACAAAACATCTATTCAAATAATTGGTATCCCTTTACAATAAGGCTCCATTTTTTAATATGAGTCAACAACATTAGTTAACCCTTTTATGCATGAATTATGACAACCTTAGTCAGGATTTCTTTATATATATTTATATATATATATTTTATATATATATAAAAACATTTTAACATAACTTTTTAAATACACACATTTTTCAAAGAGTTTTGTATAGGCCTATGTCCACTCAGGTGGACAGCATGCGTTTGGGTTGTGAAGAAATAAGAAACTGGCTTGGCAAACCAATGAACAAAATGATATATTATGCTGTTAAAACTAATGTGTCACATATTTTAACATCTTCATATACTTCTTAATGCAATGCAAACACATTCTGCATCCTCAACTCCCTCTTTGGTAACATAAAGTAACTACTAAGGAGTAATACAATTGTAAAAAAAATTTAAATTTTACAATTGTTTGAAGTATTGCATTTATTTTGGGAGGAAATTATGGTAATTGCTCCACTATCTTGTGGGCCTGCACTTGAGATCTACAAATTATAAAGATTCACATAATGGAACTAATCTGCACAAAATCTTGTTTGTGCCACATAAACGGCAAGTTACATTCTAAAAACATAAATCAATTTATTACAGCCCAAAAAGTTACTGCACATTTAGTTTTTTCAAGAACAACTAAGTCGCAGTAATGGAATTAATTGTAGTTTACATATAGCCAGCATTGCACGATGTCCAATTTAGTGGACATATTATTAATTGTAATTTCCTCCCAAAATATATGCAATACTTCAAATATTTTACTATTGTATTACTCCTTAGTAGTTACTTTAGTCTCAAAGCACATTCAAACAGTACTTTACTTGGTCCCACAAGTTCATGCTTTTGTGTTTAACTTCCAAGACGTTTGAATATCCCATCACGTATCTCTCATTTACGAAGAAGCTTTTGTTCAATTTCTTTTCTTTTTGCCACATTAACGTTGCTGCAATACTCTAGCTTTCGTAGACACCCAAGAACCCATGCTTACATTTTAATTGCATCTCCCAATTTACTACAAAAGTAGCAATATGTACCTCTCTCACTAAAAGGCATGTCAAATCCTACTGCGCTGTAGTAACCTGCGGGACAGTCACTGATAAATGCATCATTGTGTTTGAACAAAACCAGCAATCTGTCCATCTCTGCATCTCTTAGTTTATTGCAAATGGATGTAGCTGATGGATATGACTAACTGTGAATGATTTGTTCACATATCATAGATTAAATCTATATTGGTACGTTGGAACAAAGAGCCCAGCTGACTGTCTTTGTGTAATTGTTTTCAAAGATTGATTGCCGTACTTCAGCCCAAATGAGCATTCATTATAATGTTTGTTTGTTTTTTCATTACTGTCCATCTGTAAAATGACAGATGGTCAAATCGTTCACCAGGACTCTCTTATTTACTTTCAGCAATGCATCCCTAGAAAGACTAAATCAGTTAGGACAGTCATTGGAATGCATCAAACCATCACTGTGACTTTTAGAGATGAAATCATGATTGAATTAAACTGTGAGACAACCCCTGGATAATGTCTATGTTTCATATCTGGATAGCTGTCAACATACTGTCTCTTTCCCAATCTGTATTCGTTAAATGCTTGGTACTACAAAATGTAAACAAAATGGTTTTCCTTCATGTAGTCCACCTTGCCTCCAAATAAACTGATGCATTAAAGCCTCTTTTTAGGTAAACTATCCTTGTGATTGTGATGGCTCAGGTGGGTCTCAGACTGAAGGAGGCTATACAGGTATCTTGTACCAGACATAAATAACAATAACAATGTTACTTCACGGATATCATAATTTTTAATTTCCCTATTATTTTCTAAAACAAAACACAATAATTTTAGAATGCACAATTCGAAACTGGACAAACATGCTAAATGAGATTAGAAAATTAGATAATCAGCAAAAGACTTTATTATTTCTTTATCTTTAGCCAGATAATAACACCACATGTGTATTAAAATTTACCTTTATATAAATCTAGAAACGAACATCTCCAGAAGCACAGAGCTTATTAAACTTTAAGCTTATTTTAATGAAGTATACTCAAAACTGCCATACAGTACAAATTATTTTTCAGTAACTGCGGAGGGGCAATTTGGCCAGCTGCTCTGCTACACAGGAAGCACATTTGGAGCTTTGTGCTATTACTTGCATCAAGATTAGTCATAACCAGTCAAATTGCACTTGTGGGTTTGAATAATATTGTGTGGAAAACTTGTGGGCTATAATCAACATGACTAATTTGGGTTGCAAACAAATACATTCATAACAGCTTCAACTGAGGACATTAAAACACATACCCGACCTTGTTATTCAGATTCAGATTCAACTTTATTGTCATTGAGCAGTGTGCACATACAGAGACAATGAAATGCAGTTAGCTTCTGACCAAAAGTGCAAATAGCAATAAATATGACAAGTAAGTTAAATGAAGTATGAACTGTAGAAGTAAAGTGCCGGATTATGGACAGCAGTAGTAAAAAATATAATACAAAATTCACCTCTATTTCTCCACAACTTGGAATTCCCAATTCCCAATGCACTCTAGGTCCTCGTGGTTGCGTATTGACTTGCTTCAATCCGGGTGGCGAAGGACGAATCTCAGTTGCCTCTGCGTCTGAGACTGCCACTCTGCGCATCGTATCAAGTGGCTTGTTGAGCGTGTTACTGCGGAGACATAGCGTGCATGGCTTCACGCCATTCTCCGCAGCATCCACGCACAACTCACCACATTATGGCGACCACGAGGAGGTTACCCCACGTGACTCTACCCTCCCTTGTAACTGGGCCAATTTGGTTGCTTAGGAGACATGGCTGGAGTCACTCAGAACGCCCTGGATTTGAACTCATGACTCCAGGAGTGGTAGTTAGCGTATTTACTTACTAAACTACCCAGGTCCCCCAAGCAGTAGTAATTATTAACAGAAACAGTTAGCTATACAAAAGCTGTGCAAATACTGTAAAAAATGCTGTACAAGCTACTGTAAAATACAGTGCAGAAGGTGCAATATTAGCAATAGTCCTATGCAAAGGCAGACTAATGGCCTGAATGGGCCACTGTAAATGCAGATTGTAAATGTCCACGAGGGTCCCGGATGGACCACTGTGTGTGTGCATTGTAAGTATGGATGTGGTTGTGCAAAGAATGCGTTTGGGTCAGTCAATGACTGGGATGAGATGGATCCTTAAGGATGCCTCTTACCCTCCGCAGGCAGCGTTTATTGTAGATTTCTGTAATTGTTGGGAGCTGGGCACCGATAATATGTTGAGCATTTTGTCACAATGCTCTCAATGGTACAGGGAAAAAAATGTTCACCAGTATCTGTGAAAACAGACAAGCCTTCCTCAGTCTCCTCAGGAAAAATGGCGCTGTTGTGCCTTCTTGACCACGGCAGTGGAGTTAATACTCCAGGTCAGATCGTCGGAGATATGAACTCCCAAGAACTTGAAGCTAGTCATGCGTTCCACCTCCTCTCCATTTGTGTGAATAGTCCATCATTATTGATCTTCTTGGTCTGTCTGAAGTCTACAATAATTGTCTTGTTTTTTGGGTATTGAGGACCAGATTGTTATTGGCACACAAGTGCTCCAGGTGCCGAACCTGGTCCCTGTAGACAGTTTCATTGTCATTGCTGATAAGACCAACCATTGTGGTGTCATCTGCAGACTTGATTATGGTTTTATTTTATTATACCATAAGCAGGAATACAGTCATGGGTGTACAGGGAGTAGAGGAGAATGCTGAGCACACACCCCTGTGGAAAACCAGTGCTCAGAGTAAAGGTGGAGGAAGTCATGATACTGTGCCTCACCGACTGTGGTCTGTCTGTGAGAAAGTCCATTATCCAATTATGAATCAGAGGGTTTTGAAACAGTGACTGCCAAAGTATTTGCCAAATAAACTTTTCCTCTCACTGTTATTTAAATTTTCAGTACTTTGCTATCTACACCCCAATATACTAATCTTCAAAACTGCACATCATCACTTGTACATGCATACATATTAATTTCTCCATGTTTGCTATTTTAGTATCAAGCTCTGTGATCACAATTCACACCTTCAGGGATTTGCAAATTGGGGTCAAATGCATCCATCCTTCCAACAAAAAACAATGCATACACTTAAATTAGTGTTGTTTATCTTTATTATCAGTGGAAAACAATGGCCAGTTGCCAATAGATGAACTCTTCTTCTGATGTCCTTCAATTTCTTGTTGTCAAACTTGTAGTTAATATGATGAACTACACCTGAATTTTTTATGAATTATAGGTGCTTTCATGCATCAACTAAAACTCGAATATAAAAATCAATAATGATTAATCAGACCGATATACGATTGCAGTAGATTGTATTATCATATAATTTTTTGCTGATAATTATGCTCTCTAATTATTACATATTACATATTCTCAATATGTAATAATAGCACAATACCTTGCCAAAAATGAATACATTTGAACTCACTTGTGTAATTACACCCGCATTTTGTTATAAAACCTTAAATGGTGCCTGCCTTTTGTAATAACTTCTTCATAATGTAATAACTTCATAATGCTGTGGTCATAGCATAATGCAGGTATTACAAAATGCAGGTGTTATTACTTAAATGAGTGAAAATGTATCACATTTTGGAAGGGTATTACAAAATGAGGCGTTATTACATTATGCATTGTTAGACGCCCTTCTAGCGCAAGTTTACATTGGAAAACGGTTGAAAAACATAGCATAGATGGACGCAAAAACATGTTCGGTGTGAACAACCCCAAACTCTGTCGACTATTTGCTAATTTGGTGGATTATGATCATTCTATCATGCTACAATGTTAGGGGTATATAACTTTAACCCTAATCCTACTCTTGACTGTAGTTTCCTGGTGTTGTCTGTCAGCTGCTTTGAATCAAACTAGCAATGTAAGTCCAATCCTTGAATGAATAGTTATTTGCATTCGATTGTTTTCATTGAATCAGTAGATGTCATAGCAAAATGGTGTGAATAAATTCGCATTAATTTTGAATTATTCGGAAGACCAAGAACTTTAACTTTTAATGTGAAGTACTGTTAACTTATTTACATGTGTTATGTTCATGTTTGCTTTTACCAATCACCACATTTAGAGACACAATCTATATATGCTATATTTGAAGAAAAGTTTCATTCGTTACAATAATCTAAACAGCTATAAAACTACATGTTTACTTTGCTTAATCAAGATAACACTCTATTACAAAATTTGTTTTGATGAACTTACAGTATAATACATAGTGTATTTTTTTTCTATCTTCCTCATTGGAGGCCACGCCACTTTGATGATCAGATCTGCTGTGGTTTCAGATCTGCTGTGGTTTGCACACTGTTTGATTTAATGCTTTATAAGGATGCCTCATACTGATACATTATTACAATTATTTTGAGATTAGTAAGAGATTTCCACCCATTTTCTGGACGTTTTTAGATTAGACATTTCAACCTTTTAGATTTGTGCACAAAATGGGTAGGGGCTCAAGCCACTGCTGCCCCCTTCAGTGCACGCCACTGAGTCATTTGAATATACATTTTGATTGGTCAGTTTCTAAATTAGAGGAGCCTTTATGCAGTCAGCCTCCTCTGGCATATGTTCAGTGATTAAAAGATGGCTTGGCTACCACACATGAAAGAATATATATATATATATATATATATATATATATTTTACATTATATGAATTTGTTATGCACATTATTTGGTATACTGATTAAACAACTCTTATTTTAAAATCACTAATTTCTGAGGAAGCTCAGCTTCCATTGAATCCTCTGACAGGCCGCCACTCCAAAATAAAAAAATAAAAAAAGAACTTTGGGACCAGTGTGTTAAAAGTGTGTACATTTTTAACAGACCAGTATAGTATAATAAATAGTAAAGAGTAGACAGGCTAGTAGGGGTAATATGCAAAGAATGGGATTGGGACATGATGACTCAGGTTAGACTTGAACCTGGACGTCCCTGAGCGAACAGCTCTTGTGTATCTTGAACATGTGCACGACCTACTGTGCCACAGCTCAGCACATTTTTTTGTACTTTTCCATTTTCGCATTTATCTTTATTACTACTTACAGAAACAAATATACTTTATGTAATTTTCCTGTAATACTTCTTTAAACACCAAATCCGATTTTAAAACAGCGGTGCATCGGCACAATGTGAGTTTTATCCATAGAAACGATGGATCCAGGTGACATTTCCTGCGTTCAGTCCAACTAAAACTATTTTTATACAGCATTTTGCTACTACTTTTTTTTGTGCATGCGGTTTTATGAACTTATTTAAAAAATAATTATGTGTCATGCCACAGGACTGTTTAAAATGTACTTGTAAAGGTAAAAGGTTTATTAAAAATGGTGAATACTAAAATGTTGCTAAAATATAAATACTTAAATATGAATATATTTTTCCTTTGATACATGCATCAACATGCCAGATACATTTCCATTGTACAATCCAGACTTCAGAATCAAACAGTTCAAGGTTTGTCTATTTTAAGAGAGGTTAACTTTTAAAGGGTGCACAATGCAATTAAGATCATAACGATCTTAAAATGATAAGTTTCCCATTGTGACTACATATATTTATTAAGGCCCTGTCGCTTTAGTGTCTGGTCATATTGAACTTACCCTCTCTGATAAATGACAGAAATTAGCAGTCACTGGGGACAAAGAATCTTGTGAGTTGCACAGCCACAGAATGAGCTCTCAGGGAATAATATAGCACAGGACCTTTGACTATCAATTTATGAAATCATGCAATTCTAAAAACATAATTCCAATTAATTTACCAAAAATAAAAACAAAAACACTGATAACAGTTTCCATCAAGTACAGATCAAATGTTGGAAATTAAACTGATGATGCAAGTTAAAAAATACAAATAAATATATTAGCATTTTTGTTGGTTGTTTTATATACATACATACATACATATATATATATATATATATATATATATATATATATGTATGTATGTATGTACATATATATATATACAGTGTATATATATATATATATATATATATATATATATATATATATATATACACTGTATATCTAAATGTATTTTTGAAAAAAATAAATACATTTTATATATATATATATATATATATATATATATATATATATATATATACCACAGTTAGTTCCGGTCCTCGAATCTGATTGGACGAGAGACGTTTCATGAGCACTCAGACGTGTGTATCGCTCCGCTTGTGTTCATGCTGTTCTAAACTAAAGTGTAAGCGTAGTGAATATGTGTAAGGAGTTACTGTCTTTATTTTTGAAATTACATATGTTAACCAGCAGGTGGTGGCAAAGGATAATTTTTGTGTGTAATATGAGCCAGTTGGTGACGTAATGTGAATCCGTTAGTCATTGTTTACATAGAACAGCGCACCATGAGATTCCACATTGGATACATACTGTTAAAAATGGCGGAGGACATTGCTGTTTCTATAGTGAATGACATTTGCGCACCGGCTACCCCGAAATAGAGAGGAACACCCCGCTTGGACATCTATATTCCACTGAGAAAGATGACCTTCAGAAAGCTGTAAGTATCTCTGATTGGGTGTGGCAACAGGTGATTGTACACACTCCATCTCTCTCTCTCTCTCTCTCTCTCTCTCTCTCTCACACACACACACACACACACACAAAGACAAAAACACACATCCATCCGTCTATCCTTGTTTATCCAATAACTTGTTAGAAACAGCACAAGCCGTGATACTATTTCTGAAGTGAACATTTTGAATTACTAACAGAGGCTTGGACGCGTCATTTATTTTGTACCGGCAATGGCAGATTCTGATCTGTCGCGTAAGAAAGTAGTTCCATGCACAAATGACCGTACTCAGTTTTTCATATTTTTTTTAAAATGTACTTGTTCATTAAACTGCTGTATATAAGCAATATCACACTCGCAATCGTGCTCTATGTATAAATGTATATATATACGTTTGTCTTGTATTTTCCAGTTGGGCAGAGCAAAACATGGGAGAGACGGGGAGCAAGGTTGTCCTGAGAGAGACACCCGTGGATGAAGTCCAGCCCCAGGTAATGTCCCTGCTTAATTTAGCTCTGCAGCCTAATCTCAAACTCACTATAACCTGCAAAGAAATTCACTCTTGTGTAGTTTTCAATAGTTTAGGAAATAAAGGAAATGCAACATTTAGAAGTGAACTTTAACTTGACCTCATTCTCACACCATTATATGTAAGGATATTTGGTATGCTAAATTTAGAAGGGAATTTAGGGTCTCGAAATATGTGAGCTATGAACTAGATTAAACTGTCCTTATTGTACCTTATTAGGTAATGAAATGTATCCCTGGTTACAAAATAATACTGATTTATTCATGGGTTATACAACATGGATTTTATCAAGTTAGACCTTATAGTTACCATTCTTAGTAGAATGAGATGAATCATACAAAATTAAAGATTATATTTATCAATTATAGGTGATTGCACATCGCTATACACATTTTAAAGAGGTCCATCAGTCTATAATCATTCATTTGTCAGGTACAAACGTTACCAAAATTCAAAGCGATTTTCAGCATTATCTAGCAAGTCTAGATTAAGATGAAATGTCTTAAAGTTGTGCAAATATGATGGCCCTTGTAACCTTACACAGAACAGCCTGGTTTAACTTTGTGGGGGTTCCGGCTGACGGCCTGTAATTTATGATATTGACACATTCCAAACTGAAAGACTGGGTTTTTCCATAGATTCAAATCACGTTGCTGGAATTCTTCTGCATATATAATCTTACAATAGTCATATGGAAACACAAAAAAAGGAAATAGTAATGACTAAACCAGTGGTTCTAAACTGGTCCCAAAAATGGGATGGAAATCTGTTTTGATAGGGTTACTGACACAAGGGAAAAAGCAAATAATAAATAGCAAATAATGCATATGCAAATAATCATGCAAAGTTAGGATAACAAAATGATTAGACTTATCAACTTTTTAAAGGGAGAAGAAAACTCTTTCAATAGCTTTTGTTGTTGAGGTCAAATGCCATGCATCCAATCAAAGCAGTCTGATCTCATTAAAATAATGTGACTGTGGCAACATTTTTGCAAAATGAGATTATGTGGTTTATTGCATGAATACTGGAAGTTTCACAGTGGAAAAAACTTTGTGGAACAAAGAGCGAGTGAAATGTTCTCGACCAGATGAGGTTTATAAGATAATTGCTCTGTTGAGTTTTAAATAAAAAAAACCCGACCTCCCTACCCTAAATCTTAAACCTAACCGATAGTGTAAAAATA
This sequence comes from Moxostoma hubbsi, assembly GCA_032164185.1. Lineage (NCBI taxonomy): Eukaryota > Metazoa > Chordata > Actinopteri > Cypriniformes > Catostomidae > Moxostoma > Moxostoma hubbsi. The sequence continues at coordinate 7,562,750 of JAVLUX010000201.1, read as the reverse complement.
AAAAGCAATGCTTTTGGTCATGCTCTAAATGGCAATATTTTTTATTTGGAATTTGGAGAAACTCCAAACTCAAACTCAACTCATACTTTATAGAATAAAACAAAAATGTTAATTTTACTCAAACACATACTTAGAAATAGTAAATCCAGAGTAACTGATAATTTTGCAGTGGTCTCTTAATTTTATCCAGAGCTGTATTTAAAATTTGCAGTGAAATCTGACAACAATGGTGTCCATTTGTTTTTCTTCTTTACCTTAGATCACAGTTAAAAACGCTATCTTTCTGACTGGTTCAGCTAATGGGAGTTCTTGAGTTGACTGATGTCTGTATCAAAATGGTGATTTGCTCTTTTTCCTATAAGGTGGGTCTTCTTTTTCCATATCCGTTGGCCAGCATTTGGCATTCCAATTTCTCCCATTCATTTTAATGCCAGTGGATTATCTCTGAAGGGTTTGGGCTTTTCAGCTTAACAAACACAGCAATAACGTTTCAGCCTCACAACTGATATCAACGGTAAACTTTTCAGTACACGCACACACACATACACACATGTGTGATGTCCCGCACCACACTGACAATATTGGTTAGGGTTAGGTTTAATGTTTGGGAAGTAGAGCATTAACCTCAAAAAACTTAACCATTTGGGGAAACATTTAGTCAGTTTTTGTGCCACACAGTGGATGTGAAAATGTTGAGGCATATGTAAGATGCTTTGAACTAGGGATGAGCCCGTAGCCGAATATCTTATAAGACTTCAAAACAAATAATGAATTCATCTGAATAATAGAAAAAATGTTTGGAAGACTGATCATCCAAAGAGCTCAGGAATTAAGCGATATTTAAATAAACATATCGAAAATTACTAAACAATGAGGAGTCTGTGAAGGCAATATTACTACTGTGTAAACCTTATGAATGAAAATGCGCGCGCACGCACGCAGATTTTAAGCAGACTCGACTTCATTTCGGTCTCTGTTAATTGTGCGCATCACAGAAATCAAACCTTAGTAATGTTAACTAAGATACTATGTTATACACATTTTCCACTTTTTAAAATGTCTAACACATAAACACCAAATTTTTCACATAATTCACATGTAACGATTCATAAACCAACCTGAGCGCAATGTTGAATTCCTGACCAGAGAAGTGATGAGTTTATAGCGGAGGCTTAATACATTTTTCTCATTTCTTTTAGTGTTTGAATTTGTAGGCTATTTTATATTCACTGAAAAATGTGTGCTTGACACCTCGTGCATCTAGAATAACATTGTATACTTGCAAATATTAATGTAAGAAAAACTACAGAGTTAAATGTAAAATTAGTTTTGAGGCGCTTTCGGTTTAAGCCATGCCTTCATCCGGTTCTATCCGAATACAGAAAAAGATACAAATAATTTAGTCATAGTAACAGATACAAATACAGATACAGGTAATGACTTCGCTGCACACCCCTATTTTGAACAACGTGACACACTTTATTACTACAGAAAACATATAATAATGTTATTTTTACACTCCAATAATTGCACAGTTGGGTATTAATAGATGGTGGTGGCTTTCATGTTGCTGTCAATCCCTGCTGCTCTGCTAATTCCAATGTTCATCTCCACTCCAGGCCATTTGGTCCAAATTACAGGCTGCCAAAGAGTCACATGTCTTACACCATAGGCGGGGGGTGAACAAACTGCAGGGTAAAAACTTTATGAGTTATAATAATGGACTTATGTATTTATAATATTAACAATAAAATTACTACTACTACTACTAATAATAATAATAACTATACATTTAAATACAGGTATTGCCATCTGGAGCCATACATTCACTCAAGGCTGAAATTGGCCTGCAACAGGACAGTTACTTGAAATTCTGTTGAATGTAATATAGACCTACAGGTATATGGATTGTTGAGTGTTGGATACTTCAAGCACAAATGGAAGTTTACATGTGGTGACTGTCCGGATATATATTTCAATGGGTGAATCTTAATGTGCGTTCTTTTGTGTTCTTATGTTCTCGTGGGCTTGTTCTACGTCATCATCCACTGCCAAAGTTTGATTCCAGTCCTCAAGAATGCAGTACAGAAGAAATGTACAGAGAACGCAAGAAATTACCCAGAGGTGTTCTTGAAATGGAGGATGCCAGGGATGGTGACTTGTGGGCAAGAATTAGGTACTACGGTGGCAGACGAAGGACATTTGTGGTTTTGATTTTTCCTCAAGAGTTTTTCCCACTGTATGCTCGTGAATGTCTGATGACTGTGACAGTCGTTATACTTCATCAACATTTGTTTTGTTTTTTTTAGGGCATAATTTTAATACAGTAATAAACATGGAGAAAATTAGTGTTTACAGACTTTATTCTTTTAACATGTCACTAGTCCTGCAAGACCTCACTGGTGTGATATTATTCCTGTCACTGGTGTGATAATGTCAGTATTTCTCTCACTGGATTCAACTGTGCTGTGTGTAACAGGAAGATCACAGCACATCTCAAAGCTCACAACAGATGCATTCTGCGTCCTCCTGTCCTTCCGAGTTTGTTCTTCCAAGGAACACTTTTACTATAATGTATCTGTGGCACAGTGGAGGGCGGGACCGAGGCGTGATTATGCACGCCCGGTCCCGTATTAGGCTAATTAAGCCGTCAAGAGGGATAAAGGCCACTCGCAGACGGCGATCGAGAGAGAGAGCTCAATTACGGACATGTCCGTTATCTTATTTGTTTGACTTTTGAGTTTTACATTTAACCTTTAGTTTATATGTCAAGCCGGTTTCTCGCCTCTTCCTTGCCCATGAATATGATCTGTGTTACATTGGTGCCAAAACCCGGGAAGGAAGAGGGATGCGCCGTAGCGGAGTTCTCGCCACTGCTCAGCGGAGCAGCCGCAGCCATCTGCCGGGGGACGGAGGAGCCCAGCCACCTGGACGCGAAGGAACGGCCGCCGACCGCGAGGGGAGGAGGGGCTCCTGGCCGACCGCCTGGAGTGGTTAGGGCCGCTGCCAGGGGCGGGGGAGTCCCCTACTAGCCGCTGGAATGTGGTGGGGTTGGAGACTGCCGACCGCGTGCGGGGAGGGGCTCGCCGCCGACCGCCTGGAGCAGGAGAACCGCTGCCAGGGGCGGGGGGAGGCCCCTTCGACACCCCGGGAACGTGGTGGGGCGTTCCGTCCGCCAGGGGCTGAGGACTGCCTCCGATCTGCCCGGAGAGGTGCGGCTGTCGTCCTGTAGAGGGTGGAGAAGTGGCTGAGGAACGAGCTACGGCGTATCAGAGAACCGGCGAGTAAGTTTTTTTTCCTTTAATCTCTCTCTCCTCTCTCTCTCGCTACCGCTCTGCATTGGCCTTTTCCCTCTTTTTTAAATTATGGTGTTCGTGGGAGGGGAGGTACCGCCCAGTGCAGGAACCCCCCCCCCCCCCCCCCCGGGGATGTACGTCAGGCCGGGGGTCCCCAGCCTGAAAGAACGGGGGAGGAATGTGGCACGGTGGAGGGCGGGACTGGGGCGTGATTACGCACGCCCGGTCCCATATTAGGCTAATTAAGCCGTCAAGAGGGATAAAGGCCACTCACAGACAGCGATCGAGAGAGAGAGGAGAGAGAGATTAAAGGGAAAAAAACTTACTCGCCGGTTCTCTGATACGCCGTAGCTCGTTCCTCAGCCACTTCTCCACCCTCTACAGGACGACAGCCGCACCTCTCCGGGCAGATCGGAGGCAGTCCTCAGCCCCTGGCGGACGGAACGCCCCGCCGCGTTCCCGGGGTGTCGAAGGGGCCTCCCCCCGCCCCTGGCAGCGGTTCTCCTGCTCCAGGCGGTCGACGGCGAGCCCCTCCCCGCACGCGGTCGGCAGTCTCCAACCCCGCCGCGTTCCAGCGGCTAGTAGGGGACTCCCCCGCCCCTGGCAGCGGCCCTAACCACTCCAGGCGGTCGGCCAGGAGCCCCTCCTCCCCTCGCGGTCGGCGGCCGTTCCTCCGCGTCCAGGTGGCTGGGCTCCTCCGTCCCCCGGCAGATGGCCGCAGCTGCTCCGCTGAGCAGTGGCGAGAACTCCGCTACGGCGCATCCCTCTTCCTTCCCGGGTTTTGGCACCAATGTAACACAGATCAAATTCATGGGCAAGGAAGAGGCGAGAAACCGGCTTGACATATAAACTAAAGGTTTGATGTAAAACTCAAAAGACAAACACATAAGATAACGGACATGTCCGTAATTGAGCTCTCTCTCTCGATCGTCGTCTGCGAGTGGCCTTTATCCTTCTTGATGGCTTAATTAGCCTAATACGGGACCGAGCGTGTGTAATCACGCCCCGGTCCCACCATCCACCGTGCCACAGTATCATTTTAAAAAAAAGACACATTTTAACACTTGTATTACAGACTCACCTACATTAACATATTTATTCTAAAGTACTTTAAAGAACTTTATCGGTTAGGTTTAGCCATTGGTTATGAGAAAGGATGATTTATTTTTGTTTACCTCTCATTTGACTTTAGGACTCTTTTGGTTAGGTTTAGGTAAAAATTTTAGGTTAGTGAGGTACGTTTTATAGAGTTTTATAAACAAGGTCATTTAATCTGACCAATCACATCGCCAGAGTAAGCGTATATAAACAGGCACCCCATACTCGAAGATGTCTCAGGAACTCGAACAGTTTCCTTCTGACAACGAATTTTCAATCACTTTGAAAAGTTTACCCAAAAATGCCCCAAAACCCTCAAGTTGTTTCAAACCTGTCTGACTGTTTCTTTTTTAGAAAACAAAAGGAGATATTAGGCATAATGCCTTGGTCACCATTCACTTTCATTAAAAAAAAATTCCAAACAATGACAGTAAATGGTGAAAACATTTGCTATGGTCTCCTATATTCCTCTATAAACATTTACCCTGCGATAGATTACCTCCACGTTTTAAACCTGGAAATGTGAAAAGTGTCCATGGCATGAGTTTAGGGTGGGACTATCTGTTTGTCCATCCCATGGAACATGGGGCTATGTTTGGGCAGAGTTTGTAGCAGAGAAAATTCACTTTTACTGCAGGCCACTTTATAAAGTGTTTTAGTGACCCGTGGTACATTTATTATGATTGGCTTAGATTTTATACTCAAATTTCATTAACATTTTATATCTCATATGTTTGTAATGGTCAATGCGGTCTTGAGTATTCACATCATTCAGGAGTGTAAAAACATTTTTTCAAACCATTGCACAAAAAAGTGATAAAATGTCTCTATTAACATTCGTTCTATAATGGAAAATAAAGGAGGGCTCATTTCTGTCACGGTTTTAAAATCTCTGATCTGGTGTACCTACACTAACAAGGAGGCTCAAGTCTACTGCCCCTAGTGTGCCTCTTGAGGCCAAGGGAGTGAGGTTTACACACAATTTACAGCACGTACCAGCTGGCTACCATTACACTTACACCCTAAACCTCACTCCCATCCTGCTCACAGCATCACTGTACCCGGTCCTGTTTTACCCGCTTTGAGCAGGATTCAAACCAGCGTCTCCAGCATGGGAGGCGGGCGTGCTAACGAGGAGGCTAAAGTCTACTGCCCCTAATATCAGTCGCTAGTGCTCCTCTTGAAGCCAGGGGAGTGAGGTTTACAAACACTGCACAGCACATACCAGCTGGCTACCATTACACTCACACCCTAAACCTCATTCCCATCCAAGTCACAGCATCACTGGACCCAGTCTTGTTTGACCCACTTCGAGCAGGATTCAAACCAGCGTCTCCAGCATGGGAGGCGGGTGTGCTAACTAGGACGCTAAAGGCTACATCCTTTCAAAATGTGTCCTCGCTTCCTTGAGCACCCACTTGACCTACACTTACTTTCTCCTTTTTTCAAATCTCAACCACATTAATATCTAGGTCATGAATTTAAAATATCCCCTCACACCTCAAAGGCCATTAACGAAAAAGCCCCGAGCTGGAAGTGCACCAGGATATAAATGCTGCTCCCTGCTTTATCAATCTGTACATTGAATTTGTTACGTTGCTCAGTGAATATTGATGATTGATGAAATGTTTGGGTGTCATCTTTGATAGTACTTTATCATTCGAACCACATATAAACAATGCCATTCGCTCTGCATATTTCCACATTTGTAACATTAATCGACTTCGTCCGGCTCTTTTAGTAAAGAGCACCACGATTCTTGTTCATGCTTTAGTAACTTCCTGTATTTATTATTGTAACGCTCTTTTTTATGGTTTGCCATCCAGACTTCTCTATAAACTCCAGGTAGTACAGAATTCAGCAGTACAAATTATTTGCAGAACTCCTTTAACTGAACACATTACTCTCATATTACAATCCCTGCATTGGCTCCCAGTTAAATATCGCATTGACTTTAAAATTCTTCTCCTTACAAGGCACTTAATAATGTTGCTTCTTAATACTTATCTGACCTTCTTCAAATCCACACTCTTCCTCGCACTTTAAGATCGTCTTCTGCACTCACTCTTGTTCTCCCTTGAGATTGCACATCTATGGGGTCTAGAGCCTTTAGACCCATCTTTTTATGCAGGTTTTTATGTGATTGCTTTTATGCTTGTATTAAGTCTGTTCAGGCTGTAATAATGATTAACTGTTGTTTAATGTTATTGTTTTGTTGTAAGGTGTCCTTGAGTGTCATGTAAGGCGCCTATAAATAAAATGTATAATAATAATAATAATAATTGAATATGAAAACCCCATCATTGCTCTGGAAAGCTGTATTAAAAAACAAATTTACTTCCATTGGAGGCAATTATGACAGTAGAATCTCAGAAATCTGTTGCTTGAAATGAAATAAAATCATTATTAATGTATGCATTAAACAGAGGGAGGCAGTTTTACTCCATATTTACTCCAGAAAGAGTATGCTCACACGGTAACATTATAACACATTTATGACAAAAAAGCGCTTTCAAAATTTAAATACTTTATTCAAACTTTAAATTATATTTAAATAAACCATGTAATGGTTTTAGATTTTTTTTCCATAACTGTAGCTGTGTATATTAATAATATTTATAATGTTATCTCATAGGTTGATGCATTATTGCACCAGAACATCAACCCCGTCAGTTTGACCTCTTTGTCAGCTGTTGTTACTTACAATGACACAGTGTTGTGGACCGGGAACTTCGGCAAGAGAAATGGGAGTGATCCTAACTCTGCACCACCAAATGAGTACACCATTTACAGGTACGCTAACCCATCGATGGACACAATGTTCAGTAGAATCTCTCAAATTATAATTATTAGGAATAGTTCACCCAAAAATACAAATTCTTTCATCATTTTCTCACCCTCAGTTACAAAATCATCTGACTTAACTTCTTCTGCAGAACACAGATATTTTAAAGATTGCATGAGGCATTTTTTTCCATTTGAACTTTGGGAGAACTATTCCCTTAAGTGTACTGTATCTGTGGTGAGTAGTAACTGAAAGGAAGCATCTTCCTTTAAATATACAGTATGTGCTTTAAAATATGCATTGAATGCATAAAATATGCTGCACTGGCAATCATTTAATGATATGGCAACAACCAATGCTTGAACACCCTGAGCAAGAGTTTTAATATCTATAGGTTAAACATCTAGATTATTTGAGTACAATTTTCAGAACATATAATGAGTCCTGAAGACATGATTAAGCAGCGTTTAAAATTCTACACTTGTAAAATTGTATTCTCTTTCTTGTAACAATGCTCCATTTGGCTCTGTGAGCTTCTATAGTTGCTGTAGTATAAGATATGATGAACTTATCTCTGCACAGCAGGGGCGGATCTAGAAAAGTTTTTATGGAGTGGCATGCAGACCATGAGGAGTGGCAACATCAAAGCAAGCGCCCATGCATACTTCTTATGGATCAAGGTACCAAGCTTCATTGCAACAAGTACTAGTTCATTAGTTTGAGTCACAATCAAATTACAAATGTCCATTAATTTGTGATAGAACTGCATTCCACTTGAACCACATAGTAACCATTGTGCTACTGATTTGACAACATACAGTAATTTTGTTTTTGTTTTTTTGCATAAAAAAAATAAGTAAGTGTGACAGGGCGGGGCCAGTTTGTGATTATACACAACCGGTCCCATATCAGGCTAATTAAGCCTCCGAGAGGGATAAAGGCCGACTGCGGAAGGTGGTGCGAGGAGAGAGAGATCAACCCGATATCACGCCGAGGCGTGAAATAGACACGCCGGTCCACTCGCGGATGCGTGTCGGTGTCACGCTTTGCCTCCTCCAGGCGTGTACATGACACGCGCGCGTCTACGTAGAATACCGGCAGGGGGCGATCGTTTCCTCGACGCCAACAACTCTCCGCGCACCAGAGAGGAAGCGATACCGTTGTCGTCGCGTTGCACGTTCGTGCGGGCGGGATGCCGGCCAATTTCGCCGGTTACTTTCACTTGTGACCATATGTGACAAATAAAGGTTCATTACATAGTGCTGCTTTCATGAAGAAATCCTAACGTTGCTGTAGCCTAACGTTGTTATACGTGTGTGTGTGTGTGTGTGTGTGTGTGTGTGTGTGTGGGCTGTCGAGTATCTTGTGCTGATGTAAATAAACAAATAAATATATATATATATATATAAATATATATATATAAATATATATATATATATATATATATATATATATATATATATATATATATATATATATATATATATTTATTTAAAAAGTGTATTTATATACAAAAATAAACCCGGAAGTGGAGAACGCGATGTATCGCTTCCTCTTTGGTGCGCGGACAGTTGTTGGCGTCGAGGAAACGATCGCCCCCTGCCGGTATTCTACGTAGACGCGCGCGTGTCATGTACACGCCTGGAGGAGGCAAAGCGTGAAATAGACACGCATCCGCGAGTGGACCGGCGTGTCTATTTCACGCCTCGGCGTGATACCGGGTTGGAGAGATCGTTTACGGTCGGCTGACTGTCATGTTTGTGTCTGTGTCTTTTGTTTAAGTTTATCATTAAAACCATTATTTATATCGTCAAGCCGGTCCTCGCCTCCTCCTTGCCCGTCTAAATCCCTTTACAGTAACAAATTATATATTTCCAGAGCACCAAGACTATTAAACCCATTTACAGATTGTTGCTTATTCCAATTTCAGATTGAGCAAATGGCTTGTTTCCCCTATTTTTTAGCCTTGGACTAAATCACTGGTTCTCAAAAGGAGCAATCTACTGATGACATGAGAGACAGGATATTTTGGAGTCATTACATGGATTGTTCATACAAAATGTAAATTAGATCTCATTTTTAATACTTTTCAAATATTCCAAACCTATATGACTTTTCTTTTTTTTCTGTGGAATTCTTAAGGCAGATTGTTAGGGACTGACACTCTCATAATCTCATAACATTCATAATCATTGCTTTTTTCATACAATGAAAGTGAATGGTGAATCAGATTAACATTCAGCCTAACATCAAGGGTGAGTAAATGGTGACAAAATGTTAATTTTTTGGTGAACTATACCTTTAATATATGGTATAAATGCTGGTTCAATGAACATAATTACTACAGTAAGGTGTAACCAGCAACTTGTTTTGAAGGTTTTAGGCTTTAATAATTAAGGCATTTATCATTGTGAAGATGGCATTTGTAATGATGAGTCATCGGAGTTGAGATCCATGTGCAGCTTTATTAATAATAATGAAAACAGGTAAACAGGCAAAGGTCAAACACCAGCAGTAGCAGTATCAAAGGATAATCAAAGGGGTGGTCACAAACAGGCAAGAGGTCAGGGCAGGCAGCAAACAATCGGAGTAGTAGTCCAGGTAAGCAGTATTAAACTAGGCAGGCAGCAGAGAATCAAACAGGGGGAAATCAGACAGGTATCAAACAAAGATCGGCAATAACAACAGGGAATACCGCTGTTATTAACCCTGTAACCCTGTTTACCTGTGGCAAAACAAGAGAGAGTCTTATATAGTGGTGGGTATAAATTACCAGCAATGGATCACTGATAATATTCTGGGAAGGTTGGGAACGGAGGACACGGGGTTGATATTACATCTGGTGTCCAGAGTCAAATGGTTGTAGGTGTCTACGCCAGTGGCCAAACAGCACCTCTTAATGACTTGGGTTGGTACTGCCCCTCAGGCCAAATGTATACCACGGCTGCTGACATGGCTAAATTATCCATGATGTTCCTAGGAGCTAATCACCGTAAACTGTTGGAGCCTGACACTTTAAAAATTATGCTAACTCCCCTTTCCGCTGCGACAAAGACTACTTTGCCAATCTCATCTCCATGGATCTCCATGGGACGTGGATGAACAGATGGGATATGAGGTGCTGCGCAAGGATTGATATCCGGATGGCTACTCCTCGGCCTTCTCTCTGGTGCCTCGGCTCAAGCTAGGCTTGGTGGTGCTTATGGCAGGAGCAAGGCCACAGAACAAAGATATTGTGTTAAAGGCCTACTCATGTATTATTCCTACCATGGAAAAGGCCTTCAGAGAGGCCAGGCATGTGCTTGCCCCTCCTCCAAATCCTGCCCCCTATGTGGGCTTTTACACTTACGGCAACATTACTTTTTATGAGATAAAAGCAGGGCTAGATGGTTTCTTGATCAAGCAGCAGTTTGGACCCCAAATAGAGGACCTCATCCCTGAGAGGTACCAGACCATAAAATTGAATTACCTAGTGGATTGGGTTTTTAGAGTTGTGTTTGAGAAGGAATAACCTTGTGTGTTGCATATCAACACAGCCTCTGTGTTGCTCGAAGCCCAAGATGGGCAGTTTTTCAACTTTTATGTCTTTGACAAAAAGGGATTTGAAAATATAAATATCTCTGGGATTTGATGCTCCAGGGCTTAACACTTATAATGTGATTTGAATGTCCCGCAGACCCACATTCTCTACCTGAGGTCTAAAGGATGATACAGCTTTAGAAAGACTGTGATTTGAGAACTTGGGGCTACATTGGATCAAATGATAACAGAAGATATTGACCGCTGTCATGGTGTTTCCAAAAAATTCTATAATAACTTGTTTACCCAGTGAAGAAATTTCAACATAACCTATTTTGCACATATTTGCATATTCTTGTATATAAAAATGTCACTATATTTTAATGTCCTTACATATAAAACCTTTTAAAATGGTCCTTTTTGCATTATAAGCCTTGTAGATACAATTGTGTTCTATGCAGTCATTTTAAATATGTGCCCTAAAATGTATTCAATTGTTAATCATCTTGAAAAGTAAGATTACATACAGTAGATTGTGAATTATGGAGATTTGGTGGAATAAAATTAATTGCCATCATTATGATATGTTCATAATCCTGATCGTTAGACTAAGGATGTTTATGGTTAATACTGCAATTTATATACACATTAAACACCTTTTAAAAAAATAAGAGTGGAATTATTAGTGTAAATAAGTGTAAATGAATATGTCTCCCTTATTGTGTGCTTTTATGTACAAAGGCATGAATTAAACATTATATTATCAAAGAATATTTCTGTATTGCTCTATCTTAGACAGAAGCAAAATACAGATATATATATATATACCATACCTTTTGCACAGACCGCAAATAAACTCTGAAAATCTAAAGGGCAGTGGTGGCTCAGCGGTTAAGGCTCTGGATTACTGACCAGAAGGTTGGGGGTTCAAGCCCCAGCACCGCCAAGACACCACTGTGTGGCCCTTGAGCAAGGCCCTTGATCCTATCTGCTCCAGGGGTGCCGAATCATGGCTGACCCTGCACTCTGACCCCAGCATAGCTGGGATATGTGAAAAATAAATAATTTCACTGTATATATGCAGAAATGTATGTATAATGTGTGGCAATTAAAAATTAAATTAAAGTTGGGACTATATTCTCTAGTATAATGTAAATGCAGAAAATTTGTAAAAACAAACCATCTAAAAATTAGTTTATAACAGATTAGAGGTTTAATAAAGTGTGCATTGTTTTTGTTTTTCTACATCCATCCTAAGAAATAAATTATGTATTACATATGAACATGTGTAAAGCGCCTTTTTGTTGCTATTTTTCCTTTGTTTAAGTCTCTCTCAACACTTACATTCAAAAGCACTGTAACATTGACTGGCTTGATAAGTAGCACTTATACAAAATTGTATGAAATCAAATCCCTTTATTGTCACTCAACCATATACACAAGTGCAACAGTGGGTGAAAGTCATGGGTGCAGTTGAAAGCAACAAAGCAGCCATGACAGTGATGAGACATATACCAATTTACAATAAACATCAGATTTACACAACACAATTTACACACATAATATACACATAATTACATACAACACAATATACAAATAATAATATTGTACAGTGGTTTATGTTGTTTCCTTTTTCCTCATGTATTTAAAAGACAACATGACTATGCTAATTTATGTTGGTCAATGCAAAAAAATAACAAAGCAAACTGAAGTTGAAAACACGGTGGAATTAAGCCACAACAAAATGAATACAGAAAAGTGTTTTTGAAAATAAAGTGAGGTATTCCAAATGTAACCCTAATGATTTTACGTTTCAAATGAATGCGTTGCAGCTAGCATTAGTATGTGAGCCAAACTCAGTTCAATACATTTATCTCAAATAATGTACATATTCAAACAGAGTGGGCTGTCTACACAGATGTTTAACTGGTTGCCACATTCACCATTAATTAAGATAGACCCTTTTCTTAGACATGTTCTGACGTGTTTCTGACTTAATTAACAACATAAATGTAGCAAAAAAAAATCATATTTCCAATTTAAAAAAATATTTGGTGTAAATTTATTACATTGAACTTTGTGTTATATTACACTGGAGTACGTTTTAAAAATATAGTTACCACAGCAGCAGTGAGGCTTCTTTTATTTTTTTCTCCACTTTTTCTTCCCAGTTTGGAATGCCCAAATCCCACTACACTCCAAGTCCTCTTGGTGGCATAGTGACTCGTTTCAATCCGGGTGGCAGAGGACGAATCTTAGTTGCCTCAGCGTCTGAGACCGTTAATCCACACATCTTTCACGTGGCTTGTTGAGCGCATTACCATGGAGACATAGCACGTGCACAACTCACCATGCACCAGAGAGCGAACCATATTATAGCGACCACAAAGAGGTTACCCCATGTTACTCTACCCTCCCAAGCAACCGGGCCAATTTGGATGCTGTGGTAGTCAGCGTTTTTACTTGCTGAGCTACTCAGGCCCCCTCAGCAATGAGGCTTCTAACACAACTGCTGAAATTAACATATTTCTCTCTTCTTACTGCTATATAGTGCTATATATTTTTATGAAAAAATTTGCAAATGTATCTGTGAAACCGGAATCATAGATAATTTATTTTGCTTTTGGAGCAAATGGGTGAGCAAAAGTTACATCATGTTGCATCATGCCTCTCTGGGCCACTACTATGATTAGTATTAAGCCAAAGTTCATTAGTTTTATTTATTATACAGTGTTATTATTGACACATTCTATTTTCTGAAAAGATATACCCATGTAAGATGGCACAGGGTGAGCTGTGGTGCAGTCCATGTTGTCTCAGATGAAAGCATTAATTCTCATGTTCCCATCCTCTTCTTGTAATGACAAAGGGATGTGTGTTGGCCGTGTTCCAGCTCTTAGCCTGGATGTTGTGGATTGGTGGGGTGGGGGGTCTTTGGAGATGATGTAGAAAGGCATGGAGTCATTATGAGAAGAGCTTGTCGGCAAGCTACTGCACACCAGCTCTTGAAAGCGTTCTCGGAAGCGACTGGAGAGCAGGTTGTAGATGATGGGGTTAATGGCTGAGCTGAGGTAGAAGAGCACGCCTGAGATTATGTGTACGTATTCAAACATGCTATACATGTGGTCTGTCCAACTTGTGACGAAGCTCCACAAGAGCCGGTCTATATGGAACGGAGCCCAGCAGATGGCAAAGACTAACACCACCACGACTACAGCAGAAAGAGAGAGAGAAGAGTTTGAGTAAATCAAAGTTACAATCAATTGTGAATGAGAGCTCTGAGACCCAAAGCCTACTCTCAAGGCATTATGCCCAGAATTCCACTGACACCCTGGTTCATATAACAGATGTGTATGTAAAAAGAGATGTAAGCTGGTACATTTCTAAACAGATTTGTGGGCAGTTGGCATTCAATTCTTTTGGAAAGTTGACAGGCAGTGTGACATGCTATCCACAATTTAAAAAAATGTTAATTTGAACAGATAAGATCGATCCACTGAATATTTATGAAAATATTGACTAAGTAATTTCTTATCCAATTTAATGATTATGAAGAAATACTCAAAGAGTTAATCCAACATGCAATAGTAGGAATATAGGCAGTATTGGGAATGCATCTCGCTGTATTCCCAGTGACGAATGTAAATGATGGTGATACAGAATGAATGAAGTTAGTCTGGAATATTTTTGTAGTTGTCGCACTTCATGTAGGAAAACTGAAGCTTTCAGTCTTGCAAGCCATGATTCAAATGATGCAAAAATACAGATTATATTATTTTTATCATTCAGTACAAATGATGGGGCATTGCATTTATACAAATTAATATTCATTCAATTCTCTCCTACATGAATGCTTTATGAAATCAAGAGGCAATTTTCCCTTTCATGACAGAAAAGCCATCTTTAAGCATGTCTCACACACTCTCAATATAAATAAACCACAAAAACGTACTGTGAGAGTAGAGTGCTCTGTGATGAGTCCACCATTCAATCGCAGCTGTTTCGTTTTGTAATTTTATAGACACACGCTCTTCAAAAGCAGGGAAACGTGTATTGCTTTTAGCCCCATTTACTATGTGGGATAACTTTATTTTGCAATTTATGTGTGTGATTCTTTCCAGAGCAAAGAGCAAAGACATGATGTTATACACACCAGTTTGGTACCATCTGGGGGTGACATGACTGTGGAAATACACAGTAATAAAAACTATTCATATTTTATTCAAATTGGTATTGTTTCCATATTTTATTTCTATTTTCTAAATGTATATACAATTGTTAATATAGCTTTGTGTTTCTAAGACTATAAAGCTACATACTTGGCGGTGATAGACGGTACTTGGATGATCTCATTTGATCAAAGATACTGTAGTTCTTAGCCTGGAAATTTTGAGAATAAATTACAGGAACAGTTTACAAAAAAATTCAAAATGATGATAAAATGTTATTTACCTATCCTCAATCAATATGATTTTCTTTCTTATGCTGAACTGAAGTGTTAAAAACAATGCAAGCTACTATGAATGAGCTTCTCTTTAGCTCTCATGAACATGTAATGACGTCAACATTTTCACCAGAACGTTACTTACTTTTCAGGTTATTTCTCACCAAAACTTATTGATTGTCTTCAGAAGACTTGGAATATGATGCACAATATATATATAGTGACAGTTTGTTTGTCACTTCATTCTGCCAGAAGCATGTTTTTATTTCTCTCATTTGGAAAGTTGAAATTGTAATTGTGAAGTTTTTCATTTGCTGTTGGAGCAAATGGGAATGCAAAAATAATATTTGCTGTGGTCTTACATTCACCACTATAGAAAATTTACCCGCTATAATTTACTTCCGCATTCCAAACCCAGAAAGATGACTAAATCAACCTGACTACATTTGGTTTCACCAACAAAATTACTTTTTAATGGCTAGATTAATTAGTAATGGATCCTTAAGATAACAACTACATGTTACCCCTTATTAAAGTGTACATGGCCTAACTAGAGACTTACACTATAAACATCTGGTCATTACTCACAGTGCATTTTGGTGACCTGCCTCCTCTTTCCACTGTCCAGATGGATTTTCCAGCTGTCATTGCTGCAACTTCTACCCAGCTTGTCCTTCTTCTGCCTCTGTCCCCTGCTCAATGTCAGACCAATAATCAGATACAGTACACTAATCACCATCATGGGGACAAAGTAGAAGAGCACAGTGGTGACTTGGATCACCAAGCTGTACATCCATTTGGGCTTGAGCAGGTTGCAGACAGCAGACTCCAGAACCCTATCTGGCAGGTAAAGGTACTGCAAGCCATGGAGTGACGTGTTTGGGATGGCGCAGAGCAGCGACGCGGCCCAAACGCTACCGATGACCCGCTGAGCGTGCTTGTTTGTTATGGCATAGCGGGTTTTGAGTGGATGAACCACAGCTATGTAGCGCTCGACACTCAGCACCGTCACATTGAGCACAGAGGCAAAACAAACTGTCTCAAATAAAAAGATCTTGAAGCAGCAAATGCTCTCGCCAAAAGGGAAGGGATAGTTCTGCCACAGTTCATAAATCTCCAGTGGCATCCCAAACAACAACACCAGCAGGTCTGAGATGGCTAGGCTAAAGAGGTAAAGGTTTGTGGGTGTCCACATCTTCCTGTCTTTAGTGATCACGGTGCAAGTGAGGAGGTTTCCAACAACCCCTGAGATGAAGATGAGTATATACGTAAAGGTTACAGGGAAGAAGAAAGGAGACCGTCTGGGGCCCAGGACACCAAACAGTACTTCATCCAAGGGCTGAAGGTGACAGTGTCTGCTCTCATTGCCGGTAAAATTGAATGTAGTGATGTTGCAGAACATGTAGTCTTGTTCTGATCCGTTTATAGGCTCACAAAGGCAAGTAAGATCCATTGTAGGAATTCACAGAGTGAAAAGCTTAAATCGGTCAGTCTTGAAGTCAGCGCTGCTTCAGAGACTGCTACCTCTCAGACTGCATATTCAGCATGATGGAGACCTTTGTCAAACCTATTAAAGATGAGCACAATCTAAAGGTAAAGTGTACAATATAAAGCATCTATCAGAGGAGTGGAGGCACATAGAAAGCAGTATATTTACAGAGATACCAACTGCATATTTTATTCCCCTTGATGATCCCTGATTCATCAACTCATTAGATTCTAATGTTCCTGAGCAATTAGACGCAGTTTGTCTTTTCCTGCCACCAAATCATCCGTAGGATTGTTTAATTCTTTGCTCTTTCAAGAAGAGGACATGGGTACCTGTTTACTTCATTGAATTTAACCAATGATATCTGAGTCTACCATCAAAGGATGACAAAATGACTGCATGACCAGTTACTCTACATGAGTCAGAATGAGTGACAGCCCAAATCAAAACCATGAAAATGCATATTATATGGATAACAAGGAGCAGCAATCATAAGGGTATTTGCAACAGAATTAAAGGAATATTCCAGGTTCAATACATGTTAAGCTCAGTCGACAGCGGTTTATGTTGGTTACCAAAAATGTTGATGACCACCAAAAAAATAAAACTTGTTCCTCTTCTTTAAAAATAGCAAAAATCTTACAACGAAAGTTAATGTTAAAATACTCACTTTTTCTAACATATATTCACAACACGTAAACAGTATGCATATTAATGTGATTTAACTGTGATAAAATTTATTATAATCTTTTAAATCTTCATTGCCATGACAACACAACACCATAAACCCTTTACAGGCAACTTTACAGCTCAAATAACAAACAATTTTTTATAGAAGAATATATGTGTTTTTATAAAATTATAATTTCTGCCTTTAAACCATCCAAAAGTGGCTCTATTAATTTACATTGTAAGTGCCTCACTGTAACCAATTTATTTATTTAGAAGGGAAAGGATGAGGCTAAATTATTTTTTGTGGTAATCAACATTACCTTGCTCTCCCCTCCTATGTAGGGGAGAGCAAGGCACAACCTAACACATTTTGGTTTAGCTAAATAATTAAAAAAAAATACTTTTACAAGAAACATACACACTTCTGCTACAAATTTTCGGTTACAGGTTGTCGGTTTGATCCCCACAGGCCTCCTATTGTGTCCTTGAGCAAGGCACTTAACTCCAGGTTGCTCCGGGGGGATTGTCCCTGTAATAAGGGCTCTCTGTAAGTCGCTTTGGATAAAAGCGTCTGCCAAATGCATAAATGTAAATGTAAATGAACACTTAAAATTAGTTTCTAGAGCCTATTGTTCTTGCACAATTGCACCGAAGGTGGCAGAAGTGAATATGCTGCAAACTATGTCGAACTTGTATTAAACCTGTAATATTCCTTTTATTCCGTTAAAAATGTCTGAAGTGTCAGGTTGTGCCCTGCTCACTATTTAAGATTATTTATAAAAACAAAATCAATTCAAATGTCTTACATTCAATCAAAACTACTGCCATATTTTCTAATAAAATGCAACAGACTGGAGATTGATCTCTGCTTTACAAACAGTTAGGAATTACATGGTTCATTATGTTCACTTTCAAAAATCTTTGTCAAACTCTTTAGAAGATCTTTTATATATATATATATATATATATATATATATATATATATATATATATATATATATATATATATATATATACTGTATCCCCACGGCCACCACCATTGTGTCCTTGAGCAAGGCACTTAACTCCAGGTTGCTCCGGGAGGATTGTTCCTGTAATAAGTGCACTGTAAGTTGCTTTGGATAAAAGCGTCTGCCAAATGCATAAATGTAAATGTAATATATATATATATATATATATATATGTTGTATTAACGCATGATATTCATAAAAAATATTTGTATGCATGAATTCTATGCACAAACAGCTGACTTAACGTCAGAATCACATAAATGCTATTTAAAAAAAAATACTTTATGCTTTGAGCCTTCACTTCTATAAAGTTCTAAAAAAAAACAAAAAAAAAAACTGCAGAAACACATGTACCTCTCCAGGGTTCTCCTCGCCATGCGCAAACTTGCCTTGACCTTAATGATGTTCAGATTTCCGAAATCACGCCGCTATGCTGAACAATTACCAATTACCGTTTGTCGTGCAGCCATAACAAGTTTTTAACAGCCATAACAATGTGTGACTGAATTGTTTTGGATGATGGATCTTTGCAGTGAAGGCGCACCCAAACACCACCCAGGAGATGAATAGCGGCCGGGCTTTTATCCTCCTCTGTTTTCGTTTCTCAGGGTTTTCGTCGGCAAATCAAACAGATTCGCCTTTGATTGTTTATGCATGTCTCGCTTTAAAGTGGTTTCAAAGCAATAGGATGCGAAGTGGCAAATTGGTGACGGCTCGATGTGCGCGCTCTTACCATCCAAGTGCGCGCGCGTCCGTGTGCTTCTCCGATATCAAGTTCAGAGACGTGCACAGACATTTTGGGGGCAGGAGCTCAAGTGGAGAAAAAAAGCACTTATAATTATTTATTTAAAATAAAAAAATTAAACAAAACTTTAAATATGTTAACACAACTCTGACTTCCTTACCGATTTATTTTAATTCCCTCACACTCACGCAATTGTTTCATACTCAACAGACTTCTGCAAAATATTGATATTTTGGTCTATTTTGCTTCAGTGTATTCTTTTACTGTAATAGAAAGAAAACTTCCAAAATACACAATTAGATGGTGTTTGTTTTAAGTCCCTCCGTCTGTTTGCATCTGTAGATTTCTACTAAATTAACCAAAACCAGCTAATCTGCATATTTAAACATAACATTTCGGGTGAAAAGACTCTTTATGCAAGTCATTAACTGGGGATATTCTGTGATATTCTTTAGTTATTTTGTATATCATATTCACCTGCAGTGCCTTATCAAATGTAGGCAAATTAGAGCATTTTAATTAGTTAACATCTAATTTGCATATAAATGTGGCAGCTATGATGACGTTATTAGACACAAATTTGACAGTATTCACCTGTAGTGCCTCCATTAAGTACAACACATTAGCCAGTATGGCCATGATATATTGCCATAGCTAAACTTTAGCTAACTTATTACATTAGCTAGCAGCTCATGAGTAATGCATGTTAGCAAGACACAAGTCAACTATATTTGTCTTAATTGTCTTTTGGCTATATTTGTCTTAATTGTCTTGTGTGAGATTATATATATATATATATATATATATATATATATATATATATATATATATATATAAAATCTCACACCCCGCTCTGACCTTCACTACAAACAAACACGAAGATGATGTGTGCTCTGCGTCTTTCGGAAGAAAAAGATGAGGAAGGCTTCAGGCCCAGATGGCGTCTCCGTGCCTCCGATCCTGTGCTAACCAACTGGCCCCCATCTTCACAGAGATCTTCAATAGATCACTGGATTAGTGTGAAGTCCCATGCTGCTTCAAACACTCAATTATTATCACTGTCCTTAAGAAACCAAAAATCACAGGACTTAATGACTATAGACCTGTCGCCCTGACGCCTGTGGTCATGAAGTCATTTGAGAGACAGGTGTTGGCCCACCTGAAGGACATCACTGGACTCTTTCTAGATCCCCTTCAATTTGCTTATCGAGCAAACAGGTCTGTGGATGATGCAGTCAACATGGGATTGCATCATATCCTGCAACATCTGGACAGACCGGGGACATATGCAAGGATCCTTTTTATGGACTTCAGTTCAGCTTTCACCAACCAGAGTCTGTCCTCTGCACTTCAATAACTGTCTGGTTTGGTGCAGCTACGAAATCAGAAGAGTAAGAAGACTACAGAGGATTATTGGTTGCCCCCAGCCCCCCTTTCAAGAACTATACACTTCCAGAGTGAGGAAAAAGGCTATAAAATCACTATGGATCCCACTCACCCTGGCCATTACCTTTTTGAACTATTGCCTTCTGGCTGACGCTTCAGAGCTCTGAGTACCAGAACCGTAAGGCACAGGAACAGGTTTTCCCTCAGGCTATCCATCTCATGAACAGTTAAAATGCCCCATTGAGCAATAATTATGTGCAATACACAGTTTAAGTCTATTTATATTATCTAACATATCCTCTTCTGCCATTACATATAAAGGAAAAAAAATTTTTTGCCCTGTACATAACATAATGTATTGTACGTTTGTACTTTATATAACTGTTTTAGATTTGCACTATGTATGTGTGTGTATGTATGAAGGTGTGTGTCTGTGTGTATGTATGTATATGTGTAAGCATATTTGGCAATAAAGCTGATTCTGATTCTGATATATATATCGCCGTGCCTGATCAAGTCCTTTATATTTCAAATGCAGGCTCACTTCAGTACACCACTATTGTTATCTTGAAAACATGTCCCAATTGTTTTCAAAAATGCATTTGATTAACCTAACCCACTTAGCCATCTTTTTTTCTCCTTGCTTTGCTTGGCTCAGAACAAAATGAACTATGTGTCACATGCAGTCTATTCCCCACACCTTTGGGTCAAACTAATTCACAACCTTCATTGCTTGCATTCACGTCTATTCAGCTAGAAAGTACCTCAGTCATGCTTGCTCTTCTCTTTAAATGGCAGAGATGATTCTGTATTTTCTGTAGGCCTTTTATAGTATACGTGCATGTGTGTGTGCTCACTCACTTAAAAATGGTTCATGTGGTAACATCTAAATTAATTGGTAATTGCATTGGTTTTAAAGGAAACTGTGATGGTCCTTGAGGGTCTTCTATTGTTGGCATGTCATGTGTGTCTAGTCATTGGATACCATTAGGGATCATCTGTAATGGAAACAATACAAACCATTAAATCCTAATGGAATATAGCTCAAAACACACTATGCTTGTAATGGTATTTGTGGAGGAAACCATTAGAATTTCTATTGTTTGCTTTTGTTGTTGTTTTAGTTTGTTTGATTTTATCAGGGATGTAGTCATTTTTATGGGTCAGATAATATGAAATATTACATTGTGGTAGCAACTGCATGCTAGCTCTTTAACAGTGATGCTTGTATAATGTACGTGTGGGGGCTTCATTTAAATATGTGCACATATGCATGGAACAAAATATGAGGAAATTTTTGTTTTGGCCATCTTTGACAGCTTTACTGTGTACATGGTTCTGCATGTGCATGTTTACGATGAAACATTTTATGGATGTAAAAAGATTAAAGGATACCTTCAGAAGGCCCTTTTATGACAAGGAGGTGGATGGCAAATCAACATGTGATGCAAATGTTTATGAACTGAAGGACTAGAGTGCTTAATAGCTCTTGACTTTCTTGATTTTTACCAAATGAATGCAAAACATCATGCATAAACCTCTCAATGTAATGCTCTGTATACTTTTAAATAACATTGATGGAATAGGCTATACGTTGTTGTCCTAGTCAACAGTAGTTATAATAATGCAACATTAACATAATACAGTAGTGCTGGCAGTGTTCTAAGCCTGAAACACCTGGAATTAAAAGAAATATAAAAGTTTGTCAAAGACCATTTAGAAGCAGTAATTCATGGATCAGTTATAGAGTTGGTATAGAGCCCACCATGAGAGGGCAGAGTTTGTGTCTGAGTAAAATGTGAAATTCAATGAGTGCTTGCTGAGAGAGAGAGAGAGAGAGAGAGAGAGAGAGAGAGAGAGAGAGAGAGAGAGAGAGAGAGAGAAGCACAAAGACACAAATATTTGCCTGTCAAGTCAAATTTACTTGATAGATTAAAGGAATGTTCCGGGTTCAATACAAGTTAAGCTCAATCGACAGCATTTGTGGTATAATGTTGATTACCACAAAATTAACTTTGACTCGTTCCTTCTTTTCTTTAAAAAAAAAAAAAAAAAAAAAGCTAAACTCTTGGTTACAGTGAGGCACTTACAATGGAAGATAATGGGGACAATTTACACTTTACACTTATATTAATTCTTCTGTTAAAACTCATGTATTATTTCTTACAGTAATTTTACGATTTGTTGACATCACATCATCATGGTAACGAAGTTGTAAAACTGGCTGTAACGTTACACAGAAAAGGTAGTTAAGTGATTTTATCACACTAAAATCAATTTTACATGAACATCCTTTATATCTTCTGGCATTTTAACGTTAAAAAATTGGCCTCCGTTCACTTACATTGTACTGGAACCCAGATTTTTGCTTTTTAATAGAAAAGTAGGGATGGGTCGAAATATAGTTTAGTGGTAATCAACATTATGCCTCAAATGCTGTTGATTGAGCTTATTGCTTTAATGCTTTAGATATTAGTATAATGAATATGGGATGAGAGTCTATTGGAGCATCAACATTAAATCAATTTTGTATTATGAATTTTACCAGTCTAGGAAACAAATTGTGTTGAAGAACGTTGTGAGAATCACCAAAGCTTTTGCTACTTAAAATGTTTCTTTTTTTTAAACTGGATTCAACTATCAAGTCTACCTGTAGCTAAGATTATATAAGATTTAACCTTGGATGATATACATGGGAGATAGTATTTATAAGATATGATTAGATAAAATAGCTCTTTACTCTCTTCTTTGAGCAACATCTTAAAGACAAAGTTATTGTCTAGCTGATAACTTTGTTCTTATGTTGTGAGAAATAGGTTATTGAATTTTATGTCACAAGGGCAAATGGTTATAACCATGATAATATTGTGTATTATTACAGCTACTTAGACAACCAAAGCAACATAAATGAGAACCATTCATAAGGCTAGAGTATATACATTTACATTTATTCATTTAACAGACGCTGTTATCTTTGCAGAACATGCTTCATGTCTGAGAGGTCTGACGTTACTTTTAAGCAAAAGAGTGATTTATTGTCATACTCTAGTCTAGCCTATGTGAACATCCTATGATTTATGTATCTTCTTAATTTTTACCATATGTCTGAAAGTGATGCAAACAATGATTGATTATAATAAATATTTTATTAATATGTTTAAAATTAATAACCAAAATGATTTTTTTAAAGAAATAATTATTAACAAAAAAAACATCTGTTAATAGATGTTAATTATCAAATAAAAAATTGTTCATTATAAATGGATAGTTCAGACTATAAATCCGGAATATATGAGTCATGCAGGAATCAGTTGTGAAATGGTGATATACACCAGCTGCGTGTGAGAGCACATCTATTGAATTTAAAGGAATATTCCTGGTCCAATACATGTTAAGCTCAATCGACAACATTTCTGGCTTAAAGTTGATTACCATAAAAATAATTTGGACTCATCCCTCCTTTCTTTAAAAAACAATAATCAAGGTTACAGTGAGGCACTTACTATGGGAGTGAATGGGGCTATTATTGGAAGGTTTAAAGGCAGGAATGTGAATCTTATAATTTTATAAAAGTTGTGTATTATTTGAACTGTAAATCATAATTTTTATGATTGTTTTTAGGGTTGGATTGGATTGGATATACTGTAACTTGTTCATGTAAATGTTCGCTTTTTTAAGAAATTAATTTAATAAAAATCAACATTATGCCATAAATGCTGTCGATGTGAAGAACCGAGAATATTCCTTTGCTGTAATGTGGTAAATTGTGATGTTACTTGGCAACCATAATCACCCATTAACTTCTTAACTTTTAAGAATTGCTTATTATTATTATTATTACTTAAAAAAACTTAGTAAAATTGCTGTAATGCATGTGGCTCATTTCTTTAGCATGCACTATTTTAGAGTAAATTTAATTGTGCAAATAAACAATACAGTATCACGTGAGTGGTCACAAGTGTGTCCTTTCCCCTAGAAATATTCAAAACACAAACTTTTTTTTTCCTGTCACCTGACAACTACCAACCAACTGTAATGCTGCAGTGCTGTTGTCATTCACATCCCAGTAAAAGCTTACCAGGTCTTGCTTAGCCGTTCTAAACCTCACTCATCAGAGTGCATTTTCACCATGGCCTTGTGTTAAAAGCTTCAACCACTGGAAAAATTCTCCAGTGAGAAAGCTCTTCCCATCATCTCAGAAATAACTCTCACACAACCTGGTTTATTCAGTAAAATCATGATGTAAAGCTGGAAGGCAGGATAAAAAAATATATGTGGAAGATATTCTAACAAATAAAGAAAAGTTAAAGCTTTTACAATGCAAAATCACCTGTGCAATGTCACAATAAACCTACTTTGACTTAAACTAGCTGTGCTTCATCTAGCTCTCAGTATAGTCATGGAGTATGTTACAACTGTCACAAAAAAATGTAAGCACCTGTAAAACTCTGCCCAAAAGACATAATGTCTCACAGATAAAGAAGATAAAATTACGTAAGTTTATTTCAGTTCAAAAGGAAGGTTGCCATGTAAAAATGTTGTTTCGTAAATGTGTGCAGTCTCTTGAGTGTGCAGAATTGATAAATGGGAATCTGGAATATTAAGTGTATAAAGGTCTACAGTAATTAGGCCATAAAGTGAAATAATGTCAAAAGATAAAAGGTTTGTAAGAGGTGCAATGATGAGCAAATTTCAGAGACCAAGCTGTAAAATCATGAAGTATAGCTTTAATCTTCATTATTCAAGACCAGTGGATATCAACTGGTGGGGGTTGTAGTCAGACTTGTCCTGATAGAGTTGAAGACAGGAGGGAAAAACAAAGCAAAGTGCAAATAATAAAATGCAACTAATCGTACAATCGTGCAAAGTTAGGATATTAAAATAAATGGGATTATCTACTTTTAAAAGGGAGAAGCGTTTTTGAAAACTGTATGTATATGACCACCAGCTTTTATGCTTTTATGTATTCTGGTCTACCCCCTCTCACAGCCTCCTTTACAACTTCAGAATGACACCAAAGTGAGCTCATTACAACATACTGACAGATAATAAAAGGTCTCAAACATTTATAGGATGATAAATGATATAGACAGCCGAGGAACTACAAAGAGTGCGTCAATATATTTTGACCTAACGGCATTGAAATTACTTTCAAATATCATGATGTGCATCTGCACGTGTGTTTTTCCACATGTAACGGGAGCCAGCTGGTACGTGCTTTGCAGTACGTGGAAACCTCACTCACATGGCTTCAAGAGGTGCACCAGGAACTGAACTAGCCTTTAGCCTCCTCGTTAGCATGCCCACCTCACATGTAGGCAGACGCCGGTTCGAATCCCACTCGGAGCGGGTCGAGCAGGGCCGGTTACACACAAATTGGCCATGAGAAGAGGACAGTTCACAACAATATGTTGGAAAAGTCAGTTTTCATAGTTCCGAACCGTGTAGTCATGATAAAAATAAAAATGGGCCTATGGTTTTACCAACACAGTCTCATGACAACTCATAATAATTTGTACAAGATGGCAAAAACTTAAAATATTGTACAACTTGGCATGACAAGGTATGACATTTATTCCCATAGAAGCCAACCAATCAACAAAATGAATTTCAAACCTATACAATACAGGCATCACTTTTCAGCAAACCTCAATTCCAACACATTTATTAAGATAGTAAATTTCCAATTTTATTATTCATTCCATATTTATTTATGAAATAAAAATTACTGATGTTTGTCAGTAACCTGAAACACGCTTCCCTCTAATCATTCCAAACCAATGTTATCTTTCTTCTGTGATGCACAAACGTTATTATCCTATCAAAGTCATGGATTATATTTAAGGTTTGGGTTAAGGGGTTACACTTTATGGTTAGGCTTAGGTTTGGGTTAGGTTCAAACTTAGGAAAAATCGTAATATCATATTTCATTGGTTTGTTGACTTTTCTCTATGGGAGTAAAAATTATAAGTTTTTGTACGAGCCGGCTCATATGATTTATTATGATTTTGCTACTGTGTACTATAAGAGATTCGGCTGTAAAATAGGTAATGAAAATATTACGATCTTTGGCAGCTCTTCCCTTCTTAAAATAAAGGACACGCAGTAATTGGTTGGTATTGATTCGACTGATTTATTATCTCTTATGTTTCAAATTACTTTATTAATACATTTTTGCCTCATCCATTAACTATTATACAAATTGCTTAAAATTAATTGTTGCTTATGACAGACTGGCTATCGGAGCATTAATAGAAGGAAAATTGCAATGCTTCCACTGGGCGAAAACATTAAACATTATTGATTTCAATAAGATTAGATGACAAATCAACAGTACACTTTAGTTTACTGTTGAAGATAATAAGACACCTTCATCTTCTTACATCATTGCTAAAGCATGATATTTACAACTGTGGCACATGAATTTGGCATGCCTCTTAAAATACCAAATAAATTGCATTGTAATGTAAGTTTTTAAAAACAGAAAGCTAAAGGCTAAGCTAAGATAATCTCATTCAAACTCAAGCGTTAATCAAAGTTCCATGTTTCCTTTTGGTAGTCATCTGCTCTGTCTCTAATAGCTTTAAGATTTCACAAACTCAGTGACAAAGTCTTGATCTGATTGTCACTAGTCACAAATTAGCATTCAATATGTATCTCTCAAATACTTAGAATTTTTACATTACAGTCGCTGTAGAGTTTGTTATGCCTTGTGTTCCCCAGTATTTAGAGAACAGTCAGTATTGTAGGCTATTACTATACAATATAGTATAGTCTGGACAGTTAGAAAACTGTGATTAAACAGGTTTCATAATAACACTTAAGTGAAAAAACTGAATCACATCTGTTGCCTGATTTAATCTGTTTATTTCTAAAGTGGAGAAAAGGTTATCTTAAACTTTTTATACTTACCATTATGTGGAAACATCTGATTTGAAAGTATGTTTTAGGCTATTAACTTAATCCATTTCAGTAACACATTAGATGTCTTGTATCTTGTATTTGTTTACATTAGTTAACTCTATTAGTCAACACAAACTTAACATTAACAGTATATTTTTAGAATTTGATACTCGTGGTTGTTAATTTCTTCATACTAATATATTTTCCACATTAAATGTTGTTAACTGTAGTAAATGTTGAATGCATTATGAACTAACAACAAACAATAGTATTTTGATAAATTAACCTTAATAAAGATTAATAAATGCTGCAAAAATTAATATTTAAAAATTAGTTTATGATACCTAATGCATTAAATTTAACAAATAGAACCTTATTGTAAAGTTACCGTAATTTCTTTGCAATTTTACACCCCTGATAAATTCTATTCTATTCTCAACTCCCGCTTTGTTTGTATTGATTTCAGAGGTGAAATTTGTCATTACCAAGCTGTTGATTTACTCAGGCCTTGTCCACGCTAATATGTTTTTGTTTGAAAATGCATCTTTTTCTCTCCGTTTTGGCCTTCCGTCCACACTGAGAGAGCATTTTAGTCTGTGAAAACTGAGCTTTTTGAAAACACGCTCCAAAGTGGAACATTTGAAAACACTGTTTTTGCGTTGTAGTGTGGACTGTGAAAACTTATCTGAAAATGATGATGTATTTGTAGTCATGTGAAGCAGTCAGGGCTGGACTGGTAATCTGGCATACCAGGTATTTTCCTGGTGGGCCGACGCACTTTTGGGCCGATCAGGGGCGTAATGGCCATTGGGAGAACCGAGCGTGCCGGTGGTTCGGCCGCGATAAGCAACAATGAACCGTTGCGATATGTAGAATGGACTACAAAGCGGTGAAAACGCTGTCCATTCCCCCCACCCGCTCAACAGTTGGGCCAGTTGCCATGTAAAATCTCGGCCCGATTTCTCTTCCCAGTCCAGCCCTGGGTGATCTATCCAACCCAAACAATCAAGATGGCTGCCCGTGTTATAGCTGCGCTGTTGTACATGATACTCACTTTGATAACGTTGTGAAAAAATAAATGTTACTTTGTACAACCATCTAATTGCTTTCCTTCAAATGCGAAGGGAAGTTTACTCGGAATTGGTGTCTGGCGACGGAACATGACGACAATTGCGTTTCAGGTCATACATGCAACAGGGATTTTCAGTAACATGATTTAAGCACTTTCATACATTTCAGTGTGGACGAGAAACATGCTTGAAAACGCTAGTGTGGACGGAGAGCATTTTGATCTCTGGATTAATGTAGACGTAGCCTCAGTGTTCATCAAACTGTGAGCTATTGTTTGCCTCCCCCAGGCGAAGTATTTTTGGCCCAATTGAATTGTGTATTTTTTGGCTAAATTAAATGAATTCAATTATTATCAACTAATTTTTATTTGTTATTCTATTTTGTTAAAGATAACACCATTCAGTTTTGATGGCTTGAAGTCCAAGTACTTATTATAGAGCCAGGTTTATTTGTAGAGTTTTATAGGGATTAGTTTTTGGTCCAAAATTATCCCACAAAGGGTTATTAAAGGCATATTCCAGGTTCATTACAAATTAAGCTCAATTGACAGCATTTGTGGTATAATGTTAAAAAAGTAAGAAAAAGTAAGTAAAAAAGAAGCAAAAATCGAGGTCACATTTAGGCTGTTACAGCTGCACCACATGCTATCTCTCCTGAACGCTGCCTGAGGTCACCATCTCCAGAGAACTAACCCTTGACGAACTACATTTCCCATAATCCTCCGCTCTGATTGATTACTCACCCACCTGTTTCACATTAACTCTATTAAATATGTCTATTTAAGTTCCCGGTTTACACACATTCAATGCAAAGTCTTGTTCAGCCTAGTCTGCAATTCTGAGCGTTAGTTACCATTCCTGTTTTCCCCGTGTTTTAACTCCTGCCTGTTCATCATATTTCCTAGCCTGCTTGTGAGTTACTTTTTACCTGTTTACTGGATTGCCCCTCTGTCTCTCGGATTTACTTGTGGGGCTTTTCCACTGGTAGAACTCAACTCGACTTGACTTTGCTCGATTTTTGCGGGTTTTCCACTGTGGATAGTACCTGGTACCTGATACTTTTTTTTTTTTTAAATCGATCGAGGTTCCAAGCGAGCCGAGCCGATACTAAATGTGACGTCAAAACCCTGCATATCACTGATTGGTCAGAGAGAATCATCACTACCAGCGTCCCTGGATCTGCGGCACAGGACATCAACCCGCTAGTTTTAAAGTCAACAACAGTATCATTTCTTCACATGACTTTCGAATTGTAAAAAGAAATGGCTGTGCGCAAAACAATGCCGTGGTCAATAAACGAGGTGCAGACGTTCCTCTCATTAGCGACAAACAAAATGACACGAAACGTCATTAAAAGTCTTTCAGGAAGTGTCTCAGCTGTTGTACCGGACAGACATAAGTTTAAATGAATTTTTGTGGTTATATTCCACAATGCTGTCGATTGAGTTTAACATGCATTGAACCCAGATGATGCCTTTAATTACAATGGATGATGTTTGTTAAGCAGAAAAACACAATACGCAAGCTCTCATGTCCAAAAATGAGTTGTGCTGTCTACTCTTGTAGATAGATAGTGCATAGCTGTTTCTGTATGAATTCAAGGCTATTCTATTCTATCTGCAATATTTGTATATTTTTGACAAAGGACTTGCAATATATTTGAGAGCACATTTACATTTCCCACTGTCCTGATTTTGTTCTCACAGTTGTCAGAGTATCTGATGCAAAGGTCAAAGCAGTAACAGCTTAATTACAGCTTTTAAGTCATAAAGCTGTTTTAAATCAGAGGGTGCCTTCATGGGAAGGAGAATATTGACAATGTTAAGTAAACATAATAGATAATAATCATTGCTTTGCTTCCCTGTTAGCAATTTGTATAATGCGAAGTATCCTCTATGTAAACACAAAAGATTCTAGATCTTCATGCCTACAGTATCAATCTTGACATCTATGTGTGCCAGATAATCATGCCATGTGTGTTGTGACGGAAGCCTCATGCATGTGTGCATGAGTGTCTGAGATCATGTGACAGTGCGAATGATCACGTACTGTATACTGAAAATGTCAGAAAGAGGCTTGGTTGATAAGTCATGTTGAAATTACATTACATCATCAGGTGTGGGTACCATGTCACCATGCCAGACCGTAGCCCTTCCCAAAAAAATGTCAATGAACATGGCAATTTTTGTCAATTTTAATGAATAATATGAAACCAAATGCATTTATCTGGTATTAAGTCTTAAAAGACAAATACATTTAGTATAATTGTATATTAATTTCACTATTATGCTAATATTTTTGAGCACCTAACCCCACCCCACCCCACACCTAAGCCTGATCAGTTATCAACAATATGAAAGATATAACAAGCAGATACAATTACACTCATAATCCTTTATTCAAAAAAATTATAAAAAGCTCTATAAAAGTATTCCAAATTCCACATGGTGCATTCAAAGTCACACGATAGCTCTGTGTCAGGAACAGAGTGAAACTGAAGTTTTTTATTTATTATTTTTTATTGCTTCTTTCTAAAGACAGTGTCATCTCATTCAAATATATACATCAAACATTGGAAAGATCATCTAGCTATAACACGCATCGGGGAAGGCGTTCTTTTCCAGTCCTATTCTTTCAGGGGGAAAAGACCCTGCGGAGACAATTGTACAGTCGTGGATTTGGAGGTGAAGTTTCTATGTCCAGAGTACCACTTTGCCTGTAAGGGTTTGATGCCCCATGAGAACAGTGTTTGAGGACACCGGCTAGGTGACCCAGGGGATGAGGAATGCTGGGGCTGAGAGCTGGGCCCTGGTTGACACAGAGCTACCTGCCGGTTTCTTGCTGCCACAAGGGGATGATCTTGGAAAGCAGACGGGGCTCGGCTGGGTGTAGTCCAGTGCTGAGGTAAGATGTGTTAGATGGCCTCCATCTGCATTTTCACAGCTGAAAACTGCTGGACAAATTCTTCAACGGTGTCGCTGAATAGACCAAGCTGGGAGATGGGGGCATTGAGAAAGCGGGCTTTGTCAGTTTCCCGCATCCGAACAAGTTCAGTCATAGATGACGTTCCTGGACAACAAGATTGGCCGTCGCCTTTCCGAGTGCCCGCGCTGCGACCTTCGTGGCCCAGAGGGCGAGGTTGGTAGCTGAGCGCAGATCCTGCAGCACATCAGGATCAGGACTATCCATGTGCAGAACTTGCAGGAGGGCCATGGCATGCAGGGCGGTGGCGGCCTGTCCGGAGGCCCTGTAGGCCTTTGCTGTCAGCGACGACATCGTCCTACAGGCCTTGGAGGGAAGTGCAGGGCGATCCTGCCAAGTGGTTACGCTTTGCGGCCACAGGTGCACCGAAACTGCTTTGTCCACCTGGGGGACCGCCGTGTACCCGTGGACCACCCCATGGTTGAGTCTAGACGAGTAAGGAGGTCTGTTCCGGGCAGTAAAAGGTGTCCTCCATTACTGCTTTAGCTTGTCGTGCTCCTCCAGGAAGAAAGGAACTGGGGGGGTTTGTCTAGCTATGAGGGTTGTGGGGAGGACGGAGGGTTCCAGTCCAGCCCCACGCTCATGGCGGCCCGGCAAGCATATCGGACATCTGGCCGGGCAAACCCGAAGGTGGTAGAAGCCACAACACTTTCCTATACAGAGGCTCCATGACACCAATGGAGACATCAGACTCACATCGAGCCCGGACGGAAGCAATTGAGCATGCTGGAGGGAGAGTGGTTCATGGGGATTTTCCCAGTGAAATCGCACCCGCTGAACTCCCCAAATCACCTCCATCGCCAGCCAGGTCATCCTCAATCCCGTCTGAAGAAGGAGCAATGCGGGGGGGCGGCTGGAGTGCCATGCCATGCTCAAGTTCTCGCAATGAGTACATGAGCCATCCACAAACACTGCCTTGGTGTGATCGTGACCCAGACACACGTGGCAGCACCTATGGCCGTCAGAAGTGGAGAGATATCTGCCACATCCAGGAACAACGCAAAGGCGGAAGTGCATCTTTAGAAAGACACGTCTTTAAAACAACATTCGACGCCAATGCGTTAACACTTTTAGAGAAATGATTGCTCTTTTAGAGGAGTTGTTACTCTTTCAGAAAGCTGTCAAAGCGCCCAGGGGCATGGACTGCACTGACGTGCAGAGGAGGGAGAAAAACGCTGGCAATGTGCTGTAGATCCAAGAGCAAAGCTCTCTAGAGGTGAATGGAACAGTAGTGAGTTTCTCAGCTCACTGATCACACAACTGCTCGGCTCCGAAGAAAGTACAGAACAGATGCACGATCCCCGCATTTTATACCCGTATGTCCAGGGGCGGGACATGCAAATTCTGTTCGGCAATTTTTTATTGGCCTTTTTCATATTCAGAGGTATCCGAGGCTCGCGAATGAAGCCCCTTGTATCACTACAATCGACACAGCGTCGAGTGAGTGACAGAAAGGGAACCAAAGTTATTTGACATCACTGAAGTCAAAGCTATCACAACGCTTGTTGATGCGCAAATTTTTTTATGTTTTAATGAGCGTGAGTCAGGAACTGACTGTTTCGAGTGATGGGACTGCTGATCATTTAATAATATACTTGAATTTAGATTTGTTCCAGTCTGATCTCATGAACATTTCATGGCCATGGAAAAATTTTTTGCAAAACAAAATTACACGCTTCTTTACAAGTTTCACTGCAGTTTCCCAGTGAAATGTCCAGCGGGGTGTGCAAAAAGCAAGTGAATTGATGTTATAATCAGACAAAGTTTTTAAGATGAATATTAGATGGAGGTTTTAATGTGTAAAACGTACTTTCTTTAAGCTAAAACTATACCTAAACCTAACCAATAGTGTTCTGAAAGCAAATGAGAGGTAAACAAAACAGACACAAAGACAATGCCTGAACATAACTGATAGTGTTTTAAAAGCAAATGCATCATGAAAAGTACATTTTCTAATGCAACTACTGTACATCGTGTCAGCTTGTATGGTGGCTGGGCTCAAGCTGTGTTCTTTCAATTCTAAAGTCCAACACACTATCAGGTGCAAGCTAATCAGATAGAAATAAGAGTGTAAATATAGGTGGGTCTGTAATTCAAGTGTTAAAATGAGAACTTGTTTGCTCCAAACACAAAACTACTATTGTGTGCTCATAATGCGGTTATTAATTAAACCGAACAAGAGATTAAAAAACAGGCCAATAGGCAAACTTTACTAAAAGACCCATAAAAGGATGTGCACGTCAGGTAGGATTTATGAATTGCGTTTTACTACATTGTAAAAAATGATCCTCTTTATTCATTAACTGCAGAGAAAAACGAGAGGTTCTAATAGGTTGCCACTGATTTGGGCTGGAAACCGATTCCTTTAAAAGAAGACAAGGGTAGCCTGGAAGAGTAGAAATTGTTTTGACAACCACTGAAAAACATTCAACTAAAACTTATTGAGAAGAACGAACTACATCAACCAGCATGAAGACAATATTTTTTATCGCTTTTCTTGTTGTGGCTCTTTGCCTGGTCTCTGAGGCTGTGCAAGTACAGGTATGCTGTTTTTCTTTTCTTTTCTTGTCCTGTGCTACAGTGAAGAATCTGGCCTATAAAGAACATTTAAAGAGATTGTTCACCCCAAAATTCTGTGTAACACAAGAGGGAAAATTTAAAAGAATGTTAACTATTTTTTTCATACAATGGAAGTGAATGGTGACTGATCCTATCAGTTCCTATCATTCTTATTTACCATTCCAAGAATATAACAGGTTTGAAACAACATGTGGATGAGTGAATGATGACAGAATATTTCATTTTTGGGTGAACTATCCCTTTAAATTGATCCTGACAACTCACAGTACAGACGATCATTACTTCTCTTTATTTATTGATTGATTTTACCGATGGCGCTTCTATTTTAACTAGGATTTCCACAATCCCTTTAGAATGATGTCAATTTTGCATTGAATATAGCATTGTGGTATATGAAAGTCATTCTGCTTTATTCCAGCAATTAAAAAATTATTTGAATGTCATTAAGTTCCACTCTAGCTTTTGTAAATCCTGATGCATTGCTCTCCTTGGGTCTTGGCACAGATAATTGAACTCATCCTTTATATACTCTTTCTCCTGCAGGAAGGTGAATTTTCCTTTTCATTGGAATCGGTGAAAGTTCTCCAGGAATTGACCAACCAACTTCGAACACAAAACCCCCGTCTGGCCAAGACAAGCTACTCTTCTGTATGTGCCAATCCAATCCTGCCAAAGGAGTTTGTGCCCCTGTGCATGCAGAGAGGCGCTACGATGTCTTTTGCTAGACTAGGTAGGAATCCTGATACAAGCAATATATAACATTTTATTGCATGAAAATCCAAGTGAAACTGATCTAACTTGCCTTATCAATTGTGTGTGTTGCAGCTTCAGTGCCTGTGGATGTGTGTGAAATCTGTGCTTTTGCTGCTTGTACTGGGTGCTAATCCCGGTCAATGCCTCCTTGCTTATTCAAAATCCACATATTTTCATTAAACGTTCTCAAAGTTAAGCACTCATCACTGAACAACTACCTGGTACAAATAATCACTGACTATATGATCATTGTGAATGCTTTAAAAGCCTAAATGACTAAAAATGGCAGGTGACTGTTTTTAAACTGTTACTGATTTGAACTTTACTCTTTCACTTCCCTCATGTTTTATTTTGTTACAGCATATATTTCATTTATTTAAAAAATACATTTCTTTTTATTTTTCTATTTCTCAGTTTTAAGGGGATTTTGTACTCCTGTATGTTTGAAACTGTAATAAATCCTTTCAAAATGACCTGTTCACTTTGCATTATTTCCTTTTTTTGCAGAATGAATCTGATAAAAGCAGAGCTACACATTACTTAAAGTAGTCAAACTACAGTCAAGCTACACTTTTAACAACTTTGTTATGTACACTACAAGTTAGTAACAAAAAGTAGATAATTACTTTGAAGCTATTTAAATAAGAAAATACTTTGTGATATATAACAATCAGATGATATAATTTAATTCTGTAGTCAGTTGTGATAGCAGAAATGAGAAATCATTTGTATCACCTGATAGTTACAGTACATGTTTAATTAAGGGAACCATGGATTTTCTACAGTGTCCAAAGTTTAAACATGATATCTGTAGTAAAACCATAGCCTAGCCCTAGAGTAACCACAAAATTAACCATGGTTAATACGATCATGGTAAATTCAATATTACTATAGTAAAACCAAGGTTAATATCTAGATATTACAGTCAGAGGCGCAAAAACCATATATGCAAGGATTGCAGTGCATAGGGACGCCATGTAAAGGGGGGCGCCAGTGGCTCACTAAAGGTGGTGCAATCGAATCACTTCAATAATTTTTACTGATAGCACACATACATCACCCAAACATCTATATGATGTGTGTGTTTATATCTGGAAGTGTGTGATCGCTCATCTGCAATACGTCTACAGAAGATGTTTTTGAGATGTTTATGACTTGGAATGTTTGTAAATCTGATATTCAAAGTTGTTTAGCAGATTCAATGCTTTACTGATGACATGTGGTGCTGCTATCTGGGTTGATTTCCCAGCGCTATATACCGTATAAGAGAGGATGGCTTAGAAGAGTGTGTATGATATTGCGTTCTCAATGCAATATGTAGCTTTTAGTGACACTACAGTGCTACTAGATGGAAAACGTAGCTTGTTTCTGCGAACCCTACACTGTTGACTTTCTGTCATGCTACTGAATAATGAAGTTTTTAGTTAACTACTTCCCAACACTGGATATAAGCTACAAAACTGTCACAAGCTGAATCTAGGTGATACTTTCATTTGAACGAATAAAGAGTGTTCATTCAGTGTTATCATAGAGAAAATGCTTTTATTGAAGAGTAATCTGAAATCCAAGGTCTTGGTTTGAAGTGGTTTGCATCTCAAGGAGAGGCCTTACTCTGTTGGTTAGAGATTTTTTCCTCTTTAGCTATGCCTTCTGGCATCCATCTAGGCCCCTTTTTTCATTATGCATGCTTCCCTTGGACTATGTTTTCCTCAAATACAATGGGTCTGTTAGAAAACTTCGGTGGCAGCATTTTAAGAAAGCATAGGCGTCATATACTGCCTCACAAGATATTTCGTTTTGGCCAAATTTAGGTAGCAACACATGTATCCTACCCCAAAATGCCCTCGGCAGAAAAATAAATCCAAGATGGCGAGCGAAGCGAGAGACATTTTTGGTTATATATATATATATATATATATATATATATACAAATACAATCCATTCACTACTGAAAAGTATCGATAAATAACAGTTTAATGTGACACAAAACCGACTATTTTACCCAACGTGTGAGTGTACTATACATTCCTATGCTCATAAGAGGATCATGTTGTTTCTCTCACATCACCTGTGTTGAAATCAGTTGCAAATCGAGTTTCACGTGCACTGCAAATTAGGAGTGCTATTTGAATGGTGCACGGAGCTGCCGTGAATGTTTTTGTCTGTGGGACGATCCAAAAACCCTTTAAACTGCAGGACAGTCCTTTGAAGAGACTGTACATCTATCCTTCACAGCCTCGTTGTCATTCCTATAAAAATCATGTATGTAGAGCGTTCCAAATCGGTTTCTTTTTGCAGCTCATTAAGTTTTGGAGCACATTTTGACTACTTAATTATTTTGACAAGCAGATTAGTAGATTCTTTCAGCTCAGATCCATTGCTAAATTAAAAAAAAAAAATCCTGAGTTATACAGCACTTGTGTCAGCTTCTGTTATTTTTAAATGTGTTTAATTAATATAAACGTGATTTTCTAATGCCAAGTTGGTTTTTATTTTTTTAATTGACATCCGGGAAGCAGACATCCCACTCATGTTTCTCAGAACATTTGAAACGTATGCCGTGATTTCTTGATGAGGTTTTGTGAACAATCTTTCACTCATAAAAGATTTATTGAATGCTGAGTGACAGGAATGGTGAGTTTGAAGAGTGTACTGACGCATCTGCAGGAAAACATTTTAATGCTCATTTAAATATTCATTTGTTTAAATGAGCATGAATTTATAAGGGAAAATGTTTACTATAGGCCCTGTAACTGATCATCTTTTAAGTTTGTCACTATTTTTAATCATATTTTGCCTTCACTAGTACGTTTCAAATGATCCTGAAAATAAATTATGAAAGTACAAAAATTCCATGTATTCTCTCAATTCATATAAGGTTGTAAAAGCTGCAT
Organism: Moxostoma hubbsi; assembly: GCA_032164185.1. Taxonomy (NCBI): domain Eukaryota; kingdom Metazoa; phylum Chordata; class Actinopteri; order Cypriniformes; family Catostomidae; genus Moxostoma; species Moxostoma hubbsi. The sequence continues at coordinate 7,525,124 of JAVLUX010000201.1, read as the reverse complement.
TATCGTTCGAAAATAATGAGAAAAATGCTGTTTAAAATAGTTTTAGATGGAGGATGGCATGTCACATCGCAGAACATGTCAGCTATTCATGATGTGTGTATATGGGGACATCTTTCTGCAGGTGCGTATGACACCGTAATTGACGTGTTTTTTTTAAAGCTGTGTTGAAATGGTGAACAAGAGAAATTGCACCATCTCTTTCAGCTCCCACTTTAAGTGTTTGAGTCATTAGGGTAGACCTGTGTCCAAGTGCTGCAAAGACTAAATAAATTATGCTAGAATTTTAGGTGACAGCGTTGAAATCTTCAAAATATTAAAATCAGTGCTCGAATTGAGGGGTGGCTGGGGGGTTCCGGGACCCCCATAAGAAGTCAAAAATAGACTTAGGGGGTCCCCAAAATACTTATATTTTAGTAAAAATAATAATGACAAATCTCATTAAATTCATCCAGTGGATATGGTAAATTTACAATAATTTATATTTATATTACCCGCCCCACATCTAAAGACCGCTTTGCATGACATCGTTGACATGACTGCTTGCTTGGTACCACTCCAGTGAAACTAAGTTTAGCTAAAAAATGGAGAATAATAAACCTCCACTTGCAGTCGGGAAGAGAAGGCTTTTTACTGACTTTTTTGAGGGGTAATTTTCTCTTTTGTAAAAATAAAATAAAATTTATCTTTCTACTATAGCTATCCACTCCATGTCGCAGCTTTTGTATTCCTTGCATCCAAAATACAGTAAAAACAGTAATACAGTAGTAAAATGTAATTTATTCCTGTGATCAAAGCGGAATTTACATCATCATTACTCCAGTCTTCAATGTCACATGATCTTTCAGATATCATTCTGTGTTGATTACTTTTATGATGCCTTTATGTGCTTTTTGAAGCATCAAAATGTTGTGGCACCCATTCACTTGCATTGTATGGACATACAGAGCTGAAATATTCTTCAAAAAATCTTCATTCGTGTTCTGCAGAAGAAAGAAATTCATACACATCTGCGATGGCACAAGGGAGAGTATATCATGAGATAATTTTCATTTTTGGGTGAACTATTGCTATTTTTGTGGTAATGTTGATTTCCACAAAAAAAAATCCATAATTGCAGTTACAGTAAGGCACTTAACAATGGAAATAAATGGGCTATTCCATCCATCCATCCATCCATCGTCAACCGCTTATCCTTTACAGGGTCGCGGGGGGCTGGAGCCTATCCCAGCTAACATTGGGCGAAAGGCGGGGTACACCCTGGACAGGGCGCCAGTCCATCGCAGGGCCACACATATACAGACAACCATTCACACTCACATCCACACCTAGGGCAATTTTTGGAGACATCAATTAACCTAGCCTGCATGTCTTTGGATGGTGGGAGGAGCACCCGGAGAGAACCCACGCAGACACAGGGAGAACATGCAAACTCCACACAGAAAGGCCGGGGCAACCGGGGTTTGAACCCACGACCTTCTTGCTGTGAGGCGACAGTGCTAACCGCTGCACCACCGTGCCGCCTCATGGGCTATTCCATTCATGCTAAAATACAAAGTGTTTCAAAAGTCATGTTAACATGTTTAATGTTTATTTCTATACTTTCAAAAATAATTTTAGCATTATGGACTTACCCCTTTCACTTCCATTGCAAGTTCCTTACTGTAACTCATTATGTAAATATATATATACACCGATCAGCCACAACAGTAAAACCACCTGCCTAATATTGTGTTGGTCCACCTCGTGCCACCAAAACAACGCCAACCCGCATCTCAGAACGGCAATCTGAGATGCTAATCTTTTCACCACAATTGTACAGAGCGGTTATCTGAGTTACTGTAGACTTTGCCTTCGACATGCTCACTGGGGTTGTAAATACAATTATTATTTAATTATTTATTGTTATACACCCTTTACAACACATTTAATCAAACTACACAAAGCTGTTTTGAAACGATGCTATATGCGTGTAAAGTGCTATACAAATAAAAATTACTTGACTTGACTTTGTCAGTTCAAGCCAGTCTGGCCATTCTCTGTTGACCTCTCTCATCAACAAGGCATTTCCATCTGCAGAACTGCCCCTCACTGGATGTTTTTTGTTTTTGGCTCCATTCGGAGTTAATTCTAGAGACTGTTGTGTGTAAAAATCCCAGGAGATCAGCAGTTACAGAAATACTCAAACCAGGCACCATCATGCAATGGTCCATATCACTGAGATCACATTTGTTTTTCCCCATTCTGATGGTTGATGTGAACATAAACTGAGGCTCCTGACCTGTATCTGAATGATTTTATGCATTGCACTGCTGCCACACGATTGGCTGATTAGATAATCACATGGATTATTGTTGGTTTGAGAATTTCTGTAACTGCTGATCTCCTGGGATTTTTTCACACAAAAGTCTCTAGAGTTTACTCAGAATGGAGCCATAAACATAAAAACATGCTGTTAATTGAGCTTCACTAGTATTGAAACAATATTCCTGTAATCTTGTTTTCCAGTTAAAATATCTAAACATCCTTAAAACAAAATACATTCACTTGAGATGCAAAATTGTATGAGATAGTCAGACATCTTTTCAGATATTTTATCTTGAATTAAGTTTATTTTCCCTAACCCATTTGACAATTAGTTTCTTGTTTTAAGAATACATTTAACAAAATGCATGTACATTAAAACAACTCTCAACACATTTTTTGCTTAGTAAATGTATTTTGATTTAAGAATGTTTAGATAACTATTCTGGAGAAAAAACAGACAACAAAACAGATTGAGGAAATTCATTTTGTATTGCAGCACAGCTGTGATCCGGTTGTACTGTAGGCAATCACAACCATGCTGATGTTCAGTATGGCGTGGATGAAGTGCTACTGATTTAATGGCTAATGATTAAGACTGCAGTAATGTTCCCTGAAACCCAAAAGTTAATCAAACAGATTCTAAATGTGACCAAGGCTCTTTCCTTTGTCAATAAGGCTCCAACTGCTCATGTGGATTGCGATGGCTGGATGGTTTGTTTGCATTGAGAATTCCTCGGTTGCAATGCCAATGCACATAACAGGTGCTGACTGATATGAGTCTCAATAGAGCATCAGAACAGTGAAATCAAGAGGCAGGCAGAATGAAAATGTGGGGTTAGGTTGTACTGTGTCCGGAGCAACAATGGTCTGCATTTAATGGTTGACCAAATACTGTCTGGTCTGTAAAGCCGCAATAAGAAATGGCAATATACATTTTGCAGTGACTGTATTTTTGTCAGTCTCTTTGTGTTTAGTGGGTGTTGCTGCACATCTGCTGCAGCCCAATGGATTGACATAAAAACAAAATCCTGTAGTCTTCACTGCTGACTTTTATCGGGATTAAGTTGATAAATGTATTTTGTTGCCATGCATTATCAGATCACACAGGCTGTTCTGTTTACACAAATTTAAAAAAAAGTCACACAGTTTGGAAAAACATGAGAGTGAGTAAATGTTGACAGAATTCTCATTTTGGGTGAACTATTCCTCTAATATGCAGAGTGAACAAGAAGCCATTTGTAGGTTTATTCCACACAAAATCAGTGAATAGTAAATACTGGATCTGTTCTGCTAAAAATTACACACTTCAGTTTAAGTTAAAAAAAAAAAAATATATATATATATATATATATGTGCATCTCTGAGTGACGTAGTTGGCGTCAGTGTCTATTTCAATTCTATACATTTACATTGTTCATTAACACTTGTCATTATCCTCGCCCCTGAAAACATCACATAAGGAAGGCTTCAGACTCATTAGTTAATGTGGAAATTAAGCTTTTAACCTATCCAGTATGCAAACAGTAATTAAAGGTTTTCTTTTTCTTTTATGGAGTACATTCACATCATAAAATATTGATTTAGCAAACACTCACATCTAAAAAGAAAGTGAGGGACTTTCAGTCATCTTTGACTTTGCTGCCATTAGAGGTTCTTTAGTGATTTAACAGTCCAAGAGGGCAATAAAAACAGCTTGACATCAAGTTTTAGTGTAAAAAATGTTCAGTTCGTGCCGACAGGTGGATGTCCATCACCATTAACCTTCTCTGGTTTAGTTCAGCGCATCGCCAGCAGGGGCGGACTGGGAGGAAGAAGTGGCCCTGGACTTTCTGGCACAGAGTGGCCCACCAATCCCGGCCCGCAATACACCACACCATAACACACTGGCTCATTGATTTCATTTTCCGGCTCAATTTCAAAATTTTGTGTTGAAATAAAAAATACATACATTTCTATTGACTGCTATGACAACGGGACCCACGGTTAAAAAATTGTCATACCTTTAAAACATATAAAACAACTGTAAATGTAGTGAGTGGATTTTTTTAGAGAAAGCACTAAAACAAGCACTTTATAGCCCAGACAAATAACATGTCTGAAAACATTTTTCCAACATACAGTTGTTCGGTTAAAATGTACATGAAAGTACAAGTCAGCATTTCTTCAAAGTTTTTAGTTATAGTCGAGGCAAGGATGAGTTGGGTTAGTGTTTTCGCCATGTCGAGAAGACGCTGTTTTCTTCACTGCAATAGCAAATCCTCTTTGTTTGGATTTCCAAAGGCAGATGAATTGACAGAATTGATCAGTGGTTAAAATTTATTTGAATTATTTAGCAGTGCAACACAACCAATGCCGTATTTTCAAGACGATTACTCCTGAAAGATGGTGCAGTTCCCACTTTGTTGGGACAATCTGGCACTTCAGGATCACAACCTGAATGTATGCTTGATTATTTGTGGATTTATCTGCTACAGAGAGATCAAATGCAGAGTTTTGTGTTGTAGCTATGGTGGACAATCAGTGCACAGCTGTAGGCCTCTGCTAACCTGATAGCTAATGCTATTGTGTTGAAATAGTTTTGCTGATGAACCACAGGCTCACTTTTAGCTTCAACTGTGTAGAATTATGCAGATTGTTTGTCGTTCTAACTATCATGAAAAGTAATCAAGTGTGGAGATGGATTTATTTGAAAACAAACGGTAAATTTACATTTGCAATCCACGGTAGTGCTCGGCTAACTTGCTATGTAATGTTATTGTTTTGGTAAGGGTTTACTATTCAGCTGTGTGCCGGCTTTTACCTAAAAATGTGTACCAAAATGGTAGATCTCAAGAGTCTTATATATTTATATTAGGGCTGTCAATCGATTACAATTTTTTATCGAATTAATTACATGGTGTCCCTATGTTAATTAATCGCATATACAAATATTTGCTGAGAAAGCCCTTCATATAACAATAATTAAATATATAATGATTATACATATTTATATCAATATATAATTATACTTAGTTATTTTTAAATATTAAAAAAAATATATATATATGTATATATACATAAATAAAAAGTATTCAGATAATTAAAATGCATTACATTCTTAATCATTGATAAGACAATACAAAAAGCAGCTTTAGAATACAATGTATTGTATACTACCATATTATTGAACATAAGCCAATCATTGGCACACAGTTCACAGCAATCCATTACACAAGTGAATTTGTCAATCAGTTCGAGATTTATTATGAGGGCTTGTTTAAGGACCCATCAATTTACACCTGCATCATACATTTAGAAGGTCTTTGACCTAAACGCTGTATGATATTACAGATTTACAAGCTATGACAGCGTGTATTGTTGTATTGTTTACGCACCTGCCCGTGGTGTGTTTATTCGTGGTTTTGCCAAACGTCAACTGAATGTGATTTACCGATGCATATACTAAATTATGAAATCTAAATAATGGAGCTTATATCAAATAAAAAATATCCAGCCTGTCAAGTTAGAGGCAGTGGCAGTTCTAGAGGGGTGTCCAGGAGGGCAGGGGGATTTTTGAGCTAAAAACAGATGCACTTCCATCCATTTCCCCTCCGTGTCATACAGCTGCTTCAACGGACAGCCTGATTTCCCCATCAGTTTTCCAGACACGTGTTTCCTCTTCTCACCGGCATCAGGCAGACATCAGTAGTGGGGCATTATTACCTTAACCTGTGATATTGCAGCCACTATTACGGCTCTGGCAGCGGGCCTGATCAAAGTGAGTTGATGGTTCAAAATACGTATCCAGTCTTGTGCTATCCTCACCCATTCTGCCTTTATTATTCTTGGAAGTGACCATTTAGTTAGATTGTATCTTATGAGGAGTAATAAAAAGGCAGATAAAGAGTTTGTAATTGCCTCTTTGTAAACATGCATTGCGATCTATAATGGACCATATTGCTCACTGCCAAGCTCTCGGTTGATATATTTGCAGAACTTGAGAGCACTCCAGACATTTTTAGAGTGGGTAAGAGGCATTATTGTCTGTAAACATAATTCAGGATCATTAGACAAAGTAGTTTGACCTTTTGTGTCAACTGTTAAATTTTATCACTCCTACAGACCCCTGTGAGATCTCTGCACTGACTGTTTCTGGGTGTGGAAATCATCCTGCACACGGAACTCACAAGTTCACCTATACATGAATAGCATTAATCACCAACCAGAAATGCATGATACATCACTACATAATGTATGACTCTAAAGTTCACTTTTTAAAGGTATTAACTTTTGATTTGTTATTGGGTGTAGTATGTGTTATGTACATAGAGTTAAGCAGTAATGCTTAACCAAAACAGTTGTATTAAACAGACCAAACTACCTCCAAAAGAACATGTTCGTTAAATATTTCTACACAGTAGATAGAAAATACGTATTTTTGTATGTCCAATGAAAAGTTTTGGTTACAGGGTTCTGTTTGCGTGTGTGTGTGTGTGTGTGTGTGTGTGTGGTTTTCGATGATTTTTTTAGGTTACAAACTGGTAATTACAAGGGTATTATGCTATAAATGTGGTCGCTTAAAAAACATACTAAACGATGTTTTTTGAAAATGTAAAAATTAAAAGTTTTTTGTGAGGGTTAGGTTTAGGTTTATGTCTATGGAGAGTCCTCGTAATGATAGCTGCACCAACATGCTGCAAAAATAAATTGTTCATTGTTAGTTCATGATACTTAATGCATTTGCTAATGTTAACAAAGAAACCCTTATTGTAAAGATTACTCTGCTATTAAATATATTATTTTCTTATGTAGTAGAATAAGTTCAAATGTAACCACACATATAATAACATAATGATTTCCATTTGATTTCAGCAATAATTTTTCTTATATTTATCCTCAATAAAGACCACCTGGCATCAAGTCGAATACTTCTGGGTGACACATTGCATAACCCTTCTCTTACACTAGAGGGCAGACTACCATAAACAAGGTTAATTAGTTAAAATGTTCCATTAAACCTGGCTTCAAATTGTAATAAGCTTTTCTTTCATGCCAGCACAGTTTTTATTGGAATTGCAACTGAATATTTTATGCTGGAGGTAATGAACACATAATACTTGGCTGGACAGAGATGTTAGAGCTTTTGGGGAAAGTCGGTGTGAGTTTAAGTTTGTGTGTGCCTGAGAAACATTTTGTTTTTACGAAGTTATTTCTCTGCCTCTCTGTGTATATTACATTTGATTTGCATAAACAACCTACACTGCACACTCCATAATGCACTAACATTCTGCTTAAAATTGCATTTCATTTCATTCTGAAGAATAAACATATTTTTCAAGGCAGTTAAAAAGAAATGTTGACTTTAAAACGGCCCATTTCTCATGCCATAAATGGTATCAAACAAAGCAGGCTCCATTTCCTGTCCAAAAGCACCAGGCATCCTTTTTTCATCTGCACAAGCACAACATGAGTGTGAATCAGGCAATCCCACAAAGAATACTAAAAGCAAAGGGGTTGTTTTGAGTGTCTGTTATGTAAGAATATCAAAGAGATGTTTATGCAGGAAGCTGAGAACATCCTGTGTGCATTTATTCTCTTTTTTAATATATTTCCACATTCAACAGATGCAACAACTGTTCTCTCCCACTGTGATCAGAAATGAATGTATTATCTGACATCTTTGCCCACATTCAGATGTTTTGTCAGAATTTTAAGTGATGTCCCTACAGAAGAATCCAGCTTAGACCTGCAGAAATGTCTATTCTGGTCCAGGTTAGTGCTGGTTTGGTGCTGGTCTTGCTGGCAAACCCATGTACTCCATAAGGATAAAAAGGTTCTTTGAGGTTCTATGTCGAACCGTAGGCTTCCAAAGAACACTTTATGCCAGACAGGTTATATTTACAAAGATTTACAAGGAAATAAACTAATGGGTTCTTTAGGTTGAATATTGCTTTAGGCACCTACATTAATTACATTATTCAAAATTGTATTTGTAAAATGTTTTGAACACTACATTACATTTATACTTACATTTAATTTTGCATAAAAACATAAAACTTTTTAAAATAGATTTTTGTTACAATGTTACCGAGTTTGTGAACAAAGAAAGTGAATGAAGCCAATCTGTAAACTTTAACATGCTCAATGTTTCATTGGGCTGTGCATGCCATTAAGAAAACACAGCTTCACAGTAAATAAGACTACGCCTTTGGGCATCATACATTATGTCGCAACTAACTAGTAATACCAACTAACCCTTTTAAAAACATGTCCACTCACAAAAGCCAGAACTTGAAACACCACTTAATGCTCAAGCAAGCCTAATTTTAACTGCAGCATGTCTGTTTTGTTAAATGAACGTCTCCTGAACAGACATTCAAAAATCGAAATTTTTCATATGAATCTATCAAGGAGGTCTTTAATACCTGGACAAATCTATCTGTTAATATTTGTGATTTAAATATTGCTTGCAATAAATTTAGATTAGTCAGGATACACGGTGATGCTGCGTTACATACAAGTTGGATGTTGGATATTCCTACTTGATATCTCCGACCATAAATGCATTCCATTTCCCGATATTTGGAACTGCAATGCTTCCGTTAGCTTAGCAGGGGTTTGACTATTATTAGAGCTGTCTCCTAGCAACCCAACTGATAAACAATGCTGCAGCGCTAGCATTTGTGCTACAGGTGTACGATTATCAAAAGAGATTATATACACCTGTTTCTGTGGGCATTTGTTAAACAAGTTTTAATATCATGTCATGTACCATGAGTTGAGAATTTCTGCAAGACCCTATAAGTTGTAATTCTCACTTCAAGATGCGTTCCATTGCACCTTTCCTAGTAGGAAGTTGTAAAAAACCGACTTTCCAAGTTGAATGGAACGCAGCACTACTTTTCAAAACTTGATCCAACACTGAATTCTCAATCAGCCTAATTTACACTTAGAAAACTCCTGATGATGCTAAAACAATGCAAAAAGCACTTACACATTTAATTGAAGTGAAAATAAGTCCTCCTTTCCTGTTTAATAACCAACCACATGGTCTTGCAGAACATTTCATGTTTTTAAATCCATAGGGATCTCTTTCCCAATGGCGATAGCGTCAGTGATGACATTCGACTGGTCAGCAAGAACTTTAATCACTGAAAGTGTGATTGCGTCACACAAGGCCAACTAGAAGGCCTTGACCAGGACATATCCTAAAGACCACACCCACCAAGAACAAGTAAATCAATCTGATTGGCTAATGAATCTGGCTTGAGTTGCCCATTCATTTGCACTGTTGAGGGATTCTGTGGAAATTCTGAAGGCCTGAGGGGGTGGAGCTCAGACTCACGTGCTACTTCAGCTAAAGAGCTCGGCTTTGGTCATGAAATTTGTGAAACAGTTGTCACACTTTGCTTGTAAGCATCAAGGAATAAATTCTGACTGGATAAACTTTACGTTTTTCTCGTTCGGGTGACTATATTCTCTCATGCACGTAGATGCACTCTCTGCTCATTCCACTGTTGAACAACTCACGCTCCTTTTCATTTAAATCGCAAAGAAAAACGCAAACAGATGTGTCCCCATGGAGCGTGTGTAAGGCTGGGGAAGGCATACATGTGTTCAGACCAGAGGCGGCGAGAGTGTCAAAATTCGCTCTGGCTGCCCTGCCAACAACGCTATTGAAAATTCGTGGATGCGCTGATGTATTTGAAATAGGCGACAACATTCGTTGAGAATGCTTGGTTTTGTGAACTATATTTAAAGGGGCCACAAAACATCCAGACATGTCGACCGGTATCTTTTTGACGACATATCACAAGTAGCGTATATCCTCGTGAAATATTTTAAAGCATAATATCCACTTCATCAACTCACATGGCACACCAACAATTTCAGACACCTTTGTCTACGCATCATTTTTACATTTTATTTAGATCATATATTACGGGAAAACCCGCCACGGCAATAATCAGTCTCTCCTCCATTTTGTCTTAATAACTAATGTTTGGTGGGAACCAAAGTTTACTCGGTTGTGTTCTCTAGACTTTGCTAGAGCGGAGCACTTCTATATTCCAATAGGTTGCCGCCGAACCGCGTCAAAGCTCATTACCATAATGTTGGCTGCACTTGAACCTTTTTTCCTCTGATGCCCACACCGCCCAAGACTCGCAGTCGAGAGACGCTGGCTGTCATAGAAAATGTATGACTTCCGGTTGATTTGACGTTCTCGACGCCTCTGGTCTGAACGCTCGGTTAGCCTCCCCCTGATCATGGGGGACGGGTATATGTATATTAAGACCAGTGGTGCACCCCTTAATATCAACAACAACAACATGAGAAACAGATCAATATTTAAGCCCTTTTTATACTCTAAATCTCCACTTTCACATATGAAATTCACATTCGGTGCCTATTTAGTTGTGTGTGTGTGTGTGTGTGTGTGTGTGTGTGTGTGTGTGTGTGTGTGTGTGTGTGTATGTATATAATGTATATTCACATATGCATGTATAATGTAATATATAAATAATTTATCATTATATTATTATATAGCATATATTATATAGCATTCTGTCCCCAGGGTTGGTTGAGTAACAAAATACATGTAACAGGATTACGTATTTAAAATACAATACAGCTTTATGCTAAGATAAAATGCTATTTCTAGCCATTTTACATGCACATGTTACCAGGCACTATCATAATTTTTTATATATTTTTTCATAATTTCATTTTTCTAGTAAGACCTTTGATATTAGTGCAAAAATCTGCATTATTCTTGATAATAATTTTCGTATTGTTTTCCTGTAAAAATATCTAAAAATCCTTAAAGCAAGATCAATTAGATTCATTTTGTTTTAGAAACAACACTGCATAAGATATTTTTCTTTTTTTCAGAGAATGTATTTTTAACATGTGTATTTTGTCTTACTGTACTGGTTTTTATAGTCAAAACAATTTAAAAAAATCTACCAGTGCTGAAAAAGTAATCCAAAGTATTTAGAATATAATACTGACCTTGAGTTCTAATGGAATACATTACAAATTACATTTTACAGCGTGTATTCTGTAATTTGTAGTGGAATACATTTCAAAAGTAACCCTCCTAACCCTGTTTATATATTATATTCTACATGCATATGGCCCTTACCACTTACTTAGTTTACTAATTTTAAACCATGACTTGCACTGCACATAAATAACTAATATTGGCATTACATTCATGCTTTTTAGCCAGAGAGGATCAGGCCCCCACAGGAAGCCTGGTTTCTCTCAATGTAATTTTTCTACGCTGGGGGAGGCTTTTAGAGGAAAATGTAAATATGAGGACACACAGGGTCACATGTAAAACATTAATGTGATATTAAAATGTGCTATCAATGACTTCATGCCTCATTCTATGAGTAGAATTCAAATGAGATCAGTAAAAGAAGCTGTTTTAACAACTTGATGATGATTTAAAGTAATGATTTATGATAACACTAATACTACTGCAACGATGGGTGTAGAACATATTGTAAATGGGTAGAATACAGACATAAGAAAATGTCTTTCTAATGAGTGAAGCAGCATTTTAAACAACAGAGTGAATGGGCACTTAGAGCATTTGAGTTCTTTTGATTCCTTTTGTAGACTAATTAAACAAACCAAAAAAATCGCATGACATGTTCTTTGAAAATGTCTCTATGCAAACGATCATACAGGTGTACTGTATGTTTGCACTAGCTCACTAATAGCTGCAAGCCGGTGTGTTCATGTTGACTGATCTTAACTGACAGAACGGGAATTATCTTCTTGCCTCAAACTAGGTGACGCTCCAGGTCACACCTAACAATTACGTGGACCAATGGCAATAAGGTGCATCAGCTGGAAAGAAGTTCTCCTGAAAGTTCACCTTGGCAAGCTGCTTTTGAACCACCACAATGAGCTCAAAAACACCTTTGTTTTGGCCATTTTTTTGTTCTAAATTACATCTCACCTGTTCATTCATCAATTTCATAGGAAGTATGCAGGGGCCTTAAGTGTCTATTGCTGAAGAAACAGATCCAGATCCAGTTCTTGAGCAGGAGTTTCCATTTAGTCATATGTATTGTCATATAAGTGGCGATCCAGTAATGTTATAATGAATGCTCATTGCGGCTGTTATCAGTGGTGTTAAGTGACAGCGGGCGACAATGCTCTATCTTTGCACCATCCATACAGCTTGCACTCCTTTCCGGTTAAATCAGATAGAATTAGGAAGAGAATATTTTAATTTTTTTTTTACATGCACACTATTTCCAAATACACATCAGTGTAGTGTTCCGTAACTGAACCTCACTTTGTCCTTCTCATTGGGTGGCGTATTTGAGGAGGGCCTTTGAAATTTGTTAGCCTGACTTGCTGTGATCTTGGCTCCGTAGAATAATCTAACCCAGACCAATGTATGCATACAAACAAGTTAAGCAAATCAACTTTCTGCACAATCACAAGCCAGGACAAATGTCAGCAGGTATGCTGTGATAACATGTTTCACTTGCAGTTCTTGATATCTGCCCGTCATCCTGTTCTATACCCTTCCTTTTGTTATTTGTTTTTAATAATTGGACATGGGCATGTGGATGGTGACAGCTGAGAGGGGGAATTATGTTCTTGGCATTACTGATTCCCCCCTGGGAATGCTGACAGATGGAGACTGAATTTAGGCTTCTGTTATTTCCTCTTTCAACTGTTTATGTTGTATTTATATCTTTATTTGCTATATTGAATTTGTTAAAGGGATAGTTCACCCAAAAATGAAAATTCTGGCATAATTTAATCGCCCTCATGTCGTTCAAAACCCAGGAGTCTGCAGTTGTTTTTAAGTGTGTTTATTTCATTGTTTTTAACATTGTTAGAGTGGTATTCATTGCTTGATCAGGTGCTGTTTGTTTACTGTCTTGAACTTCCGTCGCTTAAACGTGTGTTTGTGTGTGTGCGCGCTATATTTGTTTTGACGTGTGTGTGTGTAAAACAATTGTTGTGTTAGTGTCTGCAAACAGTGCTTCACTTGTTTTAGAGTATAATTTATTGCTAAAGTGCAGCACAATTTATTTGCGGTGTACGGAAGTCGCGATTGTTCACGCGTTTGGCACCTCGGTTGGTTTCCTTAGTTTCGGTTGACCAAGTGACTAGCTTTGTTGTGCTAAGTAGCATTAAGGCGTGGCCTGTTTTTTCCACGGAACGGCTTGTTAAACTGTGTATTTATTCGACTGAATGCTGACACGGAAGCGGCAGCGGAAGTGGTAGTCCTTGTGTAAAGCCCTCCTCGTGTGAAGACCTACTGGGGTAAAGACCAGCGAGTCTACCTGTGCGAATCCACCGAGCAAGGACACCGACAAGGAGTCACTCTCCATAGCACTTAAGTATTTTTTATTTTATCTCTTTTATTATTTTACTTATACATACTAACATGTCTAGTTCACTAATAACACATGCCTTCAAGCACATCCCTGTTATCTGTTGTAGGTCGTTCACAAGAAACAGATGCAAGATCAAACGCAACCCACACAACCTATGGCCACTTTGCACTTCAGCACCTGCTCCGCTCTCGTTCTCAGTGGGACTCTGAAACTGCCAGTCTGCTGTGAACAAAGTTGCCTTCATTCCAGCCTTCACCACACAGACCACCCTCAGCATCCTGGCACTGACGGAGACATGGATGTGTCCTGAGGTTAAAGTAACAACCAAGATCAACAGTACCACAGACACTCATAGCTTGTTTAGAACATTCAACACACTTCTCTGCCCTCCCCCTCCACCACTTGACACATCACTGACAGCAGATATCTTCGCCACATTATTTACTTATAATGTTACAGCCATCAGCAATACATTCACAGCACCACACCCTGTCAAACACCTGTCTCCTGTATGCAACTCTTCTTTCTCTATGTTCTCTCCTTTAACTGACACTGAGGTCTCTAAACTCCTCCTCTCCAACCACTCCACCACCTGTTCCCTTGACCCCATTCCATCACACCTTCTCCAGGCCATCTCTCCATCCATCCTACCTGCACTTACACACATAATTAACACAACTATACTTGCAGGCACTTTTCCCACTACATTTAAGCAGGCTCGTGTAACCCCGCTTCTGAAAAAACCTGCACTTAACTCCACACAGATAGAACACTACAGACCAGTCTCTCTCATCCCATTCATGGCAAAAACACTTGAAAGGGCAGTTTTCAATCAGATCTCTGCCTATCTCTCACAGAACAAGCTGCTGGATGACAATCAGTCAAGTTTCAAAAGTGGACACTCCACTGAGACTGCCCTGCTGTCTGTCACAGAGTCACTGAGACAGGCGAAAGCTGAATCCAGATCATCCGTTCTGATTCTGCTGGACCTTTCTGCAGCCTTTGACACAGTCAACCATCAGATCCTAATCTCCACCTTCTCTATTCTGGGCATCACCGGAATTGTGCTAGACTGGTTCAACTCTTATCTCTCAGAAAGGTCCTTCGAGGTAGCCTGGAGAGGTGAGGTATCCAAGCCACATCAGTTACTTATTGGGGTACCTCAGGGATCAGTGCTTGGGCCACTTCTCTTCTCCATATACACAACGGCACTAGGACCCATCATCCAGTCACATGGTTTCTCTTACCACTGCTACGCTGATGACACGCAACTCTACTTGTCTTTCCAGCCCAACGACACCAAAGTGACCGCTTGAATCGATGTCTGTCTGGCAGACATCTCAGCCTGGATGAAGGAACACCACCTGCAACTCAACCCAGCCAAGACCGAACTCCTTGTCTTTCCAGCCAACCCTGCTGTTGAACACAACATCACCGTGCAACTCATTGCAGGCCTTCCTGCATGTGCAATTAGACCTCTGCAAATGATCCAGAATGCAGCAGCATGTCTGGTCTTTAATGAACCAAAGAGAGCACATGTTACATCACTCTTTGTCTCACTCCACTGGCTGCCGGTTGCCGGTTGCACATATTAAATTCAAGGCCCTGATGCTGGCATACAAAACAGTCATTGGGTCTGCTCCAGCATACCTAAAATCATTTATGCAGAGCTTCGTTCCCACCAGAAGCCTGCCTGTTTTGTCGTACCAAATCAAAGAGGCACCAAAACACTTTCCCGAACTTTCAGCTTCATCATACCACGTTGGTGGAATGACCTTCCCATCTCCATCCGTGAAGCTTACGCACTCTCTGTCTTCAAAAAACAGCTAAAAACACATCTTTGCCAAGAGCACTTAACAAGTCACTAAAAGAAATATATATATATATATATACAGTATATATATATATATATATATATATATATATATATATATGTGTTATTCTAGGTTCAATACAAGTTAAGCTCAATTGACAGCATTTGTGGCATTATGTTGATTACCACAAAAATAAAAAAATAAATATGGAGACTGGTATTTCTTTAAAAAAAAAAAAAAAGCATAAATTGAGGTTAGAGTGAGGCACTTACAGTGAAAGTGAGTGGGGCCCAATTTTGGAGGGGTTAAGGCAGAAATGTGGGGGTTATAATTTTATAAAAGCACTTTCATTAATTCGTCTGTTAAAACTTGTGTATTATTTGAGCTGTAAATTTGCTTAAATAGTCATTTTTACAGTCGTTTTATGCTTTACTCTGTTATGTTGTCATGGCAACAAAGATGTAAAATTGGAAATACTTTACACAGAAAAGGTTAGTGAGTGATTTTATCACAGTTAATTCATGTTAACATGCATATTGTTTATGTGTTGTGGCTATACTTTTGAAACAGTGAGCATTTTAACATTTACAGATTGGCTCCCATTCAATTCCATTGTAAGTTCCCCACTGTGACTCAAATGTTTGCTTGATTTTTTTTTAAAGAACAGGAAAGGGAAGTCTAAATGAAATGTTGAGGTAATCAACATTATGCCAAAAATGCTGTTGATTGAGCTTAAGTTGACTGAACCTGGAACATTTCCTTTTGTGTTCCACAGAAGAAAGACCGTTATACGAGTTTGGAAAAACATAAGGCTGAGTGTAAATTATGAGTTTAAATGGAGGAATTTTCCATTTTGGGTGAACTGTGGCTTTAAGTTTTGTAATGCACATTACAAGTAAGGTGAAGTATTACTACAGTTTGCTGCTGTAGATTGAAGTATACATCCCTCCAACAAAAATCCTTCAACATATACATTATGTTCCCACTGAGACATTCTTATGTACATAGTGGCTTTGTCAGAAAATAATATATTATTTTTGAAAAGCAGTGGGGTTTATCAAACTGTTCTGTTGTGTAGTGTTATATTGATTTGTTACATCTTGCTATGATATAATGTATGCATTTCTCTGTATTGATCTTGCAAAGCACAGTGTTGTGTTGCATTTTCTTGTGTTTTGTTTGCTGTTGCAGCAAAGCATTCTGTTGAGTTGCGTTTAGCTATATTGTTTTGTGCTGCACTGAATTGACCCTTATTCTCCACCAGGCTTACTGTCTGTAAATATCAGATGAATAAAATGCAAAGTGGCAAGATACAATTTATATAGTTACAAAGTTGCTCTCAGTTTTACAATTACATCCCATTTTGTGTAAAAAAAGCAAACAACTTTGAGAGGACAAAATGTATTCTTGCCAGGCACTATAATATTGCAAAGCACACAGGAGCTGTTCAGGCACTGCTCACACTGTGCCATTCCATTTCCTGTGTGAATAAGTTACGTTTGATTTGCTGTTGGAACACTGACATTTGGGCACGCTTAATAGCATCCCACATAAAATAAAGGGTGACATTGTTGGTTTTGAAGGAAAGTGCTTCAGTCTAAAGCTATGAAATTATCTTTCATTCGTCTGGGCTTGGACTTTCGAAAATCAAATAATGCGCAAATATACCAGTTCCTCCTAGAGTCACAGGCAGTAAGCTGCCGAAGGTTGGGTGGTGGCTCTCTGGAGTTCCACTAATAATCCCATTTCATGGGCAGCTGGAAGAATATGGTAGTGGAGAAGGGATTAATTATCGGCTGGTTAACCGAGGGACTGTTTGAAGGTGCATACTGTTGCCTGAGATATAGAGTCAATTAAAGAGAATGTCCTTGGATTGTCTGAGGCAGCTGTTGAGACATTTGGTGGATGAATGAGGTTTTCAAGGATTTCTTTAAAATAGTTTTTCATCTGAATTTGCTGTCTGATGATAGAAGTGGAGGGGGAGTTTCTATGAAGTGCCTCTGAATCACCAAACTTAACTTCCATGTTGTTCTCATACTTGATGAACTCTCTGTAACCTCATGCTATCTGCTATGTTTCTAATGACCAGAATATGTTGTGTTTTAATGCTGGTGTGCTGTCCCCCACCAGGCTTAACTATCTTAACCAGCAAGACATCCTTGGTCAACCAGCTTCACCAGAGAGATCCTGCAGATTGACCATGTTTTGCAGATAAACAAAACAAAACAAAAATTAAATGGAAGAGACATTAAACTGAGTTCCTGACTCACTGTGGTCATTCAAAACTCCAGGGCACATCTAGTAAAGAGTAGAGGTGTAACCCTGGTGTGCTGGCAAAATTCTCCCAATTGGCCCTTACCAGTCATGGCCTCCTAATAATCCCCATTCATGAATTGGTGATATAACTCTACTCTCTCCACTCCACTAATAGCTGGTGTGTGGTGAGCGTACTGGCGCGCTGTGACTGCCGTCACATCATCCAGGTGGAAGCTGTACACTGGTGGTGTTTGAAGAGAGTCCCCTGTTCACTATGTAAAGCGCGTTGAGTGTAGTGACAGAAAAGCGCTATATAAGAGTAACATTCATCATGGAGAATCAAGTTTAGTTCTACAAACTGTTGTTTGTCAAAAGTGCCCATGGTGACACTTACGTTCGATTCATTTATACATATATAATGGTGCTATAAAAGTAGCAATACAGTACATGATTGAATGGGCTTACGGTTACATGTTAATTCATGCAAACTCACCGATGTTGCACTGAAATTTTGGAAAATAAAGCTACCATGTCAAAACAGACAGGCAATAGCGGAGCAGTAACAAGTATAGAAACCTGGATAATGATAACATAATGAGGTTTAGCCTAATGTCCTCTTTAATCATGTTCATTATCTTGTGGCAGTCATTCAGTGGGCATCATTCAGGTTCACCAACCAGGTTAATTGGATGTTAATAGAATTGTGCAGTGGGTTTGAAACAAAGACGGGCAACTCGAATCAGAGGGGCTTTTTTGCCATGCATTCTAAAATGATTCACAATGGTCAAGTTTCCATCATTGGATTCCATTGGAATTCCATTGGATTTCCCAAATAGAGAGGAATGATCATCAGATGAACACGTTCGATTACTCACTTGGCTGTAATTCTACAAGTGCAATAAATGTGATAAAGTTCATGTTTTGTGATGCTACACTGCTAATCGTTGGAAAATGCATCTTGTTATGAGTTATAAAATATTTAATCTGCTCCACCTAATCATGAGAACATTCTTCTGTGTTTTCTGCCTTACCCGAGGTGATTCACTTCCCTTAAGTTGAAATCTGGGCTTTATGGTATGGGCTAACCAACAATCCCATGATAATTGTAACCTCATGATCCGACGGTGACTCATTCTGAAGCATTCAGAGTCTATCAATGACTAACCGTACAAGAAAAGTTAATGTAAAAGATAAACTAAACAGTAAAACAAAGGGATTGTTCATCCAAAAACTCTAAAATTATGTCATTTACACACCCTCATGTCATGTCTACCCTCAAAATTAGATTTCACCAACGAAAGATGTTTTTATGGGTTAGATGTAGACCCTCAAGGTAACAATTGCACATACATTTTCTTTTTCATTAATATTTTTTTTTTCTTCGTGTTTAGTTAAATTGGTTACTAGAGAGAGACTGTGTAGCTTTTGGGTGGGATGGTGGTCAGCTTCAGTCTTACTGACAGTAATGGTCCAGGTCCATACTTCGTTTTTGTGTGCTCGGTCGTCCGCGGTGCCTTTCAAAGTATACTTTTGTGACCGCGAGCGAATACGACCACGTTTGACGCATGCCAATTCCTTCGGCTTTGTGATACTCTTTTAGTACAATCAATGGCAGGTGTATATGCAGAAAATGTGCACAGATGATTAACATAGTTGTAAAGCGAGTTGTTTTTAGTTAATACGGTGAAGATGAATACTTTAACCCAAACCCCAACCCTAAACTTAACCATCAGTGGAGTAAAAATGTGATCTAAAGCTCAAAGTATAATTGAAAGCTATAGATGTTCAAAGACTCTCAAATGCACAGATGCTCAATGCATGTACACTACAACTGCTATATGTGTGTAACGTTTGTAGCTGGCAATGGCAATGACGATGACGTGAATTGAAGAACCCAAGTGCAGTTTATTTCACAAACGTGATGTCCAAAAAATCATAACTCCAAACGTGAACAAAACAAAAACATGAACTTAACAAAACTAGACTAGAACAAAACATGAACACGACTTGACTTGACTTGACTATGTACTTGACATAATAATTAACATAACGTTACACAAACAATACCTGATGAAGGAATGTGTTTAGTTTGTATTTCCTAGAATGGGCCATTCTCCATTCATTACATGAATAATGCTGTCTACTGCTTGTATATTGTTAGTAAAAAACATTAAATGGATACACTCTATATGTCTCAAAAGAGGTGTACTGTTATTGGAGAACTGTGCGAAAAACTAATAACACTTTCTCAAATATCCTTCTCCGCTTCCAAACATTTGTTTTCAATCATGCTGGGGTTATGTTCAGGCTGAGAGTCTGGTGGTCCTTTTCCTGAAATCCCAGTGTCTTTTTCTCACACTCTTTATCTCTCTGTTATATCAGTCAGCATGTACACTGTTTTGACTATTGATGGATCCACTGTCTTTTATGAAAACAACATTATATTACAGTCTCAGCCTAAAAGACATAGTCTCACCCAAGCCTTAAGAAAGAGATGGTAAATCATTCCACACAGAAACTCCATATATACCAATTGTTTGTATGTTCATGACTCATAAGCTGAAAACAAAGAAACATGTTCCAATAAAAGCTGTTTTTACTACAAGGTCTCTCTCCTGATGGAAACCGTTAGCTAGTGTCACAACATTGCTGACGACACCTAGTTCTACCGTAGCTCACACACAGCTTTACTATAACCGGTGTGTCACAGCACACAGCACAGATCTTCAAAGAGCTATTCCAGAGTTCTTACCTTTAACAGATCTCACATTCTCTTCTTTTTTTTTTTCCATTTCATGGCGAGCAAATCTGAATCTATAAAGCTAAGCATTTTCCATTCTATTAGCAATCGTTATTGATCAAGAAAAATTATAAGCAGTTTCAAAAACCTCTCAAGCGGACATGTTATTATCTCAGATCACCAGATCCCATTATTATCACAATTTTAATAGCATCTTGAAACCTGTTATTGTCAAACAGTCTACATGATTATTATGGCCAGGTCAACGCAAATACATTTTCGTTGGAAAGCTAATTGTTTTCGTTATGTTTATGCCTCTCATCCACACTAGAACTGCGATTTCCTCCACCTAAAACTGAGGTTTAAAAAAAAAACCGCTCTCCATAACCCCATAATATGGAGCACGATGACCTTAGGAAAACGGATGTGGACTATGTCAGCCTCAATGAATTTCTTCATAGTTTATTAACAAATGTTTGAACTCTTTTTGCACTGTTATGATCTTAAAACTCATTGTATCTCTTGATTAATCAAGACCAGTGACCTAAGTTAGCATTTTAATATTAACTCTTCCCACAGCAGTAACATAAAAAAGAAGTTTAATAGTGCACCTATAACAAACAGCTGTCCTGTAATGTACCTTTACCCCTGTTTGATTCACATTTGGATGTCAGTAATTGCACTTCAAGTTCTTCCACCACAAGAGATTTTAACAGAGGACAGCAAACGTTTGATAAAGATTAACCAAAACTGTTTGGCCATGACTACAGTATATCTGAAGAAAGATGTGTTTCAGGGTGCATGTAAGCACAAAATAAAAAAGAGTAATCTGAATAAAGGGTTTACACAAAACCAGGGGTGTAAAGTAACAAATTACAAATACTCACATTACTGTAATTAACTACTTTTTCCCAAGAATTGTACAATTTTGAAGTAGTTTAAAAATGGAATACATTTACTTTTACTTGAGTATACAGTATTTTAAGTGCTGTGACTCTACTTTTACTGCGCTATTTTCCCACCGTCTATGTCCGCTACTTCCCTGTCCTGATTTTATTTTTATCTATCAATATGATTAGCTAGGGAGTTTCAATCAAATCACATATAAAAAACTTCAACAGTAGCTGCAGATCTGGCATCAACTGTGGAGAATTCCTCAAGCACAGTTTACATTTACACATTACGCATTTGGCAGACGATTTTATCCAAAGCGACTTACAGTGCACTTATTACAGGGACAATCCCCCCGGAGCTAAGTGCCTTGCTCAAGGGCACAATGGTGGTGGCTGTGGGGATTGAACCAGAGACCTTCCGATTAACAGTTATGTGCTTTAGTCCACTACACCACCACCATCTCCAGATGGTGTTTACAGATATATACAGATTTAAAGAACATAACCGGCCACACCTGAAAGGGATTTTCACAGTGAAAAGGGCCAATTGCTTGATCAAATCATGTGAGTTTAACTTGCTCAAGCCAGATATCATCATTAATCCTACCTCTAATTTGAAGAAACATATCGAGGTAAATTTCCTATTTCTGCTTACTAGATTCTGTGTGTCTATAACTTATGTTATCAATAGGGCTGGGCGATAAAATGATCTAGATGTTTATCAGAAAAAGAGAGATGTCCTTGATCAAACTTTTAGTAGTTTTCTATATTTAGCCTATATTCTACATCTAGAATAGGGGTGTTCATTACATTGACCGTGATAGCAAGATCACCACTGGTTGGTTGATCTAGATTTAATATAAAAGATTGACTTTTTATTTCCTGACGTCTGTTTGATTGACAGGCGGCTAATGTTTGAGCCCTAATGAGGTTCGCGCCTAAAGGATCAAATACACTTTATAATTCCACCAATGCCCGTCTTGATGAAGCATTCATTTAAACACAGTCATTTATGTCTAAAGTGAACTTAAACAGTGGGACAGAAAGTGTATTTGCATGAAAATGTTGGACTTGAAGTGTACATGTACATGCAATAGATTAAAACTGTGACATTTTAAATAATAATATATTTTTTAAATATTGTTAATAATACTGACCCCTGATGTAGCGAGTGTGTTCATTGGTATAATAAATTACCAGGAAAGAAGAGATGATAAAATAATTTATAATTTTGCTGAGCCTTTATAAAGACAGTAAAGTATCAACATTTGCAGAGCAATACTTCAGCAGAACATTTCACCAGTCACAAACTTCAGAAAATTGTGCATCATGCATATCTATTGCCGGGCTTAAAAGATACAAGAACTAAATCACTGTGGAACATTGTATCTCAAAAGGAGGACAATGTGGCCCCCCCATGTGCTACTTAAAGTAATAATTCACACAAAAATGAAAATTCTCTTATTTACTCACCCTCAAGCCATCTGTCTATGACTTTCTTTCTTCAGAACACAAATTAAGATTTTTAGAATAGTTCAGCTCTGTAGGTCCATTCAATGTTAGTGAAGGGGTGCCAAAATGTTGATGCTCCAAAAAGCACATAAAAGCAACATAAAAGTAATACATACAACTCCAGTGGTTTAATCCATGACTTCATAATTGATATTGATAGGTGTGGGTGAGAAACAGATCAATATTTAAGTAAATTTTTGCTATACATTCTCTGCCCAATAGGTGGTGATATGCATGAAAAATGTGAATCACCAAAAACACAAGAAGAAAGTTAAAGTGAAGATTGAGCAGAGAGGAGGATTAATAGTAAAAAAAAGGAATTCAATATTTATGTGTTTCTCCACATCTATCATATCGCCTCTGAAGACATGGATTAAACCACTGGAGACACATGGATTAGGCTACTTTTATGCTGATATATGTGATTTGTGGAGTTTCAATATTTTTGCATCGATTCACTTTCATTGTATGGACCAAAAGAGCTGAGATATTCTTTTAAAAATCATAATTTGTTTTCTGCAGAAGAAAGTAAATGATGAGAGAATTTTCATTTTTGGGTGAATTATTCCTTTTAAATGTGATGTAGCCCCTGTACCAAACAACATTTCCCATGGCTGCTCTACCTCCTCTATTGTGCAAGACATGACGTGCCAAGTGATCCTGCTTATTTAGCTTTTTTTTGCATTCATTTTGAACATGTTTTATTCACAACAATAACGCTCTGTCGACATTAAGGGAAATTTAGACCCTACACATAAACTGATTTTAATGTAATTCTTTTATACGAGAATGATTTAAAATGTTGATCAGTGTATTGAAAAAAACTCTTTAAACTTTTCATTTCTGGTATCATGTCTCCCTTTTATTTTTTGGAATCAGATTCATGTAGTGTTTATCATAGATAAGTGATGTATTTTAGAAGTTGGCATGCAGTGTTCCTTATAATGGGGCATATGTTTTGTAACTCGGTACTCAATACTCATGAGTACTTTTAAAATGACCTACTCTTACACTCTTAAGTAGTTTTTATGACAGCAACTTTTACTCTACTCACGCTACATTTTTGGGAAGTAACAGTACTTCTGCTTGAGTATGATTTTTCAGTACTCTTTCCACCCCTGCACAAAACCCACAAGAATCCCAAACATGCTTTAAAGTGACAAGACGCTCATCAAGAAATGAAGGTTTATGATGCAAAGGCAAGACGAGGCCATGGATCAGGGGATAATGGGTTTGGGAGAAACTGAACATCTCAAATCTAACATCTCATCTGTCTTGTAGACAAAACTGGAACAGGAAAGTTGGCAAAGAGCTCGGGGACTCTGTAAGCCAGATCTCCCATGCATTGCCGTTGCATGTAGTTTTCCTATTGTCGGGTATTCCTCTTGATTCTTATCTTATTTTTTAGTAATGCTTGTTTATTCTGATCATGTGTGAAATTGGCTTTGATTTGAATTTCTGTAACAATGTTTAATATCCTACCTGACAAATTAATTGTTGTTGTAAGGGATCTCCTCTTTGGGGTGCTGTTCCCCTCCAAACCAGCAGAGGGCGAAGCCTTAGACCTCCTGTGCCATGCTCCTCTCCACTCCTGCAGATGGCACCAACGCCCCTAACCCGGTTCAACCCTCTGCTCATCAACCCTCATTCCCTTCACCTGTGCATAGGCCTATATAAGTCTGTTGGTTTCTCACTCGTGTTCAGTCTTGAACCTATGTACCATGTGCATGTGCCTCCAGTGACCAGCCCTTAAGTTTCTCGTTTTTTCGGAAGCTCGGCTTTCACAGTTTATTTGTACTTTGCTAATTTGAACAATTAAAAGATAATTTTTTTGGAAGAACCACAAGTATCCAGACTCTTTGCTCTTCTGCTCTTGGGTTCAACTATCGGGGAGTTAGCTCAGTGGTTGAACATCAAACACTCGAGCACTACAGACCCGGGTTTGTTCCCCGCCAACGGCAGCCACGTTACAGTTGTTATTTGATTTATTCAGGCTTTCTCTGGAATCACTGTGACTGGTAGAAACTGGCTATAGGGTACCTTTGTTACCGCAATGTGTTAGGCCAGGGTGTAGACCATACTGGAGCTTTAATATAGGAGATACCACCTAGGATAACCAGGTAGGACAACCACCTAGGACAACCGGGTAGGGGTAAGCCATATAAAGACTCTCAGTCACTGCTCACCAACCATTTTAGCAAGTTGTATGTACGTGACTAAGCGGCAATATCATCTGGTTATGAGACAAGCCAAACCAGACAACATTAGTTAACCCTACAATCACTGACTAAGAATGGGACAGGCTATCTTGTGATCAGAATTTAATAATGGCCGGCATAAGACTTCAAAGCGACAATTGAGTACTGATCAAAAGGACAATGAATGGAAGAAGATTTAGAGTAATCAATAACTTAAAAACATTACTGTAAAACAGTTCATTCTCACGGGCAAGGAAGCGGCGAGAAACTGGCTTGACATATAAATTATAGTTTTAATGTAAAACTCAAAATACAAACACATAAAACAACGGACATCTCCGTGAACGATCTCTCTCCCACACCGCCGTCCGCGAGTGGCCTTTATCCCTCTTGACGGCTTGATCAGCCTAATACGGGACCGGGCGTGCGTAATAACGCACCGGTCCCGCCCTCCACCATGCCACAATTACATTAAAAGAATTATCAGAAAGTAATTAAAGCTTTAATCTAAATTAGAGGTTTACTTATATTGGAGTCAGATAAATTAATAACAGAATCAGTTTGCAAAGTGTAAATTAACAATAATTGCTTTATTTCAGCGCTCAGAGACCTTCAAAGGGCAATTTACTGAAGTTCCACTCTGTACCGATAAGGGTTCGCTGTACATTTGCATAATTGTGCTTTAATACTAACACACTGGTTTGAATGTATTTGTTAAAGATGAATTATTAGTTGCTTCAAGAATCAACCTCCTAAATTATTCTTATGATTTCTACTGAAATTCCTCAGGAGAAATACTAATAGAAAACAAATGAGAAAATAAAGAATTAGAGCTATCTATAACATTAATATGGAAAGCATAGCTCAGATAATTTGGTCTTTATTCTTATAAGAATTTAATGAGAAATGTTTGTACATTTTGAAATCTCTGAACACTGATTACAGACTTTGGGGTCTTGGTCAATCTGAGCACAGTTTGAGACATTGTAGAGATCTCTTCTGATTTCTGGAGTCTTTTTCTCAGGAGAAGCATGGAGACTTCTGCGAAAAATCTCTATTTGCTTTCCGTTTAGTCTCAGTGCTTACTAGGAGATATCAAAGAGATCTCATTTGTGATTTTTCTTTCCTACAGGCAAGCATAGACCTGACAGTTAATGATTCTGCATGGATTCCTGTAAAAGGAAGCATTGACTTTATTGTAATTGTAATGTATGTATTATATAAGCTGATAAATCCACATGAATAGTGTATCCTAAAAAAAAAAAACTCAACCTAGTGCCTTTAGAATGGACCAAAGTGTTCATTTGTGAATTCATTTTATGTGTCTTTTCATCCGTGGACTCATTTGTGGCCATTTCCTCTCATTATTCTCATTATTTTGGGCTCCTATGAAGAACAAACCAAAGCAATATGTGGGGGGAGGCCAAGCAGAACTTTTTGCCCTTCTAAATTAATTTAAAGACTCAGGCAAAACTCACCCCTGTGGCTTTGCAGAAAGCCAAAACTTGTTATTCTTTGTTTATAAAGAAAAATGATGTGGGCCAGAAAGGGTATTAGACAAATACAGATCATGCCATTGAAAATGAATGACTTGAAGACTGATTGCTTGGCCACTGCAAGTAGCTGCGAGTGTAAACAAAGCATTAGATACTGTGATAGGTTACTGTCATTTGCATTTATCAGTCTTTGAACTACTGTATACAATTCTGAAATTTGTATATATTCTCTTCAATGGAATCTTCTGGAAAACAATATTGTAATATATATTTCTAATATGAAATAAGTGTGCTTGTAAAAATCTGACAGTTATTCTCAATTGTTAGAATGTGTTAATAGTTAAATGACTATTCATAGGGCCAAGGGTCAGGCTAGAGAATAGGGTAGATATTCAGGTTTGTGTTATGTTCATAACATTACTACGCAGACTGCGTGTAAGATGACTAACCCTATCATTAATCAGTGACATTTCACAATTCCAGGGATTCATTTATTTCAGAATGAGCCGGATACGGCACCTCCAGAATTGGATCTGGCACCTATTGTAGAAATGTAAGAAATTTATGATCTGTGCATACTTTAACAAGTTTAACAAATAGGGTGATATAGTGTAATTTGGCAGATTTCATGCACTTTCGAACACAATTTGCTGTGATTACACTAACATTGGGGACAATCAATTGAGACTTGATCACATGAGAACCCAACTAGAATATTTATTTAGAATATATACATTTAATAAAATACTGTATATTAATAATAATGTGGTCTATAACTTATTTAATGATTAAAAGGCTTTTAATATAATGGAGAAATAAGAAAGGTACATTTATAAGAGTAAATAAATGTAATAGGGCCGTCTATTCATTAAAACTAATTACATGATGTGCCTGATAATTAATCACAATTAATCAATAAAGATAATTTAATATACAATTATTGAATAATTATAAATATAATACATAATAAATACAATTTAGATCATTCAAGTACATAGCATCACATATGTATATTGTGGCAGCAGACAAGTAAAGCATTTAGAAAATAAAAAAAGGCTTTAAAAATCAAAATATTGTTTTATTCTGTATCATTGAACATAACCCCATTTTTAATAGTTGGTGTTTGTACTCATGGGTTAGATGGGTGCTTTTGGAGCATCTCACTTTGGTTGCATTGCATCTCACTCATTTTTTAGGATCTCTAGTCATAAACTGAGTATTTTAGGAAGCTGTCTATTTAAACATACAGTATATTGAAACCTTTAAAAACTGCTCACGTTGGCTCTACGAGGCAAGCTACCTGTACAGCTGGAGTTGCGCTGACTGCCACTACTGCTCCAATGGTAGAAGCATTCCTTAAAAAAGTATTTACGTACAGCTGCATACATTTTTTTCATGCATTATTTATAATATAATTAAATTGCACTAAATTAATGCGTTAAATTGACAGCACTAAAATAAGGACTTTCAACCACTCTTTCACATGCCATTTTCTACTTTTTCACCAATCGCAGAACTGGTGCATTAAAAATGAGAGAGACAAAGCAAGAAGCAGATAGCGAGCCCTGGTGCCATGCACTTGCGAGTTGTCAGACAGTGCCCTCATTCCCGGCTCTGACAGATAAAGACTTCCTCTGATGGATTCTCGGTGTGAATCACAGCAGTTCCAAAGAGACTTTCAAGATATGATCAGATTCTCTTCAGGGTCATCAGTAACTGCCTCTTGCTGCAGCATGCTCAACTTGAGGACAGTGCTTTCTTCCTTCAAATGAACAGTGCGGGATACACCGCCACACTGGCTTATTCCTTATCAACACTTTGCGAAGGCCAGGACACTAGTGCTTATAACCCATAGAAATGAACAGCTCTGGCATTTGAATGTCAGATGCGAATGACTGGATGATGGATATAAAAGCCAATAACCTTGGAGAAGGGAGAGGAAGGCCCAGTAAATTGTTGTGTAATGTAAAATGGGTAGATGATGACAATTGAAAGGACAACTTGACTGGGACTGCGACAGAGGACAAAGATGTGAAGAATAAAATATTTTAGATTTTTGTCTCTGTGGAGGGAGTCTCTCAGAAGACCACAAATACAAATGTTGCATTCCCTCATTAATGCAAAAAATTAGCAGAGAGTTTGGTTGGAGGTCTCTCTTTTGTCACAATATGGGTGTCTCATCTCACTCCCTAGCTCATGAATCAATGTGTTGTGTGACGCTATATGATGCTAAATCAGAGAATCTATTGATTGCAAATCTTTTGATTTCAAAGTGATCATGTGTTGTATGAATGTAGAAGAGGTTATCCATCGATGGTATACACTTCTGTTCTAGCCATCAGTCTGTGATATTTCAACTTCATTTTTTAGTAGTTGTGTTTAATAGAGGAATTCCTGGTCAAGAACTACATTACCCATGATTCTGAAGATAAAAACTCGACCAATCAGAGCATTGCATCCAACAAAGTGCAGCAAACAAGCTCTGCAGTGACCGCCAACACACGTGACATACTGTGAATTATGCAATCAAGTTGGTCTTCCTACACACTCAAACTATTTATATCAGTGTGTATATACAGTATATCCTCCTATAAAGTATTTTTTTAAAGTATTCCTCTATAAAGTATAGCAGTTTTTAAACCTCTATATGAGTATTATTTATTGTTAAAGTGCAGCACAATTTATTTGCGGTGTACGAAAGTCGCGATTGTTCCCACGCTTGGCACCTAGCGCAACCCTTAGTTTCAGTTGACCACGTGACTAGCTTTGTTATGCTAAGTAGCATTATGGCATGGCCTGCTTTTTCCATGGAGCGGCTTGTAAAAACCGTGTATTTATTCGACTGAATGCTGGCCACTTGTGGTTCTTGGCGATTTCAACATACACCAAGACAAGCCCCAGGCCATTGAACTGAATACTCTTCTGGCCTCATTTGACTTGGAAAGACTACACACCACAGCAACTCACAGATTGGGCAACCAACTGGACTTCATTTTTACAACATTTAGAACATTCAACACACTTCTCTGCCCTCCCCCTCCACCACCTGACACATCACTGACAGCAGATATCTTCGCCAGAGTTTTTACTAATAATGTTACAGCAATCAGCAATACATTCACAGCACCACACCCTGTCAAACACCTGTCTCCTGTATGCAACTCTTCTTTCTCTATGTTCTCTCCTTTAACTGACACTGAGGTCTCTAAACTCCTCCTCTCCAACCACCCCACCACCTGTTCCCTTGACCCCATTCCATCACACCTTCTCCAGGCCATCGCTCCATCCATCCTACCTGCACTTACACACATAATTAACACATCTCTACTTGCAGGCACTTTTCCCACTACATTTTGTGTACATTTGATATGTAAATTGTTGTGTAAGTATACGTACATTTGTTATGTAAATTGTGTTGTGTAAATATGTTGTTTATTGTAAAGTGGTTTATGTCTCGTCACTGTCAATACTGCTATGTTGCTCGGAACTGCACACAAGACTTTCACCTACTGTTGCTCTTGTGTACACAGTAGTGTGACAATAAAGTGATTTGATTTTGATTTGATTTGATTTGATTTAAGCAGGCTCGAGTAACCCCGCAGCTGAAAAACCTGCACTTTACCCCACACAGATAGAACACTACAGACCAGTCTCTCTCATCCCTTTCATGGCAAAAACACTTGAAAGGGCAGTTTTCAATCAGATCTCTGCCTATCTCTCACAGAACAAGCTGCTGGATGACAATCAGTCAAGCTTCAAAAGTGGACACTCCACTGAGACTGCCCTGCTGTCTGTCACAGAGTCACTGAGACAGGCGAAAGCTGAATCCAGATCATCCGTTCTGATTCTGCTGGACCATTCTGCAGCCTTTGACACAGTCAACCATCAGATCCTACTCTCCACCCTCTCTACTCTGGGCATCACCGGAACTGTACTTAGCTGGTTCAACTCCTATCTCTCAGAAAGGTCCTTCGAGGTAGCCTGGAAAGGTGAGGTATCCAAGCCACATCATTTACTTACTGGGGTACCTCAGGGATCAGTGCATGGGCCACTTCTCTTCTCCATATACACAACATCAAAAGGTCCCATCGTCCAGTCACATGGTTTCTCTTACCATTGCTATGCCGATGACATGCAACTCTACTTGTCTTTCCAGACCAACGACACCACAGTGACCGCTCAAATCGCTGCCTCACCTCCTCCTTTCCCTTAAACCGCTTTACACTGGTGCTGAAACCCAGGAAAGGAGGAGGTGAGAACCGGCTTGTCAATATAAATAATATTTTAATGATAAACTTAAAAGACAAGACACACACATGACAGACATGTCCGTAAATGATCTCTCTCTCGTCGCACCACCATCTGCCATCGGCCTTTATCCCTTTTCCCATATTGCTCATTAAGGACCATTTACTGATCTGTGCATTTTACTAAAGCCATATCAGTGAATGATATGACACATGCAAAAAATGTTTTTCTCTCTCTCTCTCTCTCTCTCTCTCTCTCTCTCTCTCTCTCTCTCTCTTTATATATATACACGTGTGTGTGTGTTTTGGATGACTACTGCAATCCGTCTGTTCTTTCAGACTGTTTAAATTTGGGACCAAGTGAATAGCCAATAAACTCTGGCAAACAAAAGAAATACACTTGAATGAAATGAAAACATACTTCATTTACATTGAGTCCACATTTTTGTCATTATTCACATGTATTTCATATGAATTGTCTACATTCATTGAAAGGCTCATAAACTGCTATAGATACGAACATGCAACAATTGCACATTCTGTACTGACATTCAGATTCAAAATGAAAGGAAGTGAGTCAACAAATTTCAAAAGATACACCACATTCAGTATGATGATCAAACTAGATACAGATAAAGTTTGATTTCAGACACACCAAACAAAGTTTAAAACATGGCTTTACTAGTAAAAGGAAATAGTCTTTATAGTCACTAACAACAATTTAATTAGCAGTACAAAATAGTGAAAAATTACTTTAAATTGGTGACTTGCTCATCTGGGAATTTTGAACAGATCGTCACACGGTATAAAGTCTTAAAAAGAGCCATTTCACATACACTCTAAATCTAAATAAAAGCTGTGAACATATAGGGTTTCTGTGGCTTAAGTGGAAAAGAATGGTGCTAATTATTGGCAAAATGGTGAGATGATTTCAATGGAAACACACAAACTGATAAATTTGTATCTCGAATGCACCGTTACCTTGGATAAAAACCTGCCAAATGTAATCTGTTGAATACGTCATACAGGGAAAGATTTAGAAAAAATTACAACTTCCAGATGATAACACATAAACAACACACTCTCATGGAGAAATCGTAAGGATTCGTA
This sequence comes from Moxostoma hubbsi, assembly GCA_032164185.1. Classification (NCBI taxonomy): domain Eukaryota; kingdom Metazoa; phylum Chordata; class Actinopteri; order Cypriniformes; family Catostomidae; genus Moxostoma; species Moxostoma hubbsi. The sequence goes on along the minus strand of JAVLUX010000201.1, from coordinate 7,493,200 downwards.
CGACTTTTCTAAATTTGGCTAATTCGTATGAATTCATCCGACTTTTTACTACAGCCAATGACGTCACTGGACATCGTTTCCATCTAATTCAAGAGAATGACTTATTTCTGTCACACACAACAGCGTCCTGTCATGTTTCCACACTACTGATTGGTTAGGTTTAGATAAGGGGTTTGTGTAAAGCCTTGTGCACAGAACTCGTACTTACTTTCGCATTTTAACATCTGAGCATTTGTCATGAAATCGTAGGAATTTATATGAACAAAATTGTAGGGAATCATATGAAATAGACAACTCATAAAATATATACAAATTTTCATGAGATTGGGTTGTAATTCAAATAGATCACTGGGCAACATATCAGTGCTATCAGGGTGTACTCTTTGTATTACACAATATTCTTTCCTGTTATCGGCCTCCTGATGCAGCAGAGTGCATACTACACAATCAAGTGCTGATGAAGAGCACAAATGACATGATATTTCACCAAAAATGATCCCAACCAACATCAAAAAATAAAAGTTGCTCATGTGATCATGACCATTTTCCGAGCAAAAAGGGCATATATTTTCTGAAATAGTCTTGTGTTCCCTCCAATAGTTTGGACTCCATTAGAATTTTTTGCATTCCCTCGTGATAAATTAACCATCATATCCAAAAATCATAACCACAAAATTTTGTTACTGTAGTTAAAACTACAGTAACCATATTTTAACCATAACATTTGTAGTAAAATCATAGTAATAATACAGGAAAACCATGGTAGTAAAACACTTTTTACTATTAACACCATATTTAATTAGTGGTACAAGTATGGTTTTTAAAACCATACCACCCCAAAAATAAAAACAAAGAATTATAGTTATTATTTAACTATGTTTTTTGTAATAAAACCATAGTAATAATAATACCAGAAAAACCATGGTAATAAAATATGATCATTCTGTCCCCAAAACAGCAAAAAAAAAAAAAAAACAGTTTTATTAGTAACACCATATTTAAATATAAAACTTTTAAATACCAAATAAAAAAAATTGTTCCCAAAGTCATAGTTACTGCAATATTCTTAAAGTAAAGCCAAGGTTCATTTACCAAGGAATGCAAAACTATTTCAGTAAATAAATTCCCTCCCTGTCCTCTAAGGGACTTTAACTCGCAAGACAAAATTTGTCCACATTTTACTGCATTACCTTTTGTTACCATCATTGGAAATATACATATGAAAAAAGACAATTTGTTCATGCGATCTTGACGAATTTACAACCGAAAATGATGTTGTGAGCTTTTAAAGGGCAAGTAAAAACAGCTGCTTTTTCTCACTGAGAAAAAAGCACTGCTTTTTCTCTCCATCATTCCAATATAATCTCAGAGACATTCCTCATATTGAATGAATTCTCTTCAGGCTCTTCATAATGCCCAGACATTGGTCCCAGTGTTGATAATCTGTTCAGAAATGTTGGTAAGAAAAAGTCATACAAATTCATAAAAAAATGAAAACCTCCACATGAAGGAATCAGTTAGGATAGCTCCTAATCTAATTACAGAAGATTGAGAGATGATTCAAAAAGCAACAGGTCAACACACGAGCAATGCGACTCCGAGAAGCATTGCCAAAATAGGGGAGATGTGGTTGATAGAGGTGGCCGCTCTGGAGCTTGCCCGGCAGTGGTCTTTGTTTTGACCGATGCATGCTGCATAGGCCATGACATGGGGAATGTAATGCTGCTCCTGGACTCCATGAAGAAGATGGGCCATGGGACCTTTGGAGAAGATGGCCACGTCCTCACCCCCATGAGTCTCCGAGCGCAAGGGAACAGCAGACTGCGCCTGATAGTTATTTTGCTCTGAGGACAAAAGAAAGTCAGTGGAAGGGATGACGATGCACTTTACATTATTGTTTTTGTGTTTTGTTCCGTCAGTGAAAACGGCAATAAAAATAGACAAATCTATGCAGCGGAGTAGTAATAAGACAAACAGGAGAAGGCAGAGAGTAATGGGGATGAGAATAAGAAAAGAGAGTTAAAGAGAGAGAGCGGAGATGGATAAGAGAATAAGAGGAAAAATGAGAGACGAGACCAAGTCAGAAGAATAGACATAATTCTATGACTTGTCAAAAAGATAGATAGAGAGAGAGAGAGAGAGAGAGAGAGAGAGAGAGAGAGAGAGAGAGAGAGAAATATAGGGATAATGGAAAGAGAGAGAGACAGTTTTTCATTATTCAACTACATGGCGGTTGACTTGTACTGTATGCCCTTTAGAGTGACGGCTTTTTGATTGTTTCAAAGCAGTGTAAATATGGAATAAACATGGTTTAAAACACAATTTGTTTTGTGCTGTGCACTGTTGGCTGCTGGGAACGTATAGTGAACATGTCATCTGGGTTAATAATTTTGCATGCTGTGGGGAAGTTTGTGTTAATGTCAAGGTTTGAGTTTAAGGGCATGTTTGCAGTCTGGTCTCATAGAATGAAAGTTACTCTATATACATTTCACTTGCAAACTGCAGCCAAACATGTAATGAAGCACATCATTTCAGTTTTGCAAAAACGTTGTAATGCTCACATACATTTAATGAGACCAGGCTCCATTTTTGCTAGGGGTGGGTAAATCCGATTAATCGCGATCTTCATTTGAACGATCTCGATATCGATTCTTAAATCCCAATATCGATCTTTCACTCAATGTTCAACCCTCTACACAATGAAAGGAAATCACTCGCATTTGCATTTAATGCTATGCAAATGAAGTGGATATATTTGCCAACTGGCTGATAAATGTTTACATTTCACTCACCAGTAACTGTGTAGTTTAAGACATTTTTATTTGTATAACGCTTTTCACAACAGACATCGTTTCAAAGCAGCTTTACAGAAAATCATGCATTAACAAAAAATTAAATAAATCTAAATTCTTACAGTCATCATTGTGCAGTTTGATTAAATATGATTGTAAATTGTGTATAAAAATAAATAATTAACTAATAATTGTATTAATAACCCCAGTGAGCAAGCCGAAGGCGACTGGCAAGGAACACAAAACTCCATAAGATGTTGGTTAATGGAGAAAAATAACATTGGGAGAATGTCTTTGAAGTTCATCCTGGATTAACTGCAGAAGTTCACATAGATGCATTGTCCTTTGTTTGTCGGCTGATGAAGGCTTTTTTTTGGCATTTAATTTAATAGTCTATGTATTTTATTTTAAGAGTGTAGTCCATCATTTAGTCAGTAGTTTAATCGTGAAGTGTTCAGCAGCGAGATCCTTTCACAGCGTGTTGAGAGTAAATGTTGTTCCGTGTAATGTGTCTCCAAGACGAGATCCACGTAACCCATTTGTCATTTTAAGTCTATTTTAATAATGTGGCAGGGCGGAGGGCGGGGCCGGGTGGTGATTCTACACACCCAGGCCCTTATCGGGCTAATCAAGCCTCCGAGAGGGATAAAGGCCGACTGAGGAATATGGTGCGGGAGAGAGAGATCGTTTAAGTGTTTGTGTCTTTTGTTTAAGTTTATCATTAAAACTATTGCTTATATCGTCAAGCTGGTTCTCACCTCCTCCTTTCCCTTAAATCCCTTTACACTGGTGTTGAAACCTGGGAGGGAGGAGGGATGCCCGTCGCGGAGTCCTCGACACTGCCGTCCACCCGGGGGAGCGCCGCTGCCATCCGCCAGGGGATGGAGTAGCCCGACCACCCGGATGCGCTGTCCGTGTGGCGAGTGTGGACTGGACTCCCCGACTGACTGGAGTGATGGAGCCGCTGCCAGGGGCGGAGGAGAGCCCTGCCATCCCCCAGAAATGTGGAGGGGTCGAAAGAAGACTGCCATCTGCGAGGGGAGGTGGGAAGTGACTCCACGAACACCTGGAGCGGTAGGGCCGCTGCCAGGGGCGGAGGAGTGTCCCCACGATTCGCCAGGAACACGGAGGGGCGTTCTGTCTGCCGGGGGTCGCGTGTCTGACTCCGGTCCCCCCGGAGAGGAGCGGCCGTCTTCCATCTGAGAGGGTCGAGAAGTGATCGAGGACCATGCGACGGTGTATCAGAGAAAGTTTTTTTTTCTCTCTCTCCTCTCTCTCTCTCTCTCTTTCACTGCCGCTCCACGTTGGCCTTTTCCCTCTCTTTTAAATTTTACAGTGTTTTTTTTGGGGGGGGGGACCCCGGGTGGTGATTCTACACCCTGGTCCCTTATCAGGCTAATCAAGCCTCCGAGAGGGATAAAGGCCGACTGCGGAATATGGGAGAGAGAGATCGTTTACGGGCATGTCTGTCATGTGTGTTTGTGTCTTTTGTTTAATTTTATCATTAAAACTTATTTATATCGTCAAGCCAGCCCAAAATCTAAAACAACTACAAAAAACATTTAATTCTAATCATGCATCGCACAGATGAGGTAAAGCCATTCAAGTCCTCTCTAGTAAACATGCGCTCATTTAAAGGCGCTATTTATAGAAATGCTGTTTTTGTTAAAGAGACAGTACTGGTTTTAGCATGTGTTCAACAAATCAATGTAAAAACTTGTAAATAGTACAAATTATGCAATTTAACAATAAATATGCAACAAAAATAATATATGAAATATAAAATTCTTATTTATTAATTGAATACATTTATTTCTTCATTTTAAAAAAGACAAAATGTGACCAAAATGATGGAATATTATTTTGTAAAATTAATATTTTTTTAATGTACCTAGTTAAAAGATCCCCTGTATAATTAACTGTTACTAGTAGTACCTCGTAATAGAGGGATTCATATTCTGATGTTCCAATTGAACTGCCAGTAAAAATGGGCAAACCCCAGAATCTGCTGGACTGCTTTACAAGAGTCTGGGGTCGGCCAGTCGACAACTGCCTTTACCTTGGCTGGGTCCATTCGGATGCCATCAGGCTAAAGGATGAATCCCAGGAATGGAACCGATTGTGCATGAAACTTGCACTTCTTCACCTTGACAAACAAATGATTCTCCAGCAGCCGCTGAAGCACCCGCCTGACGTGCTGCACATGGTCATAGATATTACAGAGAAAATCAAAATGTCATCAATGTCACGAATCAGTTGACCATGTCCCGGAGCACGTCATTGACGAGTGCTTGGAAGATCAATTGTCTGACCGTGACAATTAACAGCATTAGCTGGGAGATCATTTCTTTTATATGTAAGCAAAATGGACATTATAACTGAAATAAACCCATATTGAATCTAATCTATCGAGAGCTTGTGAATCGGAATCGAATTGAATCGGGAAATCTGTATCAATACCCAGCCCTAATTTTTGCATAATCTTTATGCTAAACAATGTTGGTATTGTGTTTGTCACCACTCCAGTAGCAAAACCTGTTGAGAACCACTGGTCAAAAGCATTTGTAACATGTCAGAGCATTAACAGGCAAACAGGAACAAATAAACTTATATCCCGATATTCCAATTATCCCAAAAGTAGATCCCCAGGCTGTTATAAAAATCAACAGGATGATAAGCGATAAGGCCAGAATTACATACCATAGTCCACAGTCGAGACATTTTCTCTTCCACCATTAACCATTTTGAACCCTGGGCCATTTCCATACAGAATGGATGTGAAGGGTTTATTGTCAACATCACTCACCATGGGGGCTAAACCTGCAGAAAGATGAAAACTTTGAGTCTGAACCCTTCGTTTACATGAACATCAGAAAGTCTGTTGCGAGAAAGCTGCTTAAAACACGAAAGCGCAGTTCGCGTTTGCATATGTGTGAGAGGTGTAGGGTACAATGGGGCTAAAGTCTCAGTGGGGTAAAAGGACTCCATTGATTTCATTTAGTGTTTTTTTTCTCCTAAAACACTAAATAGCAACAAAAACTACCACAGTACTTTCCTAAACACCTGTTTTCACTATGCACTGCAAAATGTTCCTGATCCATGAGATCTTTGCATGTGGTGTCTAAAGGTTGATTTTGAGGCAATCTGATCAAATAAAAAGAATAAAAAATGTATGTTGCAAATTTATGTAGCTAATGTAAATCCCTGAAAATAAAACATTTCTTTTAAGGTAAAATACTTATTTATCATTTAAAATTTTGCTTAAGGTCATCCAATCAAACATTTTTAAACTGTCCAATAAGTGAAAGGATAGTATTTGGGGTAAAAAGCCCCCTGTTGTAGGGGCTAAAGGCCTCTATTAAACACATGGGGTGAATGTTATGAAAATTTTCACATTGATCCAATCAAAATAGAGATTAGTTTGTTTATAGAATCCTTAAGAAGTAATAAAATGGCAAAAGTGTTTGAAATGAACAGAAATTGTTTTTCTTACGTATATTGAGTATGCATCATCTTAAATTGTTACTCAAAAAAACACCTTGGTGTCTCAAAATGATTTGCATTAATTTTGCACTATAACTATTGCCTCTATGTCTACAAAATATCACTTTAAACCCCCACATTTGGGGTAAAGGGCTCCCTCAAACCTTCAGTTAATATTTATTTAAACTTTTTTTTTACCTTGATACATTTTGTGACCAGAAAAATGCTAAATTTCCTTCAAAGGTGCCTTTAGCCCCGTTGTACCCTACACTTTACTTAATTTCACAATTATCGGTCATTCACTTCGATAAAAAACATCAAGGGGATTTTTTCCCATTTTTCACCCAATTTGGAATGCCCAATTCACATTGCGCTTTTAAGTCCCCGTTGTCGCGTAGTGACTCGCCTCAATCAGGGTGGTGGAGGACGAATCCCAGCTGCCTCCATGTCTGAGACGTCAAGCCACGTATCTTATCATGTGGCTTGTTGAGCGCGTTGCCACGGAGACATAGCATGTGTGGAGGCTTCACGCCATCCACCACGGCATCCACGCTCAACTCACCAAGCGCCCCACTGAAAACGAACCACAATATAGCGACTACGAGGAGGTTACCCCATGTGACTCTACCCTCCCTAGCAACTGGGTCAATTTGGTTGCTTAGGAGACCTGGCTGGAGTCACTCAGCACACCCTGGGATTCAAACTAGTGAACTCCAGGGTTGGTAGCCAGCGTCTTTACCACTGAGCTAGTTTTTTAGATTTCGGTCTTTCCTTATTAAAGTTGATAGGAGCTGTACTTGTATGACTAGAAAATATCTGTCTGAAACCATTATGAATATGGACAGAAAGTGACCTGATGGCCCTTCAAGGGACTTTTGGCCATAAACCAAGAAAAATCACATTTGTTCTTGACAACTAAAATGTTTTCCAGTATGCCTTGAGCCTTCATTACCAACCGAAAATTGAGTTCCCTCGTGGTGTGTAGCCTCCAAAGCTGAAGACATGAGAGTGGTCAGCCGTGACGACAGTCAGGGTGTCATAGAGGCTGGTGAGGAGACCAGCTCGGGTAATGGCCCGGTCCATCTCCACAGCCTCGTGTAAGGCCTGCTTTGCTTTCCCCTCGTGGTGTCCATGGTCAATGCGCCCACCTGTGAGCAGACTGCCCCATCAGAAATCTCATATGGGAGATGCATGCAGCCATATATTGGCTAGTTTTAAAAAAGAAGCTTCCCCAACACTGAGGATTGCTATATATTACTAGTTTAAAGGTGCTGTAAGCGATTTTAGTATGCCATAAGTCACAAGCACAAAAGTCAATGGCCATGGCCATGAAGTTTTGGTACTTTCGTGCAAACATGCACTAAGTCTAGGGGCAAGCGGGTTTGGCTATATCACGCACGCAATGTGCTAATGGGCATACACTCACAGATAGCGCTAACACTCCCATCCTATCGCACTTTGCGCTGGCATAAAAATGATTATTCATCGAATTAGAGCTCTCACAATAATTGGATAAGACGTTGCACACGGTTGTTGTGCATAACACTGTGCTTTGCGGCTCTCAAGTCATAAGAGGATGAGCGCAAGTGTAAATGTATGAAATCAAAACCTTCTTTTCTCTCTTTTAAAGATATTTTTATCGTGGCATTAAAAACAATTGCTTAAAGCACCTGTACTTAGGACTTGATACAGCCTCCCATTGTAAAACGTCTCGGTTACGTATGTAACCTCCGTTCCCTGATGGAGGGAACGAGACGTTGTGTCGAAGAAGCGACACTAGGGGTCTCTCTTGAGCGCCGAAAGATACCTCTGATCTATGAAAAAAGGCCAATGAGAGTTGGCGAACAGTATTTGCATACTCCGCCTCCGGATACGGATATAAAGGCGAGAGAAATACGCTCGTTCATTCAGGATTTTTCTGAGGAGCCGGGAGTGTTCCGGGCATCTCAGCGGCTCGGCTCAGCGACGTGGCCGGGAAGACACGACGTCTCGTTCCCTCCATCAGGGAACGGAGGTTACATACGTAACCGAGACGTTCCCCGTCTGTCGCTCACTTCGACGTCGTGTCGAAGAAGCGACACTAGGGGTCCACTTCAAAACTCGCCATGCGCTGAGCCGTGTACGTGTACTGCTAACACAGAAGCGGGCAGGTATTTTGCACATGCACAAGCGACCAACTGTGTTCAGGCTGCACGTACTCTTCCCCAATGCCCCGAAAAAGCGTCAGCACCCTTTTGGTTACCCTAGGGGGGAACAAGGTGACGCTCCCAACTAGGGAACGGGCCAAGCCTGGCTGGGCCTCTTTTCTCTCTATGTTTTCTCGGCATAGAGCAAGAGCAGCCGGGGCCCTTACCGCATCGAGGGAAGGGGGTCTTATTCCGAAGTCCTATTCTTTTAGGGGGAAAAGACCCTGCGGAGGCCACACCCGCCCAGCAGGGGAGGTATAGGTGGCAAAATACACCACATGGCCACTTTGGGCATGTGGGAGGAAATGGCGCGGTGGTAGATCCAGCCTCGAGGAGGGGGGAGTTGCTACAACACGGCGACCGGAAGGCAGCGAAGGGCTGCCTAAGGGAGACGCGGGTCAGCTCGTAAGGTGACCGTACCGCGGAAATACACACAGGAGGAGTCCCGTAGGAGGCCTGATCTGTGGAGCACTTATTCCAGTAGGGGTAGCCGGAGGTACCCGTAGTGGACTGGACTAGCACGTTCCTCCGATGAACTGCTGAGGGTCCGAAGTGCTAGGGAGGAATCAACCAGGGACCTGGGTCCTCTGGGACAAAAAGCGCACTGTTTTGCCTCGGTAGAGGGAAACGGCGCTGGAACAAGCGGATCACCCGGTCAGATCGTCGACGTGTACCGAGTTCTACGGGCTCGGACCTGAGAGAACACGGGACGAAACTGACTCAACCCTGAGATTGTAGAATCTCGTGAAGGTGTTAGGTGCCCGCAGCTCTGCAAATGTCTGCTAGGGAGGTGCCCCTTGCCAGTGCCCATGAGGATGCCACGCTCCTAGTGGAGTGGGCCCGCACCCGTAAGGGGGGCGGCACGGCCTGGGTGTGGTAGGCCAACTGAATGGCCTCCACCACCCAGTGAGACAACCTCTGTTTGGAGACAGCGTTCCCTTTCTGCTGTCCTCCAAAGCAGACAAAGAGCTGCTCAGAGCGCCTGAAGCTCTGGGTGCGTTCCAGGTAGGCACGCAAAGCACGTACTGGACACAATAGTGAGAGGGCTGGGTCTGCCTCCTCCCGGGGCAGCGCTTGTAGGTTCACTACCTGATCTCTAAAGGGCGTGGTAGGAACCTTGGGCACATAGCCCGGTCGAGGTCTTAGGATCACATGAGTGTCTGCCGGACCGAACTCCAGGCAAGTGTCGTTAGTAGAGAACGCTTGCAGGTCCCCGACCCTCTTGATGGAGGCGAGCGCGATCAGCAGGGCCGTCTTTAGAGAGAGAGCCCTGAGTCCGGCTGATTCTAGCGGCTCGAAAGGGGATCTCTGAAGACCGGCGAGGACCACCGAGAGATCCCAGGAGGGGAACAGGTTTGGCCGGGAGGGATTTAACCTCCGGGCACCTCTTAGGAACCTGACGATTAAGTCGTGCTTGCCCAGAGACTTGCCGTCTACTGGGTCATGGTGAGCTGCGATAGCAGCAACATACACCTTTAAGGTGGACGGGGACAGCCTCCCCTCCAACCTCTCCTGTAGAAACAGGAGCACTGACCTAACTGCGCACCTCTGTGGGTCTTCTGCCCGAGAAGAACACCAATTGACGAACAGACGCCACTTTAGGGCGTAGAGTTGCCTGGTAGAAGGGGCTCTGGCTTGGTTGATCGTGGCTACGACCGTGGGTGGTAGGCCAGCTAGATCTTCCGCGTCCCGTCCAGGGACCAGACATGGAGATTCCAGAGGTCTGGGTGCGGATGCCAGAGCGTGCCCCGTCCCTGAGAAAGAAGGTCCTTCCTCAGAGGAATTCGCCAGGGAGGGGCTGTCGCGAGGAGTACGAGGTCCGAGAACCAGGCCCGGGTGGGCCAGTAGGGAGCCACGAGAGTGACTCGCTCCTCGTCCTCCCTGACCTTGCACAGCACCTGTGCAAGAAGGCTCACTGGGGGGAATGCGTACTTGCGCAGCCCCACCGGCCAGCTGTGTGCCAGTGCATCTGCCCCGAGGGGAGCCTCTGAACGGGCGTACCAGAGCGGGCAGTGGGAGGTCTCTCGGGAGGCAAACAGGTCTACCTGGGCCTTGCCGAACCGTTCCCAAATCAGCTGAACCGAGTGGGGGTGAAGCCTCCACTCTCCGCCAGGCAAGCGTTGTCGTGACAGCGCGTCCGCTACCACATTGAGGTTGCCGGGGATGTGAGTGGCACGCAGCGACTTGAGTCGGTGCTGGCTCCAAAGGAGGAGACGACGGGCGAGTTGTGACATGTGACGGGAGCGTACGCCGCCTTGGCGATTTATGTACGCGACCGCAGTGGTGCTGTCCGACCTGACTAGGACATGTTCGTCCCGGATTAACGGGAGAAACCTCCGCAGGGAAAAGAGGATGGTCAACAACTCGAGGCAGTTGATGTGCCAACGCAGCTGGGCCCCTTTCCAACGGCCTGAGGCTGCGTGCCCATTGCAAACGGCGCCCCAACCCAATCTGGAGGCGTCGGTTGTGACCAAGACGCGTCTGGACACCTGCTGTAGGGGTACTCCAGCCCGTAAGAAACAGAGGTCTGTCCAGGGGTTGAATGTTTGTCGGCAGGCGGGGGTGATTGTTGCCCGGTGCGTGCCGCGGCGCCATGCTCGCCTCGGGACTCGGGTCTGAAGCCAATGTTGGAGCGGTCTCATATGCATCAAGCCCAGCGGCGCGACCGCCGCGGCGGACGCCATATGCCCCAGGAGCCTCTGGAAAAGTTTTAAGGGGACCGCTGTGCCCGGCCTGAGGGCGGCGAGGCAGTTCAACACTGACTGAGCACGCTCCTTTGTGAGACATGCGGACATTGAGACCGAGTCTAACTCCATCCCGAGAAAAGAGACGCTCTGAACTGGAGTGAGCTTGCTCTTTTCCCAGTTGACCTGAAGCCCCAGACGGCTGAGGTGCCTGAGCACCTGGTCTCTGTGAGCGCATAGTAACTCTCGCGAGTGGGCTAGGATGAGCCAGTCGTCGAGGTAGTTGAGTATGCGGATGCCGGCTTCTCGGAGCGGGGCAAGAGCTGCCTCTACGACTTTCGTGAAGAGGGGACAGAGACAGGCCGAAGGGGAGGAGGTAGGGGCGGTGTCGGGGCAGGATAGAGACGTGGAAGTACGCGTCCTTCAGGTCTACCGCTGCGAACCAATCTAGATGCCGGACGCAGGTTAAAATATGCTTCTGCGTGAGCATTTTGAACGGGAGTTTGTGCAACGCTCGGTTGAGAACTCGCAGGTCCAAGATTGGTCGTAAGCCGCCGCTTTTCTTGGGTACGATGAAGTAGGGGCTGTAGAAACCCTTCTTCATCTCGGTTGGAGGGACAGGCTCTATCGCGTCTTTGGCCAGAAGAGTCGCGATTTCCGCGCGCAGAGAGTGGGCGTGTTCGCCGTGTACTGCGGAGAAGCGGACGCCCATGAAGGGGGGCGGGGGCCTGGCAAACTGAATTGCGTAACCGAGTCGGATGGTCCGTGCCAGCCCGCGAGACGGGTTGGGAAGTGAAAGCCACGCGTCCAACCTCTGCGCTAGGGGCACTAAAGGGACGATTAATTTTGACGTACCTGGCGGGGCGGAGCAGCGGGGCGGAGCAGGTAGGGCAGCGTTGGGCGGCAACGGGGCGACCCGCGGCTGAGGTGCTGAGAAAAGACTCAAAGCACTTACCTTGCTCCGCACACCCGGCAGGGGGCGGGTTAGCGACTGAGGAGGAGGTCCTGGGTAGGCGTCCTCTAGACTCGTCGGAACCGGCCGGCCGGGGGACAGTCGTGGGGCTGAAGACGGGTGGTCCGTGTCCAGGAGGCCAGGACTGTCGGGATCTAAGGGCAAAGTGCCGTGAGAACGGCATTTGCGGGCCAGGTGACCCAGAGACACAGGAAATAGCTCTTTTACTGAGAATGTGGGTACCGCAACCCCATCTAAGGGGGGGCGGCAAATTAAATTGTTTAGAAACAAAAGATTCTCCTCCCGGCCCTCCACCGGGGGACGGAGTGGTCTTACCACCTCCGGAGCTAACGTCTGCGTCGCTGGGCTCCGCCTGGGAGCCTTCCGGGTCCTCGAGGGAGTCCGGGAGACGGGGGGCGTCTGCTTCTTGCGGTGTGCTCGACGCAGGGGCTGAGAGCTGGGCCCGGGTTGAGGCGGAGCAGATTTCTTAGCCGCAGGAGGACGCCCTCGGCGAGCAGACGGGGCAGTGGCCCTGGCGGCAGGTTTGCGGCGAGGCAGGATGTGTGAGATGGCCTCCGTCTGTCTTTTCACTGCGGAGAACTGCTGGGCAAAGTCCTCGACGGTGTCGCCGAAGAGGCCAAGCTGGGAGACAGGGGCGTCGAGGAAGCGAACTTTGTCGGCCTCACCAGGTTGAGCCACAGATGACGTTCCTGGACCACTAGGGTGGCCATCGCCTGCCCGAGTGCCTGCGCGGTGACCTTCGTGGCCCTGAGGGCGAGGTCGGTCGCTGAGCGCAGTTCCTGCAACACGTCGGGATCAGGGCTACCCTCGTGCAGATCTCTGAGCGCCTTGGCCTGGTGGACTTGCAGGAGAGCCATGGCGGGCAGGGCGGAGGCGGCCTGTCCCGCGGCACTGTAGGCTTTGTTGTTGAGGGAGGATGAAGTCCTACAGGCCTTGGAAGGGGGTACAGGGCGCCCGCGCCAGGTGGTAGGGTCACCGGGACAAAGATGGAGCGCAACTGCCCTATCCACCTGGGGAATCGCCGTGTACCCGTGGGCCTCTCCGCCGTCGAGGGTAGCGAGAGCGGACGAGCAGGGCTTTTGACGGACGGAGAGCGGGGCTCTCCATGACGACGTCAGCTCGTCATGCACTTCCGGGAAAAACGGGACCGGGGGGGGGCGTGGCTGTGAGCGGCGCCCAGACCCCAGGAACCAGTCATCCAACCGTGACGGGTGTGGGGAGGGTGGAGGTTTCCAGTCCAACCCCACCCCGACGGCGGCCCGGGCAAGCATGTCGGACATCTGCGCATCCGCCTCAACCTGGGCCTGCTGGCCCGAAGGCGGCAGTCCAGGGGAGGAGTCAGCGTCAGACGCCGCGCTCTCCGATGGAGCGGCGAGCTCATCAGCTTCAGGCTCAAGAGGATAGGCAGACCGGCCCGGAGGCGAGTCGCCGTTACCTCGAGACTGGACGGAGGTAAACGAGCGTGCCGGGGGGCGGGTGGTCCGAGGGGACGTGCCCGGCGGAAGCGCACCCGCTGCCCTCCCCAAATCGCCTCCAGCGCCAACCGCATCGTCCTCAATCCCGTGGGAAGAAGGAGCGATACGGGGGGCGGCTGGAGTGGCGTGCTTTCTATTGAAAGCAAGCCGCGACCGCAACGTTACCATGGTCATGTTCTCGCAGTGAGAACATGAGCCATCCACAAACGCAGCCTCGGTGTGATCGGCGCCCAGACACACGAGACAGCGCCTGTGGCCGTCAGAAGCGGAGAGCACTCTACCACATCCAGGAACTACACAGGGGTTGAATGGCATCTTTAAAAAGACGCGCCCTGAAAAGGGCGTTCAACACCGCTATGTATTGCTCTTTTAGAGAAATAAACTCTTTATGAGAAATATAACTCTTTATATTGAGAAACTCTTTCAAACTCTGCACTGTCGAAGCGCCCAGGGGCAAACTGCACACCGGCAGAGAAGAGAAAAACAGCCGCTGTAGTGCGCTGTAAATCCAACAGCAGCAGAGCGTCAGAGGATCAGAAGCAGGATCAGCAGTGTAATACGCAGCAGTCAGCATAAACACGACCTTCGGCTCCGAAGAAAATTACTGAATGAACGAGCGTATTTCTCTCGCCTTTATATCCGTATCCGGAGGCGGAGTATGCAAATACTGTTCGCCAACTCTCATTGGCCTTTTTTCATAGATCAGAGGTATCTTTCGGCGCTCAAGAGAGACCCCTAGTTTCGCTTCTTCGACACGACGTCGAAGTGAGCGACAGACGGGGAACTGCTATTAAATGAAAAGTGATTTACATAATATTCTTACCTTCCACAAGCAAGTAGAACCCACGTTCATTTTTTCTGAGAATCTTAATGGCCACATCTACCATTTCGGTGAGGGAAGGGTCTGTGTCTTTGTTCCTTTCAAGTTCATACGCAAGATCTGCCGGCTCAAACAGACCTACAGTACAATTAGTGCATGAATAGTTATAATTACAGTAATGCAATATCTCAAACGAGGTCATTTAATCTGATGTTTATTAAACTCACCTAAGAGATAATTCACATTGTTTGGGTTCAAGGAAAGCAGATCCTTCCTATTCCATACATACTGACCTCTCTGATTACCGAAAGGTTGGGAGGGAAGAATTAGTACAGAAAGAAAATAGACAAACCTTTATTCAGATGCTTGGTCTTTTGTCAAATATAGAAAGTATTACATTGTTATGATCCAATAACATGCAATCAAATGTCTGTAATACGGTTTCAACACAAGTACAAATAATCTCCATTTGTTATTAACTGCCAAACTGTAAAGCCTGCATTAGGGGTCTCAAGAGTATGAGATCGCATTCAGGGAAGTCAATAAACAAAGCATCATCAAAACAGCCAGAGCCACACAAACAGAAAAAATGAGAAGAGACCTGTCGGCAGATGCGTAGCATGGAAGCTTTGAATTGAACATGACATTATAAATGAAAAGATGGAATGGAGTGCCGTTTTTCCACAGGTTCATCTTTCACCTTGTCTTTCACTCTGTCAATCCACTCTTCAAGAAGGTTCCTGCCATCTTTGCGTGTACCGTTGTGTTTTGTGTCTGTAGGGTATTCCACATCTGATGTGTTTCTAGGGTACATGCTTCTCCGCCCACCTCCCATAATCACCTGCCCATCCAAAAGAAATATTATGATATTTATTGGACATTACAAGACATTTACAATAAGGTTCTATTTGTTAACATTAGTTAATATATTGGGTATTTATTTATTAATAAATAATAATAAATGTTCATGTATCACAATACTATTATTCATTCTTAGTCCATGTTCTTTAACTTACGTTAACGTATAAAACGTTTCATACTTTGTTTTTTATTATTATTCTAATTATATGTTGAAAATAACAACCAAGATTAATAAGTGCTGCAGTAAACTAATCTAACTAATAGTTAAAGGAATATTCCAGGTTCATAATGGCATAAAGTTTAATTACCACCAAAAATAATTTAGAGTTGTTCGTTGTTTTCTATAAAAAGCGGAAATTAAGGTTACAGTGAGGAACTTACAATGGAAGTGTATGGGGCCAATTTTGTAGCGTTTAAAGGCAGAAATGTGAATCTTTTTTTTTTCTTTTTGATTAACACTTTATTGACTCCAACACATGGAAACAGAAAAACAAAACATATATGTACAGTCAACTTTTAAACCCCATTATTCCCTTCCAATCACCATCCCCACCATGACCCCTCAAAGTGGTCAAAGCTAAAATACACACACACACACACACACACACACACACACACACACACACACACACACACACACACAAAATAAAAAATTTTATATATATATATATATAAAATGTAATTAACTGAAACTTGATGTGAGGCAGTTTAGATATTTTGTACTGGAAAATGAGACTAAAATAATGATTGACTGAATTATATTTGTCTGAACTCACATCAATGCCAGGGATGTTTTCGAAAAGTTGTCGGGCAATGTCTTTGCAGCCACCCTGCAGTGCCTCGGTGGGCATGTCCCCATCTGAATACCAGTCCCGATCCACACAGTGGGCATATGCTG
Organism: Moxostoma hubbsi; assembly: GCA_032164185.1. Lineage (NCBI taxonomy): Eukaryota > Metazoa > Chordata > Actinopteri > Cypriniformes > Catostomidae > Moxostoma > Moxostoma hubbsi. The sequence goes on along the minus strand of JAVLUX010000201.1, from coordinate 7,477,028 downwards.
CACTGGGCGTGGCGTGGTTCACACGTGTCGTAGTGACAATTCCCACTGATTTGCCTGGGGAAACATTTCAGAATTGTAAGTAACAGTTGTTTATTGTTCCTGTAGGGACGTGTCCTTGTTTACGTTCAACCACTTGACTTATTACATAATTCATTCCTTATCCACTTAGTGACTTTTTGTTACATGATAGAAAACTATTAAGTAACCGAGGTACAAAGGAACAAATGCACTGCATCAGCTTTGCAATCCTATGCTGGACAGGAAGTCATCAGCACCTCTTGATGTTAAAGGGATAGTTCAAGTAATTTTGTTTTTTGGGTGAACTATCCCTTTAAGTATTTTTGTCTAGCTAAGGTTATGCAGTAGTGTGGTACAGTATTTGAATGCATTCTCTGTATTTTCTCTGTCCTCAGATCAGGTCAGGTTATCACTTTGACACTGATTGGACCTTTAGTCCTTTCCATCTTTTAAACCTCTCAGCTGGATCTTTAAATGTTTATTCTTGTCATGTCCGACACGTTACAAATTCCGCTCCACTGCACCCATTCACCTTCAGTGGAGGACTTTGGGGACTTTTAAAATGCATCATTTGTTTTTATTTTCAACATAAGACAAAAATATTAGCAAGCTGTCTATGTGCTGCACTCATCAGTCAAACTGTCGCTCTTGTAATTTATTCATAGTCTCTGGATAAAGACTCAATCTTTCCTCAATCTTTTATCTGCTCAACCTGTCTTTGATCCCAGTGTCACTTTTGTTTCTCGCATGCAAAAAAAGTTAATGTATTCCTATTATAAAAAAAATGCTAAATGTTCCCAGAAACAAATATCCCATCTGTATTGTAATTGGCAGAGAGTCGAGGCAAAGATTTATTATACAGTCTGCCATAGTTGCCATGGTTACCTATATTTTTATGGGGGAGGGATGCTTCAGTTAGCATCCAAATGATTTGGCTATTATTAGAAAGAAAAACACTACAAATTGTTTGTATGTGGTTTTAATTTCAAATAAAGCATTTGTTGCCAGAAAATTAAATAAAAGAAGGCTGCTGTGAACAATAACCAAATCAGTGGCAAGATGAAAATTAGCATGAACATGTCTGTAGCAGACTTTACTGTAATTTGATTACAAGTAAAATATATAGTAAGTTCAGCCTGATGGGTTTCCAGTTCTTGATAAACTCTAGAGTTGTCACAAATTTGCTGCAAACTTGCCACACTCATTATTGTGATGAGGAGGGGGTGTGGCCGGGCCGTGATGACGCACGCCTGATGCTGAGTTGACTAATCAGCAGGAGAGAGATAAGGGGGGCCGGAGACACCAGTTAGAGAGAGAGAGAGACGCACGAAGCTGTGTGTATGCATCTTTGTTCTTTTTGCAGTTAATGTTATGTTTGAGTTCAGTTGTTTATTAAAGTTTTACATTGACTGGTCAGCTGGTTCCCAAAAGTTTGTTTCACTGGTGCCAAAACCCAGGAAGGAGGAAGAATGTGCTGTCGTGGAGTCCTCAACACTGCCAACTGCCGGGAAGTGGAGGAGCCGCTGCAATCCGCCAGGAGAAAGAGCACCCTTTGCCTTCCGTCAGCGGACAGAGGAGCCGCTGCCATCTGCCAGGAGGCGGAGCCGTTGCCGTCCGCAAGCGGAAGGAGGACTCGCTGCCATCCACCGGTTGGCTGTGCAACCGCTGCCGACCGCCAAGTGAGGAACGGCTGTCATCCACCAGTGTGCGGAGGACAGCATGTCTGGTGAACGGTTTCTCTCTCCCTTCTATCTCCCCTCATCTCTCTCAGTTTCCCAGGAGGCAGGGAAGGCCGCCGGAGGAAGGACTCCAGGAAGGGGGGGAGTAAGTCAGTATGGAGGTCTTCCTGGCCTGTGGAAGAGTGTGATGAGGAGGGGGCGTGGCCGGGCCGTGATGATTCATGCCTGGAGCAGAGTTGACTAATCAGCAGGAGAGAGATAAGGGGGGCCAGAGACGCTAGTTTGTGAGAGAGCGAGACGCACAAAGCTGTGTGGGTGTGTCTTTGTTTGTTTTGCAGTTTATGTTATGTTTGAGTTCAGCTATTTATTAAAGTTTTACGTTGACTGTTCAGCTGGTTCCCGCCTCCTCCTTGCCCATCTTAAGAACCTTCATTACAATTATTTTCACATGCTAATGAACTTTGTGGCAAAATCTTCATTATCATCATTATCACTACTGGTGAAGAGCTGCAAACTTCTGGCTAGGGCTGTCCCGATTTAGAAATTTGGCTGATAATTATGTAATTATGAACAGCAATTAGACAATTAATTGTCTGCTCTAGGGCACTCGATTAGACAATTATGCCGATTAATTGTCTGTTTTAAGGCTTTTACGATAATGACGATTCATTTGTTTCAAATGGTCATATTTTAGTCTTAGATGTGTGTGTGTGTGCTTCATTAACTTGAAGAAGCTAAGAATTTAACTTTTATGTCATTTCCTTTAAGGCTTTAAAAAAATCCAAAATTATGAATGATCTAAATATCAAACTATCTGTCTCTCTTTTTTGGTCAACGTTAGTCTTGGTCCATTTTGCATTTATACTGTTGTTGTTTCAACCCAGCCAACCTAAATAGCTAGTATATTATATTATCATATTACAATATAATCCTACTATATATCACATGTATGCAATTTTCAAATATTTCTGTCAAAATTCTTCACTTTCACACGTTACTTTAAGGCTCTCCAATTAAACCCAAAAGCCTTTATATCTCATGAACAAAGACCTTTGAGATTCTGTGTTTTTAATTTGATCATCTCCTTCCTAGCAATATAGTAAATGGCATGACAGAGCTCCTCTGTGTCATTGCATGTCACGTATGAACCCACAACTTCAAATAAAATTTGCCAGTACACGATCGTTAAAGAGAAACCGGAGCCCTTTCCCTAATAATATGTTGGATGATGCAATTACTCTTAATATCTGTCTGGTGGAAGAGATCAGTTCTGGATTTTTGGCTTTAAAAGACTGTTCTGGTTTCAATACAAGTTAATCTCAGTTGACACCATAGTACAATGTTGATTACAACCCAAATATTTTCGTCCCACCTATTAAAAAAAAGCAACAGTCCCCGTTACAGTGAGGCACTTACAATCGAAGTAAATCGGGCCAGTCCATAAACATTCAAATACACACTGTTTCAAAAGTATAGACACAAGATATGTGTTAAAATGATTAAAAAGTGATAAAATCACTTACAGGGTTTACTGACGTCGTGTCGTCATGGCAATGAAATTGTAATATTGGATATATCTTTAAAGTGAAAAGGTAAGAAAATGATGTCGTCATGTTAACACATAAAAGGTTTACATCTTGTTGCAATACTTTTTGAAAGAGTGTGTATTTTAATGTTTATTTTAATGTTTATGGGGTTAACGAGTAAAATATATTATTTGTGGTAACCAACATTATGCCACAATTGCGTTCGATTTATCTTTGCTAAACTTGTTTTGAACCCGGGACATACTTTTAAGTGCAAGAAACACACAAACTTCCAGCCTGGCCACTGTATCTATTGTTGTTGTGCAGGTGGATTCACCTGCTTCTTTGGCCCATCTAAGAATGGAGGTGACCTCGTTCCCCTGAGTGGTGTTACACTGGGATCTGACAGATGCTGCGCTCACTCCTACTGTCCCCTCATTGGCCTTCACCCCGCACAGGAATGCTGTGGCGGTGCCCGCACTGTCTGGTACTTGAGCGTTGGTGTTATATGTCTGTGAAACAAATTACACAATATAAATAACAAGGATTGTATACAATAAAACCAAATTAATATTGCATGAGCAAAATGAAATTTCAATTAACGTAAGTCTATTACTTCTAAATTGTGTTTTTGTATGCAAAAATCTTGATAAGATTATAAGCGGAGCTCAGAGAACAGTACAATAAAATAAAAAAAGCAGTTCATGACCCCTTTAATATAACAATTAAAATAAAATCTTAATATTAATAATTATATTGAGAATTTATAACCTCTTTCTCGTAAAATTATTACATTATTTCTCATTAAATTAACGTCAACTGATATTTAATGCAATAATATATATCCTGTTATTAGTATCCATAATAATGATCTAGCATTATTTATAAACCTAAAGGAAAAACAGCTGAATCAAGCGCTAGATTAGAATTTACCTTCTTTCAAAATGCTGCTTATCATTTTAAATAACAACTTACAAATCTGTGAAATATTTAACTTCATGAGTCGGGGCCTCTAGAGAAATCAAACTATGATTTCAATCTTTGTGCTCTGTGGTTGGGAAGGGGATGTTATGCGACTGCATGGATTATGAACACAAAGGAACGGCATGATGGGATTACAGCACGTGGGCTGTACCTTAGAGAGGGCAACGTAGGGAAATTTGTCCATCTCCAGTTGTGCCTCCTCGCCGCTCTGTCCATTCAGTTGACCCTTTAAAATCCGTGCTGCCGTCACTGTAGGTACACCCATACCTAGACGCAATAAAAGATGGCATGTTACAGGTTGTCAGTCTTTAACAAGATGCCCCTTCCCTGCACGTATAGTTATGAGTAACATGGCCTGTCTGTACCTCCAAACTTTAAAGGGATAATCCACACAAAAGTGAAAATTCTGTCATCATTTACTCACCCTCATGTAGTTCTATACCCGTATTCCTTTCTTACCTCCTTCAAAGACAAAAACAAAAGGTTAGACAGAATGTTAGCCTCAGTTACCATTCATTTTTATTTCCATAATACGAAAGTGAATGGTGACTGATGATAACATACTGCCAAACAAGGAGGAATGAAAGTAATTTGGGTTTGGAACAATATGAGGGTGAGTAAATGACAAAAATGTCATTTTTTGGGTGAACTCTCCCTTTAAAATTGCTTCAGAAAGCCCTTTATATTCTTTTACAAACTGAAAGTTATATAAAAGCAATTAGCAATTTGAGTCACGGTTTATAGTGATTTTACCACAGTACAGGGGCTTTACCGCTTTGCATCATTCCTATAAACAGACATTATCTATAGTGAAATCACTGTAATGCATGGCCTCTCGTAGCATTAGTAACGTTTGAAATAACAGGTGTAATTTTGAAACTCTGAAATGAAACCTTGTATTATGTTCAGATGTCCATGTTGAAACAATCAACATTTAACTTGTCACATAACCTGTTCGGGACAGGACTGCTCTTTGTATATACATTTGAAGTCAGAAGTTTACATTAACTTAGGTTGAAGTCATTAAAGCACATTTTTTTAACCATTCCACAGATTTAATATTAGCAAACTATAAGTCGTTTAGGACATCTACTTTGTGCAGTAAATTGTTTACAGACAGACTGTTTCACTTTTAATTGACTAGATCACAATTCCAGTGGGTCAGAAGTTTGCATGCAATAAGTTAACTGTGCCTTTAAGCAGCTTGGAGAATTCCAGAAAAAAATGTCAAGCCTTTAGACAATTAACCAATTAACTTCTGATAGGAGGTGTACTGAATTGAAGGTGTACCTGTGGATGTATTTTAAGACCTTCAAACTCAGTTCCTCTTTGCTTGACATCTGGCACCAACAATCATCCATGCGATTGTAAAATCAGCCAATCGTGTGGCAGCAGTGTAGTGCATATTGACAACATGATTGTTGTTGCCAGATGGGCTGGTTTGAGTATTTCTGTAACTGCTGATCTACTGGGATTATCACACACAACAGTCTCTAGAGTTTACTCCGATTGGTACCAAAAACAAAAAAACATTCAGTTTGTTGCAGTTCTGTGGATGGAAACCCCTTGTTGATGAGAGAGGTGAACAGAGAATGGCCAGACTGGTTCAAACTTACAAAGTCTACAGTAACTCTGATAACTGCTCTGTACAATTGTGCTGAGAAGAATATCATCTCTGAATGCTATTCTGAGATGTGGGTTGGCACTGTTTTGGCGGCACAAGGGGGACCTACACAATATTAGGCAGGTGGTTGTAGGATACATTACTTTCTTAAGCCACTTTTTGTATTGTCTTATCAATGCTTTACTCATCTGCCACATTAATATAATGCATTATTATCTGAATTATTTAACCAATATCACACGAGCAAGAGTGCGTTATGGCCCTACATCAGCATTGCTGTGACTCGGCCGCAGGTAATCACAGCAGTGCTGATGTAGGGCCATATAGCATGATTGCGAGTGTGATATTGCTTATATACAACAGTTCAATAAACAAGTACATTTTGAAACATTAGGAAAAACCGAGTATGGTAAAAAAAAACGCATTTGTGCATGGAACTCCTTTCTTACGCGACAAATCAGGATCTGCCATTGCTGGTTTAAAACAAATGATGTGTCCAAACCTCCATTAGTAATTCAAAAAGTTGTGTGTGTGTGTGTGTGTGTGTGTGTGTGTGTGTGTGTGTGTGTGTGTGTGTGTGTGTGTGTGTGTGTGTGTGAGAGAGAGAGAGAGAGGAGTGTGTGCAATCATCTGTTGCCACACCCAATCAGAGATGCAGTCAGCTTTCTGAAGATCAGCTTTCTCAGTGGAAAATATGTCCAAGCGGGGGTATTCCTCTCTATTTCGGGGTAGCCGGTGTGCAAGAGTCATTCACTATAGAAACAGCGATGTCCTCCGCCATTTTAAACAGTATGTATCCAATATGGAAACTCTGATAAAAGGTAAGCACATGAGTTCTGTAATAAATCAGTCTGTTGTGTCTCTCAGCATGAGCCTTAATCCTGAAGTTGCCCATTTAAAGCATTCAATGCTATTTCCTAGCTTTGGTAATGTATTAGTAATATGAGCGATCATGGAGCGCTGTTCACTTTGTGTCACCAACTGGCTCATATTACACACAAAAACAGATGTCATTTAAAAAAAACACTTTAGTTTAGAACAGCATGAACACAAGCTGAGTGATAGACACAGTGAAGCGTCCGAGTGCTGATGGTTTCACACCATCAGTGCTCATGAAACATCTCTCGTCCAATCAGATTCGAGGACCGGAACTAATTGTAGTATATTATATATTATATTTATATATACTGAAATATCACTATTTATAATTATTTAATCATTATATATTTAATAACTGTTTTTTAAGGGAATTTCCCAGAAAACAATTGTTATTTGCGATTAATTGCAATTAATTCTGTTAATTAATTGGCATATAATGTAATTCAATTAAATAATTTAACTGTTTGACAGCCCTAATATATAAATAAAACTCATCGTGCAGTGTCGGGTAAGTTAGTCAAAAAATGTAATCCACTAAAAATGACTAATTACTCTAAAATTGTAATAAGATTACTGATTGCTTCATAGAAAGTAATCATAAATACACATTTTTACACATTTTTAACAGTTTTGAGTATTGAGGCTCACCCTTCAGCTGTCACAGAAATGCAAACAGATGAGCATATGAACACATAAATTCATATTTTACATATTTTATACATAAATAGTATTATTTTAGAAATATGTGTAACCCAACTAATGTGTTTACAATGAATTTCCTTAACCGAAAGTCATTCAATGTAATCTGATTGCAAGAATTTAAAATGCAATGAGTTGAACTACTTCTATCAAAAAGGTAATAAGATATTATTAACTCCAATTACAGTTACTAATAACTTGGTGACCAGATAACACAGAACACTGCCAGTTCATCAGAAAATGGCTCAAACAGTGCAATCACATATGCAAATAAAAGAGTTTTATGGGGGGTCTGTCTTGAAACCTTATTCTTGTATCGAGCTTAAAATATAACATGATGTGTGACAGAAAGCAATTCTTCAAATATGTGTTAATGTTGAATTATGTTAATAATATTAATAATAATAATAATATGTTAATTAGTGAAATGAAGTTGTTTGGTTTTGGTATTGAAGTTCCATCTTATGTTCCTTGAAATTAAAAACAGCAATTACACTCCACTAATTAAATCTAATTGAGACTCCAATTGAACACTCTAAATATGCACATCTATAATACATAATCCTGCTTAAACATCTTTGTTTACAAAATAGTTGGACATATTCCAATCTTCAATATAATGAATCTATTTTGGCAAAAATCTTATTTAAAAAGCCTTGAGTAAACATAATTACCAATGCAAATCTACACTGATCAACAGAACCCGTGCAGATGCAGAACTTGCCAGGGAGACTTCCAGGAAAATTACAGTCTTAATAGGTCACCCAGCATTCCTCAAACTAGTATAGAAGTCAGTGTGTCCACGTGTTCTTTTATCTCAGTTTCAAGCATGTCTTCTACATTATCCTGTGGGTAAAAAATTCCTTTTTGTGTCTGATATGAGGTTTTTGTAGTGGTGGATAGTGAGTACTGTAATAAATATAGAAGATAGTGGTTGAACATGACATAGCATGTATTTTTTTTTGCAAACTGTTTATTTTTATTGCCATTTCTTTCTTATGGGTGTGGCCAGAAGAAATATATTGTACAATAAATATGAAGACCAACTTGTTCGACTCAAGGACTCAATCGGTTTTCTCCTTAAATTGCATCTGTCACTGCCCATTTTAATGCTTAGATTTGAAGCTGGGGCATGTAACAGGCTTTAATATGGAATGTAACAGGCTTAAAAAATTAACAAATATGGAATAGAGGGCACATTTGTATCATTTTCTCTAAAATGTGCCATAACTTGTAAAAACTAATTTCTTCTTGACTCCAATTATGTACATGTGTGCTCTTTGCATGTGCTAAGCAATTCATTCAAAAATATTAGAAAAGCACGTTATAAGTGGATTAATTCAAAAGAAATTTGGAAGTACTTACCATCACCAAGAAAGAGGATGAGATTCTTGGCAATGTTCTTGTTGAGATCTTGAAGGTTTAAGGCATTTTTTATAGAGCGCTGAGCCAGTTCATTCCAGAACGCAGGGTTCTTCTCTTGCTCTACAAGCCAAAAGTAAACATGATTACACTTTTGCCCACAAATTATAAAATATAACCACCAAAAATGCTCCTGTTCACCAAGATAACAATCTTGGCCCAAGACCAAAGGTCTCCATTCAGAGACCAAGTTATCGCTCTTCTTAAAATAAACTGAAAGGATTTAGCATATCCAATTGGACAACAATTGTTTATGGATATCCCATGTAGTCTAATTCATCTTGTTTTAAGATTATTTTAATAGTTTGACTGGAAAAACACTACAATAAATATTCCATGTAGTCTTATTCCAATGTCAGTATGTACTGTGTAACTTTCATAGGGTAAGCACATTTTACTGTACAACTCACTACATCACTACAATGGCAACAAGTGAATTTCTATTTAATGCATCTTTTCTTCAGACCACATAAGCTTCTTAAGCCCACAATCACATAAATGAACATATCTGCGGCCATCTGACCTGAAGGTCCAATCTTCTTATGAAAGATAACATACATTTGAAATGAAATGAAATGAAATGATCAAAGAGGGATATTAACTTTGGTGGCCTGAAACACTATTTATGAAGCATGTGTCTGACATTCAACTCTTATATCAAATAATATTCTGTACAGTCATAAAACTGTAAGTAAACCCCAAGTTCTCCTCCAGGACAGTTATATTCAGCAATTATACACGACCAAATTTAGTGTATATTTAGTTTGTGTAACTCTAGTTGAGTCGTGATAAGCTATAGTTACATTTACATTGCATTTAATGAGGTCAACTTTGATTTTGGTTCAACTTTTGGTTCGACTTTTCACAACATTCTCCATTTTACCATGTATGACTCTGCAGACCCATGTAGCACATCAGTTGGACTTTCTATGAAGGTGAAAGTGTTGCTAAACTGGAGAACTTTAAGTTGTGGGTTAGGGACCAACTGTTCCTGAACACCAAACAAGACTATTTTGGACTATTTTGACATTTTTTGTGCATACAACATGCATTACACAGACATCTTTGACCGCTGTCGTGTTTATCGTGCCGCTTTTAAAAGAAGCGGTGTCAAGTTACAACTCAGAAGAAAAGGAAGACTCCGTTTGGCTTCATTCAGCTGCTCTGCGTCTTGACGTTCTTGCGCCATCTACACTATTTTGTATTGTTGGTGTATGTAAATAACCACTAGCTGGACGTATTTGACTGTTTAGATGCATTTCTGCCGATTTGCACCTCAGTGCACAAATGTGTGAGCATCATGTTTCACCGTGCTATGGATGTGTTTGTGCGGCTAATATCAGCATCAACTGCTTGTAAACCAGTCATAATACAATTAAAGTTTTGTAAAGGAATTGTTATTGAAGAATGGGGCAGTTAAAAACACTTGGACTTGACAGCAAATCTGTGAGTAAACAGTTTCATTCATGAATGTTTCAAATGTCATGACAGTTTGATAGTTTATGGTGCTGATTTGCTTGAATTAACATTTTAAGATATTCAGGTGCAATGTGTTGGTTGTGCGTTATGTATAAACCCTGAAATTAAGTTTTATAATGTTGTGGAGAGCTTGTTTATTCCTTACCGATTGAGTTTAAATATGGCTGAATTTGAGAGGCTGCAAGATGTAGCCAATCAGAACAGTGGCAGAAACCAAGCGTTTCAGTCAGAGGGCCAGAGACAGGGTGGAAATTATTTTTAGACCGACTAGTTGACTAGTCTAAAAAGAAACCAACCTTCAGAAAACATACATCCATCCATCCATCCATCCATCTTCAACCGCTTATCCGAAATCAAGTCGCGGGGGCACCAGCTCCAGCAGGGGGCCCCAAACTTCCCTATCCCGAGCCACATTAACCAGCTCTGACTGGGGGAACCCCGAGGCATTCCCAGGCCAGTGTGGAGATGTAATCTCTCCACCTAGTCCTGGGTCTTCCCCGAGGCCTCCTCCCAGCTGGACGTGCCTGAAACACCTCCCTAGGGAGGCGCCCAGTGGGCATCCTTACCAGATGCCCGAACCACCTCAACTGACTCCTTTCGACGCAAAGGAGCAGCGGCTCTACTCCGAGCTCCTCGCGGATGACTGAGCTCCTCACCCTAAAAGCTATTTAATACGTAACCTTCGGAAAACAATAAAAAATATACATTTATGCGTCATTTATTCCAATACCGAAGCTAATTTCCACTGAAAAGGGGCATTTATCTGCGATGTGCTCGCCTTGCATTATGATCATTGTTAAATATAGAACATGACACGCATTCACTGAATCAACATTTGCGAATATTTAAAAGGAATATTTATTGAAAACAATTGAATGAATAGTGCAGGACCAATAGAGCAACCCAGCCTGTTCTTAACAGAATTCACCATGTAAAAGTTACTTAACATATTAAATTGTTAAATTGTGCATTAGCCATTGATCTAATATGACTGCTGTTCAGTAAAGGATGTTAACCAATAACAGTTACGATATAAAAAAAGTAGCTATATGATGGCAAAAATAGGCCTGTGATGTAGCCTACAATAAACCTAATATACTCTAAACATGAAGTGCACACAGAATAAAAGATATTTTAACCTGTTAAGCAGTCGGCACCTCATTGAAAATAGCCTTAATCAGCAGATTTAAAAAGTGGCATACCTAGCCTAAAGCAGTCATTTTCTAGACTACGTACATTTTTGATGAGCAAAATTAACACGCTGACATGGTCCGGTAAAAGATGGGACTTGACTCGCCTGAGGCGACTTGAAAAAGCCTGCTCAGCAGAAAAATAACTTACAAGCATGCACAGATTTAAAGAAGACTCAAATGTGAAAACATCCATAGGAACTATCAAACATTTGGAAAGCCGATTCCCGCAACACTGAAGTGATTTCATAACTACTTAGCTGAGTTTGCTTGTCAAGTGAGAGGACATTTTCCTGTGTGCGCCGCGAGTGAGAGAGGGAAGAATATTATATACAAATAATATTTGTATTATTAATTCTATTTTTTTAAAAATTACATTAATATGACTTAAGCGCAGCCTCTGCAACAATATAAAGCCAAACATAAATGTGTAAAAATGATGATCTGTTTAATGGGGGGAAATATTAACCGACTAGTAATTCCAGTGTCGACTAGCAGCATCAGAACCGTTTAGTGGACTAGTCGACCCGTCTCACACATCCCTAGTCATGTCAAAAGTCTGGCAAAAATTTACCAGACAATGCGATTCTTTCTCCAGTGTGTGTGTGTGTGTGTGTGTGTGTGTGTGTGTGAAGAAGGTAGATTAAATAAAATTGTAGAAATGGCACAATAAGCTTATTAGTGCCTTAACTGACCTGGAATCTCAGGCTTTCCCATGCCTACCAGGCAACTGAGGATAAAGAGTACTGCAGCCTTCATTTCCTTGTCTATCTACGGCTGTTTGCAGGACGACTCTTACATTCCAAGGCTGGCAGAAGGCTGTAAGATCTGTAATGACAAAATGGTTGAAGCTGTGAAGTCTAGGGAACATCATTTGTATCATAGTTACAAGACGAACGACAACTGTTTACCATGTCAAGCCTTTTTTACCATCATAATCTTGTTGTATTCCTGTGCAAAAGCAACTGAAAGATTAGGGGGTCGTATTGGCCTTGATAGGCCTTGTTGTATTAGCAAATATGCATATATATATATATATATATATATATATATATATATATATATATATATATATATATATATATATTATACTATAACTACATTACCATATATACAGTATATATATAATAAAAAATTGAGGTTACAGTGAGCAGTGGCGGAGCTAGGGGGTGGCCAATGGGGTCCAATGGGACCTGGCCACCCCCTCGATCCGCCACTGCTCACAGTAACCTCAATTTTTTCTTTTTTATTAAAGAAAAGGAGGGAAACGTTTTTTGTGCTCAACATCATGCCTCAAATGCTGCTGATTGAGCTCAACTTGTATTGAACCCGAATATTCCTTCAATTAAGTTTAAAATGACACCATGCAATTTTTTAATTCATTTTCGGTCTAATAAAATGTTACAAATCTAACGCAAATTTACCTTAAAAATCACATATTCAGTATGGAAAAGACAGCCGTATCAAAGAATGACTTAAGAGAGCCTGTTACAACTGGGGAAAAGTGAAAGGGAATTTTTCAAAGGGAAATTTCATCATCATGAATCATTTGGTATAATTATGTTCTTTGCGGGTTAAGTCAGGCAGCTAACGAAAAGTTCACAGTTTAAAACGTGGCATGGCTATATTAGTATTAAAGCTCTCTCTCTTCCAATCTTTAGTCAAGGTCACTTTAATGGGATTGAGTGCCACTGCACAGTGCTTTAACAGGCATGACAAAGCTGATTAACTGGACACCTCTGTTCAAAGGCACAGGACCGTAGGATTTCTATTACAAACACACACCTCCTCTGCTTACTTTACATCCTTTTATTGGGGTCTTTAGTCATTGCGCAGGAAACATCAATCAGAATCAAAGCCGTGTTCTCAATCAACCTATGCACAACCTACACTTGAGTTTTGATTACTTTGTATTTGCATTTGTAAAACGGGAAAAAGGCCATTGTGCTGGTCACGTAATGCACTGAAATATTCATCTTTGATGAAACACTTGCGTGAACGGACAGCTACAGTGTTCACACAGTTTTTGAAAAAAATCAGCTTTTATTTGAAGTGCAGAGTAACAAATAGCTTTTCTGTTCGCATTCTTGCATATGATCTTCTCTAAGATGTCTAATCTATGGACAAAAATCCTGAGGCTTAATTCAGGACTTGGGCTTTTCACACTTTGAAATAGTTAACACTCCCTGGTAAAATGCAATCCTGGGTTATCTTGATCCAAGTTTTACACTGGTTATACTTTATTTTGGGTTAATAATTATTCCTGGATTTTCAGGTTGTCAAGATTACACACTATACTTTTATAAACCCTGGGCTTTCTGTCTTCAATCAATGCATTTGTCGTTGCTGTTTGACATTTTTGACCGTTTCCCTAAGATGCTAAAAATAAAAAGCATGTGGAAAGTTTATGCAATTGTACAAAGCACATGAATATTTAATGAGATATACACTGAGGCAGTCTATGATTGGTTGCTGGTGCTAAACAACTCGCTCTAACATTGAAGCACCACAACGTGTCACACTGTACGCCTTTGACACCGCAATTCCTGGTTAACATCGCAAAAGAAAAAGCATGATTTTATAACTCTGTGTTTAAAGCGGTGCTACTCTTCGTTATGTAACCCTCTTTCTTAATGACGAGTGTAAAATTTAGCTTTACCCATTGATAAAAGTGACCTTAACCCAGGGTTTAAAAAAGAAGATAACCCAGGGTTAAAAGAATATTCCGGGCTCAATACAAGTTCAGCTTAATTGACAGCATTTGTGGCATAATATTGATTACCAGAAAAAATATTTTTGACTCATCCCTCCTTTTCTTCATTTTTTTTTATGTTACACCGAGGCACTTACAACGGAAGTTTACGGATTTGGCCCCGTTCACTCCCATTGTAAGTGCCTCACTGTAACCCAGATTTTATCTTATTTTAAAGAAAAGGAGGTACAAGCCTAGTAATCAACATTATGCCACGAATGCTGTCGATTGAGTTTAACTTGTACTGAAACTGGAATATTCATTTAAGCCCTACACTGAGTTCTGCCACAACAGCAAGACTTTTACCATGCCTTTATGCCCAGTCAAAAATGCAGAGGGGATCCAACAGGCAGTACTCTTGATGCAAGTCTGCAGGTGAAGAAACACAGCAGTGCCAAAACACAAAGGAACAGCAAACCTGAGAAGACAACTGTCAACCAAAACCAAACTCCTTCTTGATTCATGGCATCAGAACTCAGACACGTCCGTTTCTTGGAAGGAAACACATTCAAAACAGAAACACAATCAACCACCAATCCTTATTTTCAAACTGAGACACACCAGCCAAGTCGTAGCCAAACTACATCAGTGAATGAGAGGAGGATGATGAGCACAGAAGACAAAGGATTAGGATTATTACTTATTGAGGCAATCTATGTTCACGCCTTCATCTTATGAAGAGACTGACTTTGCATTATCTTGAAAGGCATCTGAAAAGAAAGTAGCTGTCAGGATGTTGGCATTATGAAGAATATGCCATTTTAGTTCCTATTTTTGCACTAACAATGTGCTGTTGTTTTGTCAAGGTCTCCGTTTTTTCCAAGAATCAGCACCACTAGAGGCATCAAATGGAAGTGCAAAAAAACACCTTATCGAACACTCTTAATTCTGCTATTAATTGCACTGCAATCAACCGCAGAATTACAAACAAACAGAGCAATGCTTTGATAGCGCCACAGAGACACAGTGTTACACTGACTTACTTAAAGTTGCCTCTGCATATTATACTGTACCAGGATAGGAGGATGTATTCAATGTAACAGGATTTACATTTAACTCCTGCTTACACTCCAAAGCCCATTCAATTGCAGAATATCAGATGCTGACAAGAAAACAAGGATTTTATTTCAGGAGTCTAAATATGTTGGGCATTCAATAGCTTGCTTAATACTCATAACACTTAAAAAAATAGAATCTAATTAAGCTGGTTTGTCTGTCTCTCTAAACAACCAAAATATTTCAAGGAATTAGAAACATTTTAAAGAAGACATCCCCAACAACATATTGGCATTCCAATACTGCTATTGTTACATCTAAAATGACATTAGTATGGTTGCATACAAATCAGTTGGACACATGATCAATAAAAAGCTAACAAACACATTAAATGTCTGAGAAGCACTTAGGAATTTGTAAAACAAAACCTCCTCTTCCTGTCCTTGCTGATATTGTTTTTTCTTAAAGGGATAGTTCACCCAAAAATGAAAATGCTCTCATCATTTACTCACACTCATGCCATCCCAGATGTGTATGACTTTCTTAATTCATCAGAACACAAATGAAGATTTTTTTAAAAGAATACTTCAGCTCTGTAGGTCCATACAATGCAAGTCAACAGGGTCCAAAACTTTGAAGCTCAAAAAAGCACATAAATGTTGCATAAAAGTAATCCATACAACTCCAGTGGTTAAATCCATGTCTTCTGAAGTGATATGATAAAGGTAAAAGGTTAAAGGTAAATTAGTATAGATAAGAAAGGCTCTGCCATAAAAAGTTATCAATCAATACTACACATTTCCAATCATATAACACTGTGGTAAAATATTTAAACATGATATAGGGTACAACTAGTCTAAAGCACATCATAAAAAAATTGCATTTTTTCTGGTATGTATATACCGTGTATCATTTTATATAAACCCCACATTTAAAAGGTCCCACATTTGCAGAAAAAGTACACAAGGTGTTTTATATATCGATATCGTGTAGATTTAGGGACAATAGTGCAAAATTTCTCAACTTAGGCAAACACTTTTGAGACAGCAAGATGCTTTGAGTAGCAATTAAGATAAGGCTTATTAACAAATCTATTCGCCCCACATAAGACAAACAATGTGTCTAACAGGGGCCTTTTTTACCCCAAATGCTATCCTTTCACTTATTGGGCAGTTATTAAAATACTTTAATCACCATGGAACAAATTACAAATTGAAAAAATTACAAATAAGTATTTTGTCTCAAAACAAATGTGATAATTTCAGGGATTCTCATTAGCTACATATGTTTGTAACATTTAAAAAAAAAAAATATATATATATATATATAAAATCAAATTATATAAAAAATTAAACTTGGCATGCAATGATCTCATGCATCCATGAATAATTTGCAGTTTAAAGTGACAAACAGGTGTTAAAGAAAGTTTGTGGTTGTTTTTGTTACTGTTATATATCATAACAGATCCAACTTTTATATCTTGAAGGATTGCGCTTTAACCACACAGCATTGTACAGAGCAAAATATCCTGTTATGTCTGTCTTCATGTCCAGACTAGAACAAATGCAAAAGATTTGTTATTAATTAAAGGGTGAAATCACAATTGCATGCACCTGACATTGGCTGTCCTTAATACTTAATTTATATTCATTTCTTTTGGATGATGTACGTAGTATCTAAACTGATTAGATGCCTCGTCTTTTCATTCATTACACAGTATTTATTGACTCGCCATCTCAGTGTCTATTCATAACAGGATCATGTGCAGTGATGCAAAGGAATGGAAAGCGCATTTCCTTTCAATTATATCCTCTCATTTGTTAGATCATTCAATGGGTTGCCAAAAAGAGATTCGAACTGTAGAACAACATGAAAATCACCAGCATTCTCCCCACTGCAGATGCGCGTAACTGTGTTGTGGTTTTCTACTTCATCGCAATGAAGTTCGTCGAACGTCTCGCCGTTATTAAATGGGAAAATGAGATCACAATGCACACCCTATGCAACTTATAGTGACTTGAACGTGCATCACAATTCTGCAACTCTTCCATTAGAACTCAAGTCACACGAGTGTTCCATCAACAGCGACATTCTGTTCGAAGCCCACCAGATAAGTGAATCAAAAGAACACTTACCCCTCTGTGATTCCAGCAACACAAGAGTCAGATTCAAATGGTCTCTCGTCGAGGACTTTTTATACCACTATAGTGCGCCAACACAGGAGAGAGAGAGAGAGAGAGAGAGAGAGAGAGAGAGAGAGAGAGAGAGAGACAGAGAGAGAGAGAGAGAGCGACCCCTCGTTCATACAATCGACTATTAACTATGCCGCTATCTGAAGCGAGAGCTCCTCCTGCTGATAAATCACATCATATCCATTGAACGCATTGAAGAACCTCTTATAGGCTGTGATGAGCTACAACATTAAAACAACGTGACCTGCCCAATATTATGTAGCTACCCCTCATTCCTCCAAAAGATATACTTCTCACCACTATTGTACAGAGTGGTTATCTGAGTTACTGTAGATTTTGTCAGTTCAAACCATTCTGGCCATTCTCTGTTGACCTCTCTCATCAACAAGGCATTTCTGTCCACAGAAAAGCTGTTCACTGGATGTTTTTTTGTTTTTGGCACCATTCGGAGTAAATTTTATAGACTGTTGTGTGTGGAAATCCGAGGAGATCAGCAGATACAGAAATACTCAAATAAGACCAACAATCATCTATGCGATTATCTAATCAGCCAATCGGCAGTAGTGCAATGCATAAAATCATGCAGATACAGTTCATAATTTTCAATAATGTTAACATCAACCATCAGAATGGGGGACAAATGTGATCTCAGTGATTTGGACCATGGCATGATGGTGCCAGGCGTGCTGGTTTGAGTATTTCTGTAACTGCTGATCTCCTAGGATTTTCAAGCACACCAGTCTCTAGAATTAAACTCAGAATGGTGCCAAAACAAAAAAAACATCCAGTGAGCGGCAGTTCTGCAGATGGAAACGCCTTTTTGATGAGAAAGGTCAACAGAGAATGGTCAAACTAGTTCGAACTGTCAAAGTCTACGGTAACTCAGATAACCGCTCTGTACAATTATAGTGAGCAGAATATCATCTCAGAATGCTGTTATGGTGGTTGTCGCTGTTTTGGCAGCACAAGGGGGAATTACAAAATATTATGCAGGTGGTTTTATGTTGTGGATGATCATGTATACAGTATACAGATTTCCAAGTTTGAAATGAAATGGAAAAGGGATGGTTTTGAGGAATACATTTTTTGATCAAATGCACTGCATTCTGTAAAGCATGCTGGTAAGTAGGTTTCTACATATTTCTGTAGCCTACGTACTAAAATAAAACAAGAAATAAAGAATAAATACGATTGAATATGAATTAGAAACCTCAACCCAGATAGCACACTGTGATAAAGTTGAGTTTGTGGGCAATGGAGGAGTCAGGAGACAACAAAACAGGTTCAAGGTCAGTTTTTAATGATAAACACACACACTTGACTTAACCATCAACTAACATAAAAACTCGTAGATTCGGTGGAACACTCACTAAATCACTGGACACTCTCTCTCTCTCGTGCCTTCTGGTCACTCTCCCTCTCACTCTGATGCTCTGATGTGCCTAATCAGGTCTCCCTCCGCCATCACAATAATGAGAGACAGATGTTAGAGTAATTACAGCCCAGGTGATGAGCAAAAACTGCTTTCCCTCTCCCGCAGACAGACACATGACCACGCCCCCAATGCCACATACCCCCACTGCCGACTCAGGCCAGGGCAACATCTGGCTACCCCCACCCCCCCCCCATTTCCGGAGAGAAAGTCCAGCCACAACCATCTGCGCCCCCAACCTGTGGACCAACTCGAATTTGAAGGGCCGAATATATGCCATTGCCAGTCATTACTATAAATTATGATATCATCTAGATATGCGTAGGTGGTCTGAGGATCTTGTCCATGAGGCGCTGAAACGTGGCCGGGGCTCCGAACAAACCGAACGGAAACATCACAAATTGGTGTAATCTGAATGGTGTGGAAAAAGCAAGTTAAAGGGACCTGCCAATAACCCTTTGTTATATAATGTTAATAAGTCCAGCGTTGAGTAAAATTGAGCTGTGCCCAACCGAACGGGTAACTCGTCAATTCGTGGCATTGGTTAAGCATCAAATTTGGACACCACATTCACTTTCCGGTAGTCAAAACTGAACCAGACCGAGCCATCGCTCTTCGGTACCAGAACTACCAGGCTGGCCCAATCGCTGTGCGACTCTTGTATTACGCCCATTTCCAGCATTGCCTCTAATTCTTCCTGAACTATCTTTTTCTTGTGTTCAAGAAGACGATATGGGCGGCTACGAACCACCATGCCCGGGGTGGTCTCAATATGGTGCTCTATAATGTTCGTGCGACCTGGAAGGGGTGAAAACACATCCGTGAATTCCGCTTGCAATGTCTGTAAGCTGCGACAGTGAGAGGTGGTCTCCACAGGGGACGATGGATGAATTTGGTTTGGGAGTCACATCCGGCCCGAACTCCCCCCTTTCCAGAACTACCATCACCAAGGCTACAGGTACTGCCTGCCACCATGGTTTGAGGAGGTTGAGGTGGTAGATTTGATGTGCCCCTACCCTATCTGTTCGTCTAACCTCATAATCGAGATCTCCAAATTGTCGTGTGATCTCAAAGGGCCCTTGCTACTTGGCAAGTAATTTGGAGCTCGAAGTGGGCAGCAATACAAGCACTTTATCTCCCTGTGCAAATTTGCATAGTCAATTGCCTCTGTCATGTAGTCGGCGTTGACGCTCTTGCGCTTGGAGCAAATTCTCCTGTGTTACGTGCCCCAAAGTGTGTAGTTTTGCTCGAAGGTCAGGAAAGTATTGAATAATTTTTTTTTCTATTTGAAGGTCCTTCCTCCCACGTGGCCGACGCCCATACAGTAGCTCAAATGGGAAAAACCCTGTCGAGGCTTGCGGGATCACTCATACTGCAAACAGCAGGGGTTCAAGCCACTTGAGGGAGAAGAAATCACTGCTTCGCTGCCTCCTGGAAATGGCGCCATGTAGTCCTCTGCCAGCTGGAAGGCCTCCTCCAGTGATGCTGGGCGATGGCACTGGACCCACTCATACATGACTCAAGGAAGTTGGGAGATGAACTGCTCCAGCACCACCAAATCTACAACTTCCACGGCGCCGCAGGTTCCCTCCACCACCAACCATTTCCGACATCCCAGAGCTGTTGGGCAAAAGTGAACGGCCCGCCGTGCTTCCCGAAGCTCAAGGATCTGAAGAGCTGTTTACCCTGTTCCGGGCTATGACCAGTTCGTTGCTGGATGGCCTTCTTTAGAAGTTGCCCTCCCCAGAGAGTAAGGACAATAGGCGGGCCACCCACTAGTCAGGAGGCCACTTCCATACCTCCGCAGTTTTCTCGAATAAGTCAAGAAAAGCCTCTGGGTCTTCATCCGGTGTTCTGACAATCTCACCTACCTTTCAGAATGTGCTACCCACACACACTGCGCATGCGCAAGACGTTTTCTAGCTTGGAAATCTGAAGACACGCCCATAATTTTGAGCTAAACCTTAATCAGGTTTTGATTATCCTGATTAATGTTCTTGCTTAACTTTTTTTTTGTTAGTTTGCAGAGGATTACCTAAAGGAACAGATCTCAATGTCCAGACGGATCCAAAATCTGTGGAAATGTCCAGAAATTTCTGGAGACTGGGATGATGGTCTGTAGAAGTCCTTTTTGTATTCTTCATCAGCATATTCTTGGCATTGCTAATGTTTCTTTATTATCAAGGTTCCATAACCAAGCACAATGTATTGATGAAGTGGATCGTAGTGATAAAGTATTTTTGGTAAATACCCATGTCTTTATCCCACAAGGTAATGTTAATGCCCTCTGCACAGCCTGTAGCAAAATAAACCCATGCAATGACATCTCTGACAGCTTTACCATTGTAAATGACACATTGATTCACCATGTTCACAGTATAAACTTGATTTGATGTATTGTTGATTTAATTCACTTGACTCTTTATAGGTGCAGTGCAATTTGTGTTCAAGGTGAGAACACTTAACTTGCATCCCTGATGTCACGACTGCAGAGGAGCTGCCAATAGAATATAATTGCACCCATTGCAAATTATAGCGTTTTATTTTTTTCAGCTGATCTGTTGTTTCACTACTTGATTAGTGGGTTGCTCTTTGTTATGTCCCTGTTATGTCCCTTGTTTGTTTTTTGTGATTAATATGTTTTTATTGATTAATCTATTAAACAAGAACAGCAAAACATTAATAAACAGAATCAATATTTAACCATATTTGGTCACATAATTATAGACACAAAAACAAAAAAAAATATGATAATCACACACATCCACTACACCTCTCTCTACACTGTCCCTCCCTGAGAGCCCTCCAAAAAAGACATTATTTACCCCATTTCTACACAAACAGGTCTAAACTCCCATGTCTTCTGGATGTCCCTTCCTCAAAAGCTGCCACCCTGGCCATCTCCGTACATCACTCCTGAAATGGGGGTGCTCCAGCCGACTTCCAACCCCTAAAAATTATCTGTCTGGCAATCATAATACTAGTTAGGACATAGTTTTTATGTGCCTATTCTACAAATTAATGACCGCCCTATATCCTAAAATACAGAGTCTGGGGCAAAATAAAATTTGAGAGCCCAATACCTCACATAAATCTCTGAATCCTTAACCAAAATGTTTGGATCCCCAAAAGACATTGGTTGTGACTGCATCTTCTGATTGACATCACCAGCTGGTGGTGTGTCTTTAAGACCAAACCTATGCAATCTAGAGGGAGTCCAATAGACTCGAGAATAGGCGAACCCTTGCATCTCTAGATGTAGACTTTATGTTTTTTTTAATCCTAGCCCACACTACCTCTTCCAATACCAAGTTCAGATCTTTCTCCCATAATCTCTTGAGAGAAGCTGAAGCTCCATCCTCCGGACTCTGAATTAGCAGGGTGTAATCACTGATGCCTCATGAATTTACCAAAAGCAGTTATCACCTCTCCCAGAGTATCTGCTGCTTTAGGGGGGTGTACACTACTCCCAAAAACAGTGGCCCAGCTGTAAATTGTTATAAAACTTAGATCTGGGAATCCCAAAAAGTTTAACCAAATTTTAAAGGATCATAACACTCCTCACAATTCACTCTGACCAGCAAAAAGGAGACTTGTTGATACTTGTTGATACATAATTTGGGGTAACCAACTCTTGCTACAGAATTGAATTTCCATTGCAGTAATTGATCGGCATATTACAGCAACAACTTTCGGCAGCTTCACAGACATGCTCGCCAATTGCCGCTGGATTTCTCCCGCCGCACCGTCCAAACCGAGTCCCTGGTCTACCGGCCTGTCCGAGACACCAGCTTGAGCACATAAGTGTTTATGAATATCTCCAGGACTTTGCCATGTTGACTTCAAAGAACAGATATGTAGCAGGGTGTATCGAATCTCACCGGTTTATGACATAAAAGTAATTAAAAACTAGCAAAGTGCATAGAGCTCACGTTTACACGTCTAGCTACCACTGTATCTCAAGCTAACAAGACATGCTACCCCTGATTTTACATCATTTATAAAGGCGGTAGTTCATTCTGATGGGTATCTCAAGCTGACAGGATGTGCTACCCCTGTTTTTACATCATTTATTAAGGCGGTAATTCATTCTGATGGGTATATCAAGCTGACAGGATGTGCTACCCCTGTTTTTACATCATTTATTAAGGCGGTAATTCATTCTGATGGGTGTCTCAAGCTGACAGGACGTGCTACCCCTGTTTTTACTTCATTTATTAAGGCGGTAATTCATTCTGATGGGTGTCTCAAGCTGACAGGATGTGCTACCCCTGTTTTTACATCATTTATTAAGGCGGTAGTTCATTCTGATGGGTGTCTCAAGCTGACAGGACGTGCTACCCCTGTTTTTACATCATTTATAAAGGCGGTAGTTCATTCTGATGGGTATCACAAGCTGACAGGACGTGCTACCCCTGTTTTTACATCATTTATTAAGGCGGTAATTCATTCTGATGGGTGTCTCAAGCTGACAGGATGTGCTACCCCTGTTTTTACTTCATTTATAAGGTGTTTTTAATAAAAATAGTAGCTCATTCTGAGAAAGAAGCACATTTTTTTAGACAATATGACAGCTTGAACTACCGGTAGCACATCCTAAGCAGGTAGGACAGATTGTCAGAAGACCGGCCCCATCTTCATTAGGGCCACGTGTGGGGTGGGCTCCGGGGAGGTCACAGCACCAGCCCCCTCTCTGGCGATCAGACTCCGGAGCACCTGCCGGTCCTCCGCTTGTGCCTGGAGCAGGACTTGGAAATGCTGTTCCTGCTCCAGGCATACCTCCATGAGGGCTTAATGTTGATTCTGCTGGATGCTGGCAAGGGTCTTGAAGACTTCGCCCAGCGATGAAGACTCCATAACGGCGTTCTTCTCCAAAGCCGGGTTATTCGGCACCACTGTGACAAAGTTGAATTTGTGAGCAATGGAGGAGTCAGGAGACAAGACAACAGGTTCAAGGTTAGTTATATATATATAAAATATAATATATAGAAGTGTAAAAAAAAAAAACGTTTTTTAAATGGTTTAAGTACCAACAATGTATAGGGTCATTAGAGGCCCTAGGAATGTGTCTGTTTAGGCATTTTTTGTGTGTGTTACGCTATTTATAAGAGATAGATTGAGGTATATCCAAAGAGGGGTAGAATGAGGGCCGGGTCACTAAAGACCCGAGGTATACATCTACCCATACATCTCTGAGTTGTCTGTTTTAGATCTTTTGATCTGGAAAACATCTTAAAAAGATTAGATTTCTGAACATTTCACGTCATAATAAACATCTCAAAGACATCTGCTGAATGTCTAATAGACATCTGAGAGGAAACATCTTATAGACGCATTGCAGATGAGCAAAAAACCTAAAAATAAAAATACGTCCTTCAGATGTAAACAAACACATAAAATAGACGTCTGGGTGATGTACGTGTGCTATCGGGAAAATTAAGCTCAAATAAAGTAAATGAAGCAATTAAAAAGAAACATACATACAGTAAATGTCTGTATATAAAAAAGTGTAGTTACATGTGCAACATACACTCATTATTACCTAGAATTCATTATAGGTGTTTTCCTAAGGCAGCATTGTATAGGCAGAAAAACAACTAGGCTGTAAACATGGCCTCACTTGAGACTCAAAAGATCGCTGGTTCAAGTTAAACTCAATCAACAGCATATGTGGTATAATGTTTACTACCAAAGAGAAATTTGATGCATCCCTCCTTTTATTAAAAAAGAGAGCAAAAATCGAAGTTATTGTATAGTGCTTACAATGGAAGTGAATGGGGCCAATGTTTTGAGAGTGTAAAAGCAGAAATGTGTTTTAAGTGAATCATTTTATAGAAGCACTTACATTTTTCTTCTGTACAAATGTCTTGAGCTGTAAAGTTGTTTGAATCGTTGTTTTTAGCATGCCTACCGTTTTTGGGTTACGGCTTCATGATGACGAAGTTGTAAAATTGGAAATAGCTTAAAACAGAATAGGTTAGCAAGAGGTTTTATCACACTAAAATCATGTTTACACACATTGTTTACATCTTGTGGCTAACAGTGAGTATTTTATATGTTTCTGGATAATCCACATTCACTTCCATTGTAAGTGTCTCACTGTAACCCAAATGTATGCTCTCTTTTAAAGAAATGGAGAGACGAGTCGAAATAATTTTTTGTGGTAATCAACATTATGCTACAAATCCTGTTGTTTGAGCTTAACTTGTCTTGAACCCAGAATATTCCTTTAAGTATTTCAATATTCACGTGGTTAGGCATTGCTAAGAATGTGTATGAGCAATAACTTATATTGACATTTAACTATTGTCTGCTTAAAAGAGATTTACATAAAAATTCTGATCAGACTAAACACAAGGTGTCACTATACACTTAACAAAGTGCTTGATTTGGCTCATTCGAGAACGATTTTAGTAGCTTGTAAGTAGGCTATGTTGAAAAAAATCTGGTAATCGGTCATTTCCAGTGAATTGCCTATGAACAGTGGCGTCTCAGGGTCATTATTTAGTTTGGTGGGGCACAAACAATCACTTAACACTCAATGAACTGACCGATCTTTGAACCATTGACAAATAATTCCAAATTCTGTCTGTCATTTTGACTGGTAAAAAAGATACACGTTTTGTTTTTTTGTTTTTTTTTAACATTGTGCATCAGTTTTGCCCTCACTCTTTGTCCCTCACATTCCCCCTGTGCATGTGCTCTGTTTATTCCCTGGTATTAATATACATATTAGATTAGATATTAACTGGTATTGTGCGTCCCTTTTGAGTTTGGATTTTGAGGTATCTAATTTCATGACTGCATACATCAGTGTGTTAATGTACTTCAGTGTGTTACTTCAGGTTGTTAATGTATAAGGCACAAACTACATAATAACAAAGAGAAAAGTACCAGCGCAGCGTTTCAGACAATTATTCATGCATTTAATATAATCGCGAACATCACGTATAGAGCAGAGTTGTCTGTTATTTTAGTGGAGTAACCGTGTTAACGGAGCAGAACGAAGTTCTGTTAACGTGTGCATGTGTGCATGCGCTTTAACCGGTGGTATGGATCGAGCAACTGGGGATCTGAGGATAGGCGCGTGCATGTGAATAACTTGACATGCCTTTTCAGCAGATTCGAATGAGTAAAGAAAATACGTTTTGTACATTTTTACAAATGGTGGTATCATTATTATCCCGCTTTGTTTCATCGATATCTGTTCCAATACGTTTGACACAATTTTAAGAGCGATTTTAACGGTTTCACCGGGTAACATCTGGTTTCCCATGTTAACGTTGAACATTGGTTTGAATGGGAACTGGCGATTACACTTGAACTCTATCATTTTCAACACTATAGCAGGCTGATGTGTGTCTATAATAGGCATATACTCTTAAATTACTTCAATTTATACAAAAAAATAAATAAGAATAAATAAATAATAATAATAGTTTTATAAGTTTAAAGGTGCAGTACGTAAGATTCGGAAACCCTTGTTATTAATGACACCTGTGGCTGTTAAGTGAACGCACACACTCCATAGGGACATGAGCATCAACCAAAACAAAGAGACTGAACGTGATTCACCGGCATCATGCTGACAGATGAGGTAGCATAATTAAAATGATTGTTGTTGTGATTGTTGTACAACAAACTTTGAGACTGTATATTATATTTGACTCTCCAGTGCTGGAAAAGGGCTAAAACAATGTGTGGATATAGGTCTGACTATGCGAGACACATTGACTGCATTTATACAATAGCTTATGTTGGCGTTAGCTAGCTAGCCAGCTTTATCAATAGCTGTCAATAGCTAAATTTGGTGGATGATGACAGTAGCTGTTTATAAAATAGACTGTACATTATAAATATGATGACACAATTCAGTTTTGATGTGATTCCATCACAACTGTCATTTTGATATATTGATGCACTATTGTATTATATTAATAGATTGTATATATTTTCTGTATAACCAAGTTACGTTACACTAATGAATGGTGCTATCTCGAACATTGTCTAGCATTAATTTAATGTATTATTGTAATTTACCTTGCTGAATAGTTATAGATTAACATTGACATTAACCTGACTTTTAGTATAAAGAGAAGATTGTTGAAATTATGATCCCCAAAACCGAACGAAGGTCGCTCCAGGGATGAAATGCCCTGCCAATGTTCACTCTAGTTTTCGCTCGACCACGATCACATTCCCGCTTAGCCAGATGGGATTCAAAGTAGATAAATGTTGTTGTTTTTTTTTTTTTTTTTTTTTTTTTGTGGCTTAATTAGAGTTTGTGTAAGAGTCGGTGTTGTGCTGGGAGCCGGACATTTGCTGGATTGCATCTCGAAGATAACGTTACCTAGTGTTGCAGACTGTCTGTTGATGCTGTTGAATAGCAGAAGACAAGCTACTCTCTGAGGCAAGGCTCTCGGGAGTGCACATAAACATCCATTGGATTTTCCTGGCAAAAGCGACCCGATCCTTTCAAATGAAAATCAGTCTACATGCTTTAATAGGCAACCTAGGAAGTCTGCGAAGGGCTAATTTTTTAAGTTGCTTCACAAGCCGTTCACACGTTGTCAAAAAAAGGCAAATATTCCATGAACAATTGTACATTTTGCATCTTTAAGAAATTATTGTTTGGTCTAGCGGTAGCATTATTATAACCATTTGAATAGACCTGGTTTCAGTTTCCCAATAAACATCTGGCAATTTAATTAAATTGATACAATAATATCCTTTACTTTTCAAAGGTTTTGTGCATGAAAATGTCATATATTTATGATTACCCATGACACTGCCAAAAGATGATCTTTTAGAAGTGCAATTTTGTTTTTATGTGCAGACTGGAGAGCATGTACAAAGGTCAAACTGATTAAAGATAATTTATACTCTGAGAAAGTACTTTAGAAACAATGATTTAGTGATTTAGTTGGCAAAAGCTTAAGCTCCTAAGATTTTATCTAAAATAAATTGTTTGACAATTTAAAAAAAGCCTGTAAACGATAGACAGCGTAGTTCTTAAGGGACAAAAACCATAAGTTATCATAAACGCTCTTAAACTGTGTCAAATTCCTTAGAACAGACATCAATGAAACAACTCTGTTTAACAATGATGCCAACATTTTTTTAAATGTGCAAGACATTGACAATTCACATTGAGCGAATCTGCTGAAAAGGCAAGTCAAATTATTCACATGCACATCCTCAGTTAACACAATCCCCATGCAGTTGATTCATAACACTGGCAAAGAACAGCGGTTGAATGTCAGGTAGAAGTTTCACACTAGTACTCATTGGTTTCAATGGACTCAAGCAAGGGGAGTCAAACAATCTATCATAAAAGCCTATCTACTGTCATTTATGTGCCATTATAATGGATGCTACACCACTCGATGCCCTAGTACTTATAAAATTAAAACAAGTAAGACTGATAAAAATAGATCATGATCATCCCTAATAATCTAATCTCAGCACAAAACACCACTAAGACGTGCACATCCATGTCAAAAAGCTTAAGTGACCGTGAAAGTAAACCACAAATAGGCAAATCGTCTCACTAACTTCAATGAACAGCATAACAAAACGAATCAAAATGACAGGCCTGCAATATTAAGCAGTCATTGATATCTAATACAGACCAATGCACCAACAACAACACAACATCTCAACACAATGGCATACAATTCAATTAAATGGTGAACGGTGCTTAACTAATCCAACCAACAGCAAATTAGAAAAACAAATAGCTTTAAAAACGTAATAAAGTTATCTACGCAGGTCTGCTGTCAAAAGTGGTAACTTCCGATGCTCATGTCAACAGCTGACATAAATATGATCGAAGCTTTTGATTGGCTCTGGGGCAAAGGCCTCTCAGGCAATCATTGAACGCTCGTTGCACACGCGCATGACGTTCTCCAGATCTCCGTTGATCAGCATTGAGGATGAAGGGCTAGCCCCATGCATAGCAAATGAGAACGATTTAATGGCTTTTATGCAACATACCTTAATGATAATAGAATTTATCAAAAAAATATATATATATTTGTGCATAGTGGACATAAAACACTTTTAAGTTGCAGAATATGTCTTATTTCTTAAAATAAATGTATGATGATGGCATGCAATTTGCACAACAGAGCCACCTCTAGTGGGGCTTAGCCCCAATTGCCCTTAAAGTAAAGACGTGGCTGCCTATGACCTAATTATCCACATAAACCTGTTAATACCTCTACTGTGCACTTTAGCATTACATACCTCAAGGTTGACATCATTTTTTCACGTAATAAATGACTAGGCCTACATCAATTTGTACAATTTTTTGAAACAGCTTAAATGGTACCGTTTTCAATAATAGGCTAGTCATTAAGACAGTTATGCTATGAATGAACTAATGCAGACTATAAACACGTGGCATCCTTACTAAAAGTACACCATATTTATTTATTTTTGATGAGATTGAGATATAAAGCTGTATGAAGGTCTTACATATAATTTTTACAACTTTTTTTTTATTTTTTCAAGTATGTTTTCTAAATGTTTGTCAGCGGAATTATCAACACAAACATAAACAACAGTTCATCCCTCACAGCCTCATTTTCATTTTAATTTAAAAACAAATATGGCGCTGCTCTCAAGAAGGTCTATTGAGTAAATCCACTCGCTGGTGTGACTGAATGTTAAAAACAAGACTCAACCATATTGTACCCCAGTAATTAAATAATTAAATTAGGCTATTTAATCACCTCAAAATAAAAAAAAACAGTGTCTTTTCATAGACTTGTTTATGAGATCTTTAATGAGATTAGGATCTGCCACTGATGTTTTCAGCTTTAATTCATTTATTATCACAACAATTAAAACAAAACATTGGACAAACAGGAAGCAGCTAATGAGACAGGGGAAATTTGCTTCTAGTGCATGTACAATCAGCACGGGTGCCCTCGGTGATGTGTGTCTCCCCACTACTCTTCTCCCTGTTTACCAGTGACTGCATCAGCAAGGACCCCTCTGTCAAGCTCCTGAAGTTTGCAGATGACACAACTGTCATCAGCCTCATCCAAGACATACAGACTGTATACAGAAAGGAGGTTGAACAGCTGGCTCACTGGTACAGTCAAAACAACCCGGAGCTGAACACGCTCAAAACAGTGGAGATGAATGTGGACTTTAGTAGGAACACCCCAACATTGAACCCCTTCACCATTCTAAACAGCACTGTGGCAGAAGTGGAGTCATTCAGGTATTTCTGGGAACTACCATCTCACAGGACCTGAAGTGGGAGACCCTCATTGACTCCATTGTGAAAAAGGCCCAGCAGAGGTTGTACTTCCTTCGCCAGCTGAGGACGTTCACTGACACATGTGGTGCCGATACAGTTCTACTCAGCAGTCATTGAGTCTGTCCTCTGCACTTCAATAACTGTCTGGTTTGGTTCAGTTACGGAATCGGATATCAGAAGACTACAAAGGACAGTTCGGACTGCTGAGAGAATTATTGGTTGCCCCCAGCCCTCTCTTCAAGAACTATACACTTCCAGTACACTTTGTATTTTGTACATATATATATATATATATATATATATATATATATATATATATATATATATATATAAAAAATAAAAGTGAATATAAAATCTAAGTATATATAGAAATACCCAATTTGCCAAAAAAAAAAAAAAAAAAAAAAAAAATATATATATATATATATATATATATATATATATATATATATATATATATATATATATATATATATATATATATATATATATATATATTTTTTTTTTTTTTTTTTACAAGAAAAATGTAAAACATATATATATTTTTGTTGTTGTCTTATTTGGTATTTCTATTTATACTTATATTTTATATTCACTTTTATTTTTATTCTATTTTTAATTTATTTATTATGATCTCTGTCTTATTGCTGTATTGTTTGTGCACTGGAAGCTTCTGTCACCAAGAACTTAGCACTTTCTGACAACGAGCAGTTCTCTCTTTTACGTGCCTGGACGCCCACTGATATGTTATCACTACCGCCCACAGATGAAGAACGATTGGTCAGAAGTTTAACGTGGGCACCTCCTTTAAAATGTGATTGGTTGACAAAACTTACTATAATAATCCCGACAGAATCTGACAGTGGAACAGTTTGCTTTCATGTGAACGCTGTGCGGGTCAGCAATGGAATATTGACGACATCCAAACAAATGCATATGGGAAATATAGATTAAGAGAGAGACAGAGAGAGAGGGAGAGACTAACAAAAACAATGGTAAGTAAATTCAACGTTTTCCTGTTTGTTAAAATAACCAAGTTGTTAACTTGTTGTTACAACATTGCTGAAGCCCAATGTATGGTAGACTATATATATATATATATATATATATATATGTCAGTGTGAATTACAAATAAACTCCATGGTAGGTAGAGCTGTATAAATGTAACTTTATATAAGTAAACAGTCATGTCATGGGTCTTTCTCAATTTTAGCAGTGTCAGCTAATGTGCTCAGACAGAGATATAAAATACTGTATCTTCCTGCCATAAGACAAATCAACATAGGGACATAATTTTATGTCTATGTGGAACACACAGTAAATAAATACTCCCTGTGGTTTGTCATTATGGTGGTCACGTTTGGAAACAACTAATAGTACAAAGCAATCACATCTATTTGTGGTAATGCTTTGATATTGAGACATTTTATTGCAAAATAATTAAATAAATATTCTGTATTCTGTATGTAAGCTCAATTGACAGCATTTGTTGCATAATGTTGATTAACACAAATATAAGTATTACTCGTCCCTTCTTTAAAATAAAAACAAAAATTGAGGTTACGCTGAGGCATTTACAATAGAAGTGAATGGGGCCAATTTTTGGAGGGTTTAAAGCTTATAATGTTAAAAAAGCACATGCATTAATTATTCTGTTAACTTGTGTGCTATTAAAGGTGTAAAGTTGTTCAAATCATAATTTGCACAGGTTGCAACGAAGTTGTAAACATGGATATAGCATCACACAGTAAAGGTTAAGCAATTTTATCACACTAAAATTATATTAACAAGCATATTGTTTACTTCTTGTGGCTATACTTTTGAAAAAGTGAGCATTGTGACGTTTACGAATTGGCCCCATTCACTTCCATTGTAATTGCCTCGCTGTAACTCGGATTTTTGGCCTTTTTATTTTTCTTTTCTTTTTTTTAAGACAAGGAGGGACAAGATGAAACTCATTAATGTGGTAATAATCACCATTATGCCACAAATGCTTTCGATTGAGCTTAACTTGTACTGATACGAATATTCCTTGAAGTCAGTTCCAGTGTTATGCATAAGTTTGAACACAGGTTAATTATTACCAAGAATTCAACATGAGTCTTTCCGTAAGGTGAGAATTCACAGCTTGTACATTCTGACTAACATCAAGAAAGAAAACACGGCATGGCTTAGGACTCTTAGTCACTTGTGCTTTATTTAAAAAAAAAAAAAAAAAATAGTTAAGTAGCTTTATGTTCACATGAATATGTATTGCAAAAGGTGTGCTTAAGCAAATGTTTGCATCAAGCACAGACATATATTAAGTATAGACTTCATTGAATCATTCATTTCATATTATAAGTATTAGAGTATTTTATTTGATAGCATTTGTCTTTCAAGTTTCATATTGATAATTTAATTTCTAAACTGAAACTTATACTATACTAAACTTATACTACTTTAGAAATATAACTTTATTCTCTTTAAGTGCTGGAAAATACTTAGTGTCTGCAACTCTTTTTTTCCACTGTTAGATTATGGAGATCTGCTTTATATGAATGCTCCAGTACAACATTTAAAAAAACTTGACATTGTTTTTCACAGTGCCTTATAATTTTAGGGGTCAAGTCCCGAAGGGGCGAAAGACCCCTACTGTTTTCGTTATTTTTGTTATTATTATTATTATTCCTCTTCTTCTTCCGCTCTTGTGTCTATGGGAGCCCATAGAACCGCTTGCGGGAAATTTATGTAATTTTCCTTTCCTGTGCTGGCACACAGATAGAGGACAGTATGATCTGTTACCACAGTAAATTTGGCGTCCCTACCTCAAACCCTCTAGCGCCACCAACTGCCCAAATTTGCACTCACATTTATGTTAATAACTTTTGAACCGTGAGTCCTAGAAACAAAATTCTTTCCTCGGATTCCTTGGCTCAAGTCGATTGCACCCTATGACGTCATTTTCCATCATGAAATATTTTCTACCATTTTTAATTTTCTGAGAAACCTACTTTTTTGAAGTCATCCAAGGCGTTTTTTTTCCGATTTGCACGAAAATTGACCTTGCATCATCTAGAGACACTCATGACTGAAAGTTATTCACAGAATTTTGATAAACCATACCATTTTCAAATGACACTTCAACAAATTCGACAAAGAATGGACAAAATTGAACTTGAGGCTGTATCTCGCAATGCTTTGAGGGACTGGGACAAAACTTAGTACGTGGCATCACCGTTAGGCCCTGATTTTATCTGCAGTGTTTTGGCACACTGCCCCCTACTGGTCAGGAGATAGATAAATGGCTATGTTGGCTTATATCTCTTGAACGCTTTCCTGCATGATAACCATCATGCCCAGATACTACCTGAGCAGTTTCAGAACAGCACCACATACTGGACAAAAATTCTAAGAAGTAGCTATTTTTAGTTATTTTTCAAATAAATGTTTTTTTTTTTATGATTGAAAGTTTACTTTTTCTAACTCCTCATACACTGTTCATCGGACTAATCCAAAACATGTCACAAAGCTTCTTTTGCTGCTTATGGTGCCGATAACTGGCTTGACCCCAGTATCGCTGCTTGCAGCTATATTATTACTGGTTGTACTTATCAAACACACCATTGCATTCTATATAATAAGGCAGAGTTGCCGCCTCTGGATACATGGAGAAGTCTTAAATGGTATTGGTTTATCTATAAGTCCATTTGTGGTTTAACTCCTCCTTATTTGTTTCTCAGCTCATCCAATACAAATGTATGCTATAATCTTTGTTCAACTGACCATTTATATTTTAATGCTCCTCTGGTCTGGACAGAGCTTGGTAAAAAAAGATTTTTAGTATAATGCTCCTGCCACTTGGCATAATTTACAAAACATTTTAAAGTTGTCTATGCTCCCATCATTAAATGAATTTAATGTACTTGTAAAAGATATGGTGTTTTATCCTCTTGTGAACTGTTGTTGTGATTCCTGATTTTTTTCCATATTGTACTGTTGTTGTTGTTGTTGTTGTTATTGTAAAATGTTCTTTATGTGACTTATTGCTGCCCTCTTGGCTAGGTCACGCTGGTAAAGAGATTTTTATCTCATTGAGTTTTTAACCTGGTGAAATAATGGAAAAGATAGAAGAAAGAAAGAAAAATGAGAATGCCTTAATGAAGTCTTTCAGTCAAAAAGCATTGTCTGAATGTGAGAATATTAAATATGTGCATTTGCAGTTGTTCAAATGACAGCATGGCTTATAGAAAGGGTTTTTTATTTGGCCTACATTACATCTGATCTAAATACAGAGTGTAGCCAATGCAGAACATGCCTGCTTATGTTCTTTGCACAACTGACTCTAGACATATAGTTCTCAGAAGACTGCACCGGAGAATCTCTGACGTCAGAAGTTGTGACCTTTCCTGCTGTCATGAGACTTAATGTTGTCATATGTTCCAGAGCGAAGCACAGTGTGTTGTTATTGCTCTTCTGCGTTGTTCCACCTTCTTAATCTTCATTTCGGATGTGTTATGAAATGTGGAATCCCAGGAATTTGTCAGTTTCTGTTTGATTGACGACAGAAACTTTTATGGATGGTGTGCTGGTTTGTTAACTTGAAGGGGGTATCTTGGACTTAAAAATGCTGGCCGTTAACATAAGGCTTGTTTAGAAAATTTGAGATGGTTTTATCTTTTAGTGACGGGACATTATGGAAGTGAAAGAACAGTCATTTAGCTTCTTTTTTCACTGGCAGACTCAACAGCACTTTTCACAGTCATTTTTGCCATCATTTGCCTACTCAATTTTTTCAGTCTTAATAATATTTGAAACCACTTTTTCTAGAGCCATGTTTCTGTATTATCATTTTGTCATCTTTTGAAAGAGGACAGGAAATTATAGGGAAATCAGAAGGAACCGGAAATTACATGACTCCAACTTGCATTGCCTGTATGAGCTCCTCAGCTCAGCAAGTCAGAGCATGTGCTGATTGTGCTCTAACCACTAGGCCGCGGCTCTGACATTAGATTAAGATTATAAGATTGTAAGTAATTTGAGGTAGTTATATTTTACAGGTGATTATTACATACTGATTTAGATACAATTATTCTCTCATCATTTACTCTCTGTCATGCATCTCAAACTCATTTGACTTTATTTCTTCTGCGGAACACAAAAAAGATATTTTGAAGGATGTGTGATGCATTTTTGTCTGTAGAAGGTAAGTCAATGGGGTACAAAACTTCCAAGCTCCAAAAATGGTAAATGGTAAATGGTTTGCACTTATATAGCGCTTTTTTTAACCTTAGCGGTTTTCAAAGTGCTTTACACTCATTCACCCATTCACACACACACACACACACACACACACACACACACACACACACACACACACAGGAAAGGGTTGGGAACCACTGCTCTAGACCTTACATGCGGTTGCCAGGTACTCAATTCCAGCATCGTTAGACATAAATAAGACACTGCATTTTAATTTTCTAGTGTTTATCATTAAAATTTTGGCAACCACAATGGCAGAATATTTTAAAAGTATACCAAACAAACACAAACCGAGATAAAAAACTGCAGATGTGATGACGTATAGTGAATAAGGACTTAAATTTTGGTCTGTTTCTCACCCAAAGCTATTGAATCACTTCATGAATTAAACCACTTGAGTTGTACTTATTCCTTTAATGCTGCCTTTTTGTCCTTTTTTGAGCTTGAAAGTTTTGGAACCCATTGACTTATAGTGTATCAATTTTGCGTGAACTGTCCCTTTAAATAATTTTTTTTTTGTACAGCCATTATCTGTAATCATTTGTTTATATATATATATATATATATATATATATATATATATATATATATATATATATATGTATATATATATATGTGTGTGTGTGTGTGTATATGTTAATTGGCTGTGATAGATTGGAAATTACAGGAAATTATGTTAAGAAAATATGGAAACTGGAAATGATGTGAGCCTAATGGAAACTTCTCCCTCAGTTCACACTCACAAACACACTCTGTCATACCCGCACATACACATTCTCTTATTAGCATAGAAATACACATGCTCACTGACAAACAAATGCTTTAGTCATACCAGGCAAATGCTTTCATGCCATAAACAATTGAACAGTTCAAAGGATCAGTGTCAAATTACTGACGCATAGCTGTGGTTTACTGCCATGCTCAAAGGCAGCATATGAAACATAGTCCAAGAATCTTGGCATGTTTTGTATTTTGTCTTTTACACTGAGTTGTGACACTTTTTGCATAGAAAATGAAGGAATTGATCCCAGATCAGCTTCAAACAAGGCATCAAAGTATAGGGCTCGTCAACTTTTTTTTTTTTTTTCATAAAATAAAATCAAATCTCAAAGAACATTACAAATGAAAAAGAAAACTAGTTAACTACCCTTATTTCTGTGTGTGTATTTGCAATAAAGTAGTCAAGTTTTATTAAGCTGGGGAATAAACTTATTTGAAAATGAAAATATATTGATTATTTTACTATTTTAGGGCAGTTAATTACATTTAAAAACTGAAAACAGAAGCTATTCTTCCTCTTTCTCTATAATCCTCTGATCTGGTAAAAAATAAGAAAACATTTGCCTTCCCTTGTCCTGCCAATTTTGTGAATTTGCTCACTGGTAGTTGTTAATCTCACCGATGGGTGTTCTTAAATTCACCATGAGTTTTGCGCAGAGAGTGCTATTATGTAACAGGTAGCGCAGCGAATTCATCTAAATCAAAAATGAATGATGGGCTGGATTTGGCTTGCTATTAGCTGTGCTGTACACCTGCACAGTGCTTTTTTATACTCTTTATACAAAAGCCCTAGACAGGAAACAGCCAGGATCCAGAGCTTCCAGCCAAACTTTCAGTGAGTCATGCTACTGGAAAGTAACGTGAAGGGAAGAGTCTGCTGTCATTGCCTGTTCCTGACAAGCTTTTGGGAAAAAAGGGCTGTTTGCAATTAAATGACTGCACATCTGCTGGGGAAGACCTGCCAGGAAAGTGTCTAAATATGAGTGATGGTGTTTGGATGCAGAGTAGATAGAATTTTGCCAGCAGACGATAGCTATTTGTGTTGCGAATATGAAGGATATGTATAAATGTGAGTCACTTTCCACGAATAGGGTACAAATTGGTGTCCCATTCAACATGATCACATCGGAAATTTACCTGTTGCTACCAAATATTCTGGTACCCTGAAATCGGACCCATTCTTCCGAGTTACTAAGATGCGCCATCTCCCATTAGACATTTTTGTGTTAATTAAAATGTGATTACCTTTTATGATAGCAGCCTCAGAGGCACAGGTCCCATGAAAACCAGGAAGGAATCACGTTCTCATAATCAATGATGAGCATGATTCAGAGTTTGCATTTTAGCTCTACAATTACATTTTCACTCCACGGATGATTAGGTTTAGGGTTTGGGTTAGAGGTTATGGTTAATAAAGATGCATTCCTGTTGACTGTACTTTATAATTTACTTAAGTACAACTCAGTAGACATTTCACATGGAAACTGTAGCTCACATGCGTCCGTATATTCAACAACACTTCCAGCATTGGTCACAAGGGGCAGTAGTTAAAATTTCGGTAAGCACAGACCGATTTCAGCAGAAGAACTTTCGATCTACCATTGCCGAATTCACAGTGAAATCAGTATTTCCGTTTTTTTTCCACCTGTTTCTGCAAGTAACATTACTTGTAATTTTTGCACAGTTGTAGATAAATGATAAATGGTTTAGGCATAATCTGTTTTTGTTCTTCTGTTACTTGAATCAAATGCTTAACCTGGCAAAAGAAGCCATAAGCATCTGAATAGTCTGATGCTGGTGTGTCTGTTGGGTAGGAAAAAATACAAATCTTGAACTTTTGGCTGTAAATTATCTCAGCTTAAATTATTGTAAATTACAAAAAATTACATTAAAAAAACATTCAGCTGGCTTCTGTCAGTCTCATAGTTTCCAAATCACACCACAAAATTGACCCATAATTCAACATTTTCTCTTAATGCCAAAGAGACTTGTGCTTCCTGTGAAGTTGGAAGAAATTCTGCCTTTTCTGTCATTACTTCCCTCATCTGTTACTCTCCCACCCTGTTGGGGTCATCGAATTACAGGGCTTTACCTCTCTGAGGTCGTGAGAAGTAAGTCTGACCAGAAAATTCTATACAGTAGGCCAACGGTGCGCCCCGGTTGTAAATCGGTTTGGATTGCTCATGTTGTGGTTAATATTTCCCAATTATTTTCGGTGTGGATTGAGGACCAGGGTCTGAACTGTGTTTTACGTGACTGGTTAAAATCTAGATTTGGCTAGAAGTAAATTGGGATGAGAGCACCACCCACACGGTCTCATGACAACTCGTAATAATTTGTACGAGACAATGAAATCATAAGATTTTACAACTTGGCTAGCACAAAAAGTTACAAGTATTATCTCTATAGGGACCAACCAATCAAATAAACAGAATTTCAAATCAATACAATAGGGATATGATATTTTAGCTAACCTCCTATCCAACAGTTTATTTTAAGAATAGAAACATCTGTGCACAAATTTGGTTACTCATTCAATATTTAAGTATGCAATACAAAGTCTCATTCCAAACCCCAGTGTTTCTTTCTTCTGTCATGTAAAAAAAAAATAAAAAATGATGTAGGTTTTGGTAAAGGGTTAGACTTTGTGGTTAGAATTCGGTTTAGGTTTGGATTTTGGGTTAAACTTATAAAACATCATAAGATCTTTTTTTCCAGGGTACACAACAGTGATTTTCCTATTAAAATCATGGTTAGATTTAGGGTTTGGTTAAAGGGTTAGACTTTATGGTTGGGTTCAGGTTTTGTTCATTTGTTTTTCTCTATTTTAAGTTATATGTTTTTGTAAGAGACAACTTGTTTGATTATGATTACACCATGTTGTACTATTATTATGACTTGTCATGAGACCAGATTGGTACCACTGTTGACTGAGCTGTTTGGATGCCACAGAGGCCTGACGACAGACGATTAGTCAGTTAGGTTCTCTTGGACAGCAGCCATGTCAACTTGGAAATGGAAAGATAGGGTGCCATGGGTAGAAAAAGCAAACCTGTATTGTGTGTAAAGTGTATTTTAACATATTAAACATTTACAGGTTTTTCTATTGACGTTGCCCAAGAACACATATAATTTTTCATAGGTTGCTCTTTTATAGCTCAGGAGTTTCATATATGCATATTTTTGGTCTTCTAAAAATTCCTTTAATGAAATAAGAATAGACCCGAAATGAGTTATACGATATATAATATGGATAGCAAAGCATGAATAATTTGATCTTGGAAGAATTTGATGAGAAATGTTTGAGTTTGTATTGAAATCTCTGACATTTAATTTATTTGTTCTCCATTTTAATTTAATTGATGTCTATGAGAAACAAAGAGATCGCATTTGGGATTTGACTTTCCTCTGGGTGATCATGGCACATGTGACCTAATATAGGGTGTAAGGTTCAGACATTGACAGCACTAAAGGGCTTGTCTTACATAGATGACTATATCCCAAGCAGCTGAAGAACATGCAGTTGGAGTGGTCTTGAAAAGAAACCCCACCTCTTGGCCTGAAATGTCCTATTGGTTGGAATAAGAGGGCGGGGACTCACCTCTAACAATTCCCTCCCAGCTGTAAATGAAACCACACTGGAATGCACACAGTCTCTTTACCTTACATGCGTATACTCGCACACACTTGCTCTCCCTCATGTATGTTGATCAAGTCCACTCTTCTTCCTGTTTTTCACAAGTTCCGGCCTTTTTACTGACGCTAGTGTCGCAGACAGGGAACTCTCCAAGGGATCCCTTGTTTGGTAATACTAACTTGGTTGCTGTGCATTTAGGAAAGCTGAGAAGAGAGCTTATAAAGCAATTTCCCTACAAGTTTGTTGTGAATACCGAGTTGACCATGCTTTGAGGCTTATCTCGTAGGTGTAGGTGATGTTTTGGGGGAGGAGGAGGAAACCCCTTTTACACACAGAGAACACCCAGCACCCTCACTGGCAGATTAGAGAGCTTCTTCAAGTCCTTGGGGATCTTCACAGTCTTCTTCCAATGGATCCAAAGAGGACAAACATTCCCTGTATTACCAAAAACTGCTGAAACGCTTGCAAACACTCATGGTTTGATTTGGTTATGGAAGCACTGAGAGAATCTATTCTTCATTTGACGTTTCAGATGTCTACTTATAAACGAGCCACTTTGGATGAAGAGGAGCTGTTGGACACCGGCTCCGATGGGATCTACCCAACTTCTGCCATGCAGGTGAGAGTTCATTTCTCAAATATTACATTAGATATCTGCGTAACTTGAAGGAGTAGAAGATATCTATGTTTATTCAGGATGTTTTTCTTAAAGTAGGAGATCCAAAGGTCCTTTTGTGCCATTTGAAAAAGTTTGCAATTGTATTGCTTTGCCAAGTG
Organism: Moxostoma hubbsi; assembly: GCA_032164185.1. Lineage (NCBI taxonomy): Eukaryota > Metazoa > Chordata > Actinopteri > Cypriniformes > Catostomidae > Moxostoma > Moxostoma hubbsi. Next base: position 7,436,449 of record JAVLUX010000201.1, on the reverse strand, counting down.
TTAGTTAAGTTACTCCAAAAAAGCAATTTATTGCTAATTACATATTCTACATTTTTAATAAGTTTACTGTACTAATTACTGTGTCTAAACAGTAATGAAATGAATCATTACTAATTACTTTTGTAAAACACATATCAACTTTGAGTAGATGGACAATAAAAGGATAGACATCAAATTATTATTTTAATTCTTTCAAATAAATCCTATAAATTATTCTTGAAATGTTTTTAAAGAGCACCTATATATGAAGGATTATAACTACTTATAATTTCTCAAATATTACCTTTCATGTAGTGTGTCATATAGCTGTTTGTGAATGCAAAAAAAGTCTGCAAAGTTTCAAATATCAAAGTGCACGACAAATGGAGTTATTGACTCCCAAAAGAAAGAACCGATTATGAACACCTGAATCGAGTCTTTAGTAATTCCAGACTTACTTCCTGTACTAACCTACGTAATTTGGTAACAAAAACCCCACCTCTGGTCTTCATTGGCTGCTCACGGACAGCTTTGACCCGCCCTCAAACACTACACTAAGCGGTAGACCAACCACAACAGACTAGGACATCTGACCAATCGGAGCAGAGCGGGCTCTCTGAAAGGAGGAGTTTAGAATGAACGCTTTAGAACGGATCATTGAACGAGTCGTTTTTGACACTGGGGTAAAAAGGTAATGCTTCAATTTAAATTAGGAGCAAATTAAAGTGTTTTTTGAACTTGGATGCATGTAAATCTATTGTATGTGACAATAGAAATCCTAAATGGTTAATAAAATCTGTATCTCAAAAATTATCATTCTTTATAATTTCTTCCCCAAGCAAGTACATTTGTTGCAAAAGGCTGTATGGCATAAGCATCGTAGGCAACATTCGTAACAGTATAGTAACAGTATGCTGTTTTAACAAGGTACTGCGGACCCTCAGCAAACCATAGCAGAAGGGAGCAAATATTGGCTCACCATTTATCACGTGTTGAAACTTTATTTGGACTAACATTTTTTAATCTGGAATTATGTATAAAGGTGCAACAGTCACATGAAGTCCTCTTTGACACCTGAACTTCTTTAGAACATAAAATCTTAGTGACGCGCTAAAAACAAGCTAGATGCAGCGCAATAAATGAAACAGAATGTAGGTGTTTCGAGGTGCTCTTTATAACTTGGCACTGAGACTAAAGTCTTCTACTCTTATCTTCCGACATCTTTTCACTTGAGTGGTGCGAGCTCAAGCTCACAGGCATATTGCCAATGCATTTAAAGGGATGGCGTTGAATTAGAAAACAAATGTTATCGTTAGCCGCAAAATTTCGATTTTCAATTCAGTATTGTTTTCTATATAATTGTTGATACAGTATGTAATGCAAGTACATCGTAAGTAACCAATTCAATTACAAAAAAATGAAGAGCAATCCCTTACTTTTCCAAGGAAAAATTTCTATAAAATAACGCATTACACCCAACACTGGCTATACCTTGCAAATATAATTTTTATTTTGAGGGCAAGCAAGTAAAACCCCAATATTGTTTTGACATCTGCAAATCCTCCAATCGTTCCAAAAATAGTTTCCATGGCACACCAGAGGTATTAAATGTTCTTGATGCGTTTATTGAAACCATTCGAAAATCCCAAGCCTTTACAGTATTTCTAACTCTCTGATCTCTTTAACCCTTGAGTGACCCTGCAAACATTTTAGCTTTGCCATTAGGACTAGCTTAAGCCACACAACACACAAACCCAGATTTACTCAACATGCATGAAAACTAATCTGAGTAATTGCGCAGCTGGGCAGTTGGCCACTAAAAGTGACTTTTGAACTCTTAATGCATCAAAATACTTCCTATGAAATTGAAGAACGTGCAGGTGTGACGTCATTTAGAACAAAATCTGGCCAAAAAGGTGTTTTTGCGTTCGTTTCGGTGGTTCGTTACCGCTCGCTGAGGTGAACTTTTAGGAAAAAATTCTTATCGAATGCTAAACTGGAGGGGGGGTGGCGGGGGTGCTGGAGCCTATCCCAGCTAACATTGGGCGAAAGGCGGGGTACACCCTGGACAGGTCGCCAGTCCATTGCAGGGTATATATATATATACTTATTAAACACAGCCTTTTGTGATTCACAGAGTTGTTGCACATCTTCAAGTGGCTTTGATTAAAATGCACGAGTCATATGAACTACTTTAATGGTGTTTAATGGTGTTTTATGGTTCTTTTATGTCATTCTTGGAGCTTGACAGTAACGAACATGACAAACACACAGTATCGGATTTGGATCGGGCTCGGCGGACCAATACCCGATCCGTCTAAAAGCTTCAGTATCGGAGCCGATACAGATCCAGATATTGGATCGGTGCATCCCTAACAAAGACACAGTGTTTACAGTTTTTGAGAAAATTAACCTACTCATGAATGGCTTATTCATAGTTGTCATTTTAAGCTGGAATTGGAGAAAGTATTTTAACACTTATTAAGTTACACACTTTAGCTTTAACGTTGAAAAAATTGCTACATTCACCAGCATCTCACTTTTTGGAACATTGATCTACCATTTTGCTGTGATACATTTTTCACCCTTTATTTAGGTCAGTGATTAAGATTGATATAGAGTTCAGTATACTCGATTTGATCTGCAACAGAAAAACAATGATATTTGGTCCTTTCAATGTTTACTGTTGTTGTGAAACATGAATTCTGGGGAGTTTTTTAAAATGCGAATCATGTCATTTTCCCATTCAGTTTGACACAATACCTGAAATTGAACCTCTACTAAATACATTACTGCAGCATGTAACACCAGTATTTACTAAAACCAAATTAAATACTTGGAAGGGCAAGGTATCACTTTCATTAAGCCATGGAAAATAATCATCTAAAGCTACTCATCACATCACTATCATTTCTTTGATATAAGTTACAGCCAGGGTCATTTGGTTCATCAATCTAACAATGCTTGTGTGCAGTGATTTCAGTTCTTACCCTTGTTTTCTGATAACTGTTTGATCACTCAGGTGGGGCTGCAGCGTGGCCTAGGTCCTCGGTGCTGGGCGGAGAAGTCCCAAGTCGAGAGAAAGCTAGTGGTCATAGTGTGTGCTCTGTCCTTGGCCCTGTTCATCTGCATCTTGACGTTGGGTTTGCACTATAAAGAATGTGAGTGACTGGATCCTTTCAGTGCACATGAATGGTTAAATGCACATTGATAAAGCAGCAGCAAAGGCTGTTTAGCAGCATAATTATACACGTCATTTATTTGAATAAACAACATAGATGAAGCCCACATTGTCTGAGTTGTCATGGTTCCATCACATTTTCCTACAGGATTTTTTATACAGTACTTTGTAACAAAAGTTTTAAGCCTTGAATCAAACCAACCAGCTCCCTGGTGAATCACAACATTACAAACTTTGATTTGAAGCAAAAAAGTATTTGAAAAATGGAATAAAAAGACAAAGGTACAAGACCGCTTAATTAGTGTCTTTAATGAGGGAGTATGTAATTCTGTATGTAATATGTGATTACATTTAAATACCTGAGTCAAATCAATATTGGTTTAAGTGATTTATTCAGCTTTTACTTATAATAGTACACAGAACTGAAGATGCTCTGGACCTCATATCATAACCATTTACTGCTCACATCTGTTTTCACAGCTCAAAATGTAATTTTAGTGTTATTATTATAGAGTGTACTGAATGGCACTTCCTGCTATTCATCCATCCACTGCTGCCCGACCATGACAAATGACTGTATGAAAAAACAATGACTTTGTGCCAGACTGTTTACCTCCTGTTTCCTCAGTCTCCCTCAGGCCTCCAGCGTTTTGGCCTTATCTCTCCAGATTAGAAGCTGGGGATGCATCTATTGGGCCAAATGTTTTTCTTAGAAGTCCTTACAATGAAGTCTATTGAAGCCGTTTTCTCTCTCTTTCTCTTTCTGTGCCAAATCAAAATGGTGCCCTTTCACTCCAATAAATTTCAGTATCAAACCTCGTACTTGGATAACCTCAGACTGTGGACTCAGGCCTAGCCTAATTTTTAAGTGAACACAAATGCATGTGTATGAATAATTCAGAATAATCCATGTTTTCTCCATGTACTATGATAGCCTATGCTAGCCTACATTAATAATGTTCATGTGTTTTTAACAGCTCATCCAGGAATGTGCCTGTCAGAGCCATGTGTTAGTGTGGCAAGTGCAGTAATGGGTGCCCTCGATCGATCGGTAGACCCTTGCCAGGATTTTTACAACTTTGCTTGTGGTGGTTGGATGAGGAAGAACCCGTTGCCGGAGGGCAAGTCCCGCTGGGGTCCCTTCAGCAACCTATGGGAGCACAACATGGCAGTCATGAAGAACTTACTGGGTAAGAATCACAAAGTCCATGGAGGTCATCATGACATTTGAAAACTGGTTGCTGACCTTATAGACCATATTCACATTAGCGCCATCTTTGATTTTTAATGGGAATGACAACGAAGCTGTGAGGGATAAACTTACCATCTCTTCAATGGCATGAACGGTATAAAGATGTATAAAGCTCCTAGATCACATGTGATGTCCCACAACTCATGTTATCTGGAGTTATTTGTATACTGAATGTTCTTGGACAGATATGTATCAATGTTTTGTCCGCAGCACAATCCAAAAACACTTTAAACTGCAGTACAGCCCATTGAAGAGATGGTAAGTCGATCCCTCACAGTCTCGTTGTCATTCCCATTAAAAAGCAAAGATGGCACTAGCGTGAATATGGTCTATAGTCAATTTTTTACCCTTTTTACTTTCTTAATACATGTTCCTGCTCTTATTTTCTTTCTGGGGGGCAATGCCCTCCCCACTCAGCCCTCCCCCCATAGAGTGCATTTAATTGGACAACATTTTGGATATGCCCATTAGTGCTGGATGAGTCATCAATGTTTTTGGTCCACTTTCCAAGAAGGAAAAGGCTGTAAAATTAAACTTTTAGGAGTACACTAGAAAAAAGATGGCCTCCAAGCTAACAGACATGGACTAAAAGCCACAAAACTCAACAAAATATTTATTTTATTAGGTTTCATGTTTGTAAGTTCTTGTCATGTATACATATATACGGTACATACAGTACTGTGCAAAGGTTTTTGGCACTTAAGGTGTTTAAAAAAAAACATGTTTTATTTAAATCTTCAGATTTATTGTGTCAAAAGGAAAAATTAATTTTAGACTCCAAAACATTACTTTTGCAAATAGATAAGATTAGAATAGAAGAACAGGACACTCTGCAAGAGATGGCATTGCCCCCACAAAGCCCCCCACTGAACATCGTGTCAGTCTGAGATTACGTTGAGACAGCCTAAATAGATCGAAGAACTGTGGTGAACCAAAAAACAAGAAATGTGTCCAGGTGTACCTAGGAGAATTGGTGCTGTTTTGAAGGCAAAGGTAGTCACACCAAATATTGATTTAGCTTTTTTTATGTTTACTTGACTTTGTATGATGTTAATTGATAAAAGAAAACTATTTATGCCATTATTTTTGAAGACATCCTCACTATGCAACATTTTTCACAAGTGCCTAAAACTTTTGCACAGTACTGTACATACATACAGTTGCAAGAAAAAGTATGTGAACCCATGAATTACCTGCATGTACTGAATGTATACATTTGTCTTAAAATCTGGTTTGATCTTCATCTAAGTTATAATAATGTTCAAACACAATCTATTTGAACTAATAACACACAAATGATTGTGTTGTTCTTGAACAAATTGAATACATCATATGTCAAAGTCAGGAGATGGCATACCTGGCATCCAATTAATGAAACTAGATTGGAGTTGTGTATTAGAGCTACTCTGACTTCTAAAAATCAATCAAACATTTTGAGTTTGCTATTCACAAGAAGCATCTGCTGACGTGGACCATGCCTTGCTAAAAAAAGAGATCTCAGAAGACCTACGATTGCTGCTTTGCATAATGCTGGAAAGAGTTACAAAGTTATCTTGAAGAGCTTAGTTTTCATCTGTCCACAGTTAGACAAACTGTCTATGAATGAAGACAATTTAATACTGTAGCTACTCTCCCTAGAAGTGGCTGTCGAGCCAAGATGACTCAAAGGGCACATCACAGAAAGCTCAGTGAGGTAAAAAATAACCCTAAAGTGAGCACTTAAGAGTTGAAGGAATCATTGAATATAGTTAACATCTCTGTTCATGAGTCTACTATACATTAAACATTAAACATACATGGTGTCCATGGCAGGACACCATGAAGAAAGCCGCTGCTTTCCAACAAATTATTGCTGCATGCCTGAAGTTTGCCAAAGACCACTTTGACACTCCACAACCTACTGAGAAATGTTTTGTGGACTGATGAAACTAAGGTTGAATTGTTTGGGACATGCAGAACTATGCATGGTGTAGTGATAATGTGCAGATTATTTGTTTGTCTATATTTGTGACTTTGATGAAGATGAGATCACCAATTAATACCACAATTCCAAAGGGTTTGCAATATTTATATATATATATATATATATATATATATATATATACACACATATATATGTTTTTGTCATTTGTTGAATTCAGAGAACACGAGCATGAAAAGCCTGAGCAAAGCAGAACAAAAATCCCAGTGGTATTATCAAGCCTGTATGAATGAGACCAGAATTGAAGCTCTTGGAGCAAAACCACTACAAGATCTCATCAATCAGGTGACCTGAAATACACCCACAAACCAAGTCACCTTATTTAAGCATATTTTTCTAAAAAATATATTTTGTAAATAGCTCTACCCAAATATAAATATTTCTTAATGCTGGAATATTGTTTTTCAGACAGGAGGTTGGGGTTTGAACAGCCCATGGGAGAAGGATAACTTCCAAGAGGTTTTACGGACGGTATCGGCCAACTACCGCACCTCCCCTTTCTTCACTGTTTTTGTGAGCACAGACTCTAAAAGCTCCAACAGCAACATCATCCAGGTGGGAGCCCTTATGCTTATGTGTCCAGATTTCATGTCATAACATATATTCTTAAATGTCTAGGCTAGTGTACACTGTACTGAGAAGACTTTCTGTAGATTTTGTATTTTGTTTTATGGTGGCTGTGGGAATATATCATGACAGGTTTTATATCATGATGCATGTCTCTGTGGTTTAGCTTCTTGAGTGAGAATGGAAATATCGTTCATTGGCTGGTTCCTGTTTCTCCACAGGTGGATCAGTCCGGGTTGGGACTTCCATCTAGGGAATACTATCTCAATAAGACAGCCAATGAAAAGGTAAGTAAAGAGACTTTCATTTTCATGAATGTGGAAAAATGTGGCTATTATTAAGAGCTTTTCTAAAGAGTTTTTGCTATAGAATTGATTCCAAAGCAATGGTTCCAGGAGGTTAAAATCTCCTATCTTCTCCTATCCTGGATTTTTATGCAGAGCTAATGGAATATTACGGGTTTAATACAAGTGAAACTCAATCAACACTATATTGTGGCATTATGTTGATTACAACAAAAGACCATTTCGACTCATCTCTCCTTTTCCTAAAAAAAAAGAAGCCGCAAAAATCGATGTGACTGTGAGGGACATTCAATGGAAGTGAATGGGGCAAATTTTTGGAGAGTTTAAATGCAGAAATATGATACTCAGAATTTAATAAAAGTACTTACATTCATTCTTTTGTTAAAAGTTGTGTATTATTTGAGCTGCAAAGTTGTTTAAATTGTCATTTTTGCTAGATTACAGGGTTTACGGTGCTATGTCGTCATGTCAGCGAAGTGGTAAAATTGGATATAACTTGACACAGAATAGGTTAGGAAGCGATTTTAGCACACTAAAACCATGCGAACTGCTTATTTTGTATATCTTGTGGCTATACTTTTGAAACACTGCATATTTTAATGTTTACGGAATGGCCCCATTCACTTCCACCGTAAGTGCCGCAAGGCGTTCGCCTTAAAGCGCCATGCCGATTCACGGCTAGGACGTGGCACAGGTCAAACACTGGGCATGTCGATGCAGTTCAGGTGGTAGACAGTACACACAAATGTTACCAAGATTTTTCCCTACTTCAAGAATGAACAACAGCTGAGTAAATAAATCTATGTCCTTTGATAATGATTTTGGTTGAATTTAATGGAAATAATGCGAGTTGCGCTCCGTGGCTTGGCTGAAATTTGAGCAGAATTTTCTTCTTCAGAACAAAACAAAGCTCAGTCCAATCCAACAACAGATAACAAATAATATCTCAGTCAATAACAAATTCCATATATTATCATCATCCATAAATGATATCCAGTATAATATGAGTGAAAAGGATTACAGTTTTTAAGCCTTACTGATGGGGCTGTGAGGTTGGGAAACACTGAGATACAGCATGGGGAGATACACTTGCACAAAGTGTTTTTCTCATACACTTTATTTCTTCATTTTTTATGTGATTTTCCTCCTCTTCTTGCAGTATTTAAAAGCATATCTGAACTTCTTGGTGGAGCTCGGGGTCCTTTTGGGTGGCTCAGACGAGACCTCTCAGAAGATGATGCAGGAAATTGTAGACTTTGAAACGGCTCTGGCAAACATCACGGTCCCTCAAGAGGATAGACGAGACGAGGAGAAAATCTACCACAAGATCCAGGCCAAAGAGTTAGCTGTGAGCACTGTTCAGTTATTACACTCTTGAATTGATGCATTTTAATGCCTTAAATGAAAAAGAGATTTTCTTATACATAGTGAGTATTAAATACAGGGTTAAACATGTTAAAAGGATGCAATTACAGAACTATAAACCATTTTTTTCATATCCTCATATGCATGTTGCATGTGTTTATGTGTGTGTATGTGTGCTGTAGACTTTAGCTCCTGCAGTAGATTGGATGCCTTTCCTCTCTGCAGTGTTTTCCCCCATTGCCCTGAATGATTCTGAACCTGTGGTCGTGTACGCTAAAGAATACCTACAGAAAGTCTCTGAGCTCATTAGCAACACCAA